>OU342735.1:78012516-79212516 GCA_910589765.1 Avena atlantica | reverse complement strand
TCAAGCTTGTCCGGCTGTAACTTCTTTACATAGGCTTCGCAACCCCAAACTTTAAGGAACGACAATTTAGGTTTCTTCCCAAACCATAATTCATACGGTGTCGTTTCAACGGATTTAGATGGTGCCCTATTTAAAGTGAATGCGGCTGTTTCTAATGCATAACCCCAAAATGATAGCGGTAAATCTGTAAGTGACATCATAGAACGAACCATATCTAAGAGAGTTTGATTACGACGTTCGGACACACCATTACGCTGTGGTGTTCCCGGCGGTGTCAATTGTGAAAGTATTCCGCATTTCTTCAAACGCTCGCCAAACTCGTAACTTAGATATTCACCTCCACGATCAGAACGCAGAAATTTAATCTTCTTGTTACGTTGATTCTCAACCTCACTTTGAAATTCCTTAAACTTCTCGAAAGTTTCGGACTTATGTTTCATGAAATAGATATACCCATATCTACTCAAGTCATCCGTGAAGGTAAGAACATAACGATAACCACCGCTTGATGCTACACTCATTGGACCACACACATCGGTATGTATGATTTCCAATAAGTCCGTAGCTCGCTCCATCATACCAGAAAATGGAGTCTTAGTCATTTTACCCATCAGACATGCTTCGCATCTTTCAAGTGATTCGAAATCAAGTGATTCAAGAAGTCCATCGGAATGGAGTTTCTTCATACACTTCACTCCAATGTGACCAAGATGACAGTGCCACATATAGGTCGAGTTATCGCTCAATTTCAAACGTATAGCTTCAATGTTATTAATATGTGTATTTCCACTATCGAGATTCAACAAGAATAGACCATCTATCAAAGGTGCATGTGCATAAAACATAATACTCATATAAATCGAACAACCATTATTCTCGGACTTAAAGAAGTAACCGTCTCGCAATAAACAAGATCCCGATATAATGTTCATGCTTAACGCAGGCACCAAATAACAATTATTTAAGTATAAAACTAATCCCGATGGTAGATGAAGAGGTAGCGTGCCGACCGCGATCACATCAACCTTTGATCCTTTTCCCACGCGCATCGTCACCTTGTTCTTCGCTAGCTTCCGTTTATTCTGCAGCACCTGTTTCGAGTTACAGATATGAGCAACCGAACCAGTATCAAATACCCAGGCACTACTACGAGTACTAGTGAGATACACATCAATAACATGTATATCGGATATACCTTTCTTCTTGATGTTGCCGTTCTTCAAATCCGCCAAGTACTTTGGGTAATTCCGCTTCCAGTGACCTTCTCCCTTGCAGTAAAAGCACTCAGTTACAGGCTTAGGTCCAGCCTTGGTCTTCTTCGTAGGCGCGGTAACTTTCTTACCACCCTTCTTGAAGTGTCACTTTTGCTTAGACTTGCCTTTCTTGAATTTGGTGGTCTTATTGACCATCAACACTTGGTGCTCTTTCTTGATCTCCACTTATGCAGATTTTTACATGGCGAAGAGTTCTGGCAACTGCTTGTTCGTGTTTTGCATATTGTAGTTCATCACAAAGTTCTTGTAACTTGGTGGTAGTGATTGGAGGACACGATAAATCCCCAAAGCATTAGGAATCACTATACCCAAGCTTTGAAGTTTGTTTGCTTGCCCAGACATCTTAAGCACATGCTCACTGACGGATCTTCCCTCTTCCATCTTGCAGTTAAAGAACTTTTCAGAAGCCTCATAGCTCTCAATTGCCGTGTGAGTCTCAAAGATCAATTTGAGATCACGAACAATATCATGTGGGTCTGAATTATCAAACCTTTTCTGAAGCTCCGATTCTAAACCATACAAGATAGCACACTGAACTGTGGAGTACTGAGTCTTCCGAGCGAGGTAAACATTCTTTACTTCATCGGTAGCAGTAGCTGCAGGTGGGTCACCCAGCGGTGCATCCAGCACATAGGTCAAATTACCAGCAGTGAGGACAATCCTCAAATTGCGGATCCAATCCGCGAAGTTGCTTCCATTGTTTTTCAACTTTTCTTTCTCTAGGAACGCATTAAAATTGATGGTAGGGGCCGCCATTGATCTACAACATATTTGCAATAGTTTAGACTAAGTTTATGACAAATTTAGTTCTAATTAATAGTTAAATTAATCTAGGTGAACTCCCACTCAAAACAATATCCCTCACATTGTTTTCGTGATCACATGAACCAAATCCACCACATCAACACCGATCATCACGAGAGTCGATGTAGCTTTAATGGCGAACAATCGTCATGTTCATCATATCTTACTATATGATTCATGCTTTACCTTTTGGTGATCCGTGTTTCGAGACCATGTATGTACATGCTAGGCTCGTCAAGATCAAACCTTAGATTCCGCATGAGAAAATCTGGCTTGTTCACGTTGTATACACTTGCGGAATCTAACACACCCGATCATCACGTGGTGCTTCGAAACAACAAGCTTTAGCAACGGTGCTTACTAAGGGTGAACACTTTAGAATTTGATATTCATGTGCATGAGGGATCATCTTATAATGCTACCGTCGTTAACTAAGCAATACAAGATGCATAAAGGATTAACATCACATGCAATTCATAATATGTGATATGATATGACCTTTCTTCTTTATGCTTCCGATCTCCATCTTCAAGCACGGACATGATCTCCATCATCACCAGCATTGCATCAAGGTCAATAATGCCGCTCCATGGTTGTCGTCCACCAGCTTCAACTATTACAACTACTTTGAATAGACACGCGGGTCTTAACAGAAATTAAAAACAACCATATGGCTCCTGCCGGTTGCCAACTTACAATAAGGAACATTGCATACATCAAATATAATCACAATCATGGCCATATCACATCACAGCACACCCCTGCAAAACAAAGTTAGACGCCTCTACTTTCTTTGCATGTTTTACGTGGTTTGGGGCTTTCAATAAGTGTCGTTCTAACTTACGAACAAGAACCATAACAATGATACTAGTATTGTCAATCACCCGTTGTAAATTGAATCTTAACTATGTTGGGAGAAACAGGCACCCGCAAAGCCACTTATGCAATACAAGTTGCATGTCAAGCGTGGAGCAAGTCTCATGAACGATGTCATGTAAGGTTAGCACGGGCCGCTTCATCCCACCATCCCGCAAGATGCAAATTACACAAGAAGCAATCGACAACAAAAGCATCAACGCCCACAATGACCATTGTGTTCTAATCGTGCAACAGATCTACATATAGACATGACTCTGATACCACTGTAGGGGTTCGTAGCATGGAAAACAAAAAATTTCTACCGCATACAAACAAATAAGCCAAGATCTATCTACTAGATTATAGCAACGAGTCGATGGTATAACTCACCCTCGAAGATTCCAAAGTGTTTAACGAGAGCGAATTCTCGTGGGTGATGTAGTCGTACTCTTGCCGATCTCAAGATCGCGTAGACGATACTTCTGGCGCTGTGTTCCGGCAGCGCTTCCGCAGTCGGTCACACGTTCGGTACTCGACGAAGACCTTCGTCTCCCTTGTTCCAGCAGGCAGCGGAGGTTGTAGCACTCTCCTCGCGATTCCGGCAGAACAACGGCGTGGTACCGGAAGTAGAGGGGAGATGTCGCAGGGCTTCGCCTTAAGCCGGAGCGAGTATGGTGGACTATGAGAGAGAGCCTCGGTGATCTAGGGTTTAGACGCACCAAGGAGGAGCAAGGCCGGCGGCTAGGGTTTGCCTAGGCGGCGGCTGCAGCAGGAGGTGGCGGCGCCGACGACTAGGATTAGGGTTTCCAGGGCGTGGTGTTGTGTGCTTGGAGGGGCAGCCCTGCCCCTCCTTATATAGGTGGAGGGGGCGCGCCAAGGGGAGGGGAGTCCCTCCCCAACTCGGTCTCCAAGTGGGCCGGCGGTGGAGGGAGGGAACTCCTCCCCAAGTAGGTTTCCTACTCTCCCTCCACCTCACAAAATAGCCGTTTGACTTTTCAAATTGGCGTTTGACTTTTCAAACTAGGATTTGATTAAACCCTTTATTTTGTTCAGCGATGACACCTAGTACATGATGCAATCATTCCAACTTTTTATGACACATTCATGTACCCTTCCCCTCCGGAGTGCCGGACATTCCGGAACCTTCTAGAACATTCTCGATGAAAACACCGGAACCATTCTCCTACCCCGAAACAGGACTTTCCTTATATGAATCTTATTCTCCGGACCATTCCGGATCTCCTCGTGATATCCTGGATCCCTTCTGAGACTCCGAACAACATTCAGTCTCTTACTCATCATTCCATAACTACTCAAACAACGTCGAATCCTTAAGTGTGTCTCCCTACGGTTCGTGAATTATGCGGACATGATCGAGACACTTCTCCGAACAATAACCAATAGAGGAATCTGGAAATTCATATGGCTCCCACATATTTCTATGATTACTTTGCGATCGAATAAACCACTTACATACGATACCAATTTCCCTTTGTCTCACGATAGTTTACTTATCCGAGGTTATGATCGTCGGTATCTCTACATACCTAGTTCAACCTCGTTACTGATAAGTACTCTTTTCTCGTTCCCGTGATATGTGATCCCTTGTTAGCCAGTCACATGCTTGCAAGCTAATTGGATGACATTCCACCGAGAGGGCCTAGAGTATATCTATCTGTCATATGGATGGACAAATCCCACTCTTGATCCATGTGTCTCAACCAATACTTTCTGAACACTCAATGCCACCTTTATAGCCACCCAGTTACGGTGTGGTGTTTTATTTCATCAAAGCATCCTTCCGGTGAAGGTGATATGCATGATCTCATGGTCGAAGGAATTAGGTTACTATGTATCATAAAGCATATAGCAATTGAACTATTAAAATGACTTGATCTTTATGCTACGCTTATCTATAGGAGTATGTCCACCATATCATTCTCCTAACGATATGATCTTGTTGTTAATAACATCTCAATGTTCATGATAGGGAAACCACAATCATTTATTAACCAACGAGCTAGTATTTATAAAGAGGCTTTACTAGGGACTCTATTTTAGTTTACAAATCACACAAGTATTAATATTTCCTTGTTAATACTATTATAGCATGAATGTAAACATTTATCATAAACACAAAGATATAATAATAACTATATTTATTATTGCCTCTAGGGCATATCTCCAACAGTTATTAATAACATCAAATGTCCATGATCAGGAAACCATGATCATCTATTAATCAACAAGCTAGCTTAACAAGAGGCTTACTATGGACTCTTTTATGTTTACAAAACACACAAGTATTAATGTTTCCGATTAATACAATTATAGCATGGGATGTAAACATTTATCATAAGCATGAATATATGATAATAACCACTTTATTATTGCCTCTTGAGCATATATCCAACAGTCTCCCACTTGCACTAGAGACAATGATCTAGTGTCAAATCTTTGTGTATTCAACACCTATGACTTTACGGTGTTGTATGTACATGATTGCTAGTGGTCAACTGATCTTCAGATCTGACACTTTCAGGTCCGTGTGTAATTGCATGTCTTTGCATCTCTACGCATCACTCATTATCTAATGAGATGGCTTTGTATAAATTTGATCCTTTGGCGAGACCTTTAGTTCCTTGTTTTTAAAACATGTTGACAATATTGTCGTACAATATATCTTCATAGTACTATCCCGTTGTGAACCACACCTAGTTTGATAACAAACTACTTGACACAAATGCCCTTTTTTGTTGCTATAATAGAAGTCATATACTTAGCCTTTTGTTGTAGTATCTGTCACAATGTCTTAACTTTGGAACTCATCCAAATCCATTATGGAACCTATTTTCCATTATATTGTGCCACCCTTAGTTTAGATTAAGATAAACTTAATTTGTACTTTGTGACAAAACTAGTATTAATGTAGTACTTTTACAATGAACTAACCATCTATTTGTCACCTCTACAAAAATAATATATTCTTAGTTCTTCCAAAAGATCATAAGAATATTTTACTATGATCGAATGATCATCTTATGAATCATTCTGGCATATGCTCATAACATTTAGAGTATAGTACATATCTAGACGTGTACATATCACAGTATGATTGAAAAACACTCTTTGTGATTTCATTCATCAAGTATTAAAAATACTTGAATCTTTGTTTCACTTATCAAGTGTCGATACACTTGAATTTCGATTTAATCCTTTCTGTGTGGTAATAACCTTTCTTGTCATTTACATATTGAAGTCTTTCAATATCTCATATGTGTACATTTGGCACAACTATATTGGCATCTCAATCTATTCATATAGATATTGATGCCAAATATTCGGGTTTTGCATAAGTCTTTCATCGAGATAAAATTCTTAACTTCTGTTAATAAAATATACATCATTTACAATCAACAAGATGTCCTCCACATAATGTATTAGAAATATGTTTTAGCGCTCCCACTTAATTTCTTGTAAACGCAAGCATCTTCATCATCTCTGATGAAATTAAACCCTTTAACAATTTCATTACGGTGAAGATTCCAACTCCTCGATGTTTACTTCAACCATTGAGGTTTGCATATGCTTTTAGCATCATTTGAATTAACAAAACCCTTTGGATCGTGTCATGTACACGTCCTAGGTAACCATTATATTAGAAGAACTTGTTTTGTTTGTTCAACAATCATATACCAATATATGTAGTGGTTGCTACATTAATCCGTATAGACTAAATATCGCTATGAAAGATCAAATCTTGTCATAGTCAACTGCTTGAACATTTTCGTGAACTCTTTCCCGATATGTCGACTATTTCATAGATGTGAAACATCCATGTCTATTTATTTATATATCCAAATACGACTGTAAAGTTTTACACCTTTCAGAGGGTCTTCCAAGTTCAAAGCTTGATTCCTCGTGTATGGAACTATCACGGATTCTATGGCTTCAAGCCATTTGATGGAGTCAGGGCCCATCATCGCTTCTTTGCATATAGTCGGTTCATTATTGTCAAACAACAATGATTTAATTTCAAATCCTAATATTTGATTGTTTACCTAACCTTCTTGGTTCAATATGAACTTTATACCTCCGTGACCACAACCTTTGAGACACGTGAGCCATGAGCATTGTTGCTGCCTCCGGAACGCTTCCCGGTGCTGAGCAACTCAGCACATTATAGCTAAGGTTCTTTTAACCTTATCAAAGTTCTATTGTCCTACCACTTATCTTTTCACGAAAATTACTTCTTAAGAAACTCGACGTTCTAAGCGATAAACACTTTTTTGTTCGGTGTTATGGAGGAATACTCAACAGTTATTCGAAGTAACATACGAAGACATGTTTATCCGACTTTGATTGCAAACATCTTACTTATGCATAGCATACCAATGTTTAAGAAATGACAACTTGGGTTTTATCCCAACCATAACTTTATATGGTGTCATTTCAACGGATCACGATGGATCTCATTTCAGTGTAAAAGCGGTAGTCTCTAAAGCTTTTAATCTTTTAAAATATAATGAAAGTTTTATATATTACACCTTTGATGTTACCATGTCAAACAAGGTTTCATTACATATCTCGAACACTCCATACTCTTATGGTGTTTCGAGAAATGCAAATCCATGGAACGATTCCTAGAATCTTAGGTGTTTTGCTAAACTTTGTAAATTAAAATATCTTCCTTTATGATCAAATCATAAACTCTTTATTTTCTTGTTACAATGATCTTCCACTTCATCTTGAAAGTCTTTGAAATTTTTCAAATGTTTAATACTAATTACTTATTTAAGTAAATATACATATATTCACTCAAATTTTTGGAGAAAGCATATGAAGTTGAAATCCATCGCTCTTGACTACACATAATGAGCTTCATACATCTATATGTACAAGTTCTAATAAGCTAGTCATTCGTTCACTTTTTCCCTATGAACAGAGTTTTAATTATCTCTAGGAAAGATTCACAGGCGTCATTTGATCAAAATCAAAAGACTCCAAAATTCCATCGACATGGAGTTTCTTCATATTTTCTTTCCACTATAATTTAAACGGCGATGTCACTTCCTAAGTGATCTTTCAATCATTTGTCTTTCGACATTTTTAGCATTATTTCTTATGGATGTGATTTCTCAAACTATAGTTGTATATCATGCATTTATTATGGAATATGGAAATTATTTGAACAACCTTTTTGTTCTCATAATACCTTATTAAAACAAATCTTGAAGGCAAGCTTTGACGACAACGAGAAACACATCAATACTTTATTTGTTCTCGATGAACATTATCACAAATTCTCTTGCTAGTTAATTAGGCCATTGTAGTTCATGAATTGTGTTGTTTCGTATGACGATTCACACCAACAAATTCAATATTCAATACTTAAGAACCGCATTGTTTAACAAGCAAAGAATATAGCCATAACAAGTATATCATCTATATACCTAAGCTGAACAATTCTAGTCTTTTCTCTTCTGCCAAATATTTCTTAGATTTCTCTTTCAGCACTTCCTTTTCTGTTTGAAAGAATATATCAACATCAATAGTGGAGTCATACACATGACACATAGTACAAAGCATGTATAGTTAAATACCATTGTCTTTGGGCTTGCACTTTGAAGTAGATTGATACGTCAGAAACGTATCTATAATTTTTGATGCTCCATGCTTATTTTATATCATTTGTCTTATGTTTTGTCTACACTTTGAGGTGTTTTTATATCTTTTCTGGAACTAACCTATTAAAAAGTTGCCACAGTGCCAGTTGTCTGGTTTCTTCTGTTTTTGGTCTCAAAAAGGCAGAAAATCAATATTCTCGGAATTGGACGGGACAAAAGCCAAAGTCAATAACTTTCCTTGAGGGACACGAATCCACGAAACAAAGCCGGATGGGGGCCAGAGGGTGGCCACACCCCCCTGGGCATGGGTGTTAGACCCCTCCTTTATAAAGGAAAGGATCCCTGTGATTGCAATGCTAGTCCCTGGATCAATGCTAGCATCCACAGTTTAATATGAAGTACACAGATACAAAGGTCGTTTATTACATTCATTCCAGAGATAAAACATAGTATTTTACAACTCAGGGCCATAGGCCTAATACAAGAGTTTAAGGAATAAGTAAATAAATAGAAGTCTTCATCTTCATGTGCCACAGGCAAGCATGTTGAGTGTAGACTCATGACTCCTATTCATCATCGGAGTAACCTGCAACATCACAAGTTACAACCACAGAGGGTCAATACTTTGGAATAGTATTGGCAAGTGATACCTGGGTATATTTTAAGTGGACTATATTACTATATGCATTTAGGCTAAGTGTATCTTGGCTTGCTTTACTTGAAAATAGGTTTTACCTATTAGTTGAAATCACTAAGTTTTTCTTTATCAAAAACTTCCCAGAAACCACCAATAGACATTGGGGTCCTTCACCCTTGTTCACCCACCAATTTTTACTTAGAAGTTGGAGTGATGAGATTCTTGTAGCTTCCATGTCTTGATGCTCAAATTGTCCATTGCCTTGGACTAGGCTAAGTACTTAGGTTTTCCATCTGTAGAGGTTGTGCACTTTCCCCACTAGACTTGGTTTCCCAAGACAGGACCTTTCAGAAGCCTTTCCTTAGTCAAATGGACGCATTCCAACCTATCATCCCAACTACCACCAACTGTCCAAATGACTAAGTTCTAGCAACCTATATGATCAAGGCAGAGCCCATATTTCCAACTGGTTGCACTGTAAGCTTTCTCAACACTTGGCCTCCAAATCCCTTTGTGCCTGGGTGGCATACCACAAGTGAGATACACAACCCAAGTCCATGGCCTTGTGTAACCACTCAACATAACCCAATCCTTCCATTCCACCCAGGAGGTTCATTTGACTTAGTTGTTTTATTAGGAAAGCATAAGTCTCATGACTTAGAAATATTTTCATCATAGTAAGTATAGATTTTCACCAACCCTTGTTTGCTAAATAGCTAGGCTAAGCATGGTATGATAACTTAACTTAGGAAAATTCCCTAGCAATTCTACAATTCTACACTACTTAGGATTTCCCAACTTAGCATTAGGCAAAAATAGCATGCAAGACTTAGCAAAATATCTAATGCTAGTACAAAACATAGGATAGAAATATTCATGAAAATATCACTTGCCTTGGTAGTGGGGAGAGTAGCACTCTTCACAATCACAATCACTAGCAAAATCTACACAAAAATTATAGCATACAATTACACACAATTATATACAATAAAAAATAATATGAATGCATGCATGCAAGAATTTACTAAGTGGTGATTTTGAAAACTCTACCAAGCATGCACATGTTTACAGAAACTTAACAAGTCACAAGTTTGCCAACTAAACTTATTTGGCACTAATACAATTTACCAAAATAAATCTATACTTAAAATAGCCTTAAACATGTTTCTACAAATAAAGTCATTTTAACTGTTACTATTTGTTAAACACATTGGATATTCAGAAAGGTCTTGTTTCACTGAATCCAACGGTATAAAGTTTGCAAAATTCCAACGTGGCAGTCAAAAGTTATAAGCATTTGAAATTTGGATCAAATTCTGGTTTTAAACCTGTTTTTAGTTCTAACACTTGCCACGCGTCGCGTCCCTATTGGCGCGTACCGCTTCGGTTGGATCGGGTCCTGCGGACCGCACGATCTAAGTGAGATCTGGCGGCTCAGACGCGCATACCTCTTCGTCCTCTTTCTAATCTACGCCACAGGATCTAGATCCAACGTTCCTAATCAACCTAACCATACTCGGGCGGCGCTAGCGGCGTTAACTGGCGGCGGTGCGTCTGACTACGGCGGTGCCGGCGTTCTACATCGCCCCAGGAAGCAAGAAGGTGCTTACCAGATCTGCAAAGGCGTGCTGAAGCTCGACGTGGTACTGGTTTGCGGAGGGGCGCGCTGACACGGCGAGGATTGCTCGTCGGAGTTACGGGCGGCGACAGTAGCTTGCAGACATGGTCCTTGCCGAGGCTTGGCGTCGCCCTAGCACGAACGTGTGGCATCAGTACTTGCGCAAGACACAAGCGAACATGCTCGTGTGAGGAAGAAGGCAAGGGGCGGTCTGGATTTACCTTAATTGGTCGCCGAGGTTTGCCGGCGGTGCAGGTGGTTTCGGCTATGGATGGAGATGACAACCTGGGTCACGAGCGGCCAAAACAAAAGTATCAGAGGGTGCGCAAGAACATTCTGATAATTCTCGTTTGAACCAGAGAGGGAGGGGTGGTCGAGGCTCACCGTATTTGGTCGCCGGAGTTCTCGGTTCTGCGGAGCTTCGAATGCAATTGCGTGCAGCCTGGTGGCGGAGTGGGCGAGGTGTTTGGGGGGAAATGCTTGCGAGGCAGAGAGGGTTAAATAGGCTCGGGTGCGACAGGAAACGCTCGCGGATTAATGCCCAATTATGCCGCGCCATTACCGGCCATGACTGCAGCTGCGACGTGGTCGCGGGCGCGGTTTGGGGAAGACGAGGACAGCGTGGGCAGGGCCCGCTCGTCAGCGATGTGCGCGAAGTGAGGGTGGGGTCCGGTCGTCAGTGACCCTCTGGGTGCGCTGGCGCGTGCGAGAGGAAAAGAAAACCCCCGGGTGGGCTTGTTGGGCTCGATTCGATGCTGGGCCTAAAACCTGGCGCGTGGCCTTTTCCTTTGTTTATTTCTTTTTCCTTTTCTATTATTATTTTCTGGGTAGATTTTCAAATGAAATCAAGTTCAATTTGAATTCAAATTTTCCTGGGATTTTTGTGGTGAGCTGTAGTCTCAAAAATGGTCATATAACCATGGGGTAGCTTTGTAAAGGATTGGTCAAGCTTGGAGATCAAAATATAGAGGCTAGGCACTTGGTTTAAAATTTGAAAGATGGTTTTTTGGAACCCATTTCCATTTGAAAAACTTGGTTTTAAATCTACACTTAAATCCTATGCTCATAGAAGGCAACCTTCCTGGTTCACAACAATCAAACTTACAAGTGGTGTTGGACATTTAAAATAAGTCTGTCCACATAAAATCATGATACCATATGTTTCTGTTTTCTGAAATGTTTTGAGAAAAACCTAAATGATGATGGATGCAAGGATGATATGAATGAGTTTTGGAATATGAATTTTAGGTATGTTACAAATCTAACCCCCTTAAGATGAACTCGCTCTCGAGATTCGGATTGGCTAGCAAATAGGTGAGGGTGGTCTTTCCGAAGATCATCTTCTCTTTCCCATGTTGCTTCCTCTTCGGAATGATGATTCCATTGCACCTTGCAAAACTTGATAGTTTTTGTCCTTGTGACTCTTTCTGCGGTCTCAAGAATCTTGACAGGCTTTTCCTCATAGGTGATATCACTTTCTAGCTGGACTTCTTCCAAGGGTATGGTATCCTTCAAAGATGATTCTTCCATCTCTGGGTGACATTTCTTAAGCTGACTCACATGAAACACATTATGGACAGCTGACAGAGACTCTGGCAATTCTACTTCATATGCAACTTCTCCCTTGCGACTTAGAATCTTGAATGGCCCAACATATCTTGGTGCCAACTTTCCTTTGACTCCAAATCTTTTCACTCCACGAAGTGGTGATACTCTAAGATAAGCTCTATCCCCAACTTCGTAGGTGACTTCTCTATGCTTAGAATCCGCGTAGCTTTTCTGTCGGGACTGTGCTATCTTCAACCTGTCCTTAACCAATTTGACTTTCTCTTCGGCGTCTTTGATGAGATCGGGTCCAAACAAACTCCTTTCTCCCACACCATTCCATAGCAATGGGGTGGTACACTTCCTTCCGTAGAGAAACTCAAATGGTGCCATCCCAATACTAGATTGATAACTATTATTGTAAGAGAACTCTGCGTAAGGCAAACTTTCATCCCAACTTGATCCATAGTCTAGGGCACACGCCCTCAACATGTCTTCAAGAATTTGGTTAGTCCTTTCCGTTTGTCCATCAGTTTGAGGATGAAAAGCAGTGCTGAATTCCAACCTCGTTCCTAAGGATTCATGAAGCTGTCTCCAAAAGTGAGAAGTGAACTGAGTTCCTCTATCTGACACAATACTCTTAGGCACACCGTGAAGGCATATAATTCTGCTCATGTAGATCTTTGCTAACTTGGCACTTGTATAAGTTGTCTTCACGGGTATAAAATGAGCCACTTTAGTTAGGCGATCCACTACTACCCATATGGAATCATACCCTGACCTGGTCCTTGGTAATCCGGTAATGAAATCCATACCGATATTTTCCCACTTCCATTCAGGAATAGGCAGTGGTTGAAGCAAACCCGTTGGTTTCTGATGCTCCGCTTTTACTCTGCTACACACATCACACAAAGCAATATGCTCGGCGATGTCCCTTTTCAGATTGTTCCACCAAAATCTTTCTTTCATGTCCATGTACATCTTGGTGTTTCCCGGGTGAATAGAATATGGAGAGTTGTGGGCTTTCTGTAAAATCAGTTTCCGCAATTCCGGGTCTTGTGGAACGCAAATACGTTTCCCGTGCCATAAGGTACCTTGTTCGTCTATTTGGAAACTCTAGCTTTCCCTAGACTAATATTTTCCTTAATCTTTTCAATTTCCCTATCAGTCTTTTGAGCTTCTCGGATCTTGTCCAATAAAGTGGGTTGAACATCCAAAGTCATAAGATGTCCTTCTGGTACAATCTCCAATCTGAGTTCTTTGAATTGCTTACACAAGTCATCTGGGAATTCTCCTTTGGTAAGGCCATTCACGAATACCTAACGACTTAGAGCATCTGCTACAACATTTGCTTTACCGGGGTGGTATTGCAAACTCAAGTCATAATCCTTGATAAGCTCTAACCATCTTCTTTGTCTCATATTGATTTCCTTCTGGGTGAATATATACTTCAAACTCTTGTGATCGGTGAACACTTCACAACGTTTTCCCAAAAGGTAATGTCTCCATGTTTTGAGTGCATGGACGACAGAGGCTAACTCCAAATCATGAGTAGGATAGTTTACTTCATGAGTTTTGAGTTGTCTCGAGGCATAGGCCACAACTTTACCGTCTTGCATAAGTACGGCACCCAAACCTTGATGAGACGCATCACAATATACTTGGAAATCCTTTTCCAAATCTGGCAGACACAGTACCGGTGCCGTCACAAGTCTCTTCTTTAATTCCTGAAAGCTGACTTCACAACCTTCAGACCAAACAAATTTCTTGTCCTTCTTTAGCAATTCAGTCATTGGCTTAGCAACCTTTGAGAAATTCTCAATGAACCTTCTGTAGTAACCTGCTAAACCAAGGAAACTACGAATTTCTTTTACGTTCTTAGGAGATTCCCATTCTGTCACAGCTGAAACCTTAGCAGGATCAACTGCTACACCATCCTTTGTCATAACATGACCAAGAAAACCAACTTCCTCTAACCAAAACTCACACTTGCTGAATTTGGCATAAAGTTTATGTTCTCTCAGTTTATCAAGTATCAAGCGTAATTGTCTTTCATGTTCTTCCTTGCTCTTGGAGTAGACTAAGATGTCATCGATGAAAATGACAACAAACTTGTCAAGGAATTCCATGAACACCTTGTTCATCATATTCATGAAGTATGTTGGAGCGTTGGTTAAACCAAAAGGCATCACAGTGTACTCATACAATCCATACCTTGTGGTGAATGCTGTCTTAGGTATGTCTTGCTCTCTTATCTTGAGTTGAAAATAGCCTGACCGAAGATCAATCTTTGAGAACACACATGCTCCCTCTAGCTGATCAAAAAAGTCATTGATTCTAGGCAAAGGATATTTGTTCTTGATAGTTACCTCGTTGAGAGAACGGTAATCTATGCATAACCTTTGGCTTCTATCTTTCTTCTCCACGAACAATACTGGGGCTCCCCAAGATGAAGAACTTGGTTGAATAAACCCTTTCTGCAACTGTTCTCCTAGTTGCTTCTTGAGCTCCTTCAGTTCATCAACTGACATTTTGTACGGTCTTTTTGCTATTGGTCCAGAACCTGGTACCAAATCTATCAGAAACTCCACATCTCTATCCGGTGGCATTCCTGGTAATTCTTCCGGAAATACATCCGGATACTCACACACAATTGGTACACTATCCATGCTAACCCCCTTAAGAATTCAGCTTACTTCCTTTGGATTCAAAGTTTGACCTGAATTTTATTCTTTTTCCTTCTGGGGTTGTGAGTGTAACTGTACGATTGGCACAATCTAGTACTCCCTCATACTTAGCCATCCAATCCATTCCCAAAATCACATCCAATCCTTGGGAATTCAGGATTATTAGGTTCACTGGAAACTTATGTTTTCCAAACTCTATGACTAAGTCATGACATCCTGAGTTTACTATCATTTCTCCACCCGGAGAACTTACTCTTATAGGACACCCAATGGTTTCTACCGGTAGTTCATTTCTTTCAACAAATGCCTTTGATATGAATGAATGAGATGCACCGGTATCAAAGAGTACAAATGCTGAAATTGAATTGAGTTTGAACTTACCAGCAACGACATCAGGCTCCTCATAGACCTCCTCCACATTGATGTGGTTAACCTATCCTTTCTGAAAAGGATTTGGCTTGTTAGGTCCTTCAACTTTCTTCTCAGGGCACTCATTAGCATAATGCCCCAGCTTCTTGCATTTGTAGCATTCAACCTGACTGATGTCCTTTTTAGGCTGGTTTCCACTTCCACTTCCACTGTGGTGGCTCTTATGTCCACTCTTGTGGTTCTTGTACTTATCATTGTCATGACTGCGATGATGCTTGTTGTCATGACGGTTGTGGTTGTGGTGCTTGTTGAATTTCCCATGCTTGTGGGATCCCGAGCTGCCACTGTCATCATGGTGAGATCGTTTGTGAGACGATCCAGAGCTGTGCTTGTCGGTGTGTTTCCTCTTCCTACTCTCGACTTGCTTCATTTTAATCTCCAAAATAGAAGCCTTGTCACACAGAGACTGATAAGTTGGGACATATGCCACAGACAGCTGCAGATTTAGCTCATCATTCAAGCCCTCCAGAAACTTTTCCTTTCTTTTTGCATCTGTGTCAACCTCATCCGGTGCATAGCGCGCCAGATTGTTGAACTCTTCTATGTATTCAGCCACGCTGCGGTGGCACTGCTTCAGGTTGTGAAACTCCTTCTTTTTCAGGCTCATCATTCCTGATGAAATATGAGCAGTGCGAAAGCCATCTTCAAAGATAGCCCAAGTCACCTCATCAATAGGAGTGGTGATTTGGAAGTTGTCCCACCATGTGGCGGCTGGTCCTTCCAACAGATGCGCTGCGAACCTGACCTTTTCAGCATCCGTGCAGCCCACGGTTACTAAGTCCTTATTCACAGAACGTAGCCAATCATTGGCCACCATGGGATCAGTTGTCCCCGAAAACTTTGCTGGCCTCAATCGCAGAAATCTGGTGAGCATATCAAAACCCGGAGGCTTGTTGTTATTGTTGTTGTTATTGGGGTTGTTGTTGTTGTTATTCTGGTTTTGGATGAATGTTGTCATCATCTGCATAAGCTGCGTTTGAGCATTCATCATCTGTTGCATTTCTGGAGTGATGTTGTTGGGGTTGGGGTTTGCGCGACGGGGAGGCATCTGTGGTTTGTTCAAATAGATAAGAATGAGATACCCATAGATGTTTTATGCACAATACATCACAAGCAAACACATAGCATGCAACTCAAGGATAAAAGCTCAACAACGGAATAACAAGGTTCTCGAATAAAACACACAAGTGGCAAGCCATCCACATGTCGGATGGTCCAATAATAAGTTCACAATTAACAAGTACGAATATGAAAGATAAACGAGTAGTCAAGTCTACTCATCAGCATCAATCTCCTCCTCGACGAAGGTAAGACCTGCGTTCTCCATCGCGGTCTTGTTCTCCTCAATCGTAGTGGTCAAGGAATCGATCTTGGCCTTGAGAGCCTTCTTCTGGGAGCGAAGCCTCTCAATAACCATCTGCTGCTGCTCTAGCTCGAAATCCTTGTACTTCAGTTCCTCGGTCATATCTCGGATCTTCTTGTTCCTATCCTGGACGCGTTTCTCCTGACTCTTGAACTTGCGGTCCTGGGCCTCGAACTTCGTCTCCATTTCCTTGATCATCTCATCCTGCTGTGCGAAAAGCTTGTCCTTCTCGCGAAGCTGCACCTGGAGCTCGTCATTGCTGAGCATGACGTTCGTCCTGTCCGTGTCCACGTGCCTGAGGAGAGACTCTAAGTCCTGGAGATAGAGACGTATCGGCTCTGCCGCGTCCCTCGAGTCGTCCTCAAAGTCGATGGACTGTCCATCAACATCACATCTTCCAAAGACGTGAAAGTGGGTGCCCCTAACCTGTCGGGAGTGACGGCCTAACAGACGTCCTATCAGGTCCTGCATGACTACCTCCATGCCTCTCTCCCTGTCGTCGTGCATCAGCTTGAAGACGATGACCTCTGTAGTAGGCTCTGTCTGGCGTCCGGGCTGGTTCACCTTGAAGCCCCAGAGGTCCTTCCTCTCGAACTTGGTGAGTGGGTACACCGTGATGGTGGGAAGAGGGAGATCGAGCAAAGTGGTAAGCTCAACGATACGGGGACCAAAACGGGTAACCTGGAACTCCTCAACGGTGCTGATGGTAATAGGCATCTATTTATAAGATTGAAAAAAAAGTTAGAACAACACAATTTAAGATAAATAAAGACAACATCACATACACATCCTTGGAATCACAAAATCACACAAGTCATGCATACATGAATCCATTACATCAATCAAGGTCCAACTTATTTAAGGTATCATTTTGGAAAATAAGGTGATAAGTGGTGGTCCAACTGACGAAGTGCCCTTACAATCCTATCTCACTTGATCTATTAGCAAACACAATGTTCCTAGAGGCAATCCACCTATCTTGTTCACTTGATTCCATCACTAAGTCTATAATATCTCCCCTTAATTCTTGGTTGGTGGCTTCCAACTCTTCGGTAATCTCCTTCTCTTTCTCTAAGTCTTTTTGGAGGTTGAGCATTCTGCACTTGACTCTAGCACTAAGTTCTTTGATAGTCCTCCAAGCTGCTTCTCTGGCTGACTCAAAGAATGTGGTGTGCATCACCGTGTTGGTGTACATGCAGAATCCCCTTTCTTTGTGGTTGTCTTCCTTGTTTTTGTACAAGTGAAGTTGCACCCACCAATACTCCACTCCTTCATCTATCACCGGAAAGCCTTTGTAAACAGCTGCACTATGTGCTTCCATTGTCACCATGAGGTCCTTGAGAATTTTGGGAAACTCAGTTTCACACTCCAAGGTCATGGTCATGAGTGGTCCTTTCTTCACGGCTTCGTTGATGGAGTTCATCTACAAATAGAGATGAGAATGAGAGGATTAGAAAAGTTTACGAGAAGAATAGACAAGTGTGGAAGTAGTTGAAAATTTTCCTTAGTGGTTTTCAATCCTAGGGTCATAATCCTACAGACAACACAGTGCTCTGATACCATCTGTTAGACCCCTCCTTTATAAAGGAAAGGATCCCTGTGATTGCAATGCTAGTCCCTGGATCAATGCTAGAATCCACAGTTTAAGATGAAGTACACAGATACAAAGGTCGTTTATTACATTCATTCCAGAGATAAAACATAGTCTTTTACAACTCAGGGCCATAGGCCTAATACAAGAGTTTAAGGAATAAGTAAATAAATATAAGTCTTCATCTTCATGCGCCACAGGCAAGCATGTTGAGTGTAGACTCATGACTCCTATTCATCATCGGAGTAACCTGCAACATCACAAGTTACAGCCACGGAGGGTCAATACTTTGGAATAGTATTGGCAAGTGATACCTGGGTATATTTTAAGTGGACTATATTACTATATGCATTTAGTCTAAGTGTAGCTTGGCTTGCTTTACTTGAAAATAGGTTTTACCTATTAGTTGAAATCACTAAGTTTTTCTTTATCAAAAACTTCCCAAGAAACTACCAATAGACACTGGGGTCCTTCACCCTTGTTCACCCACCAATTTTTACTTAGAAGTTGGAGCGATGAGATTCTTGTAGCTTCCATGTCTTGATGCTAAAATTTTCCATTGCCTTGGACTAGGCTAAGTACTTAGGTTTTCCATCTGCAGAGGTTGTGCACTTTCCCCACCACACTTGGTTTCCCAAGACAGGACCTTTCAGAAGCCCTTCCTTAGTCAAATGGACGCGTTCCAACCTATCATCCCAACTACCACCAACTGTCCAAATGACTAAGTTCTAGCAACCTATATGATCAAGGAAGAGCCCATATTGCCAAGTGGTTGCACTGTAAGCTTTCTCAACACTTGGCCTCCAAATCCCTTTGTGCCTGGGTGGCATACCACAAGTGAGATACACAACCCAAGTCCATGGCCTTGTGTAACCACTCAACATAACCCAATCCTTCCATTCCACCCAGGAGGTTCATTTGACTTAGTTGTTTTATTAGGAAAGCATAAGTCTCATGACTTAGAAATATTTTCATCATAGTAAGTATAGATTTTCACCAACCCTTGTTTGCTAAATAGCTAGGCTAAGCATGGTATGATAACTTAACTTAGGAAAATTCCCTAGCAATTCTACAATTCTACACTACTTAGGATTTCCCAACTTAGCATTAGGCAAAAATAGCATGCAAGACTTAGCAAAATATCTAATGCTAGCACAAAACATAGGATAGAAATATTCATGAAAATATCACTTTCCTTGGTAGTGGGGAGAGTATCACTCTTCACAATCACAATCACTAGCAAAATCTACACAAAAATTATAGCATACAATTACACACAATTATATACAATCAAAAATAATATGAATGCATGCATGCAAGAATTTACTAAGTGGTGATTTTGAAAACTCTACCAAGCATGCACATGTTTACAGAAACTTAACAAGTCACAAGTTTGCCAACTAAACTTATTTGGCACTAATACAATTTACCAAAATAAATCTATACTTAAAATAGCCTTAAACATGTTTCTACAAATAAAGTCATTTTAACTGTTAATATTTGTTAAACACATTGGATATTCAGAAAGGTCTTGTTTCACTGAATCCAACGGTATAAAGTTTGCAAAATTCCAACGTGGCAGTCAAAAGTTATAAGCATTTGAAATTTGGATCAAATTCTGGTTTTAAATCTGTTTTTAGTTCTAACACTTGCCACGCGTGGCGTCCCTATTGGCGCGTACCGCTTCGGTTGGATCGGGTCCTGCGGACCGCACGATCTAAGTGAGATCTGGCGGCTCAGACGCGCGCGTACCTCTTCGTCCTCTTTCTAATCTACGCCACAGGATCTAGATCCAACGTTCCTAATCAACCTAACCATACTCGGGCGGCGCTAGCGGCGTTAACTGGCGGCGGCGCGTCTGACTACGGCGGTGCCGACGTTCTACATCGCCCCAGGAAGCAAGAAGGTGCTTACCAGATCCGCAAAGGCGTGCTGAAGCTCGACGTGGTACTGGTTTGCGGAGGGGCGCGCTGACACGGCGAGGATTGCTCGTCGGAGTTACGGGCGGCGACAGTAGCTTGCAGACGTGGTCCTTGCCGAGGCTTGGCGTCGCCCTAGCACGAACATGTGGCATCAGTACTTGCGCAAGACACAGGCGAACAGGCTCGTGTGAGGAAGAAGGCAAGGGGCGGTCTGGATTTACCTTAATTGGTCGCCGAGAGTTTGCCGGCGGCGCAGGTGGTTTCGGCTATGGATGGAGATGACAACCTGGGTCACGAGCGTCCAAAACAAAAGTATCAGAGGGTGCGGAAGAACATTCTGATCATTCTCGTTTGAACCAGAGAGGGAGGGGTGGTCGAGGCTCACCGTATTTGGTCGCCGGAGTTCTCGGTTATGCGGAGCTTCGAATGCAATTGCGCACAGCCTGGTGGCAGAGTGGGCGAGGTGTTTGGGGGGAAATGCTTGCGAGGCAGAGAGGGTTAAATAGGCACGGGTGCGACAGGAAACGCTCGCGGATTAATGCCCAATTATGCCGCGCCATTACCGGCCATGACTGCAGCTGCGACGTGGTCGCGGGCGCGGTTTGGGGAAGACGAGGACAGCGTGGGCAGGGCCCGCTCATCAGCGATGTGCGCGAAGTGAGGGTGGGGTCCGGTCGTCAGTGACCGTCTGGGTGCGCTGGCGCGTGCGAGAGGAAAAGAAAACCCCCGGGTGGGCTTGTTGGGCTCGATTCGATGCTGGGCCTAAAACCTGGCGCGTGGCCTTTTCCTTTGTTTATTTCTTTTTCCTTTTCTATTTTGATTTTCTGGGTAGATTTTCAAATGAAATCAAGTTCAATTTGAATTCAAATTTTCCTGGGATTTTTGTGGTGAGCAGTAGTCTAAAAAATGGTCATATAACCATGGGGTAGCTTTGTAAAGGATTGGTCAAGCTTGGAGATCAAAATATAGAGGCTAGGCACTTGGTTTAAAATTTGAAAGATGGTTTTTTTGGAACCCATTTCCATTTGAAAAACTTGGTTTTAAATCTACACTTAAATCCTATGCTCATAGAAGGCAACCTTCCTGGTTCACAACAATCAAACTTACAAGTGGTGTTGGCCATTTAAAATAAGTCTGTCCACATAAAATCATGATACCATATGTTTCTGTTTTCTGAAATGTTTTGAGAAAACCCTAAATGATGATGGATGCAAGGATGATATGAATGAGTTTTGGAATATGAATTTTAGGGATGTTACAGTGGGCCCACCCTAGGGCGCGCCTGGGGAGGGTGTGGGCCCCTGGCCACCTCCTCGGGCTTCCCCTTCGCCTATAAGATCCCCCGATGAGAAAACCCTAGGGCATCCAGAAGAAATACACGAAAAACTATGTAGCGCCGCCGCCACCGAAGGGGGGATCCGGGGGACAGAAATTCTCTCTCTCTGCGTATGATCTTGTGGTCATGAGCTTTGTAATCAAGTAGATCTACCTTGCTACTCAAGTGCTTCAATAGATCTTTGCTCTCCCCATGTGTGTGAAAGTGACAGCGTGCACGCCATGGTGGCACTTAGGCTTGAGTCTACATAAATACTCTTTGTGCTTTAATAGATCTATGCTTTTCCCCACGTGTGTGCAAGTGATAGCGGGCATACCGTGTGTGGCACTTTGACTAGATTGAATATTTGTTATGAGTTATATTTGGAGTTGGATGTCTCTATGAAATTGTGGTGTTTGATGAAACCATCTAGCGCTCAAGGTGATAGTGTGGGGTTATCTAAATTGGGTAAGGTGGACTTTGAGGTGTGTGGTTATAGCCCTACCATGGATTAGAGTGTCCAACCGGAGAGTAGTTAAGATTAGTATCATGAAGAGAGGATATTTATATGAGAGAGTGTTCACTAGTGAAAGTATGATCCCTAGGCCTTGTTTCTAAACATTGAAACACTGTTTGCTACTAGATCTGTTGCATGTTTGCTTGCTTTCATCTTTATTCTGTTTGCCGGGGAGGTTACCTTTCCTCCACGTCAAGCTCTTTTCTGGCACCGTTACCCCACGTCAACAACAAGTAGAAGCTCTTTTATGGCACCGTTACCACTTGTATTTCACTATCTCTTCGCCGAACTAGTGCACCTATACACCTGACAAGTGTATTGGGTGTGTTGGGGACACAAGAAATTTCTTGTATCTTGATTGCAGGGTTGCTTGAGAGGGAATACCTTTGACCACTTTCTCCCTGAGTTCGATAAACCTTGGGTGATCCACTTAAGGGAAACTTGCTGCTATTCTACAAACCTCTGCACTTGGAGGCCCAACAACTGTCTACAAGAATAGAAGTGCGTAGACATCAAGATCTTTTCTAGCGCCGTTGCGGGGGAGATAAGGTAAAAGGTACTCACATCCTGTTGGTGTGTGAGTGCTCAAAGTTATTTCCTTTAGATTCTGCAATTTTGTCTTTCTGTTTCTTGTTTTCACTAGTTAGGCTTAATGGAAAACAATAACAAAATTAGAGAGCTTTATAGTGTCTATCTTGAGTCAGGACATGAAGTGTTTGAAGAGAAAATTTAAAAACCTATGGAGCTTTATCTGCATGCTAATAGCAATGTTTTTAGTATGAATTATTTGGACACCATTATTGCTAATGCTATGGAAAAGTCTAAGCTTGGGGAAGCTAGTTTTGATGAAAATGATCTTGTTAGTCCCCCGGCTTTGGAAGATAGCTATTGTATTGCTTCTGATGATACCAAATGCGGTGACCCAGCATACCACTTCATGATGAGTACACTATAGTCGTTGACATAACACCAATGAAACACCGTTCACTAGTATTACATCCCTCAGAGTGGTACAATAGAAACACAACAGGTCCAAGACATGACTATAGGTTACAACTCAAATCTTTACATAAGATCCAGAGAACACTCTAGGTTAAAGAGAGAGAAAGAAATTTCTAAGAAAGAAGAATCAGAAATAAATATCTCAAAATCTATCATCCTATCAAGACTAGTATATTAACTAATGGTTTGGCATTGTTGCTATTGTGATACACTGCAGAAATAGCTTCTATGGCTAGAGATTATATTCCTGTCTAATCAGTAACTTCGTCTTCACTTGAGTTGGTGTATATGTTGACTTTCTTGACTTCATTGAAGAGCTTTAACTTTTGCTGATTATTCTTGGAGCATAACTTGATGTAGACATCGTCTATACTGGCTTTAGAACCTAGCAAGGGTTAAGAAGATACTTTGAGTACGAGCGTACTCAGCAAGTTCACTAGAAAAAGGAGTGTTTGATGCACTATAACTACAGCCACAAACCATAGGTCGTAGGCCATGCAATTTTTTGTAAACATTTCTTCAAAGGTTGCTTTTATTCTGAAAAGCTATGTCCGTCAGCCTTCACGGGTTTACTAGAACCTTAATGGGGTTCCTTTCCCGCCGTGTTCGCAGCTCCTTCCCGGAACATGGAGTAACAAGTTAAAGTTCTTACACTCTGCAGAGGTGCGTCACTTTACCCATGAGAGATCTTAGCTTTGTTGCACATCCGGGCCACAAACCCGTTCACACTTCCTTGGTGTGAGGCCCAGACTAAGACCCAAGACAATCACTGCCTTCTCCGCGACCCCGCATGTCTCCTTGGTGCATGCCAGCCCACCTATTTAATTATGGCAATTGGCAGTACAGACCGTTCAGATGCCGGAACTATCGTGGGATGTTGAGGGCTCCCACCCATATGCTGCATATCCTCTACGAATTACCATAAATAATATGCACGCTACGAGTGATAACAGCCATGAACCGCACATCCGACTCTATGCGAGAGGGAAAAGATACAGCTGACTTCTTCGTCCCATTCTAAATCTCATGGTCAACGCGTAATATACGGCACAAGAATCACTGGCGACATGGGCTGTTAAGTCCTAGATAATATGTTCCTTTACCACCGGAACTCTTATAGTAGGTTATTACCTCATGGTAAGTAACCTATAATCATATTATTATGAAAATAGTGTTTTTGACCTTTTTCAAATGCAGGTGATGACAACACTGGATTTGTAAAATACTTTACAGAAAATAATCAAAGGACATGAGCAAGTGTGAAGTTGCCTTTTGTGATTGCAAGATTATGCACTCACGGTCTTTTAGACGACATAAGATCCAATATCTGAAATGTGCATCATTGGTCCGGTAAGGACTAATGTTTAAAGAAGCAATATGCAGTTATGCATAAGTAATGCTATGCATTTTTGTAAAACTCCCAAATTGAATCCCCAATACTTTGAGTGAAGTGAATTCAAGTGATTCTTTTAAGAGTTGGTTTATCTACAAATTTTGCTTTATAAGTAATGATCTTTATAAATAATCTAAGTGTTAACAATCCAAAGTATGTAAGTAAAGTATAAAATGATGTGATTATGGTTAATTGTCTTGTGGTGACTATGATAAAAGTCCTTGGGATTGAGTTGTTAAGAATTGAAGAACTTATTATAAGATTTTTGTTTGAAGTGGCAAAAAGAATAAAATTTGAAGAAAAGGTTATTTTTCTAAGGTTTAAACAATCATCATTGTTAATAAAACATGATCAATGTCTTTTGTTAATTGATTTATTAGTTTTGATTTGAGATGATTTATGTCTTAATTTAAACAGACCAAATTTAACTATAAAAACATAAATATTTTATTAGACATGATGTTTATAAGCTTTTGAGACTAAAGTTAAATTTAAAAGGTTAAGTAAACTTAAGATGTAATATATTTTAATTATTCCCAAGTCTTAGATTTATGATAGGTATAACTAAGATGTGGAATTATTCACTTTATATTTAAGTGAATGATTAGATTAAATTTGTTTTGCTATTATAAAAAGAATATGTATTTATTTAATGGAATCATAATTAGATGATATCAGTAATTTGTTAGAATTTGAAGTTATGTTAATAGTGGTTAAGATATAATGATTATTCACCATATTATATAAATGGGTGATACCCAATGTTTATTTAAAAGGATTCTTAATAAGATTTTTAAAAGAATATATCTTTATTTTTATAAAATTCATCAAAGAATTAAGTGTCTTTAAATATTTTCTTTATGTTTTATTTGTAAAACTCTAAGTGAGGATTTTATAAAATAATAGAGTTATTTTGATACACAAAAATGATTATTTATTTATTTTTAGGGTTTATGTTTTATTTTATAAAATTTCATTTAAGAGTTAATGGTGTTAATAATTATTTTACTTTAAAATTATTTTAAACACTTAAAATTATATTTTTATTAGGTAGATATTATTTTTGTGGTCATTTTGATATATCATATGTATTTTTAGGATTTTTCTATAATTTTCTATAGCTAAAAATGTTTGGAGGTTATTTTTAGTAATTCATTATTTTATTTTATTTTATTTTAAACCTAATCAATTTGGGCCGTTTGGTTGGGTATGTGGGCTGGCCTGGCCCAACTGGGCCATGCCAGACCCCTCACTCCCGGCCCACCCCTCACTCCATACACACACGCACACACACATACCTCATCCTCTCCTCTCTTGCTCCCGTGCGATGCCGCCGTCGCCGCCTTCGCCGCCACTCCAGCCGGTTGCCGGCCGACCTCGGCTCCGCCGCATGCCGACGAGGCTCCGACTCAAGCACCTCTGGTGATTTCCTCCGCCTCTGTGCTGCTCTGCTTCACCGCTCGTGCCCCTGCGAAACCCTAGCCGTGCAGTTTGGCTAGGTCGCCGGCGCGACTCCGCTGGCCCCCGATGCCCCTGGCTCACTACTAGAGGAAAGCCTATCCGAGGCGCACCAAAAAGCCTATCCGAGGCGCATATCACATGTGCCTCTAGCTTCAAGCCTCGGGTATTTTTTATGCGAGGCACATCTGATATGCGCCTCCTATACTTCACATATGCGAGGCGCATATCGATATGCGCCTCGCATAATAATATGCGAGGCGCATATCGATATGCGCCTCGCATATGTGAAGTATAGGAGGCGCATATCAGATGCGCCTCGCATATGTTTCAGAATGCGCCTCGGGTATTTAGAGTATATGCGCCTCGCATATGTTTCAGAATGCGCCTTGGGTATTTATAGTATATGCGCCTCGCATACGTTTCAGAATGCGCCTCGGGTATTTATAGTATATGCGCCTCCAATAGTATCCTATATGCGCCTCCGGTAATATTTTCGAAATTCAAGTTTTACAGACCACTATAAATAATAATATACAGATATTCAAATATACAATATAGTCCACAGAATTTTTCAGAAACTTGCATTTTGCCAAAGCATAATAGAACCAACATGAATACAATACATTACACATCAATCATGACATACAAGTACATACATCAAGTGTTTGTGCCACAAGTTCACACCTTCGATCGGTACAAGTTCACAATCACATTACACCTTCGAGTACAAGTTCACAATTCACATTACAACTCCAACGACGTAGCTCTACCTAGATGAAGTAGAACACAACCTACAATGAAGAGCAACAAGGTGGTGATCACGAGGAAGTTCCTCCATTTCTTCCTTCCATGCCTCCTCCACTTCTCTTCCGCCACCTCTCTACTCGCATAGCCTTGGTAGCTGTTGCCCGAGAAGTTGTTCACTTGCTTCTGGCAGTCTTTCCACTCCTCGTACACACCTGGAACCCGACCGACGTACACGACATAACACCTCGGCATCTCCTACACATAATAAAGATGATATTACTTATGTCAGTGGAAAGCAATAGCTAGCAGTTCACAAAGATAGAATCATCGGCATTTCGAAGAAAGACCAAAAAAAAGCAAACCAAGAATGACTTGGATTAGTGCCTCATACTTAGATTGGGCACGGAAATAACAATGCTCGCTGTTCGATCTCATGCGGCAAGTAGAGTATATGCCCAAATTACTAGTCTACTTGGCACACAAGATCGAACATCGGCATAGTCATACACGTGACACCACAACACGTTCTAATCATCGGCATTTCGAAGAAAGACCAAAAGAAAGCAAACCAAGAATGACATGGATTAGTGCCTCATACTTAGATTGGGCACGGAAATAACAATGCTCGCTGTTTGATCTTGTGCGGCAAGTAGAGTATATGCCCAAATTACTAGTCTACTTGGCACACAAGATCAAACAACGGCATAGTCATACACGTGACACCACAACACGTTCTAATCATCGGCATTTCGAAGAAAGACAAAGAAAGCAAACCACAAGAAAGTAGGGAAGCAATGACAAATGAAAAGCAACAAGCACTTAAAATAGTTCGTAACACAAATAACTAGCTAGTGTCTCTCACAATCAAGTTCAACGGTTGACGAAACATATTCTAGAGGTTTTGCTAGGCAAGTTTAACACAGTGATAAGAGGTTACAACACGAGTTCGGAACTAACAGCTAGGTACCCAGGCAATGCAATCATGAAGTCTTCTTCGGCTCTTGAGTCGGCTTTGGGGGGGGCATTGATGAAGCCCGACCGAGTTTTCGCCATTTGCATGAACATCCTGCCGTCACCTTGTTGCGCTAAGCGTTCGTCTATCTCCCTGTTCGTCTATCTCCCTGTCTATCTCCCTGTTCACCGGATTCCCTTTGAGATTGTCATTATTATACTTGTTTTCCTCATCACCCGGGAACGCGTCTCTTGCGTGCAGCTTCCGGAAAAGCTGGATGAGGAAACCCCTGTTCTCTTCGTCCTTCAGGTTCTCCATGTTGATCGTGACGGTGTTCCGGAGGATTGCCGCGAGCTGGTTAGAGTAAACCCCAACAAATTCTTCTGGCTCCAAAGGCGCACCTTTAGGGCTCACGCTTGTGATGATGGACCTTTTGAGGTCGACCACGATCGGGGTCCGATCCTTCCGAGACTTCTTCGATGCGCTACCACCGTCTGTAGTAGCTTCACCACCGCCATCAGTGGTAGTGGCGTCGCCATCGGCGTCGCCATCGGCGTCCCCCATCTCCTCATTGCCCGACGAGGTATCCTCGTCCTCCTCCATCTCGTCGTCCCGCGGAACAAATTCCGGGGCCTCTAGGGATTCCATCTCCTCCTGCTGCTCCCAAAAGGGCTTCTGGCTAGAAGGGCCCGGATCCGACATTTCTAAACACACAAATAAATGAAACTAATAAGCACAAAAATTCACAGAAATTTTTGGCATGAACTTTGCTAATTTTCTATGTCTAGGAGTGCCAGAAATTCGCCGGAACGGAAATGGATCAACATTCCGGCGAAACATTGGCAACTCAAAAAGAAAAACCTGCACAAAAATAAAAACTTTTATATCCATCTCTAAAAGTTCCCAGATATGTCACAGCATACATGGCTATAGCTCTCAGCTTCCCTATGTTATGCTTCAGGTAGTTCAGCTCTCCTTCACATTCTCTCTATATAAATTAGACAGAAAGCGAGCCAATAAACAAAAGTTGCAGCAAAGGAAGCTACTACACTACTAGTACAACTCCTCAACCTGAAGCATTACAAGAATGATGTTGGTACCTGCCATTACTAGAACTAAAAGCATCAGCTACATCCTCACAAGCATCTTATTCATTCTCCAAAGCACTTGGAAACGAATTGCATGGCAGATCAAGGTATGACAAACTTGAAACGGCAAGGAATATAGAGATAATCAACACGTAACAGACATAACTGCACTAGTGTTCCTTTCTAACAGAACTGTGCAGCAGGCAAATACAGTAGAAATATTCACTCGACAGCTACAGTTTCATCAGTAATCGGAGGAGCCGAAAATTAGGTGAGAATCTCAGCCAGCCGTACCCGTTGCCATCGCCATCCTTGTCGCCGTCTTTGTTGCCAGCGGGATGTGCATCTCACCGGTGCCGCGGATGACGTCGACGGCGAACGCCTTGGTGACGAAGAAGTCCTCGTCGTCAGGCTGCGGCACCGCGGAGGAGCGGCCCAGCACGGGCACCAGAACCCCCGCATCCCGGGCTGCTATAATGGACACGACGGCGGCGGACTTGAGCCACAGCGTCCCACGCGAATCCCTCCGGATCTTGAGGATTACGAGGGGTAAGGGAGAAGGGGGATTGGTGCTCACCTTGGGGTGCTAAGGACGGAGCGCAGCAACAGTCGGTCCTCCACGAGCTCCTCCACGGGGCGGCATCGGGCTCCTCCTCCACGGGGACGGCGGCGAGCTCCTCCTTCACGGGGACGGCGGCGTCGGGCTCCTCCTCCACGGGGACGGCGGCGTCGGGCTCCTCCTTCACGGGGACGGCGGCGTCGGGCTCCTCCTTCACGGGGACGGTGGCGAGGAGAGTGGTCTGCGTGCGGCGACCAGAGTGGTCTGCGTGCGTATAAAAAAAAGTTCGATGGGTGCCGGTTATGCGAGGCGCATATCGCAAAGTGCGCCTCGTATAATATTACGCGAGGCGCATCTGGGCTAAATGCGCCTCGCATAATATGCACTCCTAGACAAATAGGGCAGTGCGCATGTTTCTATCAACTATCACACAGCAGCCTAGTGGTAGCATTCCTTGTCCTTCACTGCTGGCCACCCAAGTTCGAATCCTAAGGGGGCCAATTTTTTGGAAATTTTTTTAAAGGCCAATTTTCATGTAAAAGCATACAAATATGAACTATAAAATATACTACAAATATTTTAAATATTCAAATATTGCTAAAACAACAAAAGTGAGTATTCTCAATGAATGTGTCTTGTCGATACATAATATTCTCAATGCAATATTATTATAACACACACATAATGAAAATTAAGAATGTTTTGATACATAATAGTAGGCCACACACACGACGGTTCTTGACAATGGTCGGAGCGCGCTAGCGTTTCTTGACAATGGTCGTCTTCTTGCCCTTCTTTGTCGCGGTTGCATAGGTTAGGTCCGGGACGTCTTCACTACTTCTCTTGAACGGAAGTCCTTTCTTAGGTAGGGTTGTGGTGTACGGTGTTTGGTTGCCATACCCGTCTTCTATCTTCGGGTCGCCGTTCTGGTCAAAGTCTTGCTCGTTGGCGACTCCGTCCATTCCGATAATGTTCCTTTTGCCTCTCCTGACGACAACCCGGCTAGGCTTTGACGGGTCTTTGATGTACCAGCATTGGTCGACTTTGCTAGCCAAAACCCAAGGCTCATTTCTTGCGGGTGCGTTCGCGCTGGTGGTCTTTGACGGTATAACCATCGTGGTGAAATACCGGTCTTCTTTCTCGACGCTCTTGGCCCACCTGACACGGAACATCGGCACCTTCTCCGTAACATAGTCGAGCTCCCAAATCTCCTCGATCCTTCCGTAGTATCTTTCCGGGATGTCGCCGGTGTAGAATATCCCTGTTACCCCTGAGTTCTGGTAATCGCAGTTATTGTCTTTTTCCTCTGTGTAGAACGTGTATCCGTTGATATCGTAAGCCTGATAGGTCATGAGGTTGTGCGAGGCGCCCTGTGACAATGAGAATATGAGTTTATCTTCCTCCGAGTACTCGCCCTGCGGTGGATTAGCTATGACCTTCTCCCTAAACCACCGCGTGAAACCGGAGTTGTGCTCCTTGATAACATCTTCCTCCCTCGGGACCTGGCGCCCCTGATCAGCGTAATTCTTCTTGATAAACTCTTTGTGCTCATGTATGTATGGATCAACCACCTGCAGGTGTTGCAGCGCGACCAGGTTTGCTCTTTCAAAGTCCTTGGTTCGGCCCTCCATGTCGACATGCTTTGCACGTCGACCCTCGCGGTGATCCCATCCAGCGAGCCTCCCGAGGTGCTTGTTGAATGGCATACCAAGAGGGGTCTCGGTTTGTAGAAAGTTCGAGCAGAAAGAGATGCACTCTTCGGCCAGGAAGCCGTTTGCTATGCTTCCATCTGGACGGGACTTGTTCTTAACGTATCCCTTGATGTGTCCATTGAGCCTTTCGAACGGCATCATGCTTCGCAGAAACGCAGGACCGAGCTGGACGATATCCTCCACGACATGGAGAAGCAGATGAAGCATGATGTCGAAGAAAGCGGGGGGGGGGGGGAAATAGATCTCGAGCTCGCACATTATCACCACGATCTCGTCCTGTAGCCTCGTGAGCTGCTTAATGCCTATCGACTTCCGAGAGATGACGTCAAAAAAGTTGCAGAGGCCAAACAGTGTTTCACGGATGTGCTTGTCCATTATACCTCGGATCGCGACCGGGAGTACCTGCGTCATTAGCACGGCGACGTCGTGAGACTTCATCCCGCTGAAGCGCTGCTTCGCCTCGTCTAGCCATCTGCTTATCTTCCCCGCGTAGCCATTCGGAAATTTGACTCCGAGGAGGCACTTCATAAACTGTATGGCCTCCTTCTTACTCAGAGTGAAGCATGAGGCCTTGAGCTTGACCTCTCCCTTCTTAACCTTTTCCCCTTGCGACGACGGCTATTCTGTGTTTCTGTCTCCTCCACCTCGTCCTCCTCCTCATCATCGCTAGGTGGTGGTTGAAGTTCATCCCTGATGCCCATATGCTTCAAGTCATTCCTTGCCTTCGGCCCATCTTTGGTCTTGTCGGTGTTAAGGAGGGTGGCAAGCAGACTCTCGCCCACATTCTTCGTGATATGCATGAGATCAAGGCTATGAGGCACGCGGAGGATCTTCCAGTATGGCAAGTCCCAGAAAACAGACCTCGCCTTCCATACCTTCAGCAACGGCTCTGGCTTCTTCTAGGTCTTTCCTAGCGCAGGGCACTCCTTCCAGTTATTCAACAACTTGTAGATTTCCGCGCCACTCTTCTGGTGTGGGATTCCTCGGAGCTCGATCGTCCCATCGAACAGATGTCCTAGCTTTCTCCAGGCGTGATTCTTGGGAAGCCACCTCCGAGCCCCAAGGAACACGGTTTTCCCGGACCCGGGATCTTTCTGTAGCTGGCGGTACGTTGTATTATCCTTGCACCTAACGCACCCATAGAATCCTTGGACCACCTGCCCCGAGAAGTATCCGTAACCAGGATAGTCTTGCACCGTCGTGATCACCGCCGCTCTCATGTCAAAGTACTCTTGTCTCGAGGCGTCCCATGTACGGGCTCCTTCTTCCCATAACGTGGCCAACTCCTCTTTCAAGAACGTGAGATACAGATTGATGTCTGTACCAGGTTGTTTTGGCCCTTGAACGAGCATACTCATGGTTACGTACTTCTTCTTCATGCACAACCAGGGAGGGAGGTTGTAGATCCATACAAACACGGGCCAGGTGCTGTGTGTGCTTCTCTGGCTTCCAAACGGATTGAGTCCGTCAGTGCTCACGCCCAGCCTGAGGTTCCTTGACTCTTTCCCAAAATGTTGGTAATATTGTAGGTCCAACGCCTTCCACTGGCAAGCATCCGAAGGGTGCCTCAACATTTCCTCCTTCTCCGGATCATCGTCTTCCGGCCTCTTTCTTTCCGCGTGCCAGCGCATGAGCTGTGCTTCCTTAGGGTCTGCGAAATACCGCTGCAAACGAGGAGTTAGAGGAAAGTACCACACCACCTTCCTAGGAGCTTTCTTGGTCCCTCTCTTGTATCGAGAGGTCTTGCACACCGGACACGTGGTCTTCTTCGCGTCCTCGCCCCGGTAGATGATGCAATCATTTATGCAGACGTGGTATTTCACGTGCGGTAGATTGAGAGGACACACGACTTTCTTCGCCTCAGCGATACTAGTCGGACATGTGTTCCCCTTCTTGGGAAGAATATCGTGCCAGAATACAATGTTGTCGTCGAAACATTCGTCGGTCATTTTGTGTTTCGCCTTCATCTCCAGAGCCCTAAGCGTTACATTTAGACGGGTATCCCCGTCGTTGCATCCGTCAAACAATGGAGTGACCGCGTCTTTCTCCATTTGCTCCAGTTTAGCCTTCTCTCTACCGGCGGCTCTGGCGTTACTCGTCTCCTTGAGAAGCAGATCTTGGACATGAGGGTCTCGCAACCAGCTCGAATCATGGTCGGCACCACCTTGATCATCTTCGTGTCCATGCCCGACGCCACCTTGATCATCTTCGTGTCCATGTCCAGTGCCACCACCCTGATCTTCGTGATCGTGAATGGCGTCTTGATCTTCGTGATCATCACTGGCATCTTGATCTTCGTGATCATCACGTATCCATCGAGTGTAGCCATCCATGAAACTACGTCGAAGCAGGTGCGACTCCAGCATTCCGGAATCATGCCTTATCAGATACATCAGCTTGCAGTCCCGACATGGACATCTATCTCTGTCTTGTTTGCACGTTCCATGTCGGCCCTCGCGCATGTCATCCACCTATCCACGCGGGCTTTGTTGATCAGTGGTCGGACCATGGCCGCCTGCGTGGTACAAAGAGCAAGAGAATAATTAGAGCATATATGGACGTGGATCGCCGGAAAAATTCGGCATGACCTCCCCTAAAAAGAGGACATCCGCGAGTGCCAGAAATTCGCCGGAAAAGAAATAAATCGACATTCCGGCGAAACATTGGCATCTCAAATGAAATCCCTGCAAAAAAATTAGCACCACAACACAATCATATAGTCGGTGTCTCCGACAACGCGCATACATGCAAGCAACGCCTTCACGCTTCCTCCAACAACGACTTGCGCAAGAGAGCCGGAGGAGAAGTAAATGGACATGTTGTAGATCTAGAGGAGCAAGAGACTTCACTTACATATGGGTGTCAACCAATGGATGTTGAGCAAGATTCGAAGGTGAATCAATGGGGGAAATGAGGTGGGGAGGAGGAGGGGGGCGACCAGATTTGTTTGGTGGAGGAGGAAGAAGTGACACAAGTGAGTGGGGTGCTAGTTGCCTCCATGTGCAAAAATCTGGAAAAAAAGTGGTGCAGCTTATGCGAAGCGCATATTGCACAATATGCGCCTCCTATAATTCAAAATATAGGAGGCGCATATTGTGCAATATGCGCCTCGCATATGCCGCCACCTACCAGCGCCCGGGCCCGCATGAGTTACTTGAGGCGCATATGGCCATATGCGCCTCGCATATTGTCCAATATGCGAGGCGCATATAGCCATATGCGCCTCGCATATTCGTGCACCTACCAATACGCGGGCCCACACAGAATATGCGAGGCGCATTCTGGCCATATGCGCCTCGCATATTGTCCAATATAGGAGGCGCATATAGCCATATGCGCCTCTCATATTCGTGCACCTACCAACACGCGGGCCCACAAAAAATATGCGAGGCGCATTCTGTCTATATGCGCATATGCCTCGCCTATCTGATATATAGGAGGCGCATATGACTAGAATGCGCCTCGCATAATATGGGGCTGCTAGATTCTGTCCGTACAGGGATTATAGGAGGCGCATTCTTATCATATGCGCCTCGCCTATTTTTATACTAGAGGCGCATATCGCAAAGTGTGCCTCGCCTATTTTTATAGGAGGCGCATATGCTAAATGTGCCTCGCATAAGCATGTCTCCTATAGCCTTTTCTCTAGTAGTGGCTGCTGCTCGAGGATGTGGTGCTCCGACGCTCCTCTAGCATCACCCTGGTGCCATGAGGAGGAGATGGTGTCGTCTTCCTCCCTGTGAGTTCTATGAACGCGGCTTGGCACGGGTTGCAGCTGTTGGAGATATGCCCTAGAGGCAATAATAAATATAGTTATTATTATATCTTTGTGTTTATGATAAATTTTTACATTCATGCTATAATAGTATTAACAAGGAAACATTGATACTTGTGTGATTTGTAAACTTAATTTGAAGTCCCCAGTATAGCCTCTATACATCACTAGCTTGTTGGTTGATAAATGATTGTGGTTTCCCTATCATGAACATTGATATGTTATCAACAACACGATCATATCGTTAGGAGAATGATATGGTGGACATACTCCTGTAGATAAGCGTAGCATAAAGATCAAGTCATTTTAATAGTTCAATTGCTATATGCTTTCTGATACATAGTAACCTAATTCCTTCGACCATGAGATCATGCATATCACCTTTACCAGATGGATGCTTTGATGACATCAAACACCACACCGTAACTGGGTGGCTATAAAGGTGGCATTGAGTGTTCGGAAAGTATTGGTTGAGACACATGGATCAAGAGTGGGATTTGTCCATCCATATGACGGATAGATATACTCTGGGCCCTCTCGGTGGAATGTCATCCAATTAGCTTGCAAGCATGTGACTGGCTCACAAGGGATCACATATCACGGGAACGAGAAAAGAGTACTTATCGGTAACGAGGTTGAACTAGGTATGCAGAGATACCGACGATCATAACCTCGGATAAGTAAACTATCGTGAGACAAAGGGAAATTGGTATCGTATGTAAGTGGTTCATTCGATCGCAAAGTAATCGTAGAAATATGTGGGAGCCATATGAATTTCCAGATTCCTCTATTGGTTATTGATCGGAGAAGTGTCTCGATCATGTCCGCATAATTCACGAACCGTAGGGAGACACACTTAAGGATTCGACGTTGTTTGAGTAGTTATGGAATGAATGAGAAAGAGACCGAATGTTGTTCGGAGTCTCGGATGGGATCCGGGGTATCACGAGGTGATCCGGAATGGTCCGGAGAATAAGATTCATATAAGGAAAGTCCCGTTTTGGAGTTGGGGAATGATTTCGGTGTTTTCATCGGGAATGTTCTAGAATGTTCCGGAATGTCCGGCACTCCGGAGGGGAAGGGTACATGAATGTGTTGTATCAAGTTGGTATGATTGCATCATGTACTAAGTGTCATCGCTGTTCCAAATAAAGGATTAATTCAAATCCTAGTTTGAAAAGTCAAACGGCTAAATTGAAAAGTCAAACGACTAAATTTGGAAAGAGGAAAAGAGGAGGAAGTGGGAAACCGAGTTGGGGAGGGAATCCCTCCTCCAACCAGCGGCGCCCCCTCCAAGCCGAGTTGGGGAGGGACTCCCCTCCCTCCCCTTGGCCGCCGTCCCCTCCACCTATATAAGGAGGGGCAGGGCTCCCTCCTAGCACACACAAGTACCTCTCCTCTAACCCTAGCTTGGCGCCTACCTCCATATCCGCCGCCGCCCCCTAGGGTTTTGCCCTAGCCGCCGACTTGGGGTGCCCCAAACCCTAGCCGCCGGATTTAGCCTCTCCTCCTTGGTGTGTCTAAACCCTAGATCGCCGAGGAGCTCTCTCATACTCCACCATACTCGCTCCGGCTTAAGGCGAAGCCTTGCGAGATCTCCCCTCTACTTCCGGTACCACGCCGTTGTGCTGCCGGAATCGCGAGGAGAGTGCTACAACCTCCGCTGCCTGCTGGAACAAGGGAGAGGAAGGTCTTCTTCGAGTACCGAACGTGTGATCGACTGCGGGAGCTCTGCCGGAACGCGGCGCTGGAAGGATCGTCTACGCGATCTTGAGATCGGGAAGAGTACGACTACATCACCCACGAGAATCCGCTCTCGTTAAACACTTTGGAATCTTCGAGGGTAAGTTATTCCATCGACTTGTTGCTACAATCTAGTAGATAGATCTTGGCTTGTTTGTTTGTATGCGATAGAAAATTTTGTTTTCCATGCTACGAAACCCTACAGTGGTATCAGAGCCGTGTCTATATGTAGATCTGTTGCACGAGTAGAACACAATGGTCATTGTGGGCGTTGATGCTTTTATTGTCGATTGCTTCTTGTGTACTTTGCATCTTGCGGTATGTTGGGATGAAGCGGCCCGGGCTAACCTTACATGACATCGTTCATGAGACTTGCTCCATGCTCGACATGCAACTTGTATTGCATAAGTGGCTTTGCGGGTGCCTGTTTCTCCTAGCATAGTTAAGATCCAATTTACAACGGGTGATTAACAATACTAGTATCAATGTTGTGGTTCATGTTCGTAAGTTAGAACGACACTTATAGTAAGCCCCAAGCCACGTAAAACATGCAAAGAAAGTAGAGGCGTTTAACTTTGTTTTGCAGGGGTGTGAAGTGATGTGATATGGCCATGATTGTGATTATGTATGCAATGTTCCTTATTGTAAGTTGGCAACCGGCAGGAGCCATATGGTTGTATTTAATTTATGTTAAGACCCGCGTGTCTATTCAAAGTAGTTGTAATAGTTGAAGCCGGTGGACGACAACCATGGAGAAGCGACATTGACCTTGATGCAATGCCGGTGATGATGGAGATCATGTTCGTGCTTGAAGATGGAGATCGGAAGCACAAAGAAGAAAGGCCATATCATATCACATATTATGAATTGCATGTGATGTTAATCCTTTATGCATCTTGTTTTGCTTAGTAGATGACGGTAGCATTATAAGATGATCCCTCATGCACATGAATTTCAAGTCATAAAGTGTTCACCCTTAGTTAGCACCGTTGCTAAAGCTTGTTATTTCGAAGCACCACGTGATGATCGGGTGTGTTAGATTCCGCAAGTGTATACAACATGAGCAAGCCAGATTTGCTCATGCGGAAACTAAGGTTTGATCTTGACGAGCCTAGCATGTACAGACATGGTCTCGGAACACGGATCACCGAAAGGTAAAGCATGAATCATATAGTAGATATGATGAACATGACGATTGTTCGCCATTAAAGCTACATCGACTCTCGTGATGATCGGTGTTGATGTGGTGGATTTGGTTCGTGTGATCACTAAAACAATGTGAGGGATATTGTTTTGAGTGGGAGTTCACCTAGATTAACTTTATTATTAATTTGAACTCAATTTGTCATAAATTTAGTCTAAACTATTGCAAATATGTTGTAGATCAATGGCAACCCCTACCATCAATTTTAATGCGTTCCTAGAGAAAGAAAAGTTGAAAAACAATGGAAGCAACTTCGCGGATTGGTTCCGCAATTTGAGGATTGTCCTCACAGCTGGTAATTTGACCTATGTGCTGGATGCACCGCTGGGTGACCCACCTGCAGCTGATGCTTCCGATGAAGTAAAGAATGTTTACCTCGCTCGGAAGAATCAGTACTCCATAGTTCAGTGTGCTATCTTGTATGGTTTGGAATCGGAGCTTCAGAAAAGGTTTGAGAATTCAGACCCATATGATATTGTCGAGGATCTCAAATTGATCTTTGAGACTCATGCGGCAATTGAAAGTTATGAGGCTTCTGAAAAGTTCTTTAACTGCAAGATGGAAGAGGGAAGATCCGTCAGTGAGCATGTGCTTAAGATGTCTGGGCACGCAAACAAACTTCAAAGCTTGGGTATAGTGATTCCTAATGCTTTGGGGATTTACCGTGTCCTCCAATCACTACCACCAAGTTACAAGAACTTTGTGATGAACTACAACATGCAGAACATGAACAAGCAGTTGCCAGAACTGTTTGCTATGTTGAAATCTGCAGAAGTGGAGATCAAGAAAGAGCACCAAGTTTTGTTGGTCAATAAGACCACCAAATTCAAGAAAGGCAAGTCTAAGCAGAAGGGACACTTCAAGAAGGGTGGTAAGAAAGTTACCACGCCGGTGAAGAAGACCAAGGCTGGACCTAAGCCTGATACTGAGTGCTTTTACTGCAAGGGAGAAGGTCAGTGGAAGCGGAATTGCCCAAAGTACTTGGCGGATTTGAAGAACGGCAACATCAAGAAGAAAGGTATATCTGATATACATGTTATTGATGTGTATCTCACTAGTACTCGTAGTAGTGCCTGGGTATTTGATACTGGTTCGGTTGCTCATATTTGTAACTCGAAACAGGTGCTGCAGAATAAACGGAAGCTAGCGAAGAACGAGGTGACGATGCGCGTGGGAAACGGATCAAAGGTTGATGTGATCGCGGTCGGCACGCTACCCCTTCATCTACCATCGGGATTAGTTTTATACTTAAATAATTGTTATTTGGTGCCTGCGTTGAGCATGGACATTATATCGGGATCTTGTTTATTGCGAGACGGTTACTTGTTTAAGTCCGAGAATAATGGTTGTTCGATTTATATGAGTAATATGTTTTATGCACATGCACCTTTGATAGATGGTCTGTTCTTATTGAATCTCGATAGTGGAAATACACATATCAACAACATTGAGGCTAAACGTTTGAAATCGAGCGATAACTCGACCTATATGTGGCACTGTCGTCTTGGTCACATTGGAGTGAAGCGTATGAAGAAACTCCATTCCGATGGACTTCTTGAATCACTTGATTTCGAATCACTTGATAGATGCGAAGCATGTCTGATGGGTAAAATGACTAAGACTCCATTTTTTGGTATGATGGAGCGAGTTACGGACTTATTGGAAATCATACATACCGATGTGTGTGGTCCAATGAGTGTAGCATCGCGCGGTGGTTATCGTTATGTTCTTACCTTCACGGATGACTTGAGTAAATATGGGTATATCTATTTCATGAAACATAAGTCTGAAACTTTCGAGAAGTTTAAGGAATTTCAAAGTAAGGTAGAGAATCAACGTAACAAGAAGATTAAATTTCTATGTTATGATCGTGGAGGTGAATATCTAAGTTACGAGTTTGGCGAGCATTTGAAGAAATGCGGAATACTTTCACAGTTGACACCGCCGGGAACACCACAGCGTAATGGTGTGTCCGAACGTCGTAATCGAACTCTCTTAGATATGGTTCGTTCTATGATGTCACTTACAGATTTACCGCTATCATTTTGGGGTTATGCATTAGAAACAGCCGCATTCACTTTAAATAGGGCACCGTCTAAATCCGTTGAAACGACACCGTATGAATTATGGTTTGGGAAGAAACCTAAATTGTCGTTCCTTAAAGTTTGGGGATGCGAAGCCTATGTAAAGAAGTTACAGCCGGACAAGCTTGAACCCAAAGCAGAAAAATGCGTCTTCATAGGATACCCGAAGGAAACTATTGGGTATACCTTCTATCATAGATCCGAAGGCAAAATCTTTGTTGCCAAGAATGGATCCTTTCTAGAGAAGGAATTTCTCTCGACAGAAGTGACTAGAAGGAAAGTAGAACTCGACGAGGTTGTCGAACGTTCTCTCGAAATTGCGAGTAGCGCAGCACCGGAAGAAGTTCCTGTGGTGCCTGCACCAATTAGAGAGGAAGCTAATGATGGTGATCATGAAACTTCGGTTGAAGTTTCTACAGAGCCTCGGAGGTCAACGAGAACTTGTACCACTCCAGATTGGTATGATCCCGTTATGAGTGTCATGTTGGTGGACAACACCGATGACCCTGAGACATATGAGGAAGCGATGATGAGCCCAGATTCCAATAAATGGCAAGAAGCCATGAAATCCGAGATTGGATCCATGTACGAAAACCAAGTATGGACTTTGGTGGACTTACCGGATGGCCGGAAGGCTGTCGAGAACAAATGGATCTTCAAGAAGAAAACAGATGCTGATGGTAATGTTACTGTCTATAAAGCTCGACTTGTCGCAAAAGGGTTTCAACAAATTCAAGGAGTTGACTACGATGAGACTTTCTCACCAGTAGCGAAGCTAAAGTCTGTGAGGATTATGTTAGCAATCGCTGCATATTATGATTATGAGATATGGCAGATGGATGTAAAAACAGCATTCCTCAATGGAGACATTGATGAAGAGTTGTATATGATGCAACCCAAAGGTTTTGTCGATCCTAAAGATGCTAACAAGGTATGCAAACTTCAACGGTCCATCTATGGATTGAAGCAAGCATCCCGAAGTTGGAATCAACGTTTTAACAAGGTGATCAAAAGTTTTGGTTTTATACAAACTTATGGAGAAGCTTGTATTTACAAGAAAGTGAGTGGGAGCTCTGTAGCATTCTTAATACTATATGTAGATGACATATTGTTGATTGGGAATGATGTAGACCTTCTTAATAGTGTCAAGGAATATTTGAATAATAGTTTTTCAATGAAGGATCTTGGCGAAGCAGCTTACATATTATGCATAAAGATTTATAGAGATAGATCGAAACGCCAAATATCATTGTCACAGAGTACATATTTGGACAAAGTTCTAAAGAGATTTGGAATGGAAGATAGCAAGAAAGGGTTCTTGCCCATGTTGCCCAATACGACCTTGAGTAAAACTCAAAGTCCGACATCGGCAGAAGATAGAGAAAGGATGAGTAAGACTCCCTATGCCTCAGCCATAGGATCTCTAATGTATGCCATGCTATGTACTAGACCCGACATTGCATATGCTGTTAGTTTGACTAGCAGATATCAAAGTGATCCAGGAGTGGATCATTGGACAGCGGTCAAAAACATCCTTAAGTACTTGAGAAGAACTAAGGATATGGTTCTTTCTTATGGAGGTGATGAACAGCTCGTTGTTAATGGTTACACCGATGCTAGTTGGAACACCGATCCGGATGATCCTAAATCACAATCTGGATACGTATTTATTTTGAATGGTGCAGCAGTTAGCTGGAGGAGTGCAAAGCAAAGTGTTGTGGCGAGATCTTCAACTAAATCGGAATACATGGCTGCTTCGGAGGCTTCACAAGAAGCGATATGGATGAAAGATTTCATTACAGAGCTGGGTGTGGTTCCTAGTGCGCTGGACCCAATGTCTATCTACTGTGATAACATGGGCGCCATAGCCAATGCGCAGGAACCAAGGTCACACAAGAATCTGAAACATATCAAGCTACGTTTTCACGCTATTCGAGAACATATCCAAGATGGGGATATAAAGATTTGCAAAGTACACACAGATCTGAATGTGGCGGATCCGTTGACTAAACCTCTCCCGAGGGCAAAACATGACCAACACCAAACTGCCATGGGTGTTCGGTATATTACCATGTAATCTAGATTAGATGACTCTAGTGCAAGTGGGAGACTGTTGGAGATATGCCCTAGAGGCAATAATAATATAGTTATTATTATATCTTTGTGTTTATGATAAATGTTTACATTCATGCTATAATAGTATTAACAAGGAAACATTGATACTTGTGTGATTTGTAAACTTAATTTGAAGTCCCTAGTATAGCCTCTATACATCACTAGCTTGTTGGTTGATAAATGATTGTGGTTTCCCTATCATGAACATTGAGATGTTATCAACAACACGATCATATCGTTAGGAGAATGATATGGTGGACATACTCCTGTAGATAAGCGTAGCATAAAGATCAAGTCATTTTAATAGTTCAATTGCTATATGCTTTCTGATACATAGTAACCTAATTCCTTCGACCATGAGATCATGCATATCACCTTTACCGGATGGATGCTTTGATGACATCAAACACCACACCGTAACTGGGTGGCTATAAAGGTGGCATTGAGTGTTCGGAAAGTATTGGTTGAGACACATGGATCAAGAGTGGGATTTGTCCATCCATATGACGGATAGATATACTCTGGGCCCTCTCGGTGGAATGTCATCCAATTAGCTTGCAAGCATGTGACTGGCTCACAAGGTATCACATATCACGGGAACGAGAAAAGAGTACTTATCGGTAACGAGGTTGAACTAGGTATGCAGAGATACCGACGATCATAATCTCGGATAAGTAAACTATCGTGAGACAAAGGGAAATTGGTATCGTATGTAAGTGGTTCATTCGATCGCAAAGTAATCATAGAAATATGTGGGAGCCATATGAATTTCCAGATTCCTCTATTGGTTATTGATCGGAGAAGTGTCTCGATCATGTCCGCATAATTCACGAACCGTAGGGAGACACACTTAAGGATTCGACGATGTTTGAGTAGTTATGGAATGAATGAGAAAGAGACCGAATGTTGTTCGGAGTCTCGGATGGGATCCGGGGTATCACGAGGTGATCCGGAATGGTCCGGAGAATAAGATTCATATAAGGAAAGTCCCATTTTGGAGTTGGGGAATGATTCCGGTGTTTTCATCGGAAATGTTCTAGAATGTTCCGGAATGTCCGGCACTCTGGAGGGGAAGGGTACATGAATGTGTTGTATCAAGTTGGTATGATTGCATCATGTACTAAGTGTCATCGCTGTTCCAAATAAAGGATTAATTCAAATCCTAGTTTGAAAAGTCAAACGGCTAAATTTGGAAAGAGGAAAAGAGGAGGAAGTGGGAAACCGAGTTGGGGAGGGAATCCCTCCTCCAACTAACGGCGCCCCCTCTAAGCCGAGTTGGGGAGGGACTCCCCTCCCTCCCCTTGGCCGCCGGCCCCTCCACCTATATAAGGAGGGGCAGGGCTCCCTCCTAGCACACACAAGTACCTCTCCTCTAACCCTAGCTTGGCGCCTACCTCCATAGCCGCCGCCCCCTAGGGTTTTGCCCTAGCCGCCGACTTGGGGTGCCCCAAACCCTAGCCGCCGGCTTTAGCCTCTCCTCCTTGGTGTGTCTAAACCCTAGATCGCCGAGGAGCTCTCTCATAATCCACCATACTCGCTCCGGCTTAAGGCGAAGCCCTGCGAGATCTCCCCTCTACTTCCGGTACCACGCCGTTGTGCTGCCAGAATCGCGAGGAGAGTGCTACAACCTCTGCTGCCTGCTGGAACAAGGGAGAGGAAGGTCTTCGTCGAGTACCGAACGTGTGACCGACTGCGGGAGCGCTGCAGGAACGCAGCGCCGGAAGGATCGTCTACGCGATCTTGAGATCGGGAAGAGTACGACTACATCACCCACGAGAATCCGCTCTCGTTAAACACTTTGGTATCTTCGAGGGTAAGTTATTCCATCGACTCGTTGCTACAATCTAGTAGATAGATCTTGGCTTGTTTGTTTGTATGCGATAGAAAATTTTGTTTTCCATGCTACGAAAGCCTACAACAGCGCCCTATGGGTTCTCCCCATGCCGCTGTGTTCATCCTCGACGATGACCACTACTTCCTCTTCCTACACTAGCGAGGAACACATGTATGTTTTCCCCCTTTTCACTCTCTGGTCTTCTTTGCCTTCTCCCTCTCTGAATCCTCTCCGTACCTTGCAATTGACCATGTTCAGGAAATAAGAATTGAGCTCTTGAGCAGAGTTCAATTGATTAGAGTGGTAGGTTTGGTAGTGTAGTTGATTTGGTTGATTAAGTGCTTAATACCTCACTTGATTTGATACATGTACTATTGTTGTCTGTAAAAAATAGAGCATGTGCTATTGTGACTTGATTCTAGATCATGGTCTATTGGACATGGTCCCTGATGTGTAGGTGATGCTGATGGGCTTCTTGTTGATTGATGTTTATGCATGTAATTACAAAGGTTAATAGTTCATAAGCATGAACACATAGTTGACTATTCCTTGAGTTAATGACATGGTAAGATGTATTTTTTTATAGTTTAAAAGAATAACTTGTTTTGCTACATCTTAATTTGGTACCACTAACTTATATGTATATATTTACTACCTAAGAATTTCTCAAGCAAGGTGTATGTGAAACACACAAATGAACAAGTGATAGATTATATATGTTCTAGTACTTTATATTATGTTAGACAGTTTCTTAATGATCATTTACATGATTAACTACTTAAGTTCTTATGATTTATTTTTTGGAAACATGTTTTCTTTAGTGTTCATGGATGAACAAATGGATTTATTTGGACCAGTTGATACTTGCTGATTTTTGGTTGTATTACTTGTGTGTGGTTCTCTGATGATCTCATGTCCATTAGATATTTTGTATTAGCAATTAATCCTTTTATCTATATGCAATATCTTCTTGTATCTGACATGTTCCTGTTATATTTAAATGATATTTGGTGTTGTAGATAATTTGCTTAAATTGATTTGATACAAGGTTCTTTCCAGAACTACTTGTTCACTGCTGTAGTTGAAGGATTCAGTGATAAAACCCCCAATCACTAGTACTACTGTGTACATATCTGTTGGCTAATCCTTGATCCATTGACTTGATTTACTAAATCATGTGATTTATAAATGATGTGTTTTCAAACAGAAGATGATTCCTATGAAAATTTTGTAGGAAAATGATTTGAAATATCTTTGAATGGCTTGAAAACCTGAATATTCTGCTAGCTTATTTTGGGTGGCTTTATTTGTTGGAAACCTGCTACTGTGATGCCTCTTTGGAGTGTACACAGTAGTAGGTCACAACAATGATGATGTGGTGATGGATACACTGCTCAAATCGCTCCTCTTGCTCTGATTTTTTGTGGTGCTTCTATACAAGAATGTGCACAATATAATCTCAGATTGGATGATCTGCTGCTTATACAGCTAAGCAAAATTCTTGTAAACCTCAATGCTTGTGATGCTGGTCTGAAGCATAGGTTAATATAAATGTTTCCCTTCATTCCTTAGCCCTGCCTAGGATGCAAAGGATGAGGCAAATTATTGGATTTAGAAGAACATATTTTATTGTTGCCTCCTCTTTTGACTCGGTGATGATCTAGACATGCCACTTGTATGCTAGTCTGAGAGAATCTTGCCATCCAATCCTCCTAGATGAAAATCTAGTTGAAGGGTAGATGGACCAAGTGGGTGTGTATTATTTCTTAAGTATTCCCAGATCTGTATGCATGATTTGGGAATACATGCAACATGGTATAATGTGTATTACAGATGATTACTGCCTGCTGTTGGTGAGTGGACAGATAGGCTTGTAATGGGGTTGATGACGATCTTGTGGTATCTTTGGCATTGCTTCAGATTACCTGATGTACTTGTTCTTGTAGCCTTCACCTCCTAGCTCTGACTCCCCTTGGCTGCTGCTGATCTTAATCTTCCTTGCTGCCCTCCTTATCTACTCCTCCTTGTCCTAGCTATTGGATGGCTTCTTGAAGCAACCATAGGTTGGGGTGATCTGATATTCTTATTGTTCCTGACTTGTTTCTCTTCAAGTCATCATGACTAGAAAGGTTGGTTGGTTAGTATGTGTGAAAAAGATCAGTGATGATCCAGCAAGAACAAATGTTGTTCTTGTGGTTTGAGCTATGAAGATGTTGGTGTTGTGTGGTGAAAAGATATGTGTGGTAAGTGACCAACAGTGTGGTACTCTGCTGCTACGACTGTGTTCTTATCTTCCCTTGTGCTTGTCTTGTGTTGACAGCACACAAGCATGCAATGACTAAGTTGATGTCATGTGGGTCCCTCTGGTTCAAGTTCCATTGTACTGAGATATTTGTTCAGTGAGGATCAGTTCAGCTGGTTTGCTCGTATCCATTGTGAACATTTTCCTTTTGCTTATTTTGGTGAATCTTGCCCCTGCCTATGAGGTTGTATGGAGGCAATATTCCAGAATAAGAACAGATACTACTCTTTGGCCCCTTTTTAAAGAAATACTCAATGATGTGTTCAGCAATGCATTACATTGCCAGACTGAGAGTAGCATTCACCTAAACAATTCTCTTTATTTTCTTTCTTTTTCTTTTGTTTTGTTGTCTCTTGTGCTGTTTTGCAGGGACAAAGTAATATGAAGAAAGTAAGATACCAGAGATGAATAGGAATTTGAGTTTAGAAATAGTTTTAGGGTTTTACTTTATTCTTTTGTAATTTACCCTTTTATTTATTTATTTTGGTGAGGTGGAAAGCATTGTAATTTTTAATATAATTGTAATAAAGAAATTCTTTTTATTCTAGTACTTGTAATTTTCTTTATCCATTTTGTAAACTTTGGATTATTCTAATTGTAACAAAGTAAATGTTTTATTTTATTTCTTTTATAAATTGTAGTAGTTACTAATTGGTGTACCTCTTATACACTTGTATTATTAAATATTATGTATTTTTTAAATAATAATTCCAAATTATTGTATAATTCAAATGTATGGTGAATATGATGATATCTATTTGTTTATTCAAGAATTTACCATTTCAATTCTATTATTAATTATTTTCAATTTACTTTTGAATTCAAATAAAGTATTTGAATATTCAACTTAAATTGTTTTCCCTCAAATATGAACATTCAGTAGAGGTCATGTCAAAATCCGTCTCACTTGCTCTATTGTTTCCTTTAGAACAAGAGAGACCTCGATCCCTCTATAGGTATTTTTGTTTTGCGCGAACATTCTCTGGATTTTCTTATGCATGAATACAATGCACAAACCTGTGTCCTCTATAATTCTAGGTGCTAATCCTGGGGTGTTACAGACTCTCCTCCTTAAAATAAACTCTCACGTTTCGGAGTAAGGAATTGACTTGTATTGGGTACTGTATTTATCCACTTCATGGTAACCTTAAATGGGAATAATTGTAATATCCCATATCTAAATCTTTTTCTTTAATTATTATCATACTTGAAAATTCTCAAACTTGTTGTCTCCAACACACCAAAGTTCCTTTTGCTATTATCACTTAAGGATAAGTCTTGATTATAAAATCCTTAAATTGGAGTCTCTTATTTAGTTCATTTACCTGGTTAGGTATTCTAATCCAACTCCTTTACTTGATTATCGAGCTTCTTTACTATACTGTGTAAGGTCTAGGAAGTCTCACTAAAATAGGGTTTTAGATTCTATTAGACAATAGTTGTAGCAAAAAGACTAAATTTTTGGTTTGCCATTTCAAAATTTATACTGGTGGTCCTTCTGAAGGTTGGATTTTAACTCATTTTGTCCATACCCATCGGAATTTCTTATTCTCTACACATGCCCAATTGGATGTGTTTTATTACCTCTTAAGGATCACTTAAGAATTGTTTCTTTTAGAATTAGTCTGTTGGGACTATTCTATTTTATTACTTCAAGCTTTTACTTTATCAGGCTTTTAGACAATATTTTTTTATTATCTTAAGTACTTCTTCAACTTCCTTATATTAATTGCCTTAAGGTTTAATTACTACTTCCTTGAAGTAAACTTCGATCTTTCATGCAGACATACTTCCGATAGTATTTTAATAATGATGACTTGTTTTAACCTTATGAAAATAAAGCTCAAGTTGTCATAGGTTAGTATTTCTTCTCTAACCTTTACTTGGAATTCAGATAACAGTACTTACATTTACCGTTTACTCTCCCCCTTAGGGTTTACTAATGGTCCCTAATCTGCCTATAGAGTAGCCATTGGCTTTATAATTAGATTATAGGACTTTGTCTAGCTTATTTTCTACCTAGTTAGGGTCTTATGAAAGATTGTACGGTGTATCCACACAATTCTGGATCTCCGAAGTGAATCTTTCAGCATTATTTATCTTACTTACTATTTGGACATTTTCGCTTTGATAGGTCTGACTTCGCGAAGCGCCTCGAAAGACGGTCGCTTTCAATTTTTTTATACTCCTTTGTGTCTTACTTATATTAGGCCAAATTTTTATGCTCTTTATGCAACTTCTAAGAAGATTTGGTTAACTAAGTTAACCAAATACCAGCTGCAGACAATTACCAACTTGGATCAGAATACTGAATATGGATCAAATACCAGCTGCGGACTATCCTAAGGTGTATGTATTACCCTATGGTTTCCGTCATACCTCCGACATTCTCTCTGAATTGTCAAAGCTTGAATACCATTCTGGTTTCAAAGCTACTTCTTTGTATTTATTCATGATACTTCCATGAACTTTCTTAATAACTCCATTGACTTCTTAGAAAAATTACTTATTTTGATTGAACTTTAAGTTCATCGCTTCTTGTTGCTGACTAATAATGATCTAAGCTTGATCCATCCTCCAAATTGAGTTGATAATCCTTACACTTGGCTTCATTCTTCATGTAAGTCTTCATTTTGGTCTTTGAAATTCGTCACTCCCTTACACGAATTCCCTTACTCTATCTAGGTCTATAACATCAAGTAGTGACTGGATGTTGCCACATGCATTTGCACACCAAGTCAAACTTCATGTACAGATCTAGTCAATCAAGAAGATCCAAGAAAAACAAATAAATCCAAATGTGGTACATATAACACACAATATTCTAAGCCCAGAATATAGTAGTTGAGTATAATATCTCTAGAATTCAGGCTTAGTTGTGTAGTATATGACACCTCGTCGTATTGGTTTACATTGTTATACTTAGCACATAGGGGTCAAACTATTCTTTATCTCAATATTTACCCAAATTGCTCAATTGCAACAGGATAATTTTTAACAAAGTGGTCTCAATTTGGTTTGGACTAACCTTTAGTCTAACTCTTGGAATGGCTAATATAACCAAACTATCATTATTTAGTAAACTAACCTCACATGATCACTCCAAATGACTAATCAGACTTTATTTGATAACTTAAACCAAAGATTATTGAAATTTTTAGCACATATGACTCCTATCATAGTTCTACCATGGTATTTTCATACTTCTACTCCAAGATAATTCACTAAGTACTTGTCATACTTACACTTACATCATGGTTTCAGAACTAATCTCACCATGATCTTATTATGTTTTACCTCTTTATCATGATTTAAGAGATAATCTAACTATGATGACTTTGTTTCACACTACACTATTATTACATCTTAACATAATTTCACTTCAACATGTAGAATTCTCAAGTGAATCCCATATGATTACTACTCATTACATCAACATTTATCATAATGATATTCATCATGTTGTCTTTGGTTATTAACTAACAATAAGATTTTACTACTCTTCTTGAATCCTATGGTTAGGCTACACCATTTAAACTACTCCCACTGATATCTTACACTTGATCCTAATTTACTATGACCAATTAGCTTTCCTAAAGTATCTTGGTGGGTTATGTCTCCTTCGGAAGACAGTAAAGAGCACTATACTTGAGAAAAGACAAAATAACTACTCCTAAGAAAGAATGACTTAAGCATCTGACTTAGGTGTGACGAGGTTATCCTCAAGTGGATACTCATCACAAGTCATATGAATATTTGGTTTAGATAAGATGGCTCCTATAGTCACTATCCAACCTACAGATCTTCCTAGAAGGTTTTTAAATCTAAGGTCAAAGCATATGCTCTGATACCAACTGCGGTGACCCAGCATACCACTGCATGATGTAGTATACTATAGTCGTTGACATAACACCAATGAAACACCGTTCACTAGTATTACATCCCTCGAAGTGGTACAACAGAAACACATCAGGTCCAAGACATGACTATAGGTTACAACTCAACTCTTTACATAAGATCCAGAGAACACTCTAGGTTAAAGATAGACAAAGAAACTCTAACAAAGAAGAATCAGAAATAAATATCTCAGAATCTATCATCCTATCAAGACTAGTATCTTAACTAATGGTCTGACATTGCTGCTATTGGGATACACTACAGAAATAGGTTCTATGGCTAGAGATTACATTCCTGTCTAATCAGTAACTTCGTCTTCACTTGAGTTGGTGTATATGTTGACTTTCTTGACTTCATTGAAGATCTTTAACTTTTGCTGATTATTCCTGGAGCATAACTTGATGTAGACATCGTCTGTACTGGCTTTAGAACCTAGCAAGGGTTAAGAAGATACTTTGAGTACGAGCGTACTCAGCAAGTTCACTAGAAAAAAGGAGTGTTTGATGCACTATAACTACAGCCACAGACCATAGGTCGTAGGCCATGCAATTTTTCGTAAACATTTCTTCAAAGGATGTTTTTATTCTGAAAATCTATGTCCGTCAGCCTTCACGGGTTTACCAGAACCTTCATGGGGTTCCTTTCCCGCCGCGTTCGCAGCTCCTTCCCGGAACAGGGAGTAACAAGTTACAGTTCTTACACTCTGCAGAGGTGCATCACTTTACCCATGAGAGATCTTAGCTTTGTTGCACATCCGGACAGCGAACCCGTTCACACTTCCTTGGTGTGAGGCCCAACTAAGACCCAAGACAATCACTGCCTTCTCCGCGACCCCACATGTCTCCTTGGTGTACGCCAGCCCACCTATTGAATTACGGCAATTGGCAGTACAGACCGTTTAGATGCCGAAACTATCGTGGGATGTTGAGGGCTCCCACCCATATGCTGCTTATCCTCTACGAATTACCATAAATAATATGCACGCTACGAGTGATAACAGCCACGACCCGCACATCTGGCTCCATGCGAGAGGGAAAAGATACAGCTGACTTCTTCGTCCCATTCCAAATCTCATGGTCAACGCGTAATATACGGCACAAGAATCACTGGCGACATGGGTTGTTAAGTCCTAGATAATATGTTCCTTTACCACCGGAACTCTTATAGTAGGTTATTACCTCATGGTAAATAACCTATAATCATATTATTATGAAAATAGTGTTTTTTGATCTTTTTCAGATGCGGGTGATGACAACACTGGATTTGTAAAATACTTTACAGAAAATAATCAAAGGACATGAGCAAGTGTGAACTTGCCTTTTGTGATTGCAAGATTATGCACTCATGGTCTTTGAGACGGCATAAGATCCAATATCTGGAATCTGCATCATTGGTCCGGTAAGGACTAATGTTTAAAGAAGCAATATGCAGTTATGCATAAGTAATGCTATGCATTTTTGTAAAACTCCCAGATTGAATCCCAATACTTTGAGTGAAGTGAATTCAAGTGATTCTTTTAAGAGTTGGTTTATCTTCAAATTTTGCTTTACAAGTAATGATCTTTATAAAGATTCTAAGTGTTAACAATCCAAAGTATGTAAGTAAAGTATAAAATGATGTGATTATGGTTAATTGTCATGTGGTGACTATGATAAAAGTCCTTGGTATTGAGTTGTTAAGAATTGAAGAACTTATTATAAGATTTTTGTTTGAAGTGCTAAGGTTTAAACAATCATCATTGTTAATAAAACATGATCAATGTCTTATGGTGTTTGATTTATTAGTTTGGATTTGAGATGATATATGTCTTAATTTAAACAGACCAAAGTTAACTATAAAAACATAAGTAGGTTATTAGACATGATGTTTATAAGCTTTTGAGACTAATGTTAACTTTAAAAGGTTAAGTAAACTTAAGATGTAATATATTTTAATTATTCCCAAGTTTTAGATTTATGATAGGTATAACTAAGATGTGGAATTATTTACTTTATCTTTAAGTGAATGATTAGATTAAATTTGTTTTGCTATTATGAAAAGAATATGTATTTATTTAATGGAATAATAAATAGATGATATCAGTAATTTGTTAGAATTTGAAGTTATGTTAATAGTGGTTAAGATATATGATTATTCACCATATTATATAAATGGGTGATACCCAATGTTTATTTAAAAGGATTCTTAATAAGATTTTTAAAAGAATATACCTTTTATTTTTATAAAATTCATCAAAGAATTAAGTGTCTTTAAATATTTGCTTTATGTTTTATTTGTAAAACTCTAAGTGAGGATTTTTTATAAAATAATAGAGTTATTTTGATACACAAAAAATGATTTTTTATTTATTTTTAGGGTTTTTGTTTTATTTTATAAAATTTCATTTAAGAGTTAATGGTGTTAATAATTATTTTACTTTAAATTTATTTTAAACATTTAAAATTATATTTTTATTTGGTATATATTATTTTTGTGGTCATTTTGATATATCATTTGTATTTTTAGGATTTTTCTATAATTTTCTATAGCTAAAAATGTTTGGAGGTTATTTTTAGTAATTCATTATTTTATTTTAAACCTAATCAATTTGGGCCGTTTGGTTAGGTATGTGGGTTAGCCTGGCCCAACTGGGCCATGCCAGACCCCTCACTCCCGGCCCACCCCTCACTCCACACACACACGCACACACACAGACCTCATCCACTCCGGCCGGTTGCCGGCTGACCTCGGCTCCTCTGCATGTCGACGAGGCTCCGACTCAAGCACCTCCGGTGATTTCCTCCACCTCGGCGCAGCTCTGCTTCACCGCTCGTGCCCCTGTGAAACCCTAGCCGTGCGGTTCGACTAGGTCGTCGGCGCGACTCCGCCGGCCCCCGATGCCCCTGGCTGCTGCTCGAGGATGTGGTGCTTCGACGCACCTCTGGCATCGGCCTGGTGCTATGGTGAGGAGATGGTATCGTCTTCCTCCCTGTGAGCTCTATGAACGCGGCTTGGCGTGGGTTGCAGCGCCCTATGGGTGCTCCCCGTGCCGTCGTGTTCATCCTCGATGCCGACCACTGCTTCCTCTTCCTACCCTAGCGAGGACCACAGGTATGTTTTCCCCCTTTTCACTCTGTGGTCTTCTTTGCCTTCTCCCTCTCTGAATCCTCTCAGTACCTTGCGATTGACCATGTTCAGGATAAGAATTGAGCTCTTGAGCAGAGTTCAATTGATTAGAGTGGTAGGTTTGGTAGTGTAGTTGATTTGGTTGATTAAGTGCTTAATGCCTCACTTGATTTGATACATGTACTATTGTTTTCTGTAAAAAATAGGGCATGTGCTGTTGTGACTTGATTCTAGATCATGGTCTGTTGGACATGGTCCCTGATGTGTAGGTGATGTTGATGGGCTTCTTGTTGATTGATGTTTATGCATGTAATTACAAAGGTTAATAGTTCATAAGCATGAACACATAGTTGACTATTCCTTGAGTTAATGACATGGTCAAATGTATTTTTTATAGTTTAAAAAGAATAACTTGTTTTGCTACATCTTAATTTGGTACCACTAACTTATATGTATATATTTACTACCTAAGAAATTCTCAAGCAAGGTGTATGTGAAACACACAAATGAACAAGTGATAGATTATATATGTTCTAGTACTTTATATTATGTTAAACAGTTTCTTAATGATCATTTACATGATTAACTACTTAAGTTCTTATGATTTATTTTTTGGAAACATGTTTTCTTTAGTGTTCATGGATGAGCAAATGGAGTTATTTGGACCAGTTGATACTTGCTGATTTTTGGTTGTATTACTTGTGTGTGGTTCTCTGATGATCTCATGTGCATTAGATATTTTGTATTAGCAATTAATCCTTTTATCTATATGCAATATCTTCTTGTATCCGATCTGTTCCTGTTATATTTAAATGATATTTGGTGTTGCAGATAATTTGCTTAAATTGATTTGATACAAGGTTCTTTCCAGAACTACTTGTTCACTGCTGTAGTTGAAGGATTCAGTGATAAAACCCCCAATCACTGGTACTACTGTGTACATATCTGTTGGCTAATCCTTGATCCATTGACTTGATTTACTAAATCATGTGATTTATAAATGATGTGTTTTCAAACAGAAGATGATTCCTATGAAAATTTTGTAGGAAAATGATTTGAAATATCTTTGAATGGCTTGAAAACCTGAATATTCTGCTAGCTTATTTTGGGTGGCTTTATTTGTTGGAAACCTGCTACTGTGATGCCTCTTTGGAGTGTACATAGTAGTAGGTCACAACAATGATGATGTGGTGATGGATACACTGTTCAAATCGCTCCTCTTGCTCTGATTTTTTGTGGTGCTTCTATACAAGAATGTGCACAATATAATCTCAGATTGGATGATCTGCTGCTTATACAGCTAAGCAAAATTCTTGTAAACCTCAATGCTTGTGATGCTGGTCTGAAGCATAGGTTAATATAAATGTTTCCCTTCATTCCTTAGCCCTGCCTAGGATGCAAAGGATGAGGCAAATTATTGGATTTAGAAGAACATATTTTATTGTTGCCTCCTCTTTTGACTCGGTGATGATCTAGACATGCCAATTGTATGCTAGTCTGAGAGAATCTTGCCATCCAATCCTCCTAGATGAAAATCTAGTTGAAGGGTAGATGGACCAAGTGGGTGTGTATTATTTCTTAAGTATTCCCAGATCTGTATGCATGATTTGGGAATACATGCAACATGGTATAATGTGTATTACAGATGATTACTGCCTGCTGTTGGTGAGTGGACAGATAGGCTTGTAATGGGGTTGATGACGATCTTGTGGTATCTTTGGCATTGCTTCAGATTACCTGATGTACTTGTTCTTGTAGCCTTCACCTCCTAGCTCTGACTCCCCTTGGCTGCTGCTGATCTTAATCTTCCTTGCTGCCCTCCTTATCTACTCCTCCTTGTCCTAGCTATTGGATGGCTTCTTGAAGCAACCATAGGTTGGGATGATCTGATATTCTTATTGTTCCTGACTTGTTTCTCTTCAAGTCATCATGACTAGAAAGGTTGGTTGGTTAGTTTGTGAAAAAGATCAGTGATGATCCAGCAAGAACAAATGTTGTTCTTATGGTTTGAGCTATGAAGATGTTGGTGTTGTGTGGTGAAAATATATGTGTGGTAAGTGACCAACAGTGTGGTACTCTGCTGCTACGGCTATGTTCTTATCTTCGCTTGTGCTTGTCTTGTGTTGACAGCACACAAGCATGCAATGACTAAGCTGATGTCATGTGGGTCCCTCTGGTTCAAGTTCCATTGTACTGAGATATTTGTTCAGCGAGGATCAGTTCAGCTGGTTTTCTCTTATCCATTGTGAACATTTTCCTTTTGCTTATTTTGTTGAAACTTGCCCCTGTCTATGAGGTTGTACTAAGGCAATATTCCAGAATAAGAACAGATACTACTCTTTGGCCCCCTTTTTAAAGAAATACTCAATGATGTGTTCAGCAATGCATTACATTGCCAGACTGAGAGTAGCATTCACCTAAACAATTCTCTTTATTTTCTTTCTTTTTCTTTTGTTTTGTTGTCTCTTGTGCTGTTTTGCAGGGACAAAGTAATATGAAGAAAAGAAGATACCAGAGATGAATAGTAATTTGAGTTTAGAAATAGTTTTAGGGTTTTACTTTATTCTTTTATAATTTACCCTTTTATTTATTTATTTATTTTGGTGAGGTGGAAAGCATTGTAATTTTTAATATAATTGTAATAAAGAAATTCTTTTTATTCTAGTACTTGTAATTTTCTTTATCCATTTTGTAAACTTTGGATTATTCTAATTGTAACAAAGTAAATGTTTTATTTTATTTCTTTTATAAATTGTACTAGTTACTAATTGGTGTACCTCTTATACACTTATATTATTAAATATTATGTAATATTTATTGTTTTTTTGAAATAATAATTCCAAATTATTGTATTATTCAAATGTATGGTGAATATGATGATATCTATTTGTTTATTCAAGAATTTACCATTTCAATTCTATTATTAATTCTTTTTAATTTACTTTTGAATTCAAATAAAGTATTTGAATATTCAACTTAAATTGTTTTCCCTCAAATATGAACATTCGGTAGAGGTCATGTCAAAATCCGTCGCACTTGCTCTATTGTTTCCTTTAGAACAGGAGAGACCTCGATCCCTCTATAGGTCTTTTTGTTTTGCGCGAAAATTCTCCGGATTTTCTTATGCATGAATACAATTGTCACATCCCAAGATTTTCCAAATCTTTTTATGAGAAAAATAAATGAATAAAATAAAACTTTGTTGATTTTCAGGGGGAGAAGAAACTTTTTGATTCTAATTGGAAACCTTCAACCCTATTTGATCAAACAAATCCCAAAGGGATTTGAAAAGATAAACAATTAATAAAGAAAATTTTAAATAAGTAAAATTACTATTTTTGGGATCTTTTAATAAAAAGATTTAGTTTTCAAATGAAAAGGGTAGAAATATAAATAAGGATTATTTTATAGAGCCAAATTAAATCTTGGCCAAGCTTTTGAATTTAAATATTCCTATTTGATAAAAAGAGTAATGGTTTATTTAAATAAAATAATAAGGATTTATTAATATCCCATTTTATTAAAGTAAGGAATTTTCCCATTTTAATTAAACACTAAAACTTGTTATTTTATTCCAAGTATTTTATATTTTCAAATAAAACCTACTGATTTGGTTTTGATAATATTTAGATTTCAAATGGAGTTTTAATAATCAAACCCTATTTGAATTAATAACTAAGGACTATTTTATTTAATTATTAATCCTAAAAGAATAAAAATATTATTTTATTTTGGGACTTGGAATATTGTTGTTAACATAACTAAACTCAATGCAAAGTGTGGTGGTAGTTTGATTGATTTGAATGTTTGAATTGTTTGGTTGAATTTCAAAACAGAAAATCAAATGGAAAAAGGAAAGTTTACTGTATAAAAAAAATGAATCGAGCTCCGCCCAACTCGTCTGGCCCAGGAAGCCCAGTTCCAGCCCAGCTACTTCCCCCACGCGCGAATCGTTTTCCACCGAAAAACCCACCCGCGCAGAAACCGACGAGTGGACCCCTCTCCCTATCTCTCTCCCTCGCTGACAGCAAGGCCCCACCCTCCTGTTCATCGTCTCCACCATGACCCTATCGCCCCTGCCGTTGCAGCCAGTAACTCCGGCGTTGATTACGCGTTGATGGAGGCCTTTATTCCTCCTAGTAACCGCGCCCATTTAACCGCCTGCGTCTTCCCTCTCTTTCCCCTCAAACCCCACTGCGAGTGAGCCACCAGGCTGCCCCCAATCCCCTTTGCCTTGCCACTGCTTCGACGACGTCCCCGACAAATTCCGGCGCCGTCCAGCCTCGCCTTGCCTTCCCAAGCACACGAGCTCGCCCCTCACCTCCTGGCGCTTCTCCCTATGCTTTCCGTTCAACCGCGCTCGCCCCAGAGCGTCGACAAGGACAAGCACAAACGCACCGCCGCGTCTGCCACCTCTCCGGCGACCCCTCCCCGTAAGAACTGAACGCCCCTTTCCCTCTGCTTGTAAGCCGCGTGTTCAGTATCTTCACGCGCACCTAACCGTGTCTTTCGTTTGCTCTGGCATGGCCTACAGCCTCGCCTCCGACAAGAACCAGACGGACCCGACAGTGAGCACAGCTCCGGCGAGCAATCCGCTCTGTTCCTGTGCGCCCCTCGACGAACCGACCATGCCTCGAGCTTCACCGCAACCCTGCGAGCACGGTGAGCACCTCCACTTCTGTCCTTGCTTCCTGTAACCGCCGCTAGCACACCGTCTGACCGCGCGCCGCCGCTCACCGCCGCGCAGCGCCGCCCGTTATTGACCAAGCAGACGTGTCCGTTAGATCTTGATCGTCTGGCTGTGATAGAACGTAGACGAAGGGGTATCGTGTGCCTCTTCGCCACTCGATCTTAGTTAGATCCAACGATCCAGCGAGCTCTATCCGCTCGAAGCGGTACCGGCCAATGAGATTGAGCCGCGTGGCACTAGTTATGTTTAAAACAAAGTTTTGAATCAGATTAAGTTGCAAACTTGTAAATTCCATAACTTTTGATCCACATGTCCAAAATTTGCAAACTTTATATCAATGGATTCAGAAAAACAAGCCCTAGCCAACCATGCAATTTGTTTAGTAAAAAGCTTCTGGTAAAATGGTTGTTTTTGCAGAAACTTGTGTATCCTTGTTTAGGATATAAAATTTATTCCAAAATGATTTTGGGGTTGAAATCTTTGCAAAATGGTTTGTTGTGAACTTACTGACCCTAGGAAACAACTTATGGATTTAAAAATGTATTTTGTGAAGATTAGGATTGAATAATTGAATTAGCTCATTTCTAGTCAAATAAAAATATTGATTTTGTTATGGAAATGATTTTTTGAGAAAAACCTTGGGAAAATGTTTTGATTCAAACCTACTGACCCTAAACACCAAGTTTTGAGAATTAAAAACTTATTTGGTGAACAATTTAAAAATTATTGCCTTACCAAAAACATTTTCCACCACATGAAATAGTGATTTGATTTAAAAATGGTTTATAGATAAAACCCTTTTTCAAATGACTTTGCCACTTTAGGAATTGACCACTTTGAACCTTACAAAGTTTAGAACCTAGTAGAAACCACCTTTGCAAATAAAACTATCTTTTGCATGCTTGCATGCATGACTTGGTTTCTATTATTTTATGTGTGTTGAATTGTTTGATTATTGGTTGGAATGCTAGTTGAATCTATGTTTGCTTGATTGATTTGTAGTGAAGTTAGAAGGGTGTGATATTAGCAAGATCAAGAAGTGAACCACATCCTCTACCAAAAAGGCAAGTGACACTATCATCCAAGTCCTAATATTTTCATTACACTTAGTGGATTTTCAAACATGCATGATAAGGACTACTATATTTTGCTATGCTAAATCCTAATAGGATACCCTTATACATTCCTTAGTGAAAAACAATGTAGCTGTAATATGCTTAGCCCTGCTATATATATATTGAGAAAGGATACATGTTGAGATTATGAGAAGTATTGAAAGGACTTGTGTTTTATATAATAAAACAAGTACTCAATGAACCACCTGGGTGGACAAAGATACTCAAGTTTTGGACAAGGTGGCAACAAGAGGAACCATGTTTATATGGCAATCTCTTTTGTTGTGCACTAGAAGAAAACCACCCAGGGACTTAGAGATTGAACATCTTTCTCGTACAGTGGCTTCCGTGTACAGCCACATGCTAAATGGGCACTGGCTTAGTCAATTACATTGTGGAAGACCCATGCATTGGCCCTTCAGGTTACTGGAATGAGGGAACTAGGAGCCCTACATTGGTGCCTGAAGACAAGCTAGCATTGTGTATGGGAGGACCCTATGGAAAGACTTCGTCACATTCTCAATCTGCCAGTACTCCATCTTGGTGAGTACTTATCCAGCGGCCACTGGTGGCAACAAGATGAGAGTGTGTCATGTGGGTAAAGTGTACAACTTCTGCAGAAGATAAAAATCTAAGTACTTAGCCGTGTCCCCGGTTATGGACAATCCTGAGCAACTAAGGCCTGAAGCTATGGGAAATCTCGACATTCCAATTTCTAAAAGAAAAACTTGAAAGTGACAACAAGAGACTTGAAGCACTTGGTGGATTCCAAGGAGTTCAGAAAGATTTAACAAAAGATCAAAACTATTTTGAAAAGATAGGATAAAACTATATTGCTTTCTGCAAATGAGCCTAAACCCCACTTAGCCAAATATGCATGTATTGATAGGATCCACTTATATTCTACATAGTAGTGAAACTTGCCAATACAATTCAAATGTATTGACCCTTGTGGCTGTAACTTGTTATGTTGCAGGTTTGTTTGATATTAGTGAAGTTAATTGATTAGGATTACAAGTCTACAACCAACATGTTTGCCTGTGGCACTTTGAAGATGAAGGACACCATGCTTATAGACATTCTGCTGCAATGTAATGTAATAGCCAAATGAGCTATGTAAGATGTAATAAAATTATGTTATTCCTGGTTATAAAATTGTATTATGGCCTTTGTTTCTTGATATTACATCTTAACTGTGGATGCTAGCTATTGATCCAGGGACTAGCATTGTAAACACAGGGATCTCTACCTTATTAAAGTTTGGGAACTCTACAGATGGTATCAGAGCATTGTGTTGCCTGTAGGATTTGTAAACCTAGGATTGGACAAAGCCCCTTAGAAAAATAGGAGTTGTATTTGTTCCAAAACTTATTTACAAACAATCGTGTAAACTCTTTTCTCAACCATTTTGGTTTTGATTCTACATATATTCTATTTCAACTTGATGGATAAAGCCTACCCCATGGCCAAAGACTTCACCATGTGCAAAGGACTTTATCAACTCTAATGACTTCAACATCTTCAACTCTAATGACTTCAACATCTTCAGCATTTCCACCAAGGACTTCAACCTTGGATATCACTAAGGACAAGTGAGACAAGAAATCTTGCTCAAGATTTGGAGACTAAGGAAACACAAACTAGAAGGAGCCATCATCACCTTTGAAGTTTTGTGACCAAGAGATTTCCCAAGGAAACCATGATCTCAAGCAAGAAGAATCAACCAAGAATGATGGAAAGATCACAAGTGAACCATATAGATGAACCACCATATTTAGTTTAAGCCAAACCCACCAACTTATGTGGTGTAACAAAAATATTTTTGGTTGCCTAAGAATATGCTTGGGAACTTGTGTTTGAAAGGAGTGTTTGTTTGTGATTGCTTGCACATTGTTTGTGTGAAATGTGAAGTGTGTGAGTAGAATTATTTCCTTAGAGATATTTTGCCTATTCTAATCTCAATTCAACCCAAACAGATGACTACTCCAAGAGACTCCAACATCAAGGTTGATGACACCAACAACCAAGAGGACAACATGAGAGAACTCATAGCAACCCAAAACCAGTTGAACCAAGTGACAACTCAATTCATAGCCAACACCAGTGGGGAGATCCAACCTTGCAAAGTTTCTTTGAACCCCAAGCCCAAATGTTGCATAAAGTGACAGATCAAGTGATCAACATGGAAATCAACTCTTCCAAAGGAGTTTGTGACAACAAGGATGACAAAGATGTTATTCTAGAAGGAACCAAAGCTTGCAATATTTGGGGAGACAAGGATCACACTTCCAAGGAGCATGGAGATCAATGCCCCAACTGTGAAGAGAAACATCCAGTTGGCCAATGTCCCACCTCTCAAGCTACTTGTTACCTATGTGAAGGAAATAATCATGTCCCTACCCAATGCCCCATCTATTCCATAGTTGAACAAAGGAAACAAGGTGGAGTGCAACAACTGATTACAAACTATCAAGAGGGAGCTAAGTCTACCAAGAAGGATGCGGACAAAGGAAAATCTCCACTTGTACCTCCATGCAATACAACCCAATTTAAAGGACCAAAGAAGAAGCATATGAATTATCTAAGGAGCAATAGAAGGTCCAAGAAACCAGTAGACATTCCTACCTATGAGATAACATATGAAGAACATGAACTAGAGGCACTCCTAGCTTTGGAGAAACCCAAGAAAAAGAAGGACAAAAGCCATGTGCAATGTAATCGTTGTAAAGAAATGGAACACTATTCTAGTGAATGTCCAGAGAAACATAAGTATAAGGAGATTGGCCAAGTATGGTGTAACAACTGCAAAGAGCTAGGCCATTATGCAGCAACCTGTCCACAAGAAATACGTGAAGAACTCAAACTTATCACATGTTACAATTGTGGTAACCAAGGACATTATGCAAGCAACTGTCCAGAAAAGACGAAGCACAAGATAAACAAGCCTATGAAGGATCTCAGCCTTGTCACATGCTTCAAGTGTGGAAACACAGGACACTATGCAGATGTTTGCCCAGAGAAGTTTCCCCAAGATCCCAAGCAAGCCAATATGTAATTTAGTTGGAAATTTTTTAAGGGTGGTAGTGCCCTAGATGCTTTGAGCCTACTTGTAACCCTAGCCTTCCCAAATCTCGGGACGAGATTTATTTTAAGGGTGGTAGCCTGTCACATCCCAAGATTTTCCAAATCTTGTTATGTGAAAAATAAATGAATAAAATAAAACTTTGTTGATTTTCAGGGGGAGAAGAAACTTTTTGATTCCAATTGGAAACCTTCAAACCTATTTGATCAAACAAATCCTAAAGGGATTTGAAAAGATAAACAATTAATAAAGAAAATTTTAAATAAGTAAAATTACTATTTTTGGGATCTTTTAATAAAAAGATTTAGTTTTCAAATGAAAAGGGTAGAAATATAAATAAGGATTATTTTATAGAGCCAAATTAAATCTTGGCCAAGCTTTTGAATTTAAATATTCCTATTTGATAAAAAAGAGTAAAGTTTTATTTAAATAAAATAATAAGGATTTATTAATATCCCATTTTATTAAAGTAATGACTTTTCCCATTTTAATTAAACACTAAAACTTGTTATTTTATTCCAAGTATTTTATATTTTCAAATAAAACCTACTGATTTGGTTTTGATAATATTTAGATTTCAAATGGAGTTTTAATAATCAAACCCTATTTGAATTAATAACTAAGGACTATTTTATTTAATTATTAAATAGATCCTAAAAGAATAAAAATATTATTTTATTTTGGGACTTAGAATATTGTTGTTAACAGAACTAAACTCAATGCAAAGTGTGGTGGTAGTTTGATTGATTTGAATGTTTGAATTTTTTGGTTGAATTTCAAAACAGAAAATCAAATGGAAAAAAGAAAAGTTTACTGTATAAAAAAATGAATCGAGCTCAGCCCAACTCGTTTGGCCTAGCAAGCCCAGTTCCAGCCCAGCTACTTCCCCCACGCGCGAATCCTTTTCCACCGAAAAACCACCCGCGCAGAAACCGACGAGTGGACCCCTCTCCCTATCTCTCTCCCTCGCTGACAGCAAGGCCCCACCCTCCTGTTCATCGTCTCCACCACGACCCTGTCGCCCCTGCCGTTGCAGCCAGTAACTCCGGCGTTGATTACGCGTTGATGGACGCCTTGATTCCTCCCAGTAACCGCGCCCATTTAACCGCATGCGTCTTCCTTCTCTTTCCCCTCAAACCCCGCTGCGAGTGAGCCACCAGGCTGCCCCCAATTCCCTTTGCCTTGCCACTGCTCCGACGACGTCCCCGACAAATTCCGGCGCCGTCCAGCCTCGCCTTGCCTTCCCAAGCACACGAGCTCGTTCCTCACCTCCTGGCGCTTCTCCCTGTGCTTTCCGTTCAACCGTGCTTGCCCCAGAGCGTCGACAAGGACAAGCACAAACGCACCGCCGTGTCTTCCACCTCTCCGGCGACCCCTCCCCGTAAGAACTGAACGCCCCTTTCCCTCTGCTTGTAAGCCGCGTGTTCAGTATCTTCACGCGCACCTAACCGTGTCTTTCTTTTGCTCTGGCATGGCCTGTAGCCTCGCCTCCAACAAGAACCAGATGGACCGGACAGTGAGCACAACTCCGGCGAGCAATCCGCTCTGTTCCTGTGCGCCCCTCGATGAACCGACCACGCCACGAGCTTCACCGCAACCCTACGAGCATGGTGAGCACCTCCACTTATCTCCTTGTTTCCTGTAACCGCCGCTAGCACACCGTCTGACCGTGCGCCGCCGCTCACCGTCGCGCAGCGCCGCCCGTTATTGACCAAGCAGACGTGTCCGTTAGATCTTGATCGTCTGGATGTGATAGAACGTAGACGAAGGGGTATCGTGTGCCTCTGCGCCACTCGATATTAGTTAGATCCAATGATACAACGAGCTCGATCCGCCCGAAGCGGTACCGGCCAATGAGATTGAGCCGCGTGGCACTAGTTCTGTTTAAAACAAAATTTTGAATCAGATTAAGTTGCAAACTTGTAAATTCCATAACTTTTGATCCACACGTCCAAAATTTGCAAACTTTATATCAATGGATTCAGAAAAACAAGCCCTAGCCAACCATGCACTTTGTTTAGTAAAAATCTTCTGGTAAAATGGTTGTTTTTGCAGAAACTTGTGTATGCTTGTTTAGGATATAAAATTTATTCCAAAATGATTTTGGGGTTGAAATCTTTGAAAAATGGTTTGTTGTGAACTTAATGACCCTAGGAAACAACTTATGGATTTAAAAATGTATTTTGTGAAGATTAGGATTGAATAATTCAATTAGCTCATTTCTAGTCAAATAAAAATATTGATTTTGTTATGGAAATGATTTTTTGAGAAAAACCTTGGGAAAATGTTTTGATTCAAACCTACTGGCCCTAAACACCAAGTTTTGAGAATTAACAACTTATTTGGTGAACAATTTAAAAATTATTGCCTTACCAAAAACATTTTCCACCACATGAAATTGTGATTTGATTTAAAAATGGTTTATAGATAAAACCCTTTTGCAAATGACTTTGCCACTTTAGTAATTGACCACTTTGAACCTTACAAAGTTTAGAACCTAGTAGAAACCACCTTTGCAAATAAAACTATCTTTTGCATGCTTGCATGCATGACTTGGTTTCTATTATTTTATGTGTGTTGAATTGTTTGATTATTGGTTGGAATGCTAGTTGAATCTATGTTTGCTTGATTGATTTTTAGTGAAGTTAGAAGGGTGTGATATTAGCAAGATCAAGAAGTGAACCAACCTCCTCTACCAAAAAGGCAAGTGACACTATCATCCAAGTCCTATTATTTTCATTACACTTAGTGGATTTTCAAACATGCATGATAAGGACTACTATATTTTGCTATGCTAAATCCTAATAGGATACCCTTATACATTCCTTAGTGAAAAACAATGTAGTTGTAATATGCTTAGCCCTGCTATATATATTGAGAAAGGATACATGTTGATATTATGAGAAGTATTGAAAGGACTTGTGTTTTATATAATAAAACAAGTACTCAATGAACCACCTGGGTGGACAAAGATACTCAAGTTTTGGACAAGGTGGCAACAAGAGGAACCATGTTTATATGGCAATCTCTTTTGTTGTGAACTAGAAGAAAACCACCCAGGGACTTAGAGATTGACCATGTTTCTCGTACAGTGGCTTCCGTGTACAGCCACATGCTAAATGGGCACTGGCTTAGTCAATTACATTGTGGAAGGCCCATGCATTGGCCCTTCAGGTTACTGGAATGAGGGAACTAGGAACCCTAAATTGGTGCCTGAAGACAAGCTAGCATTGTGTATGGGAGGACCCTATGGAAAGACTTCGTCACATTCTCAATCTGCCAGTACTCCATCTTGGTGAGTACTTATCCAGCGGCCACTGGTGGCAACAAGATGAGAGTGTGTCATGTGGGTAAAGTGTACAACTTCTGCAGAAGATAAAAATCTAAGTACTTAGCTGTGTCCCCGGTTATGGACAATACTGAGAAACTAAGGCCTGAAGCTATGGGAAATCTCGACATTCCAATTTCTAAAAGAAAAACTTGAAAGTGACAACAAGAGACTTGAAGCACTTGGTGGATTCCAAGGAGTTCAGAAAGATTTAACAAAAGATCAAAACTATTTTGAAAATATAGGATACAACTATATTGCTTTCCGCAAATGAGCCTAAACCCCACTTAGCCAAATATGCATGTATTGATAGGATCCACTTATATTCTACATAGTAGTGAAACTTGCCAATACAATTCAAATGTATTGACCCTTGTGGCTGTAACTTGTTATGTTGCAGGTTTGTTTGATATTAGTGAAGTTCATTGATTAGGATTACAAGTCTACAACCAACATGTTTGCCTGTGGCACTTTGAAGATGAAGGACCCCATGCTTATAGACATTCTGCTGCAATGTAATGTAATAGCCAAATGAGCTATGTAAGATGTAATAAAATTATGTTATTCCTGGTTATAAAATTGTATTATGGCCTTTGTTTCTTGATATTACATCTTAACTATGGATGCTAGCTATTGATCCAGGGACTAGCATTGTAAAGATAGGGATCTCTACCTTATTAAAGGTTGGGAACTCTACAACAATGCACAAACCTGTGTCCTCTATAATTCTAGGTGCTAATCCTGGGGTGTTACACCAAACCTCCAATATATGATGATTACAATGATGAGTATGATATTTTTAGTCCACCTACTATTGAGGAGGAAATTTAGTGTGATTACAATATGCCTCCTATATTTGATGATTATGGTGATGAGAATAATAGTGATAGCTATTTTGTTGAATTTCCTCCCACTACAATTAATAAGAATGACTATTCTTATGTGGAGAGTAATAATAGTTTTATGCATGTGTCTCATGATAAGAATGTTTTATGTGATAGTTATATTGTTAATTTTGTTCATATTGCTACTGAAAGTTATTATGAGAGAGGGAAACATGGTCTTATGCATCTCAATAATATTAAATTTCCCCTCTTTATGTTGAAAGTTTTGAAGTTGCACTTGTTTTGCTTTCCTATGCTTGTTGCTTTGTGCTTTCATGAATTGTTTGTTTACAAGATTCCTATGCATAGGAAGTGGGTTAGACTTAAATGTGTTTTAAATTTGCTTCTTGATGCTCTCTTTGACTTTAATTCATAATTCTTATGTGAGCATCTTCTCAAGCTATCCAGCCTAACTTAAAGGCGTTAAAGAAAAGTACTTGTTAGGATATAACCCAAGAGTTTTCTTGAGTCTTGGAAGTTATTACTTCAGTAATGACCTCTCCTTATCCTTTTTATTTGCTTTTTGTGCCAAGAATGACCTCTAATGAGAGGGAAGTAAGATTTGGGGAGTTGATGTCCCGAAACAGATTTCTGTCCTCCACAAAAAACAAATCGTGAGCAGTCTCTATAACTCAGATTGAGCTGGAAATTTATGAATCAATCCCCTAGTATGTTAGATAACTTTCGTTAGTTTAACACTTTTTGATTTGAGGAACAGAATGTCTTTGAAAAATCGGTTTCTACCTTCTGGTCTGTTTTGATAGATTTCTGCCATTGTTTGCATTTGCTTCTTATTGACTTCTTTTTGAGTTCTCTTTTGGGGAATTGAGATTTTTGAAGGAGTTACTACTGTAGATTTTGTTTTTAGTGAAAATACTTGCTATTCTAAAGCTTTGCCAGAGGTCTAATATCTTTTGAATAAACTAATGTTGCTAATCATGATTGTGTGAAGTTTTGTATGAAGGAAAAATTTCAGATGTAGAGAAAGAATGATGTAATGAGATGAAGAATGTACAAAAGCTCAAGCTTGGGGATGCCACCCCCGTGTCACCCCAAGAAATATTCAATAGGTACAAGCGTCAAAGCTTGGGGTGCCGAAGGCATCCCCTTCTTCATCAATAAAAATCTCAGGTCTTTCTAGACACTTTGTTTGTATTGTTTCATGCATTGTTGTGTTGTTCTTGGAGAGTCTTAGTTTTCATTTATGGTTTTAGTTTTCTTAGTTTGCTTGAGTAAGTTGGTTGGTTACACCACACTTCTTTTGGAGAGAGACAAACTCTGTTTCCATTGCCTAGAACACTCTAGTTTCATTCTTATTGTTTTGCGAGTGTTCACTTTTGCTAGCACTACGTTCAACCTTAGTTTTCTTGTGCTTTCAGCTTAGAACTTTTTAGTTCTTCTTGTGGATTTGTGAGACAAGCTCACTGATCTTTATTGATTATTATCCTTGTGAGTTGTTTCAAATAAGTCGTTTGGTGTTGGAAAAGAGTAGAAAGCTTCATGCTTATAGTGGTACAAAAGGGAGCTTGTTTTGACTGTGACTTTAACTTTATCATGTCATGCTAGATCTTGTTTTGACCTTATGCTTAGTGATTATTGCTGCAGCATGACTTGTTCCAAAAAATTAGGATTGCTTAATGTGCCTTGAAGGAATCATGCATTGTTTTAGCATACAAAAGCATAGTATTGTGGTATTCTCCTTTGATGCTTCGTTTGGGTTGACTTGGCGCATGCTCACACCATGTTATGACTATGAACAAGTCACCATAGCCTCTAAGATCATTTAGTCCTTGACTTGTAATACCACTTTATGCTTTGATTAGTAATGCTTTGTTGCTCTGCATGATTGTGGCCATTATTGCTCTCTTAGTTGGTTGCTCCCAGTCTTTTGCTAGCCTCCACTTGTATGAGTAAGTTCTACTCATGCTTCCAACTCCCAAGAAACCAATTTATTCCAAAGTGTCCACTATAAACTCCCATGCATGGTGTGTTACACCATTCTAAGTATATTCTTGTTTTCAACTATCTTCCAATTAAAAACTATTTTGTGATGTGAAAACTTAGTGATCAAAGCCCTCACAAACTTTATGGCACATTTTATTCTTTTCCCCTAATAAACTTGAACCATTGATACAAATTTCTTGTATATGCTTGCACTTATAAGTTGGGATTAGCAGAACCGTGTTGTCACGGGGAACGTTTTCAACATTGCACTTGTACTTTTGTACTCCGTTGATATCATGTTCTTTTGTCTATCGATGTTACCTATGTGAAATGAAGTGGGAACTTGTAAGTCCATGGAGTTTGTATTCTGTGTTAGAGAAACGCCTGGGCCGCTAGCCTAAGCCATGCATAATCATGGTGGAAACTTGCAACATCACCATAGTGAGATATCTATGAAGCATCCTCAATAAAAAGCTATGCATATGGTAAATAAAAAGATTGTTGGGATGCTCATCGTCTACTTGCCTTGTCATTTTGGTTATGGGAAAGCTCCTGTACCATGTGCAAGGGGTACCCCATTAGCGGTTCTCAATGATATGCAAATACTTATAGTGACAAGAACTTGATTGGGCCCTAAGTGGAGTATTCATGAGGTGCAGCCCTCATATTCAAGGGACTTGAGATTGCCAACTTATACTTCGGCAAGCATATACTCCAGCTTTGCCACTTTAACCTTAACCACTTCAAGATGCTTATGATAGGGGCAATGAGGGCTGAAAGCTAACAAGTACCATAATTTTTCGAAGATCTTTTTGAAACTTGTAATCCCTACTTCCTTTATAAAAAGGCCTTTCTTCCACCATTATTTGAGTCTCCACCTTTTACCTTTAGGCACCATTAAGAGAGCATAGTTGTCATTATGTGTGCAGTGTTCCAAAGCTTATTAATTGATGCATATTGTGTTATTACTTGTTCTTGTGCTAATTGTTTCTAGTCACCCTTGTGAACTTTGAAGGTGTCCTATGCATTTATTTGCTACTCTATGAGGGACAAGCTGATTGCCACTATGCTATGTTTTTTGTATGTGAAACAAACAAACATTTTTCATTGCATGTTATTCATGATCTTTGTTTGTAGCTTGCCATGTTGCATGCATAGTTACTATGTCCTATTGTTAGAACTCCATCCTTTCATGCACATGTTTAGAGTTATTTGTTCCCAACTTTCAATGCTTTCAAATGGTTGGATCTTTATTGTGAGGGTGCATGTTCACCTCAAAAATTATTCTTTTTATCACTTACCTACTCGAGGACGAGCACGAGTTAAGCTTGGGGATGTTGATATGTCGAAAACATATCTATAATTTTTTATGCGCCATGCTTGTTTTATATCATTTGTCTTATGTTTTGTATACACTTTGAGGTGTTTTTATATCTTTTCTGGAACTAACCTATTAAAAAGTTGCCATAGTGCCAGTTGCATGTTTTCTTATGTTTTTGGTTCTATAAAGGCAGAAAATCAATATTCTCGGAATATGACGGGACACAAGCCAAAGTCAATAACTTTCCTTGAGGGACATGAATCCACGAAACAGAGCCGAAGGGGGGCAGAGGATGGCCAGACCCCCCTGGGCACGGGCCCACCCTAGGGCACGCCTGGGGAGGGTGTGGGCCCTCTAGACACCTCCCCGGGCTCCCCCTTCGCCTATAAGAGCCCCCCGATGATAAAACCCTATGGCGTCCACAAGAAATACATGAAAAACTCTGTAGTGCCGCCGCCACCGAAGGGGAGATTCGGGGGACAGAAAGTCTCTGTTCCGGCACCCTGCCGGGACGGGGAAGTGCCCCCGAGGCCATATCCATCACCATCTTCATCACCATTGCTGATTCCCATGATGAGGAGGGAGTAGTTCTTCCTCAGGGCTAAGGGCTCTACCGGTAGCTATGTGTTCATCTCTCTCTCTACGCATGATCTTGTGGTCATGAGCTTTGTAATCAAGTAGATCTACCTTGATACTCAAGTGCTTCAATAGATCTCTGCTCTCCCCATGTGTGTGAAAGTGACAGCGTGCACGCCATGGTGGAACTTAGGCTTGAGTCTACATCAATACTCTTTGTGCTTTAATAGATCTATGCTTTTCCCCATGTGTGTGAAAGTGACAGCGGGCATACCGTGTGTGGCACTTTGGCTAGATTGAATATTTGTTATGAGTTATATTTGGAGTTGGACGTCTCTATGAAATTGTGGTGATTGTTGGAACCATCTAGCGCTCAAGGGGACAGTGTGGGGTTATCTAGATTGGGGAAGACGGACTTTGAGGTGTGCTGTTATAGCCCTACCATGGATTAGAGTGTCCAACCGGAGAGTAGTTAAGAGTAGTATCATGAATAGAGGATATTTATATGAGAGAGTGTTCACTAGTGAAAGTATGATCCCTAGGCCTTGTTTCTAAACATTGAAACACCGTTTTCTACTACATCTGTTGCATGTTTGCTTGATTTCATATTTATTCCGTTTGCCGGGGAGGTTACCTTTCCTTCACGCCAAGCTCTTTTCTGGCACCGTTACCCCACGTCAACAACAAGTCAGAAGCTCTTTTCTGGCACTGTTACCACTTGTATTTCACTATCTCTTCGCTGAAATAGTGCACCTATACACCTAACAAGTGTATTGGGTGTGTTGGGGACACAAGAGATTTCTTGTATCTTGATTGCAGGGTTGCTTGAGAGGGAATACCTTTGACCACTTCCTCCCTGAGTTCGATAAACCTTGGGTGATCCACTTAAGGGAAACTTGTTGATGTTGTACAAACCTCTGCACTTGGAGGCCCAACAACTGTCTACAAGAATAGAAGTGCGTAGACATCATAGATCACCATCATCAAATGTTTGGTGTTCTTTAAAATTACATTATTTAGTAATCTTTTAGTGTAGTAAATCATTTTAACAACACCTTGTATTCATCCTTATCATGGAAATATTCATGATCAAGCTACTTTGGCTCATAACGGTGAATCGCGAGTATAATGTTGCTCTTCAATACCTTTTGGAGGATTAGGACGACTAGCGTATCCAACCTTTTTCAAATTCTCATCTAATATGAGAACATAAATTTTGCCATATTATACTCCATCGTGTTGCAACCAAAACCTTGTTTCAGATATCACAATATCTTCCACACATGATGGTTTCTGAAACAATTCTTTCAGCTCCCGAATAACCTTGATATTAAAACAATCTTTTGAATATCAAGAATCATGGAGACAACCATGATACTTATATATTAACACTGTAATTGTTACTCTTGATTTAATACCAATTATTAAACTTCATGGAGTAACTAGAACTTACTGAAAGTTTGCAATAGGACTTATAAACTTTATATTAACACTTCAAAACAATACGATACCAGTTCGTAAAGAAACTAACCAGAATTCTATAGTTCTATTATCTCAATTATAGCTAAGCGCAAAGTGGTAAACGGATGCCAATGACTACAACAACTATGAAAATACACTTTGATTTAATTTATGATAAATAGTGTTCAACTTTTAATCATATTACTGTTGAACTCCCACTCAAAACAATATCCCTCACATTGCTTTAGTGATCACACGAACCAACTCCACTACACCAAGTCCGATCATCACGAGATATGATGTAGTTTCAAAGGCGAATAATCAACATGTTCATCATATCTACTATATGACTCATGCTTTACCTTTCGGTGATCCGTGTTTCGACACCATATCTATACATGCTAGGCTCGTCAAGATTAACATTATTTTCTACATGAGAAAATCTGGCTTGCTCCCGTTGTATGCAGACGTTGAATCTAGCACACCCGATCATCACATGGTGCTTCGAAACAACGAGTCTTGGTAACGGTGCTAACTAAGGACGAACACTTTATTACTTGATATTTTGTGAGAGGGATCATCTTATAATGCTACCGTCGCTATCTAAGAAATACAAGATGCATAAAAGGATTAACATCACATGCAATTCATAATATTTGATATGATATGGCCTTTCTTCTTGTGCTTATGATCTCCATCTTCAAGCATGAACATGATCTCCATCATCACCGGTGTGGCGTCAAGGTCAATGGCGCCGCTCCATGGTTGTCATCCACCAGCATTAACTATTACAACTACTTTGAATAATAGACGCATGTCTTAACAAAATTTAAAGACAACCATAAGGCTCCTGTCAGTTTCCAACTTACAATAAGGATCATTACATACATCATATATAATCACAATCATGGCCATATCACATCACAACACACACACCTGCAAAACAAAGTTAGACGCCTCTAATTTTCCTTGCATGTTTTATGTCATTTGGGCCTTTCGAATAAGAACCATTCTAACTTACGAAAAAGAACCACAACGTTGTTACTAGTATTGTTAAGTGCCCGTTGTAAATTGAATCTTCACTATGGTAGGAGAGACAGACACCCGTAAAGCCACTTATGCAATGCAAGTTGCATGTTGAGCATGGAGCAAGTCTCATGAACGATATCATGTAAGGTTAGCCCGGGCCGCTTCATCCCACCATCCCGCAAGATGCAAAGTACACAAGAAGCAATCGACAACAAAAGCATCAACGCCCACAATTACCATTGTGTTCTACTCGTCCAACAGATCTAATCATAGACATGGCTCTGATGCCACTGTTGGGGTTCGTAGCATGGAAAACAAAAAAATTCTATCGCATGAACACACACAAGCCAAGATATATCTAATAGATTGTAGCAACGAGTCGATAGAGTACTAACCCTCGAAGATTCCAAAGCGGTTAATGAGATCGGATTCTCGTGGGTGATGTAGTCGCTCACTTGCCGATCTCAAGATCGCGTACACGATCCTTCCGGCGCTGCGTTCCGGCAGCGCTTCCGCAGTCGGTCACACATATAGTACTCGATGATGACCTTCCTCTCCCTTGTTCTAGAAGGCAGTGGAGGTTGTAGCACTCTTCTCGTGATTCCGGCAGCATGACGGCATGGTGTCGGAAGTAGAGGGAAGATCCCGCAGGGCTTCTCCTAAGCTGTAGCGGGTATGGTGGAGTAGAGAGAGCCCCGACGATCTAGGGTTTAGAGGGTAGAGGTTTAGAGGTGGCTAGCAACTAGGGTTTAGCTAATTAGTAGCAGTTTAGAGGAGGATCTAGAGGCGACGACTGGCAGGGAAAGCCCAGTGGCTAGGGTTTGTTGTGGGGTACAAGGGGGCGCCCCTCCCCTCTATTTATGAGAGGGAGGGGCGGTTGGGGAAGGGGAGTCCTTCCCCAACTCCACCTCATGGGCCGGCAGCAAGGGAGAGAGGGAGGAATCCTCCCTTAGGTAGGATTCCTTCCCTCCATCCACTAGGCAATGTTGGGATTTGACTTTTTCAAATTGGCATTTGACTTTTCAAACTAGAGTTTGATTTATCTCTTCCCATTTCCCCGCCAAGTGACCTAGTACATGATGCAACCATTCCACTTTGTCATGACACATCCATGTACCCTTCTGATACGTCGGAAACGTATCTATAATTTTTGATGTTCCATGCTTGTTAGTATCTACTTTGCTTTGTATACACTTTGAGGTGCTTTTTACATGTTTTCTGTTACTAACCTATTAACAAGTTTCCACAGTGCCAGTTGCCTGTTTTCTGTTGTTTTTGGTTTCAGAAAAGCTAGTAAAGAAATATTCTTGGAATTGGACGGGACAAACGTCAAAGTCAATTACTTTCCATAGGGAACAAGAAGTCCAGAGGGGAGCCGGAGAGGCAGGCTAGGACGCCCAGAACCCTCTAGGCGCGGGTGGGCCCTGCCCCACGCCTGGGTAGGGTGTGGGGCCCTTGGCCACCGCCTCGGCCTCCCCCTTCGCCTATAAGAAGCCCCCAATGCAGAAACCCTAAGCACCCGATAAAATATCGACGAAACCGTCTTTAGCCGTCGCCACCATCGTCCCTAGATCGAGGGGATCTGAAGTTCTTCCTATCACCCTGCCGGAGGGGATATCATCCCGGAGGCCTTCTCTCCGGTATGATGCGTGAGTAGTTACACCTTGGACTATGGGTCCATGTAGTAGCTAGATGGTTGTATCTCCTCCTTTCTGCTTTCATGTATAGATATTGTGAGCTCCGTTCATGATCAAGATCTAATCTATTTGTAATCATGCATGTTGTGTTTGCGGGGATCCGATGGATATTGAGATTATTATGTTGGTTTGATTAATGGTTTTGTCTTTATGATTCTATCATGTCTGTGTTGTTTGTGATCTTGCATGCTCTCCGTTGTTAGTAGCTATCTTGGCCAAGTAGTTGCTAGTGACTCCAAGAGGGCGTATTTATGCTCGATAGTGGGTTCATGCCTCTAGTTTCCAAGGGAAGTGACAATAATCTCTTCAGTTGTAGATGTGATGTTGCCATTATGGATAAAACAACGGTCTCTTGTTCATGGAACATGTGGACTGTTTACATTACACACTTTGCTTAAAGCAGTTGTCTGTTGCTTGCAACTTAGTACTGGAGGGGGTTCGGATGATAACCTGAAGGTGGACTTATAGTCATAGATGCAGTTGGATGGCGGTCTATGTATCTTTTTGTATTTCCCAATCGAATCTCATAGGATCTTTCTGACTAGTAATTGCATTGTTATGCCTTGCTTAGTTCCTATCAATTGCCCTGCTGTAATTTGTTTACCCTTCATGCCATGTTGTTTATCTAAGGAGAGCACCTCTAGTGAACTATGGACTCCGGTCCAATCTTTACCATTGAGACATCTTCCACTGTTACTTGTTTACTTGTTGCAAACCATTACCTTCCACACCATACATTTAATACTTTGTTACAGCAAACCGGTGAGCTTGACAACTTCATTGATTCGTTGGGGAAAAGTCTTGAGTTTGTGTTGTGCAGGTCTCCGCGTTGCTTGCAACACCTGTGTGATGTTTCCTTTCTCCTACTGGTTCGATAACCTCGGTTTCTTACTGAGGGAAACTTGTTGTGGTGCTGCTTCATACCTTGCTCTTGGGGTTCCAACGAAGCGTCCCACGACAAGTGCGGGGCGCCATCAAGCTATTTTCTAGCGCTGTTGTCGGGAGGATAAGGACGTCTTCATAAGGGGAGTCCTTCACTTCCTTTCTCTTTACTTTGTTTTTAGTTTGCTTTTTATTTTTCTTGGTTTTGTTTGCCTCTTTCCAAAAAACCCAAAAAAAATAGTCTAGTTTGGTTTGCTTTATTTATTCAAAAACACAAAAAAATTAGTTCCTACTCTAGTTGCCACCTTGCTCTAGCTCACCATGTTGTTCCCCAAGTTCGCCCTGAAAGATCTTGCAATAGGTAGTGGCTCCATAATTGGGAAAGATAATATTGAAGATTTTTTAATCATGTTAGAAAGCATGAGGATATTGAGGATAAATCTATAGCAGAGCTTGCTCATAATTATGAGATTGCTGCAACTTCTTTAGTTCATATGTTGGAGGCTAGCTTTGTTAGCCTTAACCCCTTCATACAATTCTTGTTCCTAAAACTAAAAGAAGAAAATAATGTTGAAAAGAGGGAATTCATCCTTGAAACTTTATTAAATGAATTCCATGATGTTGCTAGGGAAGCCAAAAAGGTCTTTGACCGTTTCAATATGCTAGGCTCAAGTGTATATGTTGCGGGTATTTCTGATAAAACTAAGCCTAAAGAATAATTTAAGATACCCATACCCTTTAAGCTTATTGGAATTCATGAGGCCTTTGAAAAGAATTTTGATTGGATTGCTCCTGAAAATCTTTTTGATGAAAGTAGTAGACCGAAGAAGGATGAGAAGGATCCTCCAAAACCCATTTGGATGAGATACCTTTCATAGTTGAAGATTTTGCAAGTATTGATGTTAATGCTTCTTCATTTGAAAATACTTGATTCTTCTTGCTTCTTGTGCCTAACTTAAAGGCGTTAAAGAAAAGTACTTGTTGGAAGATAACCCAAGAGTTTCCATGAGTCTTGGAAGTTATTACTTCAGTAATGACCTATCCTTATCCTTTTTTTTTGCTTTTTGTGCAAAAAATAGGTTTCTAACTCGGATCGAGGTCAAAATTAACGAAAAATCCCCCAGTATGTTAGCTAACTTTCGTTAGTTCAACACTTTTTTATTTGAGCAACATAAGATGTTCTAAAAAATAGGTTTCTGCCTGCTGGTCTGTTTTGACAGATTTCTGCCCTTATTTGCATTTGCTTCTTCTTGATTCCTTTTTGAGTTATTTTTAGGAAATTGAGCTTTTTGAAGGAGTTGCTACATTAGCTTGTTCCAAAGCTTTTCCAGAGGTCTAATATCTTTTGAATAAACTAATGTTGCTAATGAAGATTGTGTGAAGTTTTGTATGAAAGAAAAATTTCAGGTGTAGAGAGAGAATGATGCAATGAGATGAAGAATGGACAAAAGCTCAAGCTTGGGGATGCCACCATGGTGTCACCCCAAGGAATATCCAAGAGGTACAAGTGTCAAAGCTTGGAGATGCCCAAGGAATCCCCTTCTTCATCAATAAAAAGCTCAGGTCTGTCTAGACACTTCGTTTTTATTGTTTCATGCACAGTTGTGTTGTTCTTGGAGCGTCCTAGTTTTCGTTTGCTTTGCTTAGTTGTTTAGTTTGCTTGAGTAGTTTGGTCCCCCGTTTTCGCTGTGTTGTTTTGCAAATAAGTTGCTTGGTGTTGGAAAGGAGTAGTAAGTTCTTGCGTGTAAGTGCAAGAGGAGCTTGCATTGACTGTGACTTAGACTTTAGCATTACATGCTAGGTGTTGTTTTGAACTTATGCTTAGTGATTATTGTTGTAGCATGTCTTGTTCCAAGTCATTGGGATTTCTTAGTGTGTCTTGAAGAAATTATGCGTTGTTTTAGCATGCAAAAGCATAGTTTTGTGGTATTCTCCTTTGATGCTTTGCTTGGGTTGACTTGACACATGCTTACACCATGTTATGACTATGACAAGTCACCATTAGCCTCTATGATCATTTAGTCCTTGACTTGTATTACCACTATATGCTTTGATTAGTAATGCTTTGTTGCTCTACATGATTATGCCCATTATGCTCTCTTAGTTGGTTGCTCCCGGTCTTTTTCTAGCCTCCACTTGTATGAGTAAGTTCTACTCATGCTTCCAACTCCCAAGTAACCAAGTTTTTCCAAAGTTTGCACTACAAACTCCTATGCATGGTGTGTTACACCATTCCAAGTATATTCTTGTTTTCATCTATCTTCCAATTAAAAACTATTTAGTTATGTGAAAACTTAGTGATTAAAGCCCTCACGAACTTGATGGCACACTTTATATTCTTTGCCCCTAATAAACTTGAACCATTATGACAACTTTGTTGTATATGCTTGCACTTATACGTTGGAATTATCAGAACCATGATGTCACGGGAAACGTTTTCAACATTGCACTTGTACTTTGTACTCAGTTGATATCATGCTCTTTTGTCTATGGATGTCACCGGTGTGAAATAAAGAGGGAACTTGTAAGTCCATGGAGTTTGTATTCTGTGTTAGAGAAACTCCTGGGCCGCTAGCCTAAGCCATGCCTAATCATGGTGGAAACTTGTAGCATCACCATAATGAGCTATCTGTGAAGCATCCTCAATAAAAATCTATGCATATAGTAAATAAAAAGATCGCTGAGATGCTCATTGTGTGCTTGCCTTGTCATTTTGGTTATGGGAAAGCTCCTGTACCATGTGCAAGGGGTACCCCGTTGACGGTTCTCAATGATATGCAAATACTTACAATGACAAGAACTTACCTATGACTGAAGTTGAGTATGCATGAGGTGTCGCCCTCGTATTCAAGGGACTTGAGATTGCCAACTTATACTTTGTCAAGCATATACTCCATGTTTGCCACTTTAACCTTAATTACTTCAAGATGCTTATGATAGGGGCAATGAGGGCTGAAAGCTAACATGTACCACAATTTTTGGAAGCTCTTTTTGAAACTTGTAATCCCTGATTCCTATACAAAAAGGCCTTTCTTCCACCATTATTGAGTCTCCGCCTTCTACCTTTAGGCACCATTAAGAGAGCATAGTTGTCATCCTGTGTTCAGTGTTCCAAAGCTTATTGATTGATGCATATTGTGTTATTACTTATTCTTGTGCTATTTGTTTCTAGTAACCCTTGTGAACTTTGAAGGTGTCCTATGCATCTATATTGCTACTCTATGAGGGACAAGCTGATTGCCACTATGCTATGTTTTCTGTATGTGAAACAAACAAATGTTTTTCATTGCATATTATTCATGATCTTTGTTTGTAGCCTTTCATGTTGCATGCATAGTTACTATGTCCTATTATTAGAACTCCATTGTTTCATGCAAATGTTTAGAGTTCTTTGATCCCAGCTTTCAATGCTTGCAAATGGTTGGATCTTTATTGTGAGGGTGCATGTCAACTAAAAAATTATTCTTCTATCAATTACCTACTCGAGGACGAGCAGGAGTTAAGCTTGTGGATGTTGATACGTCGGAAACGTATCTATCATTTTTGATGTTCCATGCTTGTTAGTATCTATTTTGATTTGCTTTGTCTACACTTTGAGGTGATTTTACATGTTTTCTGGTACTAACCTATTAACAAGTTGCCACAGTGCCAGTTGCCTGTTTTCTGCTATTTTTGGTTTCAGAAAAGCTAGTAAAGAAATATTCTTGGAATTGTACAGGACAAACGTCAAAGTCAATAACTTTCCGTGGGGAACAAGAAGTCTAGAGGGGAGCCAGAGAGGTAGGCCAGGGTGCCCAGACCCCCCCTAGGCAAGGGTGGTTCATGCCCTGCGCCTGGGTAGGGTGTGGGGCCCCTGGCCACTGCCTCGGCCTCCCTCTTTGCCTATAAGAAGCCCCCGAATTAAAACCCTAAGCACTCGATAAAATATCCACGAAATCGTCTGTAGCCGCTGCCACCATCGTCCCTAGATCAAGGGGATCTGAAGTTCTTCCCGGCACCCTGCCAGAGGGGAGATCATCCCGGAGGCCTTCTCTCCGGTATGATGCGTGAGTAGTTCCACCTTGGACTATGGGTCCATGTAGTAGCTAGATGGTTGTATCTCCTTTGTGCTTTCATGTATAGATCTTGTGAGATCCGTTCATGATCAAGATTTAATCTATTTGTAATCATGCATGTTGTGTTTGCGGGGATCCAATGGATATTGAGATTATTATGTTGGTTTGATTAATGGTTTTGTATTTATGATTCTATCATGTCTGTGTTGTTTGTGATCTTGCATGCTCTCCATTGTTATTAGCTATCTTGGCCAAGTAGTTGCTAGTGACTCCAAGAGGGGGTATTTATGCTCGATAGTGGGTTCATGCCTCTAGTTTCCAAGGGAAGTGACAATAATCTCTTCGGTTGTAGATGTGTTGTTGCTACTAGGGAGAAAACAATGGTCTCTTGTTCATGGAACATGTGGACTGTTTACCTTACACACTTTTCTTAAAGCAGTTGTATGTTGCTTGCAACTTAATACTGGAGGGGGTTCGGATGATAACCTGAAGGTGGAATTCTAGTCATAGATGTAGTTGGATGGCGGTATATGTATCTTGTTGTATTGCCCAATCGAATCCTATATGATCTTTCTGGCTATTAATTGCATTGTTATGCTTTGCTTAGTTCTTGTCAATTGCCCTGCTATAGTTTGGTTACCCTTCATGCCATGTTGTTTATCTAAGGAGAGCACCTCTAGTGAATTATGGACCTCGGTCCAATCTTTACCATTGATACATCTTCCATTGTTACTTGTTTACTTGCTGCAAACCATTACCTTCCACACCATACGTTTAATCCTTTGTTACGGAAAACCGGTGAGCTTGACAACCTCACGGATTCGTTGGGGCAAAGTCTTGAGTTTGTGTTGTGCAGGTCTCCGCGTTGCTTGCAACACCCGTGTGACGTTTCCTTCCTACTACTGGTTCGATAACCTCGGTTTCTTATTGAGGGAAACTTGTTGCTGTGCTTCTTCATACCTTGCTCTTGGGGTTTCCAACGAAGCGTCCCATGACAAGTGCGGGGCGCCATCACCTTCCCACTCCGGATCGGTGGACCTTCTAGACCCTTCTAGAACATTCCGATGAAAACACTGATACGTCCAATTTGCATCACCATTATATATCATAATTTTCCTCTATTCATTGATATATTTCTTATTAAGAGGTGTTACTTATGTCGTTTCATCTGTTTTTGTATGTTAGATGATTCTTGGAGGATGAACTGCCGGAGTCAGGATTCTGATGGAAAAAAGAGGTGTTTTGATGCAATTTCGCGATGATCAGAAAAATACCGGAAAAATTATGGAAAATCATATTTTCTCGGAAGACGAAGAATGCCAGAAGGGGAGGAGGAGATGGGCCACAAGGGGTGTAGCACCCCGGGTAAAACCACTACTAGAAAATCGCATGTGTTATCTCTATACATCATCATAACATCAGCATGCATCTTTTTGAATAACTATTTTACAAAAGCCTATCTTGTTTTCCCAAATATCCCCGTCTTATTTCAAATCAAACTCCCGGCCATCAATTATTTTGATTTGTCTAAAAATCATTTACAAAAGGCTTTAAAATGTAACAGTATATTAAATATCAAAATTGTTTTTGTCCGGGGAGACCGCCAGCCTGCCAGGCCAAAATCCCGACAAGCCAGCAGTTTACTACCCGACCCATCTAGACAAAACCTCCAAACCCTAATCCCTAGACCAACCCCTGCCTCCACCACTCTTCCACCCCACCCGCCGCCGCCAGGAACCCACCGTGCACGCTCACCACACCGTACACAACCCACGCTTCCTGCAGACCCATCCACCCTGTTTCTCTGCTCGATGACCACCCTAGCCCACCCCGTAACTCGCTCCTCTCCTTCCTCCGTAACTCCCGCACGCACCCCCTGGCCCACTTCCCACCGCTCCTGCTCTCGCGACCCACCCCACCTCGTCTCCATCGATCCCATCCACCGAACCCCGCCGCCATGTTCCTCTCCCCATCCCGCTGCCCCTGCTCGCCTCACTTGCGGCCTCGACGCCACACAACCACCTCCCTCCACCTCGCGGCCTCCTTTCCTGCCGCCAAGGTCTGCCCTACCGCTAGGCCGACCTCTGCCTCTATGCCCTCCAGCCACAAGCCCTGGTGCTGCCAGGCGCCCCGCGTCCTCTCCTCCCTGGCGTCGATCCCCGCTGTAGAGGCTCCTCGCGAGCATCGCCACCGCCTCGTCCTACGGAGCTCGGACTTCCCCGCCTCGCCGGTCCCGCCTCCCGGCCACCGCCGCCGCCCGAGCACCCCGGCGACCCTCCTGTTCGGCCTCTGCAGCTGCGCGGCCTGAGCCTCCTCTGCGTCACTGCCAAGAACGACCTCGACCACCTCCGGTCGTCCGTGACTCGTCGTCCTCCGCCCTTCCCTATGCCCCCTTGATGTGGATTCCTCCCGCATGTCTTCTCGTCGCCCGTCGCTTTGCCGTCTCCGTCGAGCCCGCCCGCGACCTCTGTCGCGACCCTGTGTGCTTGCATTGTCCTGCCGTAGTCGACATCCTCTAACATGTGTCACTGTGTTCTCTGTTGAGGCTGCGCGTGTCTTGGTGTGTGTCGATGGTGATGGATGTGCTCGTGCAAGACCAATCGTTTCTGTTGTGTCAATGTCGGGTACAAGTTCCACCCAGGACATGTTGGTGCCAAGATGAGCGTTGGCCGATCCGGCCTCTGAAGCATCTTCTGTGGAAAACCCCATCGCGATATCGCCAAGATCTCCTTCCCGGACTTGACGGCCCCGACGCCTCGATCCGAAGACCGTTCACGTCGAGACCCGAAGACCGATCCCTCGAACCCCTCCGAACCAAGACCTTCGACCACAATGTATGACCCCTTTTCCCGAGACCCCTATATTTTTGTAATATACATATTATACTTGTTGCATACAATTGATCATGCTTGCATACATATTGTGGGTGTTTGGGGGTATTTTGTTGATTCACCTAAATTAAATATGGAGACCATATACGGGCGAATCTAGTCTAATAGTGGTCCCATTGAAAATTGTGTAGCGAACCGATGTTGTATTTTGCCTTGTTAAGACAACATTTAAATTGCGGGGTTTCTAAACAATTTAAGTCACCTAATTAAATGCCGGGACCCCGGTTCTGGTTAATATGGCCTAGTTGCATCGCATCTTTGACATGTCATACATCATACATGCATCATGCCCGATCTTTTGCCGTAGTATTAAATAGTGCATCCGGTGTTTGTTCTAGTGCTTTGCTTCTTCACGGATTAGGCCGATGAGTTGATGCGAGCTTGTCCCGATCTTCGGTTGAACCTTCGGCAATGTTTTCCAGGCGAGCATTCTCCCTCTTTCTACCTATTTTACATTTCTAGACTTTATTTCCTCCTGTTGATCTATTGCTATCGGTGTTACGATGCTCTAGTTTTCGTACCCGCGATATCCTTTGCAGCTTTATATTGCCTTGGACACATCCTATTACCTGTTGTTTGATACATAGTTGGACTTGCGTGTCGTAGTTGCTTGCTCAAGTGTTGTTGCGTGTCGTCAAGCACCACAGTTTTTGGAAGGCTGCCATATGCTTTATGTTGGAGATGATTATAACTTTAATTACAGTTTAATAACTAAAATTGAAGTAGGTAAATAATGCAGAGGCACAGGTGGGCAATAGATGTTATTTGGTTTTTAACCGTCCACTTGTGTCCCGTAGGACCCCGAGTACTTGATACCTGTTCTTTGAATATTCGCACTATCCGCATGTGGGCCCATGAATCCCCTTAGCATGAGCTGGAGTCATATCTTATTTCTTGGGGCCACAAAGTAGTTTGGGGCTTTATTACTATCCTGTACTTATGACATGCTTTACTGCTTTATTATGATTGCGCGTGGAGCGCCTGTACTGTTTTGGAACCCCGTGCCACGTTTTCACGGTATCGACAAGCCCAGTCACATTTTTGGGTTCCCAGTCGTTTACAGCCGTCGTCACAAACCTCTGGGTCCGTATCGTAGCCGGCCAACTTCGTAGCGGGTAGCTTGGTGGGGTGGCCCCCTGAAATATTATATGAATCTTGCGATTTCTTTGTCGTGATGCCTCGTTGGGTTTTATTTGGTTTTTCCGAGGTTGATCGTGCGTGTGTTGCTATTTGTGCCCCCTGCAGGGTAAAACTTTCTGAAAGCCGTGTCCGTGGTTATGGACGACTTGGAGCACAGTATCTCGATCATAGACAACTATAACTAAAGTAGTGCTATAAATTTGACTTTATAATGACTAGTAATCAGCTTCACTATAACGGAATGGCTAAATAAAAGTGCCAACAATTGCTGGTTTGGGTTGTCACCTGTTACCATTGTATCTGACTAGTAAGTATTGCAACTACTATGGAATGGCTAAATAAAATTACCAACAACTGCTGGGTTTTGGGATGCCTCATACTATATGTATCTGACTAGTAAGTACTACAACTATCATGAAATGGTTAACTAAAAGTGCCCACTGCTTATTATATCAGGATGACTATTTATACCTGACTAGTAATTGCTGCAACGATAACTGGATAAATAAAACTGCCAACTTTGTGAGTTCCTCGGTTGGCTTCCTCGTTTGGTCTCGAGGGGGAAATACCAGGATGGGTATGCTTGATGATAGTTTCAGGTTGGATCCGAATAGGTATTTCTTATCCCTATCTGATAGCCGCCAGTTGTATTGAGTCTCTATAGGTTGTTTAGTGCATGCTGTGCTGCCGCTTCAGTCCACCATACCTATGTAGGCGAGGACCGCCGAATTCTAGTCTCGCCGTGTACTGGCCTCAGTACTGACCGCTCTCTTTTTCCTTTGCCCTTTGTCGGCACCCCTTTTGTTTAAGCAGGTTTTGAGATCGACGTCGTTAGCAGGGATACTGTAACACCCTCGCCTGATAAGGCTGAGTTCATGTGTATAGTGCCAATCCCTGGATCGGTTCACTGGCACACACAGTACAAAATGATACCAAATATAACTGTGCATCATAAATACAACGAATATGATCCAGAATTTACATTATTTATTCAAGTACACAGCGGAAAACGAATACAAGGTAGATCTCCATCCTTCAAATGTGCCACAGGCGAACAAATGTTGAGTGGAGTCTCGCGACCTATGAACGATCATTCAGATACGATATAACCTGCAACATGAAACGTTGCAGCCACGAATGGTCAATACATTGAATGTATGGCAAGTAGGCTAAAGTGGTTAACAACAGATCTATCAACTACATGCTTATTTGGCCAAGTGGAGTTCAGGCTAATTTGCATAAAGCAATACAACTTTTCCCTACTTTCAAAATACTTTTCTTTCTTCAAAAACAATCTTCTAAGGACATACCAGCATAAACCCATGTAGATACAAGACAGTTCAGCTTTCGTATGCTCCTAAATCCATGTTCACCCATCAAGTTTTAGTAATTAACAAATAAGGATGAGTGAGAAATATCATAGCATCAGTATCAGGTCGCTCAAATTGTCCATAACCGGGGACACGGCTAATCGATTAGTTTATACACCCTGCAGGGGTTAGTACACTTTACCCATGTGACTTGGCCAGCCCAGCTCGTACCACCACTCTCATATTGGGTGATGATAGGGAGAAGTCCAAGAAGGAACCGTTCGGGAAGTAGCTCCCCAATCCCGACGCGCACCGGTCCAACCTACAATATCTACATCTCTGGATACGCGGGTTCGAGTTACCACAACCTACTGAGTTCAACCAACCGCCCATTTCATTATTGGCACATGGTTGCACACGAAAGCTTCCAAACAAAGAAACCAATCCTTTCTCAGTGTCCTGGGCGGCATTCCCCACCAAAATCCACACTCGATGACCCAATCAATGCCATTCCGCCCAGGTGGTTCATTAAAACATGTTGGTTTGTCATTTAGCAAAACATAAGCCTTTCAAAACATATAACTTTTCATGATGTGATTCCCTTCCTCGTCTAAATAGCATAGCTAAGCAATCTACCAATACGATGGCTCATAAACAAGGATCGCTAGGGAATAATATGGGACATAGCATAGCATATACACATCAATTCCTATATATGCAATTCTACAAAAACATCTACAATGCATAGGAAAACAGTAGGACATTTATGACCAAGATAGCACCACTTGCCTTTGTTGTAGATGTAGTCGATTATATATAATCCTCACAATACTCATAGATATAATGGTGGCACTCGTCATAACCACAATACTTGCAATCATAGTAGTTGCAATCACAGTAGTTGCACTCCTCGCAATCTAACGTTTGAAGCAAACACAACAAACACCATTCAAAACATTGCAAACATGCAATAGTGCAACATTACAAGAAAACAATGATGAACAGATGCATGCATGACGATTTAATGAGTCACAATGGTTGCATTTAGTGTTCTGAACATGGTTAGATTACATGATGCATGTGGAAGGTCATTTAATGCACTAAAGCTTTTATTACTAAAGTTGTATCAATTTAATATGGTGTATACCACTTTAATTGAACTAAATATGTTTATGTCATATTATATTGTGAACTAGATGCTACTGGATAGGTAATGCAATTTAGAGACAGTGGCAATTTGAATCACCTAAAAAGGAGTTATAGAAATTTTCTTATGATTAAAACACTATTTCAATGGGTTTAAATATTTCTGTATGAATTTCTGTTTTAACAGTACCAAATAATTTGTCATGCAATTTCTTTGTATAGATATTGTCAATACAAAACCTTAGCACTTGGATTCACCCTAATCGGAGTTATAGATCTTTTTGTATGATTTAAATAGTGTTTAATGGTTTTAAATGATTCATATAGTTTCTGTTGTCTAAAAATCAAACTAAAATTATATCTGTAATCTCCACGGAATTGTGATTCCAGGGACATATTATTTGTAATTTTCTGAATAGTATTTATTTTCTTATGAATTTATTACTCTAAATAAGCCATTAAACTATTTAAATCTTCACGTCAAAACCTTACAGTAAAATGCCGAACTAATTGCAGATTGATGATCTACATGGAACCAGCTTTCCATCGGTATATCATTTGTATTTTTGTGACAAGCAATTAACTTACTACGAATTTAATGATTTCTAAAGGCATTAAAACTAATTAAATTTCTACGGGTTAAATAATCTGCAAAGGCTAGATCCAACCAGATATTATTAAAGTACATCACAGTAGCTTCAAATTGATATATTATTCATATTTTTCGGAGTTACAGATAATTTCTTATGAATTTATTAACCTAAAAGACCATTAAAACTAATTAAATTACTGCAGTAACCACGTACAGTAAAAGTTGGATCTAATCTGATAATATGATTCTCCATGAAATTATCTTCAATTTGATATATTATATGCAATTTTTGGACGTGGTATGAATTTCTAATGAATTTTACAAGTTAGATCTATAATATGCAATTTTAAATCCGAACGGAATATTCCAGGGAATATTCCGCTGACTGGACAGGTTGACTTTGCATGCTGACTGGGACTAGATGTTGACCTTACGTTGACGTGGCGTTGATGAGGAAGATGACCGGGATGACGACATGGCACGCACCGGTTTGATTGGATCTCGACCGTCTAGATAGGATCCGGTGGCTAGAAGAAGAGATTGACCCGATTTTGGCTCAGAATAGACAAGAAATAGATCTGTGTTAGAGAGACAAATCCGTAGGTCAAATCGAAAAACTCAGAACATGAAAGTTGTGGGGAATCATAATTCCTACCTTCTCACCAAAGGAATTTGGATTTGAAGCAACGAGCGCGAGTACATCTTGGATTTACACCGTAAGATCTGAAATATTGCGATACGAAATTCTCCGGCTGTGGTGGATGAAAAGATGTGAGGTTTGTCGGGATTGAACGATTTCGACGATCCCTACAACTTTCGTGTTTTGACCGAAAGCAAACGACGAAGTCTAGATGGGTTAAAAAGCGAAACAAGATTCGGGAATAGGTAGATTCGGGATTTCGAGAATAGAAACTTGTACAGCCGTGGCTCCACGAGTTTATATGGAGATTTAGGATGGTTTAGAGATAGGCCTTGGAGTAGGGAACAAGTAGAAACAAACGGAAGTCGATTCGGAGTTGTAGATAAAAAGTTACAAGAGTTTGAGTAGAGATATATCTAACAAAACAGATTTTACACGCTTTTCGGAGCAGTTCGACCGTCCCAGCGCGCGTGGCCTGCTGGCTGGCTCGGTCCGGTCGGACCGAGTGGGCCGGCCCGTTCAGTTTTTTTTTTTTTTTTTTTTTTTTTTTTTATATATACTTGTTTTCCTCATATCTTTTGCATACGAACTCCAAATGACATGATTCTTGTTTCTAAATTTTTCTAAAATCGAATAGATCATTATAGGATCAAATTTGTAATCTTTTTACTAGTTTAGAAGTAGTGGGTTTATAAAACCTTGTATATCTTATTTTATTTATATCTTTATGTGTTTGTATTTATTTCATAACTTTTTCATACTAGCTCCAAATGAGCTCAATTTTGTTTCTAAAATTTTGTAATATTAATTGGATCTTTTTAGGCTATAATTTAGCAATAATCGTTGTCTTAGCAACAGCGGGTTTTATAAAGTTAATTTAATTCCTTTAGGAACATTTGGGCAAATCAACTATAGGATTTAGATACCAGGATTTGGATTCAGTTTATGAGAACTTTGCATGGATGAAATGCTTATGAATGCTTCATGATTTTCATTTTGAAATCTTGCACACCAATTCTACAATCCATAATCAATCCATGCCCTTTTGCCTATATGGCTACTTAGGTCTTAACAAAAGAATATAGGATTTTGAATTCAAGGTTGAGAGGATTTTCTATTCAAAAAGTTTCTTCTCTTTGAGAATTTTCAACATAGTCAAACAATCAATCAATCCTATTTATTTATTTCACATTCCAAAATTAGAAGAATTTTGGGATGTGACAGACTACCACCCTTAAAAGAAATCTCGTCCCGAGATTTGGGAAGGATAGAAAGAAAGAAAGGTTCAGGATCCATTAGGATGCTACCACCCTTAAAAGAAATCTGACTAGGTCACTTCTCAAGGATTCACTTGGCTCAATTGGTTTTCATTGCACATTCTAATTCCATGATTGATAGTTTCTGAGGGAGCATTTCTTAAACTAGCGAAACTCTTATGGTGGGCAATTAGGAAACGTTTGCTTCATGATACCCATTAAACACGGTTGAAATTCATCCTTACCGTATATTCCTACGCTTAGCAATGAATGCTTTTATAGAGGTGGAACAATCTACCATTCTAAGGTTTAGGCTCAACGCCGGCTCTCTGCTAAGGCTGAAAGGCACTCAAGATTCGCAAAGCCAACAGTACAAGAGCGAATAATAAGAGTAGTAGGAATGGTGATCAATCCATCCTGCACCCAAATTATTACCCTGTATGAGGATAGGTGAATCACGTTTTTCTATCACTCGGACATTCTCACTTGCCTTGAAGAATGTTTCCATGGGCACGAGCTAATGCTCTATGTATACTCCCATGTATTCAATCAACAAAGCTACTACTAAAACTAAACTATCAATACTTCAACTTTCCGGTTGGGTAATCTACTACATAACATCATGTGCAACACTTCATACTTCCACATCCTTTTTCCATTAGGTGAAGCATTTTCTTTCCTAAATGCATTGTGTTGTCAAACCTTCCACTTAACACATCATTATATCTCCAAGGGTTCAAGATAGGGAAGAATAGATTCTATAGGAAAGAAACTACTAAGAAAATAATCATACCCATAACTATATGAAGCAATCAATGTCACAAACAAGGAAACAATCATAGGCGATCAACACACAATCAAACACTTGTATAATAACATTACAGGGGTATAAACTTAGTAGTATATAACCACAAAATAGTTTGAAAGCATTGGGAACAATACTAGAGTAAAATAGAGTAACATATAAGCAATAAACTAAATCTGTCAAAACGGTACAGCAAGGTTTAACGAATTTTTCTGGGCACCTTAAACTCGTCAGGAATTTTAGCCATTTTTTGTGAATGTACTACAGGTAATTACGCTCCAGATCCTATTTTTTTAGATTTGTCTGAGTTACCAATAAAATATGAAAAATCGCGCGGTACAACAGGTCAGGCAGAAAACTGCAGCAGTAATCTCACGAATTTCAATCAATTCACACCATTAAACTAATTTAAAAACCTCATCACAATTTCAAAAACATTAGAGTTCAAAACTAACTGATCCTAAACAAAGAATCACACAAAATAGCTCTATACAACCAAGCAAACAACCTATATTGTCATACCACATAAGTTGGTAAGAACAATATGCTAACACGATAGCGATGATCTCCTAAAGAGATAAAACATGGTGGTCTAGACCTAACCAAACTTGATGATATGTTCATTTATGTCATACTATTTGTTCTTTTACTTAGCTAACTCTCATATAAGTATCATAAGAATGGACAACTATAAATGTTTGAACAAGAAGAGGTTATAGAAAAGATAGACAAGGAATATAAGAACTCTAATAAGTATAAAATATGTTTGTTCTCCTAATAGAGGTCTTCTATTGCTAATCCATTTCTAAGGTCACGATCCTACAGTCAACACACAGCTCTGATACCATCTTGTAACCCCCTCGCCTGATAAGGCTGAGTTCATGTGTATAGTGCCAATCCCTGGATCGGTTCACTGGCACACACAGTACAAAATGATACCAAATATAACTGTGCATCATAAATACAACGAATATGATCCAGAATTTACATTATTTATTCAAGTACACAGCGGAAAACGAATACAAGGTAGATCTCCATCCTTCAAATGTGCCACAGGCGAACAAATGTTGAGTGGAGTCTCGCGACCTATGAACGATCATTCAGATACGATATAACCTGCAACATGAAACGTTGCAGCCACGAATGGTCAATACATTGAATGTATGGCAAGTAGGCTAAAGTGGTTAACAACAGATCTATCAACTACATGCTTATTTGGCCAAGTGGAGTTCAGGCTAATTTGCATAAAGCAATACAACTTTTCCCTACTTTCAAAATACTTTTCTTTCTTCAAAAACAATCTTCTAAGGACATACCAGCATAAACCCATGTAGATACAAGACAGTTCAGCTTTCGTATGCTCCTAAATCCATGTTCACCCATCAAGTTTTAGTAATTAACAAATAAGGATGAGTGAGAAATATCATAGCATCAGTATCAGGTCGCTCAAATTGTCCATAACCGGGGACACGGCTAATCGATTAGTTTATACACCCTGCAGGGGTTAGTACACTTTACCCATGTGACTTGGCCAGCCCAGCTCGTACCACCACTCTCATATTGGGTGATGATAGGGAGAAGTCCAAGAAGGAACCGTTCGGGAAGTAGCTCCCCAATCCCGACGCGCACCGGTCCAACCTACAATATCTACATCTCTGGATACGCGGGTTCGAGTTACCACAACCTACTGAGTTCAACCAACCGCCCATTTCATTATTGGCACATGGTTGCACACGAAAGCTTCCAAACAAAGAAACCAATCCTTTCTCAGTGTCCTGGGCGGCATTCCCCACCAAAATCCACACTCGATGACCCAATCAATGCCATTCCGCCCAGGTGGTTCATTAAAACATGTTGGTTTGTCATTTAGCAAAACATAAGCCTTTCAAAACATATAACTTTTCATGATGTGATTCCCTTCCTCGTCTAAATAGCATAGCTAAGCAATCTACCAATACGATGGCTCATAAACAAGGATCGCTAGGGAATAATATGGGACATAGCATAGCATATACACATCAATTCCTATATATGCAATTCTACAAAAACATCTACAATGCATAGGAAAACAGTAGGACATTTATGACCAAGATAGCACCACTTGCCTTTGTTGTAGATGTAGTCGATTATATATAATCCTCACAATACTCATAGATATAATGGTGGCACTCGTCATAACCACAATACTTGCAATCATAGTAGTTGCAATCACAGTAGTTGCACTCCTCGCAATCTAACGTTTGAAGCAAACACAACAAACACCATTCAAAACATTGCAAACATGCAATAGTGCAACATTACAAGAAAACAATGATGAACAGATGCATGCATGACGATTTAATGAGTCACAATGGTTGCATTTAGTGTTCTGAACATGGTTAGATTACATGATGCATGTGGAAGGTCATTTAATGCACTAAAGCTTTTATTACTAAAGTTGTATCAATTTAATATGGTGTATACCACTTTAATTGAACTAAATATGTTTATGTCATATTATATTGTGAACTAGATGCTACTGGATAGGTAATGCAATTTAGAGACAGTGGCAATTTGAATCACCTAAAAAGGAGTTATAGAAATTTTCTTATGATTAAAACACTATTTCAATGGGTTTAAATATTTCTGTATGAATTTCTGTTTTAACAGTACCAAATAATTTGTCATGCAATTTCTTTGTATAGATATTGTCAATACAAAACCTTAGCACTTGGATTCACCCTAATCGGAGTTATAGATCTTTTTGTATGATTTAAATAGTGTTTAATGGTTTTAAATGATTCATATAGTTTCTGTTGTCTAAAAATCAAACTAAAATTATATCTGTAATCTCCACGGAATTGTGATTCCAGGGACATATTATTTGTAATTTTCTGAATAGTATTTATTTTCTTATGAATTTATTACTCTAAATAAGCCATTAAACTATTTAAATCTTCACGTCAAAACCTTACAGTAAAATGCCGAACTAATTGCAGATTGATGATCTACATGGAACCAGCTTTCCATCGGTATATCATTTGTATTTTTGTGACAAGCAATTAACTTACTACGAATTTAATGATTTATAAAGGCATTAAAACTAATTAAATTTCTACGGGTTAAATAATCTGCAAAGGCTAGATCCAACCAGATATTATTAAAGTACATCACAGTAGCTTCAAATTGATATATTATTCATATTTTTCGGAGTTACAGATAATTTCTTATGAATTTATTAACCTAAAAGACCATTAAAACTAATTAAATTACTGCAGTAACCACGTACAGTAAAAGTTGGATCTAATCTGATAATATGATTCTCCATGAAATTATCTTCAATTTGATATATTATATGCAATTTTTGGACGTGGTATGAATTTCTAATGAATTTTACAAGTTAGATCTATAATATGCAATTTTAAATCCGAACGGAATATTCCAGGGAATATTCCGCTGACTGGACAGGTTGACTTTGCATGCTGACTGGGACTAGATGTTGACCTTACGTTGACGTGGCGTTGATGAGGAAGATGACCGGGATGACGACATGGCACGCACCGGTTTGATTGGATCTCGACCGTCTAGATAGGATCCGGTGGCTAGAAGAAGAGATTGACCCGATTTTGGCTCAGAATAGACAAGAAATAGATCTGTGTTAGAGAGACAAATCCGTAGGTCAAATCGAAAAACTCAGAACATGAAAGTTGTGGGGAATCATAATTCCTACCTTCTCACCAAAGGAATTTGGATTTGAAGCAACGAGCGCGAGTACATCTTGGATTTACACCGTAAGATCTGAAATATTGCGATACGAAATTCTCCGGCTGTGGTGGATGAAAAGATGTGAGGTTTGTCGGGATTGAACGATTTCGACGATCCCTACAACTTTCGTGTTTTGACCGAAAGCAAACGACGAAGTCTAGATGGGTTAAAAAGCGAAACAAGATTCGGGAATAGGTAGATTCGGGATTTCGAGAATAGAAACTTGTACAGCCGTGGCTCCACGAGTTTATATGGAGATTTAGGATGGTTTAGAGATAGGCCTTGGAGTAGGGAACAAGTAGAAACAAACGGAAGTCGATTCGGAGTTGTAGATAAAAAGTTACAAGAGTTTGAGTAGAGATATATCTAACAAAACAGATTTTACACGCTTTTCGGAGCAGTTCGACCGTCCCAGCGCGCGTGGCCTGCTGGCTGGCTCGGTCCGGTCGGACCGAGTGGGCCGGCCCGTTCAGTTTTTTTTTTTTTTTTTTTTTTTTTATATACTTGTTTTCCTCATATCTTTTGCATACGAACTCCAAATGACATGATTCTTGTTTCTAAATTTTTCTAAAATCGAATAGATCATTATAGGATCAAATTTGTAATCTTTTTACTAGTTTAGAAGTAGTGGGTTTATAAAACCTTGTATATCTTATTTTATTTATATCTTTATGTGTTTGTATTTATTTCATAACTTTTTCATACTAGCTCCAAATGAGCTCAATTTTGTTTCTAAAATTTTGTAATATTAATTGGATCTTTTTAGGCTATAATTTAGCAATAATCGTTGTCTTAGCAACAGCGGGTTTTATAAAGTTAATTTAATTCCTTTAGGAACATTTGGGCAAATCAACTATAGGATTTAGATACCAGGATTTGGATTCAGTTTATGAGAACTTTGCATGGATGAAATTCTTATGAATGCTTCATGATTTTCATTTTGAAATCTTGCACACCAATTCTACAATCCATAATCAATCCATGCCCTTTTGCCTATATGGCTACTTAGGTCTTAACAAAAGAATATAGGATTTTGAATTCAAGGTTGAGAGGATTTTCTATTCAAAAAGTTTCTTCTCTTTGAGAATTTTCAACATAGTCAAACAATCAATCAATCCTATTTATTTATTTCACATTCCAAAATTAGAAGAATTTTGGGATGTGACAGATACCCTTCCGGCTTGGCCTGGTCAGGGTTATGGACGCCATTGGTTATTCTTCAGGGCTCTTAGCTCAATTTGCATCTTGTCCGTACTCAGACACTGTATCATTTTGAAGGTGATTTGGATCTTTGTATTGTATATATGTATTCTTGACTCTTTGAGTCACTGTTGTATATATCTATTCTGTGGGTTCCATCGTGGACTATTGTGTAACAATATTACTTCGTTTTCCACCCGCACGAAAGTGCCTGGTGGGCACCTTTGAATCGTTTCTATGCGGGTTTGGCGGGGATCGCTGAAACTTGCATAGGGCCGATTCCGAGGGTGTTACAAGGGGCCCACACCCCCAGGAGCGGGCCACCCCTAGGCCGCGCCTACAGGGGTGTGGCCCACCTATCCCACCTTTGGCTCCGCCCTCTCGCCTATATCTTCCCCTCGAAACCCTAATACAGGGAGAGCGACCATAGAAAGATTCCGTCGCCTCTACGGGGCGGAAAACACTGAGAGAGAAAGAGCTCTCCGGCAGACAGATTTCTGCCGGGGAAATTCCTTCCCGGAGAGGGGAGATCGTCGCCATCAACACAATCATCAAGCTAGACTTCATCGGGATCACCATCATGATCATCCAAAACATCATCTCCACCATCACCATCATCACCACTCCATCCCACTATAACAATTGTGTTGAATACTTGCATAGTTCTTAGGGGAAACTTTTCCGGTGTTGATTACTATTATAGTTGATCCTTGTTAGTGGAACCATTGGATTATTGTTTATGTTTGGATTGTTACCCATCACCATATCATCTTTGATCTTGATCCATATGATGTCTTGTGAGTAGTTTGTTTAGTTCTTGAGGACATGGGAGAAGTCATGTTGTTAGTAGTGAATTTGTGTTGAGATATTATTCAATGGTTTAGTATTTAAGTTGTGGTGCTATTCTTCTAGTGGTGTCATGTGAACGTCGACTACATGATACTTCACCATTTATGGGCCTAGGGGAATGTATTGTGTATTTGGATACTAATTGTGGGTTGCCGGAGTGACAGAAACCTGAACCCCCGTTATGACACCATTGCACAAGGGAGCGTAGGATCTCAGAGTTTAAGGTTTTGGTTAGGTTTATATCTTAATTGCTTTCCTGTAGTTGTGGATGCTTGCAGGGGGTTTAATCACAAGTATGTATTAGTCCAAGTAAGGTCAGTACATTAGCACAGGTTCACCCACACAACACTTACAACACCAAACAAGGGTACTCAGCTATTTGAAGCGAAAGCACTTGACAGAATTCCCATGTGTCCTCGAGAACGTCTGGTCCTTATAAGTATTTCCACCGGCTTGTCCTTTGCTAAGAATGGATTGGGCCACTTGCTGCATTTGTACATTGTCTTTATTACTTGCACTTTATTTCTTTACTTTATCAGAAAACCCCTAAAAATCTGTTTGCTAATTATTTACAGAGATTTCCTGCTCAATACCACTAGTCAACACCTTCTGCTCCTCGTTGGGATCGACACTCCTATTTATCGAAAGTACTACGATAGACCCCCTATACTTGTGGGTCATCAAGACTATTTTCCGGCGCTGTTGCCGGGGAGTGAAGCTCTATTGAAGAGTGGAACTGGTAAAGGAAACTTCTACTGCGAGTATTGCTTTTTATTTTTGTTTCTTACTTTGTTTCCAATATGGATAACCCACTTGGTTTTCTGTTTGGGAAAACTACTACCACTATTAGGGTAGTAGATGAACCACCACATGTTGAGATAGATCCTTTTAAGATACCTACAAGTATTGTTGATCGAGTTAGGGATAATTATTATTTAGGGGATGGAACTGTCCACCCTGGTGATCACTTGCTTTTTATCCATGAATTATATGGTTTGTTTAAGTGGGCAGGTATCACAACTGAACATGTGAAGAAGAAGTTACTCTCTATATCCTTGAAAGGGAGAGCTGAAGAATGGTATAAGCTGCTAAAGAATGGGCAATCCATGGAATGGGGGGAAATAGTACCTCTCTTTTATTCAAAAATTTATCCTCCAGGTGAAATTCATAAGCATAGGAATCTGATATATAATTTTGGCCTCATGATGGAGAGAGTACATCTCAAGCTTGGGGGAGATTGAAGTTGCTAATGCTTAAATTTCCTATTCATGAACTCCCTAAAAATATTATTATCAATAAATTTTATGCTAGGATTTTTCTTAATGATAAAGATTTACTAGATGCTTCTTGTGCAGGATCATTCACACGTATGAAGGAAGAAGCTAAATGGGATCTCCTAGACCGTATTCAAGAGAACACTGAAGCTTGGAAGAATGACAAAGGAAGAAATTCAGGTATAAACTATGATTTTGAATGCATTAAATCTTTTATGGGAACTGATAACTTCCGTGATATTACTAATGAGTATAGTCTTGACTCTCAAGTTCTTGCAAAATATTTTAAGGTCTTTGCCTCTTATATTGAAATTCCCAAAAAAGAGTGGGACAAGTACCATGCTCCTTATAAATACATTGTTACCCACGTTCCTTCTAGCATAGAAGTTTGTACTATTGATCCTATTTTACCTGAACCTTATGTTGAGAAAGTCCCTTTTCCTGCTAAGGTAAAGGAACATTCTATCACAGCTAATGTGGTTAGCAAAAGTGCAAAGAAAACTGTGGAACCAGATGAGCAAATAAATATTAAGCATGTGGTAGCTATTGTGAAAGATCTTATCACTAAAAATATAGAGGATGAGCACATTGTATTCTGTGAAGATGCTTCTAATATTGTATCCCATCCTAGAAAAGCTAAAAAAATCTAGTGTTCCTATGCTTTCTGTTAGAATTGGTGATCATTGTTATTATGGTTTATGTGACATTGGTGCTAGTTCTAGTGCTATTCCTTCTGAGCTTTACAGCGAAATTATGCATGAAATTGGTCCTTGTGAGCTTGAGGTTATTGATGTGGTTATTCACTTTGCTAATAGAGAGACAGTCTGTCCCATTGGCATTGTAAGAGATGTGGAGGTTCTTTGTGGTAAGATTAAACATCCTGCTGATTTTCTAGTACTTGGTTCTGAAGCTAGTAAAACCTATCCTATTATCTTTGGTAGACCCTTTTTGAATACTTGTGGGGCTATCATATATTGTAGAAAGGAAAAGGTTTTGACTAAGTTTGATGGAGAGTCTTATGAGTTTAATTTTTCCAATTTTGCTAAAACTCCTTATGAAAATGAACTACCTAATGAGGATTCCAGGGTTGAACAACTTTCCGCTATTTCTCTTGCTCCTAACAATGCCTTGCAGCAGTTTATGGAAGATCATGAAAGCGAGGTCTTCATTAAGGAAAGAAATGAGATTGACGAGGTTTTCCTTCGTCAGCCTGAGTTACTTACGCATAATCTACCTGTGGAAGATTTGGGTACCACACTACCACCTAAAGGGGGCCCTGTTTTCGAATTAAAACCTTTACCTGATGATCTTAAGTATGCTTATATAGATGATAATAAAGTATATCCTGTTATTATTAGTTCTAAACATTCAGTAAAGGAAGAGGAAAGGTTATTGCAAATACTGAAGAAACACCGAGGAGCTATGGGCTATACTCTTGATGATTTAAAAGGGATTTCTCCTACTATATGTCAGCAGGCTATTAATATAGAAGCTGATGCAAAACCAGTTGTTGAGCACCAACACCATCTAAATCCTAAGATGAAGGATGTGGTAAGAAACGAGGTATTAAAACTCCTTGATGCTGGTATTATTTACCCTATTGCTGATAGCCAATGGGTTAGCCCCGTCCATTGTGTTCCAAAGAAAGGGGTAATTACTGTTGTGCCTAATGAAAATAATGAGCTTATACCCCAAAGAGTAGTGGTTGGGTATAGGATGTGCATCGATTTTAGAAAGGTTAATAAAGTTACTAAGAAAGATCATTATCCTTTTCCCTTTATTGATCAAATGCTAGAAAGGTTGTCTAAAAACACCCACTTTTGCTTTCTTGATGATTATTCTGGGTTCTCTCAAATCGCTCTGAAAGCACAAGACCAAGAGAAAACCACTTTCACTTGTCCTTATGGCACTTATGCTTATAGGCGTATGCCTTTTGGTTTATGTAATGCTCCTGCTACCTTTCATGGTTTTTGTGAAGAAATTGTGGAGGTTTCCATGGAAGATTTCTCCGTCTATGGAATTTCTTTTGATAACTGTTTGCACAACCTTGATAAAGTTTTGTAGAGATGTGAAGACACCAACCTTGTTCTTAATTGGGAGAAATGTCATTTCATGGTTAATGAAGGGATTGTTCTTGGACACAAAATTTCTTAAAGAGGCATTGAAGTTGATAGAGCCAAAATTGAAGCAATTGAGAAGATGCCTTGCCCTAGGGATATAAAAGGTATTCATAGTATCCTTGGTCATGCTGGTTTCTATAGGAGGTTTATTAAAGTTTTATCCAAAATTTCGAATCCCCTTACCAATCTTCTTCAAAAAGATGTACCTTTTGTTTTAATGATGATTGTAAGGAAGCTTTTGAAACTTTGAAGAAAGCTTTGACTACTGTTCCTATTGTTCAACCACAGGATTGGAGTTTACCTTTTGAAATTATGTGTGATGCTAGTGATTTTGCTGTAGGTGTTGTCCTTGGGCAACGTGTTGATAAGAAGTTGAATGTTATTCATTATGCTAGCAAGACTCTAGATGCTGCTCAAAAGAATTATGCTACTAATGAAAAAGAGTTCTTAGCGGTAATCTTTGCCTGTGATAAGTTTAGACCCTATATTGTTGATTCAAAGGTCACTATTCATACTGATCATGCTGCTATTAAGTACCTTATGACAAAGAAGGACGCTAAGCCTAGGCTTATTAGATGGGTGTTGCTTTTACAAGAGTTTGATCTGCATATTGTAGATAGGAAAGGTGCTGAAAATCCTGTTGCTAACAATTTATCTCGTTTGGAAAACATTTCTTTTGACCCTTTGCATGTTAATGATAGTTTTCCAAATGAGCAGTTGGCTACAATAAGGGTAAGTCCACATGAGAGTCCTTGGTATGCTGATTATGCCAACTTTATTGTTTCCAAGTATTTGCCTCCAACCTTTACAGCCCAGCAAATACGAAAATTATTTGATGATCTAAGGCATTACTTTTGGGATGACCCACATTTATCTAAAAAGGAGTAGATGGTATTATGCGAAGATGTGTTCCATAATTTGAACAACAAGAGATATTGAGAAAATTTCATGGTAGTGCTTATGGAGGACATCATGCTGGGGATAGGACTGCGCAAAAGGTTTTACAATCTGGATTTTATTGGCCTACCCTTTTCAAGGATGCAAGGAAGTTTGTCTTATCATATGATGAATGTCAAAGAGTTGGTAACATTTCTAGACGCAATGAAATGCCTATGAATTATTCTCTTGTTATTAAACCTTCTGATTGTTAGGGATTTGACTTTATGGGTCCTTTTCCTCCTTCGAAAGGGTATACTCATATTCTTGTTGTTGTTGACTATGTTACAAAGTGGGTAGAGGCCAACCTACAAATAGTGTTGATGGTAAGACCTCTTTAAAAATGCTTAAAGATGTTATTTTTGCTAGGTTTGGTGTGCCGAGATATCTCATGACTGATGGAGGCTCTCATTTTATTCATGGTGGTTTTAGAAAAACTCTCGCTAAATATGATGTTAACCATAGAATTGCTTCCGCTTATCACCCCCAAACCAGTGGGCAAGTAGAACTTTCCAATAGGGAAATTAAATCTATCTTGCATAAGACTGTTAATATATCTAGGAAAAATTGGGCTAGAAAGTTGAATGACGCTTTATGGGCTTATAGAACTGCTTATAAAAATCCTATGGGGATGTCTCCTTAAAAAATGGTCTATGGGAAAGCTTGTCAATTGCCTTTAGAATTAGAACACAAAGCTTATTGGGCAGTGAAAGAATTGAATAGAGATTTTAAATTTGCCGGTGAGAAAAGATTGCTTGATTTGAGTACCTTAGATGAATTGAGAAGTGAAGCTTATGAAAATGCTAGACTCTTTAAGGAAAAGGTAAAAATATGGCATGATAGGAGAATTCTCAAAAGAGAGTTCCATGTTGGTGAGAAAGTTCTTTTGTATAGGTCTCGTATCGGATTTTTTGCAGGGAAACTACTCTCAAAATGGTAAGGACCTTTTGTTATAGAGGAAGTGTATCGTTCGGGGGCTATAAAAATATCTTCTTTGAAGGACAACACCACACAGGTGGTCAATGGATTCATATATTTGGTAGAGAAGTTATCTTATAGGTTGGTTTGCATTGTGGAAGTATCTCTCCTTTAGTTGATTATCTATGTATCTCTTGGTGTGAGTGCCTTTATGGAATATTAATGAGAAGTTTCATCTTTTACCTTTTGCACTTCTTATTTTAGTTTGCAATCTCTATTATATGATTGATCTAGTTGACCAGTATTAGTATCACTGATGGGGGAATACCAAATGGGGTATACCCACGAAGCGGTTTCGCCATCTGGTATCGAGCCGACTGAAGCCAAGCCCAGAGCGGGTCGACTCGCCGAATACGGCGACTGGCGCATGCTGTACCTAGACGAGTGGCGCCGACTGGAGGCCCAAGACGGCGACTTCAATACAAAGCCCACCAAATACTTGTAAACCCTAATCGGCTGCATATATAAACCCATCAGGGGCACCCCCACGGCACAGGCTCTCCCACATTAGATTAGATCTAGTCTCCCTCCGCCTACGATGGCTCCCTTGTAAACCAATCTATACTCATATACTGGATTGATAGCAGGATGTAGCGATCCTCCACCAAGGGGACGTGAACCTGGGTACATCGTGTGCCAATCTCGCTCCCGGATTCTCCTACGTCGCCTTGCTCCCTCTACGTAAGCTACCCCAGTAGCATCTGCCGTGCAATACCACGACAATCACTTTGGGAGCATCAAGTAGATCTAAATTGGTTTCTGCAAACCAAGATTTGGTCAGTAGCAACACTTTTGAGGTTTGAAAGGAAAATAGAAAAAGCTTACAGGTATTTTGTATCTTTCATTTCTTTTCTTGATTGGCTCATAAGCTTAGTATTATTTATTTAAGATCTTTTGTGTCTTTAAGGAAGATTGCATGTTTGGCTTTATCACTTGTAGGTTTGCTTGTTTCCTTCAACTCTTTTGCTTGCTACCCAGCCTTGCTAGCCAGAAACCTGTTTTGAGAAGGCATACTTCTCATGCATCCAGCCCCTTTGAACCAAACATGTGCCATTTTTGTCCACCATATCTACCTATTAGCATTATTGCTTTTCCAAGCAAATTCTCAAGCTTCATCTATCTTTCGAATTAAAAATCATTTTTTTATGTGAAAACTAGTTAGTAAAGCTCTCACGAACTTGATGGAACACCTTATTTTCTTGCCCCTAATAAACTTGAACCATTGTGTCATCGAAGTTGTATATGCATGCATCTATACGTTGGGATTAGTAGAACTGTGATGTCACGAGGAACGCTTTCAACACATGTATATACATTCCCAGTTGATATCATGCTATTTTGTTTGCGGATGTCGTCGGTGTGAAATAAAAGGGGAGCTTGTAAGTCCATGGAGTTATGTATGTGTGTTAGAGAAACGCCTGGGCTGCTAGCCTAAGCCATGCCTAATCATGGTGGAAACTTGCAGCATCACCATAGTGAGCAATCTATAAAGCTTTCCTCTTATATAAAAAAAGGAAGAGACATGTTGAAAAGAGGAAAGAGAGAGAAAAGCACCATTTTCCCATGGCAAATAAGAGATTGCTGAGATGCTCACTGTCTACTTGCCTTGTCATTTTGATTATGGGATAGCTCATGTATCATGTGCAAGGGGTACCCCATTGGCAGTTCTTTATGATACACATGTACTTACAATGACAAGAACTTACCAGTAAGTAAAGTTGAGTAGCATGAGGAGCGGCCCTCATACTCAAGGGACATGAGATTGCCAACTTATATTTCGTCAAGAATATACTCCATCCTTGTTCACTTTAACCTTAATCACCTCAAGATGCTTATGATAGGGGCAATGAGAGCTCAAATCTAGTAAGTACCATAATCTTTTGGAAGATCTTTATGAACTTGAAATCTCTGCTTCCCTCTATGAATGGCCTTTCTCCTATTTCTAAGTTGAGTTAGTAAACCTACTTCCTCTCTATCTCCAGCAAGCATTTGAGTTGTTGTGTTTCAAGCATTCATATGATGATTTATTCAATCATGTTCTTTATCTTCCTTGTTTGCACAAGACTCTTATCTATTGAGTATTACTTTGAAAGCCATCATTGTGAGAAACCTTTTATGTTTGATCAAAGAGTACTCTTGTTGTGAAACTTCTTTACAAAAGCTTTATTTCTGAAACTGTTTGCCAGCTGTTCTCTAACCAAGAACAAAATTTTGCCAATTCCAGTTATGATTTATCTTTATGCATCTCTATTGGGACTCATGTACTTGTTGCAAGCTAAGTTATATAATGGTGAGTTGATTTCTTCTATGAGTTGTGTAATGGTAAGTGTGATGCTTCTTGTCCGTATTCTTTTATCGACACTTCACTCCATAAACATGTGGACATGTTGACTGAGCTCAGTTTTCGCTTGGGGACAAGTGAAGGTCTAAGCTTGGGGGAGTTGATACATCCAATTTGGATCACCATTCTATATCATAATTTGCCTCTATTCATTGATATATTTCTTATTAAGAGGTGTTACTTATGTCTTTTCATCTGTTTTTGCATGTTAGATGATTCTTGGAGAATGAACTGCCGGAGTCAGGGTTCTAATGGAAAAAGAGGTGATTTGATGCAATTTCACAAAGATCGGAAAAATACCAAAAAAATTATGGAAAATCATATTTTCCTGGAAGACGAAGAATGCCAGAAGGGGAGGCGGAGATGGGCCACAGGGGGCCCACACCCCCTAGGCGCGGGCCACCCTTAGGCCGCGCCTACAGGGGGTGTGGCCCACCTAGCCCACCTCTGGATCCGCCCTCTCTCCTATATCTTCCCCTCGAAACCCTAATACAGGTAGAGTGACCATAGAAAGATTCTGCCGCCTCTGCAGGGCGAAAAACACCGAGAGAGAAAGAGCTCTCCGGCAGACAGATTTCTGCCGGGGAAATTCCTTCCCGGAGAGGGGAGATCGTCGCCATCAACACGATCATCAATCTAGACTTCATTGGGATCACCATCATCATCATCCACACCATCATCTCCACCAGCACCATCATCACCACTCCATCCCGCTGTAACAATTGTGTTGAATACTTGCATAGTTCTTAGGGGAAACTTTCCCGGTGTTGATTACTATTGTAGTTGATGCTTGTGAGTGGAACCATTGGATTATTGTTTATGTTTAGATTGTTACCCATCACCATATCATCTTTGATCTTGATCCATTTGATGCCTTGTGAGTAGTTCGTTTAGTTCTTGAGGACATGGGAGAAGTCATGTGGTTAGTAGTGGATTTGTGTTGAGATATTATTCAATGGTTTAGTATTTAAGTTGTGGTGCTATTCTTCTAGTGGTGTCATGTGAACATCGACTACGTGATACTTCACCATTTATGGGCCTAGGGGAATGCATTGTGTATTTGGCTGCTAATTGTTGGGTTGCCGGAGTGACAGAAACCTGAAGCCCCGTTAGGACACCATTGCATAAGGGAGCGTAGGATCTCAGAGTTTAAGGATGTGGTTAGTGTTGGGGATATGCTATATGGGTATCCTCATAGCATGTCTCCTATCCGGATAATCCGGGTGGCCCACAGTTGGTAGCATGGCCCATGGCCTGCTAGGCGGCCCAGTTAGATGGATCCAGAAGGGAGGCCCATGCCGGATAAAGGAAGGCTACGGTTGGAGTCACCGACGTACCCGGAGCCTTGGAGTGCAAGATACACAAGACTAGTAATAGACGGTGTAGGACTCTATAACCTGTTCGCCTAGGACTTTTCCCTGTAACCCTAGGACCTGGCGACTATATAAGTCGGGCCTATGGGATCCTTTAGGGCACGATCATAGATAACTTCAGACAACCTCGCACAGCGAACCAATATCTGTAACTCGGCGTATTGCCATTATAGTGATTTATAGCAGGAGTAGGATTCCGCCACCGTTGTGGGATCTGAACCTGGGTAAGCTGTGTTATATCGTACCCGTCAACCTTCCGCCTTCCCCCACGTCTCTAAACACGCACTGTGAGAACCCCTCCATGGCGTACTCGTCGGCAATACCACGACAGTTGGCGCCCACCGTGGGGCAAGAGGCGCTTTCGGGCTCTTCAGCGGGCAAGGACCAAGATCTTCGCGTGAATCGGTGAAACCATAGCCATCGGTCGCGTTCTCTTCTCCGGCAACGTTCCGACCGTCCATCCCGATGGGTTCTGGATCCCGGCGAAGACGAACCCTACACGGTGCTCGATCGTTCCTATCGGAGACATCCACCTCTTCATCGGCGAAACCGACTCGGGCACTAGTTCCCTGGGAGTCGGAGCAGCATCAAGGCCCTCACGGACCGTCTACGGGCAGGATACGTTCGCGGAAGGATCAATGTCGGATATCTCTTTGGAGTTTGCCGGCAAATATCGGAAAAATTCAAGGCCCACCCAAACCGCCCCTGTGCAGGATATAAAGGTGGAAGATCACTACAAGTCCACCGGCTTCGCCCGTGCGTCTGGACAGCAGAGATCCAAGTTCATTGGCGTGGTTACCATCTTCGATCTGGCGCGTTGCGTTCAGAGAGAGGGCGAAAACCCCCGTGATTATGTTGCCAGGTGGCTCCGCATACGAGCCGATCTGGCCCACTAACCCAATGATGATGCTATGTATCACTTTGTGGAAGGACTGGACCATGGCACGCTTCTTCGGCATTCTCTGAGATGGAAGCAGGCGTCTGGACGCCTTACCTTCGAAGGCATGGTGAACACCATCAAAAACTATGCAGAAGCTGAAGCGGCAGCCCGGAAAGGGCTTGCGCTCATTGACGGGGCCCCTCAGATTCAGCCACCGCCACCACTTCCTCCGGCCGCCATCGTCGTAGCCGCACCGCCACCTCCAGTCATCATCGCTGCTATTGCACCTCCACCGCCTGTCATCGAGGAAGTCCTGGCACCCTCCGACTCTGTGATTGATGCGCTCTATGCCGACTTCAGTGCAGATTCAGAGGAGATAGATTTCAGTCCAGAGGAACTAGACTCCGCCATGCAGGAGATGGAGGAAGAGTACACGCGCGACGAGCAAGCCAACAACGTCGTCACATATCGAGAAGTGTTCGTCACCATTGGGACGGCGATGGATGAAGATCAACCTGGACGAGCTTCGCCTAAAGCGCTAGAAAAGGGGAAGGGGCCACTTATTGCTGCTGACGATGATCGCGCAAAGGTCATGCCTCCTCCGCCTAACCCAGTGCAGCAGCCGCAGGAACTCGGCACCGGCCCGAGCAACAACAACACCGCAAACTTGCCGCCTCCGGCATCTACGTCTGCTGCTGCCCAAGTTACTCCGGCTGATAGGGTGATGTACGGCAACCTTCTCGTTGAGCCACTGGCCGTAGCTCATATCCGAAACATGAATCAGCTTGACGAGAAGCGCCAGCAGCTGCTGGAGGAAGCACAGGCCATCACGGAGCAAGGCGCCAAGCTAGATCGAGATCTTGTCAACGCGCAAAAGTCCATAGATAAAGCTAGAGCAATGGAGGCCGAGTACAAGACTCTGCTACAGCAGCAGAAGACCAAGAAAGCTCCGGCTCGCGTCATCAACGATCCTGGTGTATGGCGAAACCTAGGATGGGCTCCCTCGAAGCCGGCACATGCCAAGCAATACATTAACAGTGAAGGCAAACAGGTGATGCCCACCCTACTCCTTAACCTCGCCATCGCCAAGACCCTTATGGAGCAGGATAGATCGCCCGAGGCAGTGGAACAGGTCTACGACCTAGTGGCCAAGGCGGTGAAGTAGCAGGAAAAGGCCAGCTCTCAAAGGCTTGAGTCCGACCCAGCGCTTTGCCAGTCTAGCCAGCATAAGCCTCCAAGGGACAGATCTCCTCTTGATGTCGGGTCCCATACGGTTTCATCATAACGAAGACGGAGGGATGCACGCAACAGGAAGGATGCTATCCCCATATCCTCCGACAACGGAGAAAAGGCCCGACCTCGTCGCCCATCGCCATCGCCCCGATCCCCCCCGACATTGCAAAGATCCCAAGACTCACCATCGTACGGATATACCCCCCCCAAGGCGGTGGGGCATCATCATCCACGACAACACGGAGTAGACCCGTCATGACGGAGAGCGCAACCAAGGACACAAGAGCAGGTCACGCCATGACCCTCCGCGTTCGGCAAGCAACCGTGACAGGCGTGAGGCGTCGCAGGAGGGTAACAGAAAGAAGGCTAACCCACCGCCACCTCCGCCTCCGTCACCACCTAGCAGTCACCATGGCGGAGGAGGCCCGCATCGCTCACGCAGCCCATCCCCTGTTGACAAGAAGAAGAAGAACCCGAAGCCATACAGCGCATGTTCGCGGATCGACAGGATCCACGAGGCCCTGGAAGGACCATACCTGGGACCACGTTGCTTTGGACCTGCAATACGGTCCGCAACTTACTCCAAAGGTTTCCGGATTGACAAGACCATCAAGCCCTATGACGGCACCGCCAAGCCAGCCACATGGTTGCAGGACTACGGCAACGCGGTGGAGATTGCCGGAGGCAACCCCAACATCGCCGTCAAGTACCCGTTAATGTTGGCGGGCATGGCCCGTCAATGGATCGACGACTTGCCGGAGAAATCCATCTTCAATTGGTTGGACATGCAAGAAGTGTTCACCAAGAACTTTGAGGGTATGTACAAGCGTCCCTGCACTATTGGCGATCTACAGCGGTGCGTGCAAGAGAAAGACAAGACATCTCGCGCCTACCTCTCTCGCTGGCTGGACATGAAGAATTCCTGCGCAGGGGTGCACGCTCAGACCGCCATGGCCGCCTTCATCGATGGGTTGGAAAGGGGCATGTTGCTCCGACACAAGCTGAAGCGCTTGCAGGACAATCACCAGCTTGACTTGAACCAGATGATTCAGTTAGCTAGTGAGTTCGCAGCCGCCGATGACGATGCTCGCGGCTCCTTGCCGGCAACGGCTGTTCCAACTCAAGCTCGGAGGAACAACAGTACAAAACGGAAAACCACTCCAAAAGAAAACCAATCTACCGACATGGTCGCTATGACTTTTGCAGGACGAGGTGATGGCGGACAACGTGGCCGAGGAAGGGGAGCTGGCCGTGGGCAACAACGAGGAAGTGAAACTACCTCGGCGCCGCTCCGCGTTCCCCAAACCTACGAGGAGTACCGCGATATGATGTGCCTCGTACACCTCGATGTCAACGACAAGTCCACTCATACCAATCGATACTGCAAGTTCATCAACAACCTCAAGGAAGACCCGGAGTCCGGCTACAAGCGAAGTCGAAAGAACATACCGCGAGGCAAGGGCAAGGGGAAGAAGGAGGAGGAGTCCAAGTATTCAAGTGACATGGACGAGGACGTTGACCCTAAGCACACCGCCAAGAGTGACGAAAAGGGCAAGAACCCCTTCGTGAAGAAGGCACTAGTCTACCACACTTTCCTTGGCACCCCCACCGTCTGACAACAGAAGACCTCCATGAGGATCCTGATGGCTACTCTACCCCCACTACCTGCGCTGGTCGGAGGTTCCAATTACTTGGGACAGGACGGACCACCCAGACGTTGTTCCTACGGAGAACCAATACGCAATGGTCATCAACCCTCTGATTGACGGAGTGGAGTTCACCAAGTGTATGGTGGATAGTGGAAGCAACATCAACATCATGTACCTGGATACACTGCAGAAGATGAACTTGACGGAGGCAAACCTAAGGCGGACCAACACCATCTTCCACGGCATAGTTCCTGGTCGGGAGGCTCGGTCCCTTGGGTGCATTACACTTCAGTTTGCCTTTGGCGATGTTAACAATTACCGCCAAGAGCGCATGACCTTTGAGGTGGTCCCCTTCAAGAGCATGTACCACGTCATATTTGGCCACGACATATTCCACACGTTCATGGCCAAGCCATGCTTCGTATACAACAAACTCAAGATACCCAAACCAAACGGTGGCATCATCGTATCCGCAAGCTTTACCAAGGCAAGGGACTACGAGATTAATGAAGCAGCCTTCGCGGAAGCTGTCCTCTATAGTGAAGAATTCAAAGAGATCCAGAGCAAGGTCGATGACTCAGAGATGCCTGCGTCGAAGAAACAGATCTCCGACTCTGCTCCTGCATTCAAGGCCGCCATCGATACCAAGACGGTGGAACTTGTTTTAGGCGATGCCTCCAAGGTCACCGCCATTGGGACAAACCTGGACCCCAAATAGGAAAGCCGTGCTCGTCGAGTTCCTCCGTGAGAACAGGGACATCTTTGCCTGGCAACCTGCCGACATGAAAGGTGTACCTAGGGAACTTGTCGAGCACAGCTTAAACATCGATCCAAAATGTAAACCAGTGAAACAACCTCTACGATGCTTCGGAGACGAGAAGAGACGAGCCATTGGAAAAGAGATAGCTAGGTTACTTAAGGCTAGATTCCGAGAAGTCCTTCACACCCAATGGGTGGCCAATCCTGTACTTGTCCCCAAAAAGGGAACCAAAGAATTAAGAATGTGCGTTGATTACACCGGCTTGAACAAAGCATGTCCCAAAGATCCGTTTACTTTGCCTCGCATTGACCAAGTCATTGACTCGACGGCTGGCTCGGAACTTTTGTGTTTTCTCGATGCATACTCAATATACCACCAGATCAAGATGAGGAAGTCGGACCAATTGGCCACTTCGTTCACTACCCCATACGGCACATTTTGCTATGTTACGATGCCCTTTGGGCTGAAAAACGCAGGTGCTACATACCAGCGGACAATGCAACGTTGCCTACACGACCAAATTGGTCGGAACGTTCACGCCTATGTGGACGATATTGCGGTGATGTCTAAAAAGTCAAACGACTTAATCTCCGACTTAAAAGAAACCTTTGATAATCTCCGGAAATACAACATGATGCTTAACCCTAAGAAGTGTGTCTTTGGGGTTCCAGTCGGCAAATTGTTGGGCTTCATCGTTTCCCAGCGTGGAATCGAGGTCAACCCAGAGAAAATCAAGGCCATCTTAAAAATACACCGTCCGACATGACTAAAGGACATTCAACGACTAACAGGTTGTGTTGCAGCAGTTAGTCGGTTCGTCAGCCGACTTGGAGAGAAGGCTCTGCCGCTGTACAAGTTGCTGAAGAAGGCGGACAAATTCACGTGGATGGACGAAGCAGATGCAGCATTGAAGCAGCTGAAGGAGATTCTTTCCTTAGCACCCATCCTTGCAGCGCCCGAACCTAGCGAGCCCCTGTTAATCTACATGGTGGCAACCAACCGGGTAATCAGCATCGTCGTCATGGTAGAGCGGAAGGAACCAAGCTATGAGCACGAAGTTCAACGACCAGTTTACTATGTAAGCGAGGTCTTGACGGAGTCCAAGCAGCGTTACCCGCACTACCAGAAGATAGCTTATGGAGTATTCCTTGCTTCTCGGAAGCCGAGGCACTACTTTCAAGAGCACCCAATCACAGTGGTGAGCAAGACTCCACTGTCCGACATTATCAACAACAGCGACGCTACGGGAAGGGTCGCGAAGTGGGGAATTGAACTTGCCGCCTTCGAGATCACCTACAAGAGACGCGACGCTATCAAGTCACAAGCCTTGGCCGATTTTGTTGCAGATTGGACGGAGATGCCAGCTACTCCGCTGCCGGAACCAGAATACTGGGTGATGCACTTTGACGAATCAAAGTTGCTCAACGGCTTGGGGGCTGGTGTATTGGTACAGTCACCAACAGGAGACAAGCTACACTACGTTCTGCAGATCCACTTCGAGGCTACAAATAACATGGCGGATTATGAAGCACTCATTTACGGACTACATGTAGCCAAGGATATTGGCATCAAGTGCATAGTTTGCTGTGGAGATTCCGACTTGGTTGCCCAGCAGGTGGCTGGCACCTGGAATGCGCGGAACCCTATGATGGCGGCATATCGAGACGAAGTGGACGAGATAGCCAAGAGCTTCTTGGGCTACAAAGTCAAGTATGTACCTAGGGAGCAAAACGAGGCGGCTGATCTGCTATCTAAGCTTGGATCAGGGCACAAACGAATTCCGCCAGGAGTTTTCCTAGAGCATCTGCGCATGCCATCCATGAAGGGAGCCGACATCGACAACCGGATAGAGTTAACTCTTTCCTCAACATGGTGACAAAGGTTCCTCCGGCTTGGACAAAACCGTTCATGGAATATCTCGAACACGGAACTTTGCCCGACGACGAGGTCGAAATACGGCAAATAGTACGACGAGCAAAGGGTTATACCATAATCAATGGACAACTCTACAAAAGGAGCACTACTAGTGTATACCTCAAGTGTGTTTCCCAGCTAGAAGGTATGGAAATCCTACGCGAAATCCATCTCAGAGATTGCGGGCATCACGCCGCTCCTCGATCGTTGGTCGCGAAAGCCTTCCAGCAAGGATTCTACTGGCTGACCGCGAAGCCGGACGCCGACAAGCTGGTGGAGACATGCATGGGATGCCAGTACTACGCCCGACAACCACATGTTTCTGCTGAAGAATTGCGAACAATACCAATAAGTCGGTTGTTTGCAGTCTGGGGGCTAGACATGGTGGGACCATTACAGACGGCACCATGTGGGTTTATGCATCTTCTAGTAGTAGTTAATAAATTCACTAAATGGATAGAAGCTAAACCCATTAGAAATCTTGATGGGGCAACTGCCCTCGGGTTTGTCCGGGATCTAGTGGTGAGATTTGGTCTCCCACATAGCATTATCACCGACAACGACAAAAACTTGTCACTCGAAGAAGTGGAGGCTTATTGTTGGGAGAAGGGCATCCGACTTAACCTTGCATCAGTGGCACATCCACAATCCAATGGTCAGGTTGAGCGAGCTAATGGATTAATTCTGCAGGGAATCAAGCCACGTATTGAGGCACCGCTACATAGGGCAGCTGGAGCCTGGGTGGAAGAATTGCCATCTATGTTGTGGAGTTTACGAACTACACCCAACAGATCCACTGGCTACACCCCTTACTTCATGGTATATGGAGCAGAAGCCATCCTACCTTCTGACATACTTCACGATGCACCAAGAGTTGCCTCCTACGACGAAGATGACGCTGAAGAATCCAGATGCCTAGATGTGGACCTTCTCGAGGAGTAGCACGTTTTGGCATGCCAAAGATCCGCCATCTACCAGCAGAAGCTACGCATCTACCATAGTCGCCGCGTTCGGCATCGCTCGTTTAAAAAGGGGGATTTGGTGCTCCGACTTAAGCAGAAGAAGTCACACAAATTATCCCCGCCATGGTAAGGACCGTTCATCATAAGCAAGGCGCTACTCAATGGGTCTTACTACCTTGTTGACAATCCAACTGAAGGATAGACCCAACGAGGATCATAAGCGTAAGCGACGTGACCCGGATGATGACTACCCGGAGCTTGATCGGACATGGAACATAGCACAGCTACGTCCTTTCTACACTTAGCATTTTTTATCTAATTGTGTACCTCTTATATGATCAATGAAATAAAGCTCTTTGGTTCACTCATATTTCTGAGTATTTTACCTCCTTTAGTGTTCATTTTTGGATCATGTAAAACCTTTATGCACAAGTTTTGCGTTACACTTGTGAAAATTCCGCCTACGGGCATTAGCTTAAGTTTTCTGGTCTACACGTTCTTTGTCGTTTTTATGTGGATTCTGGAGTAGTGACTTTCGGCACTTGTTGTCAGCGATTTTGTGCTTAGGTTTTTGACGGTGCCATTAGGCATCATCACCTGAGCGCATGGTTCCGACAATGAGTCTTCCGACTCATGAGAAGTCAAGCATAAGAACCAAAGTAATGGATAAACCAGCACTTGCTTAAAAAATATATACATGCTGGAAACTGGTTCTTAAGTAGCAGGACATACAACATTGTTTTCTGCCTTAAGTTAAATACATAGTTTTTTCTGCATACGCATCAAAGACGAAAAAAATATTACAAGATTGTTTTTCATTGCTTTGGCGCAGGCGACTTGGAAGCAGCGTCATCGGCAGCAGGAGAATCACCCTCAAAGTCGTCAGTGTGAAGGGACTCGGAGGAGCTTTGGTTGCCGCCATCAATGGTGTTCATTGGCACAAAGACGTTGATGTCGACTAACTTGGGAACTCTAGTGTCATAGCCCGCGAGTGATGATAAGATTGATTCGTGATTAATCTCTTTGCCATCGTCATCTACGTCGGAAATGCCAGAGGTGACCGTGTCGATGTCGGCATCTTCGTAGTGTGCCTTCACCATTGACAGCGCCATCCTTGCGCCAGCCCGTGCACATGAAGCTTTCCAGCTTGTGATACGCTCGGGGGCTCGACGCAGGATCTCCGAGTACTTCGCCATAGAGTTTGATGCCTTGATGTTAATCTGGAGGGGCTTGGCGATCTCTTTGGCTTGCGCGATGGCGGTGTTGATGAAGTTGCCGGCAAGAACCATGCATTCCTTGGCTGGAGGAGGTGACCGGGTTAAGCCCATAGGAGCTGCAAATTCCGACAAGGAACACATGAGTTCAAAAATTCAGAGTATCTAAACTACAGAAATCCTAGACGGAGAAACACTTACTGAAGATGTTGGCCTTAGCCTGCCAGAGAGTATTCGCCAAGGAGTCCCGTTCTTATTGGAGGAGTTTATACGCCTCATGATGTCGTTGATTCTGCTCGTCGGCATCTTTCTTTTGATCTCTCGAGATTGAGATCTCCTCCTTCAAGCGGTTGATATCCTCGGAGGCGGAGTCCTGCAGGACTTTCATAGATTCCTCGTGCATCTTCAGCATGTCCTTCCTCTCCTGCTTAAGGATGTTGTTCTCGCTATCCATCTCTTGAATATGTTTTGATTGCTCAACAATGTCCTTGGTCTTGGCAATGGTTTCTGCAAGTCAGAGAAAGCAAAGTACACAGTGAGTACTCGGGGAATGTGGGCACAAAACCAAGTCGGAATGTGAAAAAGAAAACAGCTTGCTCTTGGTGATCTATTCCTTCAAGAAGGCGGTTTTACCCTTTTTAGCTTCTAGGTCTGCGCGCATCTTCTGATACTTGTCGTGGCCCATGCCCCTCCGAGCATTCTCGTTCTGTGGAAAAAAGAAGAATTAAAACGTTGTTTGGTCTACTTGGAGCATCTAGCCGGAAATTTTCCACCTAGACGCTCGGGGGCTACAACGAGAGTTTTTTTAACTTGGTAATATGCTTAGTCTATATTTAAGCATCTAGTCGGAACTAATTCAGTTTTCGATTAAAAGCTTGGGGTCTACAGTATAAAGTTTTTAACTCAGACGTATGCTTAGCTTTTCTTTAAGCATCTAGTCGGAACTAATTCAGTTACAACTAGAGGCTTGGGGGCTACAGTATTGAAATTTATAAACACCGCGTATGCTACTCTTAAAGCATTTATTTGGAATATTTCATTCCACCTATATGCTTGGGGGCTACAGTGATAAGTTTTCTAGCTTAGTCACTCTTAGATCATTTAGACGCAAAGATATGTGGTTTTCCGTCTAAATCCTCGGGGGCTACAGTGGGATATGTTTGTGTTTGGTGGAACGATGTGTACCCCTCCGAGGCATCGGTTGTGTGTTTATATAAGCGTAGGAAATAGCCCCATACGTGGCGTACATGGTTTGTATGTGTACGTGTTGGAGTACTACTCCGTACCCGTACCCATACGATTACATACTCTAACATCCCCCCTTAATCTAAACCACGAGAGAGGTTTAGATTACGCTTAAACTCATCTAAATATTTTACAGCAAGTGGTTTGGTAAATCCATCAACTATCTGGTCCTTGGTAGAGATAAACCTAATGTCAAGATGTTGCTAGCAACACGCTCACGAACAAAATGATAATCAATCTCAATATGCTTGGTGCGGGCATGAAACACCGGATTAGCAGACAAGAATGTTGCACCCAGATTATCACACCATAAGCAAGGCTTCTCTCGGAGCTTCACACCTAGTTCACGAAGAACAACTTCAACCCATGTCAATTCGGTAGTAGCATTTGCTAATGCTTTATATTCAGCCTCTGTACTGGATCTAGATACAGTGGCTTGCTTCCTGGCACTCCAAGACACCAGATTTGGACCTAGAAAAATAGCAAATCCTCCAGTAGAGCGGCGATCCTCAAGACAACCTGCCCAATCAACATCTGAGAAAGCACTGATAAGTTTAGAGGAAGACCTCTTGAACGTAATACCAAGCTGAGATGTGTCCTTAACATAACGAAGTATGCGTTTAGTTGCTGTCCAATGAGCAGTAGTAGGAGCATGAAGATATTGGCAGACCTTGTTCACAGAAAACGACAGATCTGGCTGTGTAAGGGTGAGATACTGAAGAGCACCAACAATACTGTGATACTGAGTACTGTCATCAGGACCTAGAGGAGTACCTTCATGCAGAGAAAGAGGCTCAGATGGAGACAGCGGAGTAGGGGCAGACTTACAATCAAGCATACCAACTCGAGTAAGAATGTCAGTGGCATATTTTTCTTGAGTAAGGAGCAGCCCATCATGAGTGCGTTTCACTTCAATACCAAGAAAGTAATGAAGATCTCCCAAATCTTTTATAGCAAAGTGAACATTGAGGTCCTTGAGCAAAACTGAGATAGCATCATCTAAGGAACTTGTCATAATGATATCATCAACATAAATGAGAATAAAGATGGTAACACCAGACTTGTCATATAGAAACAACGAGGTGTCAGCTTTAGACGGAAGAAAACCAAACTCATGCAATTTGGAGCTCAACCGAGAATACCATGCACGAGGAGCCTGTTTTAACCCATAAAGAGCTTTGTCCAACTTGCATATATGACGAGGAGCATCAGGATTTTCAAAACCAGGTGGCTGTTTCGTATAAACCTCCTCTTCCAGAACACCATGAAGAAACGCGTTCTTGACATCTAGTTGCCGAAGACTCCAACCACGGGAAACAGAAATAGAGAGAACAATTCTGATAGTGGCTATCTTGACAACAGGACTAAAGGTGTCTTCATAATCAATGCCATACCTTTGCTTGAACCCCTTTGCAACCAACCGTGCCTTGTAACGATCAATGGTACCATCATCACGTCTTTTGATATGATAAACCCACTTGCAATCAATAATATTTTTGTTGGATCTTGGAGGAACAAGAGTCTAGGTCTTGTTTAACATAAGAGCACCATACTCATCTTGCATAGCAGCACGCCAATGAGTGTCATTGAGAGCATCAGGCAAATTTCGAGGTTCACCTGTAGAGGAGAGCATGCCATATCGTACAATACCATCAGTGTATTTTTTTGGATGACTACTACCTTTTTGCAAGCGAGTACGAGGTCCTGGTGGTGTCGGTGGTGCAGCGGCAGACGCACTAGAGGCAGCCACAAAAGATCCTGCTGAATCAGCAGGAGACAGCGCACCAGGGGATACAGCAGGGAACGCCACACATGATCCTGGGGCGACAGAGCCATCACTGTCGGACGGCACATCGCGGTCTGGGGAGGCAGCGAGGCTCTTTGCGCCACGCGTCGAAGGCGGAGTGGAGGAGGGCGGGGACGCGGGCGACAGAGGCGTGCACGCAACAGCGCGTTGGCCAGGCGCGGGGCACGAGGCCGCGGGACCGCGTGATGTCCCAGGAGAATCAGCGTCGAGAGCGACGCCCTCGGGATCGGAGCGACCAGGGGAATGTTCCCTTGAATCTTCCTCGATTTCAATGTCATTTTCATCACTTTGCAAGCTGATTTCAACATAGGATTCTGGAGGCTGTGGAGCATCATTTTGCATCAAATTTTCACCAGCTGCTGCATCTACCCATGGAGCATAAATAGGAGGACACAAATAGGCACAATAGTAGACATATGATCATCAGTAGCTTGAGCAACCTCATTGGGAGTGGATGTTGGAAGGAGTAAAATTTCTTTCTTAAGAAGAGCACCGGCATTAGGATGAAGTTCTTGGAAGGGAAACACATTCTCATCAAAAACTACATCACGAGATATATAGACACGGCCTGTGGAGACATCTAGGCATTTAACACCTTTATGGAGGGGACTAAAGCCAAGAAAAACACAACGTTTGGAACGAAAAGCTAGCTTCCTAGTATTATAAGGACGAAGATTATGCCAGCAAGCACAGCCAAAAGTTCTAAGAGCATCATAATTTGGTGTAATGTGAAGAAGACGTTCAGTGGGAGACTCAAGATCAATGACTTTGCTAGGGAGTAAATATATGAGAAAGGTGGCTGTAAGAAATGCTTCATCCCAATATTTAAGAGGCATGGAGGCATTAGCAAGTAATGCAAGACCAACTTCAACAATATGACGATGTTTTCTTTCAGCAGAACCATTTTGTTGATGGGCATGTGGGCATGAAACATGATGTGTAATACCAGCTTTTTGGAAGAAGGAATTGAGTTTCTCATACTCACCCCCCCCCCAATCAGTTTGCATAGTAATAATTTTCCTATCAAACTTGCGCTCAACATAACTTTGCCAATTCAGAAAAGCTTGATAAACATCAGAACGCTTTTTAAGCAAATAGATCCAAAAAAACTTGCTATAGTCATCAATAAAGCTTACATAATAGGCATGTTTCCCAACAGAAATAGGTGCAGGACCCCATACTTCAGAAAAAACTTGTTCAAAAGGAACAGTGGATCTACTGGTGGAGATGGGGTATGGCAACTGGTGACTCTTAGCTAACTGACAAGAATCACAGACATATGGAGTAATTTCTGGAGTGTAAGCTATCTTATTTCTTCTAAGAACTTGTTGAACGACAAACGAAGATGGATGTCCTCGTCGTCGTGATGATGAAGATCGGCGGGATCGAGGTGGGCATGGCGATAGGCATGACCATCAGCCCAACCCGTATGTAAACACCACATGTCAGATATGCAACATTCATGGGCACCCCGCTCGTGATGTTGGTGGCACTACAACGATGATCCCCGTGGTGATGGAGACCGTGGGAACAGAGGTGCCAACTTCACTGGAGTCGACACCAACTGGTATTATGATACTGGCGCCACTGATGTTTACGATTACATACTCTGACAGGATACTCATATGAAATACAAAAGGCAAATAAAACTTACAACTGCAATGATCTTGAGGTTGGTAGCACTCTCGGCCAGCAGCTTGCCAAAGGATGCGCTATTTCCTTGCAAGATCTCTGCTTGTCGGAGGAGCTCCTCTAGACCGCATGTCGGAGATGTCGGCGCCGCACCGGGAACCAGAGCAATGCTACTCGGTGTAAGAACCGGATAGACTATCTTTGGATACTCTATGGCCTTCTTGGGTGCGGGGGTGCCGCCTACGGCAAAAGTACCAGCTTCCACCACCGCCTTACCGCTACCAATGGCATCCTTAGCCGGAGCTTCATCCATTGGGTGTGCGGCACTTTCCTGCGTTGCCTGCTCGCCGACGGCAGCAATCTCTATAGAGGCACCTGAGTCCACTTCCATGGCGGAAGGGCCAGACGCCTCCTTAGCTTGCGAGCTTGTCGGGACAGACGAGGGCTTGACGGAGGGAGTGACAGGGGCGATGGCGGGAGATGCGTCGCGATGCAGCATGTCCTTAATGGTTCTAGAAGCCCCCAAAGTTTTGGAGGTCTTCTTCAAGCTGGTCGTGGCTTTCTTCCTGAAACGTGCAAAATGCATAAGTATAGGAGCAAGACAGATAAATAGACAATGTCGGAGAGAAAGAAGCTTACACAAGTGGGGATGCTTTGGCAAAGGGGATCCCAGTAACTTTTCTCTTCTCCGCCTCCAGGGTGGCGGTAGTCTTTTTGGAGGCTCCACCCTCCGTCTTCTTCTTCTTGCCTCCATCGGCAGCGTCAGAGGTGGATCTCTTCCGCTTTCGCGCCAATGGAGCATCATCTTCGGACACGACGGTGACTTCCTTCATCTTTGGATCATATATTTGAGGATCCATGTTGTCCTCATCTATGTCGCTAAGCTGTAAAGTGAAGAACCACCGTGTTAGATGAGATGGTAATGGCTAGACAGAAGAACTGGGGTATATGTCAAACACGGAAAATAAACAGTTACCTTTGGGCACTTGCCGTCTACGAACATGTCGTAGGTGATGGAGAAGCCACGCTTCTTGTACTTCACCTTGACGTTGTCCTTAAGACAGAGCTTGACGGAGTCGCTCGAGAAATTGTCCACGGAGATGTGGAGGCTATCCCTTCTATCGCTGGTATACTCGTGCATTAGCTTCGCGCGGTGCTGCAGAGGCTATATTCGCCTGATGAACCAGCACATGGCTAGGTCCAAGCCGGTCAAAACCATCTCTACGAGCCACTCTATCCGCCTTATGGTGCGGGAAGCATCGAGGTCGGAGGGAAGGGAGGCATGGGATCTCCATGACGAGGCTTCAGCGGCGGCTCCATCGACGAAGTCCGGGTACGTTACTTCTCGGCCGGCTAGAGGGATATTTGGGCCATAGAAGTAAGTACGTTGCCAGTTCTTGTAGGACTCGTGGCCGAAAATGTCGGGGAACCGCCGGCCAGGACGAATCTTGAAGCTTATGGTGCCACAATTTCTGAGTCCGTCCTTACTGGCTCCGGCTTCACGCTTGAGGGTGAAGAAATACACAAAGAGGTCTAGCCTAGGCCTAATCCCTAGGTAACCCTCGCAGAGCGCCGCGTAATTGCTAAGAGCTAGGATGCTATTGGGTGAGAGGTTTTGGGGATGCACTCTATAGTGATTCAAGACGGAAAGGAAGAAGTTAGAGATGGGCAGGGAGACACCGCGTACCAATTGGGCTTTGAGGTACACCTTTTCTCCGGCTTGGGGAGAAGGTGTCACCTTGCCGGCCGGCGCCACCCGCCAAGCGAGCCCCTCCGTCATAGGGAGGTAGCCTTCGGCGATCAGTTCCTTGATGTCGTGGTCCGTGATGTCCGAACCACGCCAATCGCCTTTGTGCGAGTCCAGCTCCTCCTCCAGCGGCTCCCTCAACCACCGCCGAGACGGGGATGACCAGACCCTCTGGGGGCACGACGATGGAGCTCGCCGGCTTCGCCGCGGCTTTGCCCGATGCTACCATGGAAGGAGTAGAGCTGCTACTGGCCATTGGGTGAGTTTGGAGGTGACTGGTGAGAATTGGAGCTAGGGTTTCTCGCGAAGATTGCGCTGAGAGCTCGAGGGGGTGCTCGCTGGAGGAAGAAGACGATGCGAGGAGAGAATGAGGTGAAAAGCAAAAAGTTCCACCGCAGTTACTATTTATGATCTCCAGCATCAAGATTTGTGCAGCTTGATCGGACGGTTGCCGCGTAGACGACGTGTGTGCGAACGTGCGCGGAAATTTCGCCACGTCACCAACCGTCGCCGCCAACGGTTCGTATCGCTCGCACGGTAAAATCGGACATGATTGCGTTCTCTGCATGTGTGAGTTACGAGGCGTCGCTGACCTATGCCTACGTCGCCCTAACTGACATAGGCAGATGAGCCGTCACATCAGAAGATTCCGGCATGGATGGATCCAGTCCGGCTACGGAAGAGTACGATAGAAGATTCGGCATTTCTCCGACTTACATATTGAAGACGGAGAAAACCTTGCAGGGTTCTTTGGGAGGACTACAAGATATTGCTTCACGATTTGCCGACATCCATCTAGACGGAGCATTCCACGTGAATAGGCAAGACGACGCAAGATCTCGGAGTTCTCCGGGGGATATTGTTGGGGATATGCTATATGGGTATCCTCATAGCATGTCTCCTATCCGGACAACCCGGATGTCCCACAGTTGGTAACATGGCCCATGGCCTGCTGGGCGGCCCAGTTAGATGGATCCAGAAGGGAGGCCCATGCCGGATAAAGGAAGGCTACGGTTGGAGTCACCGACGTACCCGGAGCCTTGGAGTGCAAGATACACAAGACTAGTAATAGACGGTGTAGGACTCTGTAACCTGTCCGTCTAGGACTTTTCCCTGTAACCCTAGGACCTGGCGACTATATAAGTTGGGCCTATGGGAGCCTTTAGGGCATGATCATAGATAACTTCAGACAACCTTGCACAGCGAACCAACCTCTGTAACTCGGCGTATTTCCATTATAGTGATTTATAGCAGGAGTAGGATTCCGCCACCGTTGTGGGATCTAAACCTGGGTAAGCTGTGTTACCTCATACCCGTCAACCATTCGCCTTCCCCCACGTCTCTAAACACGCACTGTGAGGACCCCTCCATGGCGTACTCGTCGGCAATACCACGACAGTTAGGTTTATATCTTAATTGTTTTCCTGTAGTTGCAGATGCTTGCAGGGGATTTGATCATAAGTATGTATTAGTACAAGTAAGGTTGGTACATTAGCACAGGTTCGCCCACACAACACTTACAACACCAAAGAAGGGTACTCGGCTATTTGAAGCGAAAGCACTTGACAGAATTCCCATGTGTCCTCGAGAACGTCTAGTCCTTATAAGTATTTCCACCGGCTTGTCCTTTGCTAAGAAAGGATTGGGCCACTTGCTGCATTTGTACGTTGTCTTTATTGCTTGCACTTTATTTCTTTGCTTTATCAGAAAACCCCTAAAAATATGTTTGCTAATTATTTACAGAGATTTCCTGCTTCATACCACTAGTCAACACCTTATGCTCCTTGTTGGGATCGACACTCCTATTTATCGAAAGTTCTATGATACATCCCCTATACTTGTGGGTCATCAAACACCGAAACCATTCTCGAACTCCAGAATTGGACTTTACCTATATGAATCTTATTCTCCGGACCATTCCGTATCTCCTCATGATATCCCGGATCCCATCCGAGACTCCGAACTACATTCGGTCTCTTTACTCACTTTCCATATCTACTAAACAACATCGAATCCTTAAGTGTGTCTCCCTACGGTTCATGAATTATGCAGACATGATCGAGACTCTTCTCTGACCCAATAGAGGAATCTGGAAATTCATATGGCTCCCACATATTTCTACGATTAATTCATGATAGAATGAACCATTTACATACGATGCCAATTTCCCTTTGTCTCGCGATATTTTACTTATTCGAGGTTTGATTGTCGGTATCTCTGCATACCTAGTTCAACCTCATTACCGATAAGTACTCGTTACTCGTTCCTGTGATATGTGATCCCTTGTGAGACAGTCACATGCTTGCAAGCTAATTGGATGACATTCCACAGAGAGGGAGCACTGTATATCTATTTATCATATGGATGGACAAATCCCACTCTTGATCCATGTGCCTCAATACGTACTTTCAGAACACTCAATGCCACCTTTATAACCACCCAGTTATGAAGCAGTGTTTGATGTCATCAAAGCATCCATCCGGTGATGGTGATTAACATGATCTCATGGTCGAAGGATTTAGGTTACTATGTATCTGAAAGCTTATAGCAAGTGAACTATTTTAAATGACTTGATCTTATGCTACGCTTAACTATAGGAGTATATCCATCACATCATTCTCCTAATGATATGACCTTGTTGTTAATAAGGTCTCAATGTTCATGATTAGGAAACCATGATCATATATTAACCAACAAGCTAGTTTAACAAGAGGCTTTACTAGGGACTCTTTTATGTTTACAAACCACACAAGTATTCATGTTTCCAGTTAATACAATTATAGCATATGGGATGTAAACATTTATCATAAGCATGAAGATATGATAATAACCACTTTATTATTGCCTCTTGGGCATATCTCCAATAGTTATTTGTTTAGATTGTTTCCAGTGTCTTAATTTAGATGCCGAGGGAGCGGCTACTTCCTAAAATAAGAATAAGGTCCTCCCTCTCTATCCTCGTTCCGGTGGTGCCACGTGTGGAGTTGTGTGTTTGACGAATCTCCTCGGATCTGGTCATTTTTCGTATTCATTGGTGTGGTTTGAGATCAATATCTTTCGATCTGCGGTTGTCATTTTTTATGATGGTTGCAACATTGGTGTGATGGTCCTTTGGGTCTTAGCATGATGACTTTCCTTCCATCTACTACAACAAGCTCTACCACGAAAAGTTTTGCCTGGCTCCGGTAATGGAGGGGAGAGTACGACGGTGACACGCCTTCGTCTCGTGCTAGTGTGTGTAGTCGCCGCTAGGTGGTCCAGTGACATATTTGCAACTTTATTACTTTTAGAACTCTTTGTACCGTCGATGATGTATATTAATAGATTGGTGGAATTTCACAAAATAATAATAGCCAGTTGTAGAGCTAGAGAACACACAACCATGGATCTAGATAGTACCACAATAAATATGGATGCTTGTCTTATGGGTGCATATGGTGGGAATTTGATGATGTATAAAGAAAATTAACCTTTTTTGGTATCTAGTGCACCCACTTGGGACCATGTGGATCCGCTAGTGACTACAACCAGCATAATAGAAACTAGTAACAGTTATGTCCTCACTGCTCACCTTAGGGTTGCAAAGTAGATATCCTGCAAAGCCCACATATTTTTTCCGAAAAGGGGATAGCACTGCGGCCTCTGCATTAGATGATGCACACAACTTTTTATTAATAGTGTATCATTCAGAGTTATTACAGAATCGTGGATCTCTTATAGTCCAGACATGAATCAACCAGCGAAAAAACAAGCATATGACAATTAAGCATCATGTAGTCCATTAATATGATACTAGCCAGCCCACGCTAAAAATATCCTGAGCAACCGACAATAGATGGTTGCATACAATAGCCATAGTATCCCGCTGGTCCGGTAGTAGAAGGAGGTCCCATAAATGTACCCAGTGTGTCACCATATACCATATGAATAACCTGCAAAACATTGAAAATCCTTTTCTTGTTAAAGATTACATCATTCCTGCATCGCCATATTCAAACCAACATATGGATAAAAAAACCAATGTGAATTCTAGCCTTTTAATATTTGTATAATCTGTTTAACCAATTTCCAAAAATATTTGTGATATTAGTTGGTGCAGGTAGGTCATATGCAATATTAACTATGGGCCAAAAAAGACTAGTAAACAAACATGAGAGAAAAAGATGTTCAATTGTCTCTTGCATCGCACAAAAGCAGCATTTTGTACATCCAACCCAGTTCCATTTCGTTAAGTTAGCTTTGATTAATAAAACTTTGTTACGAAGGAACCGCATAGAAATTTTATCTTGTGCAAAAAATTTATCTCTGAAAAAAATATGTATGATCATTCATAAGATCTTCATATAAGAATTATATCGAGAAAGTTCTAGAGGTCGTTAGTTTCCATATATACAAACATATCTGAATTATTAGATAAGTGTACCATCATTAGTCATCAGCATAAGTGCAGCCATGATATCCACGTACTATCAGTTTAGAGTCCTTCCGAAACTAATGTTCACTTGGTACTTCAATCAACACGTCCACAACAGAGATATTCTTTGTTGCAAATCTTATACAACGATGGATATTGCTGAGCTAACGAATTACTACCCAGCAACGTGTGTTAATCTCAAGAGAAATCAACTATGTTTTTTTTTGACGGTGAACGGGTGCAGAGCACCCGACATATATTGCTGCTAACATGAAACTGGAGTAAAAAAGGTCTAAGAAATAAAAATTACATAGGGGCCCAAAAATAAGCACTGAGGACCCTAAAGAAAACTAGAAAAAGCGATGAAGTCATTCATCCCCTTCCTCCTCCAGATCGAGAAGCTCCAACATCAGCCTGCAACAGCGTCACAGGGAACGAATTCGGCACATGGAGCCGAGCAGGAGAGGCAGCCCTACTGCCATAGGGTCCGACACGGCGATGAAGAAATTCCAGCGGAACACGTCGGAGAGAAGCTCCAGGAGTAACCGCTGCGGCAGACCAGCACCACCCGCAACCCTAGCAACCACCATGGTCACCGGAATCCCAAGGAGGGGAACCCAGCGCACCACGAACAGCACCAGCATCTAGGCGAAGAAGAAGAGGAACGACGCGGTGGACCGCTTCCCCCTCGCCACCATGGCCGGCCGAGAAGAAGAAGACACCACACCAGTCATCGCAGCACCAAGCTACCCCGCCACCACGGCCGACCAAGAAGGATACCCCGGAACTCCATCCTCCTCGCCAGATGCCAGCTCCTAGGCCATTATTGTGAGTTCCCAGCAGCAGATCTCGCGCATCCACTTGACTCCAACCATCGGAGCACCTCGAGGATGCATATCCACGCAAGCTTCGAATCGAGGCCTATGAATGAAGCCCTAACTCCGGGCAAACGCCCACTACAGCGGCAAAACACCGCAAAAGTACCTACAAACAAACCTAAACTACTCCGATGCCTCTCCTCCGCCACCTCCGGCCGACAAAGCCGCCGGAGGGGCTCGGGATCGGCCCGGGCGCTCTTTTCTTTTCTCTGGCTAGAGAAATCAAACATGTGTTGCTCTCAAGAAAAACTTGCACTAAGTTAAACATGTAGAGCACCTACATGTGGGTTTATGCACGCGGGCCCTTTGCTCCCAACCTAGCTATGCTCAACCATGGAATGGAACAGCCGAGTGTACGCTCGCTCGCTCGTTCGTCTACACGACGGGGAGGGTGCTCATATGCGACTGTTCACGCACGTTGGGCCAATCAAGTACTACCTTTGTCTCATAACATAAGCTTTTTTAGCAACCTAAACAGTTTACTGAAAATATTCTGCTTATATTGAAGAACGGAGGGAGTATCAAGCTAGCCGTGCTGACGCTTCTGTGCCTAATTAACCTCGGCGCTCGATCATCAGCTAATTAAGCATCTAACCTTGCTAGTGCATTCACCAACAGAGTATCCCTTGATGTGATCAAGCTGCCTGGCTAGATCATGCAACACTCGATCGACAGACGACAAAACCCCCGGATCACGGAGTTTCCCTGTCCCTAATGAGCTGTTAATTATGTGGCGGTGTTAAGCAAAGTAGCAGGAACACTGTCGAGTGACGCGGTGCAGTTGCTCAGCTAGCTGCGTGTTCATGTGTCATCGCCAGCCTGGCGCGCAGATTGGTGGGAAGGAACACAAGAATATCGCTGCCTTGCCTTGGACGAGGGGGTCTCTCGGTTCCCGTGCCCTTCTTGTCTTGCTCTCGTCGAGCATTCTCCTCCAGTCCAGCCTGGCGAGGGAGGGCCTGTCTCCCCCCTGCTACCTTGTCAGATGCCAATCATCAAAAGCGTACTCTACGTACGTCTCTCGACTCATCAGGCAGTTTTCGTTTGCTGTTCCCCCCCTCCATAAAAGTGTACATGCATTGCCTTCTCGGATCCGTTTCACAAGAGATCCACAAAATAATCATAAGTTTGATACTACTCCTGCATGTTATGTGGCATATGGATCTTAGAGGAACAAATTTTTTATCATAGAGGTTACATACATGTGACACGATAAAGCGTGAACCACAACAATGGGAACCACACAACAAAAACATTCCAAAAGAGAACCATATATATGCAGGCACGGATCTCGGTGCAACAATGTTTCATGAAGGTTACATACGCGACACGGATCTTAAAGCATGAACCAACGGTGGGAACCATACCACTAGGTACCGGAGTCGGTTACTTTTCCGGTTGCTCTCGTGAACGTAACGCAACTGTTGCACCTCCGGTGATTTGATATATCTAAAGTTTGTTATATGAGTTGCGAAGACCATTTCTAGTGTCTATTTGGTTTGTCGGGGGAGGATTTATGATCTAATGCTAGTCTTAGTGTGGCTTCTGTTGAACTACTAAGCTTATTTATCTTTGTCGGGCCAGGAGTGTCATCTTTTATGTCGATTTAGACGTTGCGTTTCGCAAGGAATGCAATATGATCCTCCAATTATAGTACTCCCTCCATTTCTTATACAAGTATAAGGGAGTGCCTAGATCTCAAGCGCCTGAGAACTTTTTGTGCTAATTCTCAGTTACAACCTAGTTGCAACTTATATAATTTATACTAATTTTCAGTTGCAACCTAGTTGTAACTCATTAAAATCTCAGTTACAACATAGTTGCAACTCATGTAGAAGTCTCACGTTACACGAATCGCGAGGTAAATCTAATGGTGAGAAAGGTGATTGAGACCTAAGAAGTTCTCATGCGTCTGAAAACTAGAAAATCCGTTAAAATAATACCCCATAAACAACATATTTGATATTTGTTTATATTTATGAAAACCTGTACGATCGATTTAGCCGGTGAAGAGGTAAAGTCTTCAAAGATACAATTCTTTAGAAGGGTGGGTGAGCCCAGTTTCCTTTTCAAGCGTTAAGTGAACCAAACCAATAGTTTAAGTGAGTACAATAGACCTATTGCAAGAGCTAATCGCGTTTAATAACATAAGGGCAATATATCATCTCTCCATTGGAGAGAAAAAAATCCCGTTACAAAATTGATGTCACGATCCTTAATTTACCTGCAATGGCAATGGTTTTGCCACAAAAATTTACTTTTCCCCGCCTAATGCTGTTTTTTTTTTCGTTTTGAAGAATTGGTCTAATGGTGTTCTTGATTTGCTGTCGTCTTGTTCCACCTGTCCATGAAACGGCCCATCCTCGCCAGTGCAACATCCAGCGTGTCCAAGCTCATGTTGGCGAAGCACACCCTGAACCACCCGGGCTCCGAGCAGTGGCACGACGACCCCGGCGAGATGTTGAGCCTCACCTCTTGCAGCAACAGGTCCCACAGCCTCAGCTCGTCGGCGACGGTCGCCTCGCCGCCGGCGCCGAGCAGCAGGCTCCGCATGTCCATCCACACGAACAGCCCGGCATTGCCGCGCAGGCATGGCACGCCGGCGCGTGCCAGCCCCGCCACCATGTAGTCGTGCCGCACCCTGAGGCGCTCGCGGTTGGTGCGGATGTACTCCTCGGCGAACGCGGCGTCGGAGAGCATGGCGGCGAGCGTCTTCTGCGTCTGCGACGACACGAGCGTGAAGCTGGACATGCGGCGCGCGGCGGTGACCACGGCGTCGTTGTACGAGTACACCACGCCGACGCGGAATCCCGGGAGGCCCAGGTCCTTGGAGAGGCTGTACACGATGTGCACGCGCCCGGCGACGTCCGGACGCGACTCGACGAGCTCCGCGACGCTGACGAGGTCCGGCGCCGCGAAGACAGAACCGGAGTAGATCTCGTCGGAGATGAGGTGGATGTTCTTGCGCACCACGAAGTCGAGGACGTCCTCCAGAACCGACCTCTCCATGGTCGTGCCGAGCGGGTTGGACGGGTTGGTGAGGAGGACCCCACCGACGCGCATCCCCGCCGCGGCGGCCTCCCCGTACGCCGCCTCGAGCGCGGCGACCGTGACCTGGAACCCGTTGCCGCTGTGGCAGTGCACCGGCACGATGTTCACCCCCGTCCTCCACCTCAGGTCCCGATCAAACCTGCAGGGCGCCATGCATGTCAGGACAAGAGCACGGGCAATGGAACAGTAGTGAGTAGGTGTGAGCTTGACAGACGCGTGCGTGGTTGCTTACCCTGGGTAGTAAGGAGTGGGGATCAGGAGCGCGTCTCCGGGGTTGGCGAGGATAAACGTGAGAAGCTCGTTGGCGGCGGTCGCGCCGGCGGTGAGGACGATGCGGTCAGGGTCAAACCTCGCCTTGCCGCCCCTTATCTTCTCCATGAAACTCGCCATCGCCTGCAAGCAAAACATGCCGCCGCCACAACGGTCAGTCTATGGTGTCAGAGACAAGCAAAGCAACGCAAGCCAAAGCAGAGCACGGCATCGTGGACGTACCTTTCTGAAGGTTTTGAGGCCGTGGTAGTCCTGGAACAGGGCGTTGTCCCTGAAGCTGGCCACGCCGGAGCCGGCGGCGGCGCCGCCCCACCCGGCCGCCTCAGGGTGGTCCCTCAGGAACCCCTCCAGGAGGTCAAAGGAGACCTGGTTCTCGGCGAGGCCCATCTGGATGACGCCGCTCGGGTTGGAGACGGCGTCGTAGGGGTCGTCGTCGTAGGCTCTCCACCCGGCGAAGTAGGGGGAGTCCTCGCCGTGGGCGCCTGAGGTCGCCACCTGCGACAGGGGAGGCGAAGCAGCGGGCAACAGCATGCCGACCATGATGATCTCGAACTTTCCACAAGCTATAGAACAGGACTCTATCGAGGTCCAAAGACTGCAATGCGATGCAACAATGGCAAGGAGAGGACTGGCACGGGCTACTCAGGAATATGATGAATGCGCTCGCAAGGCAGAGCAGGTATGGTGATCTGATCCTGCTTGCTCTGTCCTTGGGGTATATATAGGCGTGTGAAACCACTCAAATGTCAAAGTTGTGGTGGATGGTGGCCTAAAGATTAGCTGCAAAGCAATTTTTTTCTCTAAAAGAAGAAAGGGAAAATTTCAAGTGTTCTAAGACGATTTGGTAACCTCATTATATGTAAGCGGGATTTTAATCCGGCCGAGCTCAGTCGACTGAGCAATATTTGACGCAAGTGTACGGCAGTGGCCTGAAAATATGCTACAAGCCTCTACAGCACGAAATATTAGCGCGAATTAAAAAATAATTAACCAAATCTCCCAAAATTTTACCAAAAAATGGAGCACCTAGAGCTCAGTTCTCAGTCGTCATCCTACTATTTGTGACATATGAACAAATTCCAACCTTATGAACAAAAAAATTGTTCGGGGAAATGTGTACTGCGTGAACAAACATTTTGTTGCGTGAACATCTTCCTCGGTTGCAACCCACACGATACTCTCAGATCGCACAAATTACGAGGTAGATCCAATGGTCAGAAAGGTGACTGATATTTAACAAGTTCCTAGGCTCCGAGAAATAGCAAATCCGAAAAAATTGGCTTCATTTCTAGATCTAAAAGTACACAAGAACAAATATTAGACAATTTGGTCCCGCAAATGTGGAAACTGATGAATACCGATGAATTTCATGTTTCTAAATCAAAAATTGCACAAAATAGGTGTGTACACTTTCATCACAAACATGGAAACATACAAATCTATATATCTTAGAAAAAAGACCAAGACATGGCAGACATATCTTTTAAAAAGTTAGTTTTTTTTACAATGTTAGATCTAGCATGGCAGAAAAAGAATAAGGAGCCTCATTGTATATCTATTGACACTTACTATGTGCAGAAAGAGAGAAGTGAGACAAAAATATAATTAACTACTCCATCTGTCTCAAGATGTAGGGTGCCCTTAATTTTTTGCCAACAACTTTGACTATGATTTGTACTTATGATGTATTTATAGAATTAAGATAAAGATACATGAAATGTGAGAATTTGGGAAAATGCAATGATATCATGTATACATTTCTAATCCATGTAATTTGGGAGTACTATAGTGATCGGCATCATTCATCAAATACCGTGTAAAATAAAGCGGTCCTTACCCATAGGCAATGTGTTTGGCTGTGAGATTGATTTTTTTACCAGAAAAAGTTAGTATCTTGGGTTATCGTGATTACCAAAAATTATAGAACAATATTTCAAAAAATGAAGTAAATAATGAGGAAAAAAATGAAACAGCCCGTTACCGTCCGGCTACCATGCGATAACCGCCCAATTTCCTGAGATTGCACAAATTTGGTCAAATTGCCCGAGAAGCCCGTTTACCCCGACGGGGTTGGGGTGGGCGTGGGGTTGTCTGTAAAACTGATTACCGGAAAGTAACCTGTCCGATAACCAAAACCTGCCGGTAGGTCGAAAAGTACCAAATGGTTTACCGTATTTACTCGAAAACCAAATTAAAATGGGCTTACATATGGAAAATACTGATACAGCGCTAGGTGATATTGGACGTTTCCTTGTCCACGGAGTTCGTCCGCCTGAAATTTGCTCGATCTTGCTGGAGGGAGCTAGCTAGGCAATGCACGCGCGCGCGCTGGAGAATACAGCTGTTCCACTTCGATCCCTGATGGCATGTGAACCCCATGACCGCGGTCCGCGGGGAACTGAAGTTGCCGGTAGGTTCGCCCCCAACCAAATATTCACGGGAATATTTGCCGCCTCCAAACCGAGCTTAGCAGCTCCGGCTCCAAGACTTTTCTGCTTCTGACTCTTAGCAATTAATTAGACAGAGAGCTCAGTGAGGAGTTTGACCCCTAATCGACAGCGATTATATAGTTGTTAATATGAACACAGCCGATCAACGACTACTCGACTCGACCCCGTGACGACGTACCGGGCGACTTTGTCGTGGCCTGCCCCTGCCCGCCCCAGCTGTTGGCGGAGGTTCAAGAGCTGCCCGGCCTCAAATCTCAGCGCGTCCATAAACAACGTCCCCGTTACAGCAGAGAAGCCATTTGATTATGCACCTCATGATCCACGGAAGGAGTATGTATATGATGCCTAGCCGGGTAGTTGGATGAATCCTATCGATCGTTGGGGAGTTGCGGCACGATACGCCGCCCTCATATACTACCACCGTTGTCCCGGGATTACAGGTCACAGATTTATTTAGATTTCGTACTCCCTCCGTCTCAAAAGTTTAAGACTTATATTTTCTTTTAAAAGTCTAACTATATAAAATTGTTAGAACCTAGACTATTCTCGGTAGATGCTATGGGGTTGGATCTAGCAGAGAGATAGAGAGGATGGGTACTACCTGCGCCCTGGCTCGACGAGCAGGAGCCGGAGGGGATGCCGGAGTTGGCGCTGCTGCTAGCGGGTTGCGAGCGTGTGGTGAGAGTGGCGGCGGTGGTGCTTTCCGTCGGTGCAGCGCTTAGCCTAGATCGGTAGGGCTTGTAGGTGGGGCAGCTAGAGCACGGCTAACCTCGTGAGGCGTGCTGCCGCCCCCCACCTCCTTAATATAGCGCTGGCGACAGGGGCCCACCAACCAGATGTGGTTGGGCGCCCCGATCAGGGCGCGGATAGGTTTCCCGTTCGAGTCATTGGACTCGACGGGGTGGAGATCAATCTAACATTCCCCCCCTTGGTCTCAACTTTACTTTTAACTTTATACTTTATACTTTACTCGTTTTATCACGGATTGGTACATAGAGCATGTTTCATCGTCTCAGCTCAATTGCCGATAGAATCAGACAACCACTATATACTTTTCTATTTTGAAACAAATTCTGTTACTTTTGGGTCTCGGTAGTCCAGGAATCATAAGCTTTCCATTAAACCCATGCCGGCTATGTGTTCCTTGAACACATGGGTGGTAAGCCTTTCGTTAGCGGATCCGCAAGCATATCCTTTGTCCTTATATGCTCGAGACTTATAGTTTGATCCTGGACTTTGTCCTTCACAACACAATATTTTATATCTATTGACTTTATAGCATTACTCGACTTGTTGTTGTGAGCATAGAATATTGTGGGCTCGTTATCACAGTACATCTTTAGTGGCCTGCTAATGTAGTCTACCACTTTCAAGTCGGGTAGAAATTTCTTTAACCATAACGCTTGTCCTATGGCTTCATAACATGCTATAAATTCTACATACATCGTAGATGATGCAACTATTGACTGTTTGGCGCTTCTCCACGAAATAGCACCTCCTACGATAGTAAAGACATATCCTGTCGTGGACTTTCTGTCATCTTTATCTCCTGCAAAATCTGTATCTGAATACCCTCTTATTTTTAGGGAATCAGATCTTTTATATGTTAGCATGAGGTCTCTTGTGCCTTGCACATAACGCAAAGCTTTCTTTATCATCTTCCAGTGCTCTATGCTTGGATTCTCTTGATATCTACCGAGTATCCCGGTGATAAAAGCTAAGTCAGGACGAGTGCATACTTGTGCATACTATAAGCTTCCAACGGCCAAAGCATATGGTACTGACTTCATTTGATCGATCTCATATTGGTTCTTTGGACATTGAAATTTTCCAAAACCATCGCCCTTGACTATGGGAGCAGGTGTTGCGTTACTCGCATGCATATTGTATTTCTTTATAATCTTTTCACAATATGCTTTCTGCGACAGTCCTAACACTCCATTCTTTCTATCTCGGTGAATTTCTATGCCCAGAACATAAGAAGCTTCACCAAGATCTTTCATGTCAAAATTTGAAGACAAGAACTTCTTTGTTTCTAGTAGTAGACTGACATCACTGCTAGCAAACACGATGTCATCCACATACAGAATTAGGAAAATATATTTTCCACTTTTAAACTTTGCATAAATGCAGTTGTTCTCAACATTCTCTTTAAATCCAAATCTTTTAATTGTATCATTGAACTTTAAATATCACTGTCTAGAGGCTTGCTTTAACCCATAAATGGATTTCTTTAGGCGGCATCCCATATGTTCCTTCCCCTCCATGAAAAAACCCTTGGGTTGTTTCATGTAAATATTTTCTTCTAAATCTCCATTTAGAAATGCCGTCTTTACATCCATTTAATGCAACTCTAAATCAAAATGTGCAACTAGTGCCATTATGATTCTGAAGGAATCCTTACATGAGACCGAAGAAAAAGTCTCATTGTAATCTACTCCTTCTATTTGCGTAAAGCCTTTTGCCACAAGTCTTGCTTTATACTTTTCTACATTCCCATTGGAGTCATACTTTGTTTTGTAGACCCATTTGCATCCCATTGTATTGGCTCCTTTAGGAATTTCCTCTAAGTCCCAAACATTGTTGGAACTCATCGATTTCATTTCATCTTTCATTGCCTCCACCCACTTGGCTGAGTGAGGGCTTCTCATGGCTTCTTTATATGAGGTGGGATCAGCCTCCATATGAACTGTTTTTGTGTTGTAAAGTTTGTAAATTTCTTTAGAAATGGCTGGTCTTCTTTCTCTTTTTGACCTTCTGAGTTCATTAGACTCTTGCTCATTTCGTGCCTCGGGTTCTGGCACATTTGCTGTATGTGGCTATTCTAGCTCCCTTTCGTGCTCACCAGTGGGTTCATGCGGCTCCTGATGGACAGGTTCCGAACCTTCTCCCATTGATGTCACGTTTGGAGTCACAACAGGTGCCGGCACCACAACCTCAGGGGTTGTAGATGGTGGCACAATAGGTAGCGAGAAAAATGGCTCCTGAGTCGTCAAATTAGGTGCATGCACCCTCTTCTCCTCAAGATCAATTTTCCGAGCTATCTTGCTCCCCGTCATCAATTCGTCCTCCCTAAAGACTGCATATCTCGTTTCTACAAACTTTGTGTATCTGTCAGGACAGTAGAAGCGATAACCTTTTCATCTATCTGGATAGTCAATGAAGTGGCAAGACACTTTTTTGGGTCTAACTTTGCAATGTTTGGATTAAAAACTTTTGCCTCAGCTGGGCTCCCCCAGACCCTCAAGTGGCGCAGAGAGGGGACTCTGCCTGTCCACAACTCATACAGTGTTTTGGGAACTGACTTACTTGGTACTCTGTTGAGAATGTGAATGGCGGTTTTAAGCGCCTCCATCCACAATCCCAATGGGAGGGTGAAATAGCTCATCATGTTGCGCACCATATCCATAAGGGTACGGTTTCGCCTTTCAGCTACTCCATTTTGCTGAGGTTCGCCCAGCATAGAGTACTGGGCGACTATTCCATATTCCTGTAGGAACCTGGCAAAAGGTACAGGTACTTGACCATATGGAGTATGCCGATCGTAGTACTCCCCCCACGGTCAGACCGGACTATTTTAATTCTTTTATCATACTGATTTTCTATTTTAGCTTTGAATATTTTAAATTTATCCAATGCTTCGGATCTTTCTTTAATTGCATAAATGTAACCATATCGGGAGTAATCATCTGTTAATGTTATGAACGAATCATAACCATCCACACTTTTCACAGGAAACGGTCCACAAATATCAGTGTGGATGATTTCTAGTATTGTTGTACTCCGATTTTCACCCTTTTTGATTTGCTTTACATACTTTCCTTTGATGAAATATATGCATTGTTTGATATCTGAGAACTCTAACGAAGGAAGAATGTCATTTTTAACGAGGATTTCTATTCTCCCCTCGAAATATGGCCTAATCTACAGTGCCATAACTTCGATGAGTCATGAGTTCGCTTTCTTTTATTTTGTTCTTTGTTTGACAAGGAAACTTGCTCACTCACATTACACACAGAAAACCCTTTACCATGCAAGGATAATAAATAAAGCTTATCGTGAAGTGAAGCAACACCCACATGAGCATCTTTAAAGGAAATGGCACACTTGCCATGTCCAAAATATCATTCATACATGTCTTTATCCAGGCACGACACACTTCTTAAGTTTCTATGGATGGAAGGAACAAATAAAACATCTTTAAGCAGAATAGTAAAACCATCAGCTAGCTCTAAAGGAATGTCGCCAACAGCTTCCACTTCTACTTGAACCCCATTCGTGACCTCAATGCATCTTTTGATTCTTTGCAAAGTCCTTGTCGAATGGAATCCCTGTAAAGAGTTGGCAACATGAACAGTTGCACCAGAGTCAATTCACCGAGTAGATTTAGAAAACTTTTCATACAAGAATTCATTTACAAAAGAGACTGTGTCTTTACCATTCTTTGCCATTGTGGACTTGCGACATATTGGGCAATCTTTCTTGAAGTAACCAGGCTTCTTGCAATGGTGATACTGGTCCTTGTCCCCAGGGAGACTCTGCTGATGCTGATGTTGTAGGGGGCCTTTGCCATGTGCCTTGGAAGGGGAACCACCATGGTTGTTGTTGGTGAAGGCCCTCTTCCTGTTGTCCTTCACGTAGTTCAAAGAACAACCGTAAATATACTTAAGCCTTTCTTCCTCTTGAGAACACATCTCAATGGTATTTTCAATGTCCCATTTTCCAGGAGACATGTTGTAGTTGATGACGAAGTTCTCGAACTGTTGGAGAAGAGAGGCCATGACAAGATGCACCAGTAGAGCAGACTTGAGCTCGAGGTCAGCATCCATGGGCTTTAACTTAGCCGCCATGTATTCTCATCCTCAAGATGTGCTCCCTTATGCCATGTGGCCCTCCAGTATACTTTTCTGTTACCAGCTATTTGAGCAGCTGGGTGGCATACATATTTAAAGAGCCAATAAACTGATTCTTTATCTTTGCTAGATATTCCCCAACAGAGGCACACTCTTCGATTGAGCTCATTATTACGTTCTCAATCGTATTCTTGACAAAGGCCAAGCATTTTTTGTTTTCATTGACCCACTTTTGGTTATCTATTGAGTATGCCAGCTTCACTGGAGCATGGTCCCTCTTTCTCTTTTCCCAAGCAACATTATCCTCAGTATCATCCCTCACTGGGTGCTTTGGCTTGACTGGCTGTTTGGTTTCAACAACCCAGTCAGCCTTGGCACAGACAAAGGCTAGGTCTACCTTTTTCCTCCACTCAGTATAGTTATCCCCTCTGAGCAGTGGAATGTCCTTCAGGCAACTCATGAGGTTGAGACCTCCTGAAAACCTTAAAAGATGTGAGACAACAAAAAAAATGCACTAATCTAACGTTAGTATAAATTAAGCATGCAATTGTTTGTACCATTAAAATTATATCATTGTTGGGTAAAGATAAAATAAATGCACCTTTGACACATAATAAACGGATCATGATCATGCTATTAATAAAGTTGGTCATTTAATAACAGGAGCATAATCAACTTTATCACATCTTTAAAACAATTTAATAAGCACTTTATTGCATTCAAGCAATTTATATCAACTATTTGCAGCGGAAACAATATTACAATATTCATAAACTTTAACCTTTATGGAAAAAATCTGTCACTTTTATATTCTCTAAGCAAAATTTTCATTAGAATATTTGAATAGAGAAAACTGTGTGAAAATTGCTTAAAAACTAAGCAAAACATTAAAAAACAGCTAAAGAAACAACTCTGTTAAAATAAAAAACAGAAAAACTTTGAAACAGACTGTCTGCGGCCCAGCGCAACCCAGCAGCCTAGCTGTCGCGCGCGCTGCCTATGCTTAGTCGCGGCCCAACAGCGATAGCCCACCTGCGCGCGTCCCCCGCTCGCAATCTCGCTAGCCCGCGCCGGCCCACCTGGCCCAGCCGCGCGCCCGCGCCGCTAGAGCCGCTCAATCCTGGCCGCCCACTCGCCCCACCCTAGATCCTACGACCGCGCGTCGGTTTCGCGGGAAAAAAACCCAGCGTCGTGGCCCCCTTCCTAACCCTAGCCCCACACTCTCTGTCCCTCTCCCCGAAACACCACTGCCCCGCTCCTCTCTGGCGGCGGCTATCCCCGCCACTGCAACGTCACCCGCGAGCGCGGTGAGGAGGCGCCGCCCGGCTCTAGGCCAGCGACAAGCTCCTCCCCCTTTGCCTCTATGGGTGCCTCCCGTTCGCAGCAGCGGCGGCGCTTCGCCCCGTGCTCGATGGGTTAGTGAGGAGGCGGCGGCAGGCCCCCCCTTCTGATTTTCTCTTTACCATCCCCCTCCCACTTGATTTCTACCCTGTTCTCCACCTTCCCACACCCAGCAACGCAGGAGTGAAAAAGGGAAAACAGTGGCGGTGCCTCCCCTTGGCTCCTTGCCGACGCGCGCATCCACCCAAGGGTGGGTGCGCCGCCGTCAAGTGGCCGAGGTGGGGATGGCCGGTGGCTCCTTTTCAATCTAGGCTTACGGTTTTCTTCTCTGTTCTTGGGGATTTTCTTTGATTTTATTTTTCAGGGTGGGATTTGGGGTTCTCTCTTGCGGGATCTGGGGTTTCTAGGGTTTAGTCTGTGGGATTTCTTTGGTTTTATTTGCCCCCAAAGGGGTATGTTCTTCTTCCGACGCCTCGGCTTGCCGATGCGCGTCGATATAGAGAGGAACGGCGTGGCCAGAGGGGCAAGGCACACTTTAGATCTAGGATTCTTTCTCCTTTGCTTTGCTTTCTGTTTCTACCGAAAAGATCTAGGTCTAATGGATCTGATACCATTGTTAGAACCTAGACTATTCTCGGTAGATGCTATGGGGTTGGATCTAGTAGATCTGAGAGAGAGAGATCAGAGAGGATGGGTACTACCTGCGCCCTGGCTCGACGAGCATGAGCCGGAGGGGATTCCGGAGTTGGCGCTACTGCTAGCGTCAGTGGCCATGGGAAAAGAGGGTTGCGAGCGTGTGGTGAGGGTGGCGGCGGTGGTGCTTCCCGTCGGCGCAACGCTTAGCCTAGATCGGTAGGGCTTGTAGGTGGGGCGGCTAGGGCGGCTAACCTCGTGAGGTATGCTGCTGGCCCCCACCTCCTTAATATAGCCCTGGTGATAGGGGCCCACCAACCAGATGCGGTTGGGCGCCCCCGATTAGGGCGCGGATAGGGTTCCCGTTCGAGTCGTTGGACTCGGGGGGGTGGAGATCAATCTAACAAAAATTTCACCAAGTTTTTTAGAAGAAAATATTAATATTAATAATACAAAATCCATACGTTTTGATACATCATGAAATATATTTTCACATGGTATCTATATAACATTATATTTTTTTGATATTTTTTCTAAAAACTTGGTCAAACTTTTCGTAGCTTGGCTTTTCAAAGAAAATATAAGCCTTAATCTTTGGGATAGAGATAGTATATATCTAAAGACATGGTTTAGCATATAAACATATGTGAACGTATATAAATCTGTAGCATCTAATTTGGGATAAAGTTAGACATAAATTCGTGTCTGACTTTTGGGACTTTTCATCGCATAGTTCCTGCTTTTTTTTGTTCGAAAAGGTGTTGATCCCCAAGCTTCTCCGTCGAAGAGAAGAATATATAGTTTATTTAAAAAGAACCAACAAAAATCTGACAAGAGAGCACACATCAAACAAAACAAAGCCATCATACAATACAAACATGAAAATGAGAGAAAAATATGCCATTAAGGACTTAGCCCTAAAAATATAGACAATGCCCTATCCATCAATTACCAGGGGTATCACTGAGTTGCCCAGTGGCGAAACAAGAGCTATCACATCCGATTCAGTGAAATCTCAGCGAGATCCTCATGCACTCGCTTCACAAGCCCTCACCGTCGAATCACATAGACATCTTCATGGCAGAGATCGCATAGACCTTGCCAAGTCTGCCGTCAACACCACCATGGTGTCAGCCAATGCCGTAACCCTACTAGCTTTTACTGCAATTGCTAGTAAGTATACATGGGGAATCCTTCGATCTCAACTCAATTTTAACATCAGCAGTAGTATTGAGCTATAAAACATTGAGTTTAATTAAGAGCAACTATAATGAATTATGTAAAGCTCATGGACCCCAAAAATTACTTTTTAGGGCATAAGTGGGCAAAAACGGTCTCCAATGGATGACCCAAACCGTCTCTTTCATCAATCTTTTTAGGCGTTCCCCAAAAACTAACCCAGCTTGCCGCATATGTTACGCACGCGCGCGGCCACCAACCGCCCACCTTTCCCCTTACACGCGCCCGTCGCCCGCCGCTCGTGCAGCGTCAACGCCAAATCGTCGTGATTCCGACGCCACCTCGCCACGTCGCCACCAGATACTCGCCCTCTGACCTCTGGCCTTCCGTCCACCCCAACAATTGTAACACTATGGTTCTGAAAAGACCGTAGCTTCTATGTGACATGCCAATTCCTGGATCGGTTCATTGGCCCACAATAGAATAAAGATGAATAACATAGCAAAATATCCATGTATCATAAATAACGAAGATCTAGAGAAACATTATTACAATAAAGGCTTAGCTCTAGGGTAGCTCAGCTTATTCAAGTAGCAACATAAATAAAGTAACTCCTCCATTCTTCAAATTTCCCACAAGTGAACAAGTGCCGAGTGGAGTACCGTGGCCTAAATCGATCACTCAGAATCTGAATATCCTGCAACATGAAACGTGACAGCCCCGAAGGGTTAATACATGGAATGTATGGCAAGTAGAGCTATTAAAGGAGACAATAGAACTAACATCTACATGCATATTTGGCAAGTGGAGCCGTTGCTAGCTAGCATTTTCGAATACCTTTGTCCTACTTTCATAAACAGTTCTTGATTTTCTTTGAAAAGACCCTAATTAAGTTAACCCATAAATATTAAAGCAATTATGAAATTAGAATGAGCGAGAAACATTTCATGAACTCAATATCAAGCAACTCAGATGTCCATAACTGGGGACACGGCTAATCGATTAGTTTATACATCCTGCATGGGTTAGTACACTTTACCCATGTGACTTGGCCAGCCCAGCTCGTACCACCACTCTCATATTGAGTGATGATATGGAGAAGTGCAAGAAGGGACCGTTCGGTAAGTAGCTCCCCAAACCCGACACGCACGGTCCAACCTACCAAAATTCTACATCTCTGGATACATGGGTTCGAGTTACCACAACCTACTGAGTCCAACCAACCGCCAATTTCATTATTGGAACATGGTTGTACACGTAAGCTACAAAATAAAGAAGCCAATTATTTTCTCTTGATACCTGGGTGCCTTTCTGCAATGATACCACCAAAATTTTCAATCCCATCACACCCAGGAGATTCATTGATTAAGTCGTTTTTAGTTTTCGCAAACCAACACATTTAGAAACAACCTTCAGTGATGTAACCCAGCCCTCGTTCATCATAGCATGGCTAAGCATATCTACCAACGGTGGCTCATCTACAGGAAAGCCCTACCACATAATAGGACATAGCATAGCGATAGTAATTTCCTACACAGACATCTACAAAATACACGACAATTCATTGAAAATAGTAGGACAACATCATGAACAAAGTAGCATCTACTTGCCTTGGCTGTAGCGGTTGAACGAACAATCCTCACACGAGCAAACGTTGCACTCGTCACAATCTACACGATACAATTGCAACCACATAAACAAACCAAACACAATCATACACAAATATAACAATACAAGATGCATGCATGACAAGTTGGATAAATCTCCAGTAGCATCCTACAATTTTGTTCAGTATACTTACTGTATGCATGCATGGAAATCATTTTAAAGGTGTTGAAAACAAGTCATGCAATTTTAATTGGCCAAACAATTGAGCTATAACCCAATTATTAAGCCACTGCTATTGGACAGAGTGTAAAATCTTGGAAAATAGCTACTGTGTAGGCAACCTTAAATAGAACCAGTACCAACTGGAATCACTCAAAAAGGATTTATAGAATTTCCTGAGTAATTAAAATACTCCAGTAAGCCTTTTTATAGATTCTGCAATTTCCAGTACTGTAAGTCTACCTTTTTAATTCACTAACGGATTCCTCTTGTTCTATTGATTCCAGGGACATCTCATTTGCAAATTTTGGAGTTGTAGAACTTTTACTATGAATTTATTACTCTAAAAAGGACATTAAACTATTAAATTAATCACGGCAAAACCTTGCTGCAAAATTATTAAACAATTGTACAGAAATATTCTACGTGAAACACTGAATCCATCCATATCTTATTTGCAATTTTTGGCCAAGTAGATTAGTTTATATGAATTTTACAAGTTTAATCTATTTTCTGCCAAATTAAATCGAATTAAACTATCAGTCAAAATCGACTGACTTTGACCACGCTGACCAGTCAGCGGTCAAAGCAGCTGGTCCACGGTCCATCTGGACCGCTCGTCTTAGATCGAAGGGTAGGGGCGCGTGGAGGAGGGAGGCTCACCGGCGGCGTCGGTCGGCGGGGGGGAGGGGGCGTCTCCGTTGAGGGGCGGCGGCGTACGGCATGCAGGGCGAGGCGGCGAAGCTCGTGGGGGTGGCGGTGTCGGTTGGCGCGTCCGTAGGCGGCGTAGGCGGGGGGGCGGCTCGTCAGTACATCGCGGGGAAGGTTTCCAGGGGAGAGCGGGGCGAGGGGACAACTCGTCGCGACTGTGGAGCTCCCTACGGCGTTAATGGCGGCGGCGGTGACGTTGTACTCCGGCGAGAAATCCTCATGGATTAGCGGCGTCTTAGGAGATGGGTTTTGGGGGGTTTCGTAGTGGGGAAGATAGGGATTAATATGGGGCAATTTTCAGGTAAAGGTTAGTTCGGATTCGACCTGAATTCCGACAAAATCAGAGTAGGCAGAGAGTTTGAGAAGGGCACGTCCTGGAGAAGAAGCTGGCGCGGGGGCCCACGCGGCAGTGGCGCACGGGGGCTGACGGGCGGGGCCCGCTTGTCAGCGGCGCTGGGCAGGGCAGCGACGTTTAGCTACCGCGCGCTCGCGCACTGCTGCTGCCGCGGGCTGCAAGCCCCGCAGGCCCCGTCTGGGCCGGTTGGGCCGCGGGCTGGTTGGCCGCGTTGCTCCCTTTTTTTATTTTTTTTATTTTTCTTAGGCATTTTTCTTATCTGAACGCAAAGTCTGAAAATGGCAGAATTGTCCAGTTTTTAACCAAATTTTCAGTTTGACGTAACTTTTGAACCGTAGCTCCAAATGAGGTGATTCAAATTGCTACGGTTCGTATCTGAAACCCTCTACGCATAGGTGCCTTACAAATAACTAAAATAAGTCTTTACAGCATAAGCAAGATATAAACCGAGCACTCATCTATATGTGACAAGACATGCAAGTGGGTTTTGACAAAAAGTTTGAAACTGATTTTTTTGCAATGATGCTCATGATGCAATGACATGCATGATATGCAGTACAAAATCTAAAATTTGGGATGTGACAAGACTAACCCCCTTAAGATTAATCTCGTCTCCGAGATTCGGCGTGGCTAGCAAATAGGTGTGGGTGGTCCTCTCGGATGTCATCCTCACGCTCCCAAGTGGCTTCCTCTTCGGTGTGGTGGCTCTATTGCACCTTGGAAAACCTGATCGTCTTGGTACGGGTAATCCTCTCCGCTGTCTCCAATATCTTAACCGGCTTCTCCTCACATGTCAATTCACTCTCCAGCTGAACCTCTTTCAGTGGAACGGTGTCTCTTAACGGTGTATCCACCATCTCCAGATGGCACTTCTTCAGCTGGGACACGTGGAACACATTATGGACGGCGGACAGAGCCTCTGACAACTCCAACTGATATGCAACCTCTCCCTTGCGTGCTAAGACCCGGTATGGTCCTGTAAACCGAGGTGCCAGCTTACCCTTGATTCCAAATCTCTTAATTCCACGCAATGGCGACACTCTGAGGTATGCTCTATCACCTATCTCATACACCACTTCCTTGCGCTTGGCGTCAGTGTAGCTCTTCTGTCTTGATTGTGCTATCTTCAGCCTGTCCCTAATCAAAGCGACCTTCTCCTCGGCATCCTTGGTCAAATCAGGTCCAAATAGCTGACACTCTCCTACTCCATCCCATAGCAATGGTGTCCGGCATCTTTTCCCATATAGCACATCAAACAGCGACGTCTTGATGCTGGTTTGGTAGCTGTTGTTGTAGGAAAACTCGGCATACGACAAATTCTCATCCCAACTAGAGCCATGAGCCAAGGCGCAAGCTCTCAACATATCCTCCAAAATCTGATTCACCCTCTCTATATGTCCATCTGTCTGAGGGTGGAATGATGTGCTAAACTCCAACCTAGTTCCCAATGACTCGTGCAGCTGGCGCCAAAAGTGCGATGTAAATTGGGTGCCTCTATATGATACAATGCTCTTGGGAACTCCATGTAGGCACACAATCCTGTCCATATAAATCTTGGCTAAACTTGCACTCGTGTAGGTTTTCTTCACCGGTATAAAGTGGGCTACCTTGGTCAAATGGTCCACCACGACCCAAATAGAGTCGTATCCTGACCTGGTCCTGGGCAATCCTATGATAAAATCCAGTCCCACTCTATCCCACTTCCAATCCGGCACGGGCAATGGCTGCAGCAATCCTGCTGGCTTCTGGTGTTCCGCCTTCACTCGGCTGCATACATCACATAAGGCAATATGCTCGGCGATGTCCTTCATGTTGCTCCACCAAAATCTGTCCTTTAGATCCATATACATCTTTGTATTGCCCGGATGTATGGAATACGACGAGTCATGAGCTTCCTGCAGAATCAACTTCCTTATCTCCGGATCGTTGGGAACGCACAAACAATCTCCATACCATAAGGTTCCCTGTTCATCCTCGCGGAATTCTTTTGCTCGATCCTCCTTCATCTTTTCCTTTATCTCCTCTATCTCCTTGTCTCCTACTTGAGCCTTACTGATCATGTCCTGTAGCGTTGGTTGGACTTCCATTGCTGCCAAATATACTTCTGACACTACCTCCAGTCTAAGCTCCTTCAATTGCTTGCAAAAATCCTCGGGCAATTCCCCAATAGTCAATCCATTGGCATAGACCTTCCGGCTTAGAGCATCCGCTAGTACATTGGCTTTTCCTGGGTGGTATTGCAAATTCATATCATAATCCTTGATAAGCTCCAACCATCTTCTTTTCCTCATGTTCAGCTCCTTCTGTGTAAATATGTACTTCAGGCTCTTGTGGTCGGTGTACACATCGCAGTGTTTTCCCATCAGGTAGTGCCTCCATACCTTGAGCTCATGTACAACCGATGCTAATTCCAAGTCGTGCGTGTGGTAATTCCTCTCATGGTGTTTAAGTTTCCGTGAGGCATATGACACCACTCTCCCATCTTGCATCAACACACTTCCAAGTCCCTGTCGAGATGCATCACAGTACACTTGGAAATCTTTCTGAAGATCAGGTAAACACAGAACAGGTGCGGTCACTAGACGACGCTTCAGTTCCTGAAACTAGCTTCACACACATCTGTCCACTCAAACTTCTTCTCCTTCTTCAGCAGTTCTGTCATCGTCTTAGCAATCTTGGAGAAATTCTCTATGAACCTCCTGTAATATCCAGCAAGTCCCAAAAAGCTCCGAATATCACCCACATTCTTGGGCGCTTCCCATTCAGTAACTGCCATCACTTTGCTTGGATCAACAACGACTCCTTCTCCTGACACCACGTGTCCAAGAAATCCAACGGTGTTAAGCCAAAATTCACACTTGCTGAATTTGGCATACAACTTATGTTCCCTCAGCTTCTCCATAATCAGTCGCAGATGTCTCTCATGTTCAGCATCATCCTTAGAATATATAAGTGTCATCGATGAACACAACCACAAACTTGTTCAAGTACTCCATAAACACCTTGTTCATCATGGTCATGAAATATGCCGGAGCATTCGTTAGTCCAAAAGACATAACCGTATACTCATATAAACCATACCTAGTGGTGAAAGCAGTTTTTGGCATGTCCTCCTCCCGAATCTTCAATTGGAAATAGCCTGATCGCAGATCAATTTTGCTAAACACCTTTGCTCCTTTCAGTTGATCGAACAAATCATTTATGTTCGGCAGGGGATATTTGTTCTTGATGGTCACTTCATTCAGCGAGCGATAGTCCACCACTAACCTCTTGTTACTGTCCTTCTTCTCCACAAACAAAACAGGTGCACCCCATGACGACGAACTGGGCTGAATAAATCCCTTGTCCAACTGCTCCTTTAGTTGTTTTTTTCATTCCTTCAGCTCATCCACATCCATCTTGTATGGCCTCTTTGCTATAGGTCCTGTTCCCGGCATCAGACGATGAGAAACTCCACATCCCTGCCAGGTGGCATCCCTGGCAGCTCCTCCGAAAACATGTCGGTGTACTCCTTTATTACAGGCACTATATCCATGCTAACCCCTTAAGAGAATTCAGCTTACACCTTCCCAGTCGCACCGAAGACTTGAACCTAATTCTCTTACCATTCGAGGTTTTGAGCGAAACCGCTCGCTGTGCACAATCTATGTGTCCCTCATGCATAAACATCCAATCCATGCCTAGTATTACATCTAAACCTTATGACTCCAATATTACCAGATGTGCAATAAAATTGTGTGCTCCAATTCTCACAGTTAAGTCGCGCATCCCGTGCTAGCTATGATTTGCCCTCCAGGTGAGCTTACTCTAATAGACCCTTTTAGAGACTCCATAGGTAGCTTAGACTTATCCACAAATTCCCTTGATATGAATGAATGCGATGCACCAGTATCGAAAAGAATAAGTGTAGGGTGAGTGTTGATTGGAAACTTACCAACCACAAGCTCAGGCTCATCTGGGATCTCATCCACATTCATGTGGTTCACTGTGGCCTTCTAGTTGTTTCCTGGCTTCAGTCCCTTCTTCTCCGGACAGTTATCTGCATAATGCCCTTTCTGGTTGCACTTGAAGCATGTCACCTCACTCAGGTCCTTCTTCACAAAGTTACGATCACGGTTGCGGTCATGCCCGTTGTGTCCTCCAAAATGGTGAGTGTGTCCTCCCTTGTGGCTGTGGCGGTTGATCTTTTGGCTCTCATGGAGATGTCCATCGTTTCCATGGCTATGGCGGTCATGGCTTCCATGGCGCCCATGGTCACTTCTCCCATGCTTGGAGTATCCATTATAAGAAGTGCGAGACTTGTGGTGAGAGCCAGAGTGGTGATTGTTGCTCTTTCTCTTGCGGTTTTCCACCTGCTTGTGCTTTCCCTCCAAGATTCTGGAATTGTCCATAAGCTCCTGGAAAGTGGGACAATAAACCACTAGCAGCTGTACCGAAAGCTCATCACTGAGGCCATCCAGGAACCTCTCTCTCCTTTTGGCATCAGTGTCAACATCCTCAGGGGCATAACACGACAGGTTGTTGAACTCCTCTATATATTCAGCCACGGTGCAGTTGGTTTGGCGCAAGTTGCGAAACTCCTTCCTCTTTAGGCTCAGAACTCCTGAAGAAACGTGGTTGGTCCTGAAACCTTCCTCAAACATGGTCCAAGTTACAGTGTCTAGCGGGTGGGTGATCTGAAAAGTGTCCCACCACGAAGCGGCTGGTCCGTCCAGTAGGTGAGCAGCAAACCTCACATTTTCAGCATCTGTGCATCCAACAGTTACCAGATCCTTATTCACTGAAGGCAACCAGTCGAGAGCAACCATCGGCTCCGTTGCAGTAGAGAATTTCGCTGGCCTTAGCCTCAGGAACCTTGTAAGTGCATCTCCCTAGGGCTGGTTGTTTCCATTGTTGTTGTTGTGAGCTTCCATGAGCTGGGTCATCACTTGGGTTAGCTGTGACTGAGCTGCCATAAGCTGATCCATCTCAGTAGGTTGACGGCGTGGAGGCATCTGCGGTTCAGCACAGGTAAGCTTAGAAAGAATCGATTACGAAAATTAGGATTTTACCCATGCATTATGCTCAAACAACAACAAAACAATCACAGACAATCTCAAGCAAACAACACATCAGCAAGCAAGCGATCAAGCAATGTTCCAGGGGTTATCCTAGCTGCATATAGCTACTGAAATAGTTTTAGAAGCGTTGGCAACATTTATAAACATAAATAGGCCAACAAAGCATTAAAACAGGAATCTGCCAGAACAGTCTAGCAGTGTTCACGAATTTTTCTACCCGACTTAAACTCGTCAGAAATTTTTGCTGATTTTTGTGTATACAGTACAGAGAGTTTCGAACCAGACCCTATTTTTTAAGATGTTTACTAGTTACCTAAAAAATATGAAAAATTGTACAGTACAACAGGGTCAGCAGAAAACTACATCAGGAAAAACTCGAATATCAACCAAAACCTTGCCATAACTCATTTATAAAATTCGCACAAATAATCCTTAAACTTTAGAGGGGGATTTTATAATTTGCCACACTGTACTTTTCATTTTTATTATTTGCCACACCATGTGTCACTGACATGTGGTGGTCAATGTGGCAAATAATAAATTTCTAAAGTAAAGTGTGGCAAATGATAAAATATTCCAACTTTAGAGTACACATAGGAGCAACTAAATGCTTTAAACTAACTGAAACTAAGTTTTACATTGATCGAGGTCTTAATCTAACGATGTATCTTAACGAAGACTAATTGGTGGCCATCTAACTATTTCATGAAGAGGTTGCAGTAGGTCCTTGCGTTCGTGCGTTGGCGCTTCTGTACATGGACCATCCATGGCGGTGGTGTATACACTTATCCTGAATCATCACTTGAAACCTCAAATTTCACCTCTTCTGGATCCTTCTCTTTTTCTTCATCCTCTGCTGCAGCAGCAACAACTTCATCTCCTCCACCATCGTCGTTTCCATCGTCCTCATCATCATCATCCTCGTTGCCATCATCTCCATTTTTGTCATCGGGGGTGGATTCAACTCTGCTTGGAGAGCGACAATCTATGCTGCCATATCAACAATAGTCTAGTCCCTTTCCTGGACGGTCCCTTGCATCTGCTGTATGGCTTGATTGTTTTCCTGGACGGTCCCATTCAGCTGTGCTATGGCTTGATTATTCTCTTGGACGGTCCCATTCATATGTGCTATGTTTGCATCCCTGCCAATAAGTGCATGGTTAAGAACATCCACAACTTCATGTAAAGTATCAATCTCCTGTCCCGGGACCACCATACCGTTGCTGGCAAAATCTGCTATCTCCTTTACCATCATCACCTTCTCAGCTAGGGCCCCATTCTCCCTCTCCATATCCTATATGTGCCTCCGATGGGGCGGCATGTTGTTCCTGTTGCCTAGGGTAACCACTACATTCCCGTTCTCATCACGCCTTCCGTAATCACGGTAAGGTGAGTCTTCTGGCAGCAGGTGTCGAACAAGATGGCACTGGCGTGACAGGGCTTCATGCAGGGCCAAGTTTATTCCAAGAGCCCAGTTGCAATATGCCTTGGTGTAGACCAGATGCACAGGGTTTGGCAAGGCAGCATCCCTGAAGATGAAAGTAGTGATCTCCCAGGCGTCCTCGCCATATCCATAGGTGTATAGCCTTCTTCCCTTAAACATGGGCAGTGGCAATACCAATGAATGTGAGAGTTGTGCCAACTGTCTTGCAAAGGGCCTTGGTGACTCCGTCGTAGCATACTCAGTCCTGACTTCTCCCATCTATCAAATAAAAGAGGAAAGTGTGAGAATAGCATATGGTAAAGATTTACGAGAATGAAAGGCATAAGATAAAAGACAGAGTTAATATAAGCTTTAGTAATTCTATGGCTTCCTAATCCAAACCTAGGTCACGATCCTACAGTCGACATACGGGCTCTGATACCATCTTGTAACACTACGGTTCTGAAAAGACCGTAGCTTCTATGTGACATGCCAATCCCTGGATCGGTTCATTGGCCCACAATAGAATAAAGATGAATAACATAGCAAAATATCTGTGTATCATAAATAATAAAGATCCAGAGAAACATTATTACAATAAAGGCTTAGCTCTAGGTTAGCTCAGCTTATTCAAGTAGCAACATAAATAAAGTAACTCCTCCATTCTTCAAATTGCCCACAAGTGAACAAGTGCCGAGTGGAGTACCGTGGCCTAAATCGATCACTCAAAATCTGAATATCCTGCAACATGAAACATGGCAGCCCCAAAGGGTCAATACATGGAATGTATGGCAAGTAGAGCTATTAAAGGAGACAATATAACTAACATCTACATGCATATTTGGCAAGTGGAGCTGTGGCTGGCTTGCATTTGCGAATACCTTTGTCCTACTTTCATAAACAGTTTTTGATTTTCTTTGAAAAGATCCCAATTAAGTTAACCCATCAACATTAAAGCAATTATGAAATTAGAATGAGCGAGAAACATGTCATGAACTCAATATCAAGCAACTCAGATGTCCATAACCGGGGACACGGCTAATTCGATTAGTTTATACATCCTGCAGGGGTTAGTACACTTTACCCATGTGACTTGGCCAGTCCATCTCGTACCACCACTCTCATATTGAGTGATGATAGGGAGAAGTCCAAGAAGGGACCGTTCGGGAAGTAGCTCCCCAAACCCGACACACACCGGTCCAACCTACCAAAATTCTACATCTCTGGATATGTGGGTTCGAGTTACCACAACCTACTGAGTCCAACCAACCGCCCATTTCATTATTGGCATATGATTGTACACGTAAGCTAGAAAATAAAGAAGCCAATTATTTTCTCTTGATACCTGGGTGCTTTTCCGCAATGATACCACCAAAATTTTCAATCCCATCACACCCAGGAGATTCATTGATTAAGTTGTTTTTAGTTTTCGCAAACCAACACATTTAGAAACAACCTTCAGTGATGTAACCCAGCCCTCGTTCATCATAGCATGGTTAAGCACATCTACCAACGGTGGCTCATCTACAGGAAAGCCCTACCACATAATAGGACATAGCATAGCGATAGTAATTTCCTACACATGCATCTACAAAATACACGATAATGCACTGAAAATAGTAGGACAACATCATAAACAAAGTAGCATCTACTTGCCTTGGCTGTAGCGGTCGAACGAACAATCCTCACACGAGCAAGCGTTGCACTCGTCACAATCTACACGATATAATTGCAACCACATAAACAAACCAAACACAACCATATACAAACATAACAATGCAAGATGCATGCATGACAATTTGGATAAAGCTCCATTAGCATCCTACAATCATGTTCAGTATACTTACTATATACATGCATGGAAATCATTTTAAAGGTGTTGAAAACAAGTCATGCAATTTTAATTGGCCAAATAATTGAGCTATAACCTAATTATTAAGCCACTTTTATAGGACAGAGTGTAAAATCTTGGAAAAATAGCTACTGTGTAAGCAACCTAAAATAGAACCAGTACCAACTGGAATCACTCAAAAAGGATTTATAGAATTTCCTGAGTAATTAAAATACTCCAGTAAGCCTTTTTATAGATTCTGCAATTTCCAGTACTGTAAGTCTACCTTTTATTTACTAACAGATTTATCTTGTTCTAATGATTCCAGGGACATCTCATTTGCAAATTTTGGAGTTGTAGAATTTTTACTATGAATTTATTACTCTAAAAAGGACATTAAACTATTTAATTAATCACGGCAAAACCTTGCTGCAAAAGTATGAAACAATTGTACAGAAATATTCTATGTGAAACACTGAATCCATCCATATCTTATTTGCAATTTTTGGCCTAGTATATTAGTTTATATAAATTTTACAAGTTTTATCTATTTTCTGCCAAATTAAATCGAATTAAACTATCAGTCAAAATCGACTGACTTTGACCACGCGGACTGGCACGCTGACCAGTCAGCGGTCAAAGCAGCTGGTCCACAGTCCATCTGGACCGTTCGTCTCAGATCAAAGGGCTGGGGGCGCGTGGAGGAGGGAGGCTCACCGACGGCGTCGGTCGGCAGGGGGGCGTCTCCGGCGAGGGGCGACGACGACTGGGCGGCGTATGGCGTGCGGCGGCGTCGGTTGGCGTGTCCGCGGGCGACGGTGGCGGCGGGCTGGAGCGGCGTTGGCGGGGGGCGGCTCCGACGAGCTCGCGTGGAGAGCTTCGGACGCGGTCTGCACGGGGAAAAGTACGGCGGCGAGTCAGTACATCACGGGGAAAGTTTCCAGGGGGAGAGCGAGGCGAGGGGACAACTCGCAGCGGCTGTGGAGCTCCCTACGACGTCATTGGCTGCCGGCGGTGACATTGTACTCCGGCGAGAAATCCTCGCGGATTGGCAGCGTCTTAGGAGATCGGTTTTGGGGGGTTTCGTAGAGGGGAAGCTAGGGATTAATATGGGGAAATTTTCAGGTGAAGGTTAGTTCGTATTCGACCCAAATTCTGGCAAAATCGGAGTAGGCAGAGAGTTTGAGAAGGGCACATCATGCGGAAGAAGCTGGCGCGTGGGGCCCACGCGGCAGTGGCGCGCGGGGGGTGACGGGCGGGGCCCGCTTATCAGCGGCGCTGGGCAGGGCGGCGGCGTTTAGCTACTGCGCGCGCGCTGCTGCTGCCGCCGCGGGCTGCAAGCCCCGCAGGCCCCGGCTGGGTCGTGGGCTGGCTGGCCGCGCTGCTCCTTTTTTTATTTTTTTTCTTAGGCATTTTTCTTATCTGAACCCAAAGTCTGAAAATGGCAGAACTGTCCAGTTCTTAACTAAATTTTCAGTTTGGCGTAACTTTTGAACCGTAGCTCCAAATGAGGTGATTTAAATTGCTACGGGTTCGTATCGGAACCCTCTATGCATCTGTGCCTTACAAACAACTAAACTAAGTCTTTCCAGCATAAGCAAGATATAAATCGAGCACTCATGTGTATGTGACAAGACATGCAAGTGGGTTTTGACAAAAAGTTTGAAACTGATTTTTTTTGCAATGATGCTCATGATGCAATGACATGCATGATATGCAGTACCAAATTTAAAATTTGGGATGTGACAACAAATCAGCCTCCCGCCGCCCGTCGGCCCTCCCGCGTGTTTGCTGCCCGGCGGCGAAGAAGAATATGCCACCGTGCAGCCGTCCTGGCTCTCTGCTTAGCTCCGCGGGCTTCCCTCCTCCTGCCACTTCACCATCGACGGCTACTGCGATTGGATTGGCATGTTCCAGACGAAGGAGGAGGTCGCATGCACACGACCTTGCCTTGTGGAGGCACAACCTGCCGAGGTCGTACCTCAACTTCAACAATGTCGTGAACCTGCACGAAGCCGAGTTTGTCGCCAACCTATAGGAGACGCGCATTCTTAGTCATCAGGACAAGAAGGATTAGCCGCTAGCACGGCGGCAGCTCGCCGCATGCGAGATCGACGATGCTTGGAGGAAGAGGTATGAAGAGGCACATCCCGAGAAGGTGCATGCAAGGAGGCCTTCTACGCCGCGTGGAAGGCTGCAGCAGCGTTGGAGGAGAAGAAGAAGGCTGTCGTGGACGATTCCGGCCCGTCAACGGTGAAGAAGGGCGACTCGAACTCCGAGTTCGAGTGGTGCAGCGACTCGAGCTCCAAGTTCGACCGGGAGTAGTAGTTGCTATGTAGTAGTATGGAATAATTTGATGTGTGTAGCAATGTAGTTGTAAATCGAAGTTTGAACTATGTTTGGAACCGTTGTTTTGATGTGAGTTTCCTTTGTTTTCATCATCTGCTATATAGTATGTTTCCTAAAATACATCATCTAGAAAATCAAAAACCATTTTCGTGCCCTAAAACGCCAATATGGCTGCCCTAAAATCTTTGGCCTGTCCTAAAATACATCATCCATTAGAGTTGCTCTAAGCACTTGTACTATTGAGGAACACCGGCATGCATGGATGGAATATGAAACTCTCTTGCCGCTGGAACCGACACGGTGGGAATGGAGAAACAAAGCTGGTTTCCTGTTTGCCGAAATCTGCTCTGCGGAAGAAGCGGAAAACCACGGAGCATCTCTCAATGGTTTTGGTGAAATGACATAATAATTTTAGTTGTGCGCGTTGATTGTTGAAAAGAACGTTCGCGAACAAGTGATAAGGTTCGTGCCTAATGTACGTCAGCAAAACATCCACATCAAGCCTTGGCAGCAACAGAAAATATGGCAGACTTTTCCGAAGTCTAAACTGCCTTAAAAAAATCTAAATTTGACAGCAGCAACGGCACCCTCGCAAAAGTAAGTTTAACTCTCGTTTGTAACTGAGTAATAATTACCTTCACATTCGTTTTTATTTACCTTGGTCCCTCGCGGGCATCACGGTGTTGCTTCCGCTTAGACCATTCAGATTATTATATACAAAAATATTTGTGAATAAACGTCAAGCATCCACTCTATTTAGACCCCACCAAATTTGGTAGTACACTATAAGAGCAAAATCTGTCTTTTTCAATTTTTGATCGGCGGATCACTTCGGGAGACCAACACACTACCAATTAAACTAGTAGTGCCGCAAACCCTGCTATAGTATAAACACGATGACCAAACTACCCCCGCCGAACATTCCATACCCCGCGCCAAGAAGGTCAGGTCTTCTACACTTGTTTTCTGCCACTTATTGCTACTAGTAACATTTTTTTATTCTAAGAAAAAATCTTCTCTAGTGTTTTTTAAATCCTTGCAGATCTCTTTTTCAGCGCCATATGTTTGTTTTATGCATTGTGAGACGTGGATTTCGCCAGTATCAGGCAACATACATCATCTCTACAGTTATCCCCCGGGAGCGGGAACCATTCCTTGCCATACAAGGAGAATCAAATCAGGCATGGCATCCATTAGGTGAGGCTCTGATTGGCCGCCTAGATGCAACTTTTCGCACAATCAAACCTAATCAAGGTCTCTCTGGATTACAATCTCATCAGCTACGTATTTTATTTCTTTGCGAAGATATGAGAGATTTCTTGGTTAGGTGCCGGCACTATTGATTATTTATTACCCTATAATTAAGCTTAAGCAAAACATACATACATACATACATACAATCATCCCCATGTCACTGGTGATGATCATAGTTCTAGCCGTAAAACATTAACACTGACTCACTAACTGCGTCATTTGTCGACACGTTTGGATACGTCAATGGCACATGTATGTATTCCCCTTTTGTCAGCTAGGCTCGAAGTAGCATCGGTTAGCTGTTATGCTAGGCCAATACGCAACAGGTAATATACAAGCAGGTAGCTAGCCAGCCAAGCACATCCTGATCTTAACAGATCGATGCGCTACAAGGATCAGCATCTGCGCGCATGTGTGAGTTTGAGGGAGGCAGAATACGCTAGCTCTAGCTGGCGACTACTGGGTGTTGTTGTTGCGTACGTACGTACAAGAAGCCTAGGCCTGACAGGGTCCAACAGGTATATACGGTTGCTGCACGATCCGAGGCAGCGATCAACAACCGAATGATTCCACGCGATTTTGGAGCCCGCTAGCGATAAAGAGATTGCGTATTTAAAGCTATCGCCCACCCCAGTAGTCTGACCTCTTCCGATGGCCACTGACTTGTCAACTCGTGTGCATGTGCGTGCGTCGTGTGAACCTTTTGCTGGAGAAGGCATGCAGGAGAAACAAGACAAACGATGCCTTTTCTGCAATAAGGAGCTTCCAAGCTGGCTGCCACCAACGAACGTGCATGCCGGTGGGCATGGCAGCAAATTGATTTTTTTGCCCAAACTGCCCTAGTGTCAAGTTTCCCCTCGTGGGTCGTCGTGGCTCACACTACGTTGGGCCGTTCACCATAATCTTGACTCGAGACTCGTAGGGTCTGTCCCTGTTCCACTCCAGAGATGCTATAATGGAGAGCCTCGAGAGATGATGTACATGCACGGTCTAAGATAGTGTGTGTTCGGTTGCATGCAGCACCCCCAACCAGGGCTCTGGATAAGCCGCAACAAGCCCAAATACAAGAAAAAACAAAAAAAAGCAATGTACAAATAGTATTGAAGAAACGGCATAACGTCTATAGAGATGGAGGACTAATCCGAAGATCACACTCCTATCCATGTTGGATAAAAATAACATCTAAACAGGTCGCGATGCTACACGCACGCATTTTAGAGACAACCATAAATGAAGTGTATTGTTGCACTTATAGATAACTTGCATCACAGTAGAACTTTTATCAATTAAAACATTACTATCATTTTTACACAGCCAAAACGATCAAATAACGCAAGCGCTCTCACCCTAATAAGAATTTTAAACCTGTAACCTATCCCATGTAGCAAATTGCCAAAAATATCGGCAACACTATACGGAGGATACAAGCCATAAGCTACTTGGATGACTGGCCATATGGAACAGCGAATTTATAGTGGAAGAACAAATGTTTAATTGTCTCATCATGGTGACAAAATACACATATCGTACTTCCATGTCAATTCCTCTTTACAAGGTTGCCTTTGGTAAGTATGACTCCTCGACGAATATACCGCCAAAATATTTTAATCTTGAGAGAGAGATATCTTCATCTTCCAGATCTTCTTATTATTACCAATTGGCATGTTCGGCTACACCAAAGCTCTGTACATGGAACCCAATGAGATTTTACCACCCCCATGTAGGTTCTAGGGAAACTCATCGGCCTCTTACGACAATTGCACCGTCTCCAAACGTTGTAACAAGACATTCTGTGATGCAAGCCTGGAGCCAATTAAATCTTTCCTGAACATCACATTCAGTGAAAAAGATTTCAAGACCAGGGCGATAGTAACACCCTTATGGCGAGCAATGTTGTATAGAGCTACATATTGTTCCTCGAGTGTAGCTTTTCCTAGCCACTCGTTCTCCCAGAACAACCGAGCCATCCTTAACAATAAATGATCGAAAGCGGAAGAAAAAATTCTTACTAGCCATAAGACCAGTCCAAAAATGCGAGTCCCCGCTAGACTTAGGACGAGACATTTGAGCATATATATTTTCTTTTCAATAGAGTTTTCCATACACCGTCTTATTTAAGTACCTTGAAAAGCCACTTACCTAGGAGGGCATTATTTTCAACCTAAAAGTCATGAATAATAGCCCACCTTGATCTTTGGGACATCAAACCACACACCATTGAGTCGATCAATATTCATTTTTTTCGCTATCTCCTTACCAAAAGAATCTTGATCATAAATTATCTAATCTATGTAAGACTCCTTTAGGAAGATGGAAAAATAAAATCATATACAGTACCATATTACTTCGTACTAAATTTATGAGAACTAATCTTTTCCTAGGGTTAGTAATTTTTATTTCCAACTATTTAACATTTTATGTAGTCTCTCCTCGACATGTTTCCATTCACCATTTGTAAGTCTTTGATAATGAATCGGAATCCCTAAGTAGCTAACAAGAAACTGGTATTACCTGCAGCCAAATAATTCAGCGTACGGTGAGCCTCATCGAAACAAAACAATTCACTCTTATAAAAATTTATTTTAGACCCGAAAAATGCTCGAAAGTTGACAAAATTAACTCTATTCTTGTTGCTTTTCGAGATCATGTTCCATAAACAAATCATAGCATTGATACATTGAAGGATATAAAGTATTTAATCACCTAGATGGCAAATCACCCTGTCAATTTAGCCATCATTTTTTACGCGCTCAATCATGACGGCTAAAATATCAGTCACTATATTGAATAGTATGGATGATGATGAGTCACTTTGTCTCGGTCCTTTTTTCTTTTGAAAGCATCGGCCAACAATATCATTTACGTTGATGGCCACACTATCTTCATGCACAAAACTATGGACTAGAGCACGCCACTATATAGAAACTAGATATCTTTTAGATGAACTGGTATGTGGTACTAAGGGGAGAACCCTAGCGTTTATATGTCACGTAAGATGTGCCATGAACAAGTCAGCATGTTTAGAAATAGCCACTTCAAAAGGATTCGAAAGTAGAAAGTAGGCATATGATGATTACTCAAATTTAGTAGCTAGGAAGAAGATCAATCCAGTAGGCAAGCATGAAGATCTGATCGGTTTAAGTAGGCTTAATGGTCTGCACAATCATCACTTGGTCATGAGTGTGCTATTCTTGTTTATCTAAATGTATGAATTATCTTTTGGATTCTACATTCAATGGAATCAATGGACTAAAGCTAAATGAAGCTGGTAGGCTCACCACATGTTGCAGAAGGTTACCACATCGAGCCTCGGTCATGCATGCAACCGAACACCAGGGCCTTTGCACCACAAGAGTCCCCAAACACTTGAAGCATGCAACCAAACACATGATTAAATTTGTGCCTTCTACAATGCCTAGCAATGTATGCGCTGTCAAACAAAGTGCACAACGTGGTCTCGAGCTAGGCTCAGCTGAACCCGAGTTGGGTTCTTTGTAAATGTTATAGGATCTCCTAACTAGTTTTTTCCGAAGTTAGTTGTTTAATTTGAATTGAACCTTAATGAAAATTTTATAACGATCTCTTTACGCTTCATATCACATAATATTTTTCCATACACTCGTGTCTCTTAGTAAAATCACTTCTTTTTTTGTCAAAGAAAATTGTATGTGAAAAATATCATATAACTCCCTCAAGGATGCTATAAATTTATTTAGATTGCATTATATATACAATCAGATATATATAGATGTAAAAAAAAAATTCCACATCTTTTCGGAACAGTGACGGTAGAATTAGAATGAACATGGCATGGTAATCTTATGCTTTTCTTACTTGTATTTTTTTTAATTCTGCGAATCACAGAATCCCTTCGTTTCCGGAAGTATGGTAAAGCCCGCTCAAGGCCCATGGTATATTATGGTAAAGCATGTGCAGGCCCATAGTATAGTTCTTGATTTATATGCTTCTACTATACAGCAATGCCGTTTTAAGTCGTGGGCCACTTTCCGGCCCATCATGAAGTTTCGAGTCTTTTGACTTGCAAGTCTGTAGGCTATGGCGTGGGCGGCGGCCGGCGGGACAAAGAAGGGCGCCGCGACTGCGCTGCAAAGGTGCGACCACGCGGCGGGGAATCACCGGCGAGCTGTAGAGATGAATTGCCTGGCGAAGGAAATGTCCTAGTACTGTGCAATCGAGTATACTATTACCTCGCAAATTAGAGTTCACAAAACACTGTCCCCGAACTAGTCCTCACGAAAGTTCAAAAAAAAAAAAAAAAAAAAAAACTAGTCCTCACGACTGACTCAACATGAAGAGATGTGCCGCCGGCTGAAGATGATGCGAAGCAGATGAGTAGCCCGACGGGACGAGACAGCCGGGTGTTGGGACGAGGGAGAGGGGACACGATGCGACCCGTCGGTCAGTCGCGTCGGCGTCGCGATTCGCGTGCTAGCCTCCGGTCAGACGCATCCAGCTACTCGTGGCTGGACGAAGTTTTGGGCAACTTGATATGACCGCGTGCATGCATGACGCGCACGCATCTAATCCTTAATATCTGTGCTGGCATCCTCGCAGGATAGCCAAACTTAGGCATCTTCGCCAGGTGTCTATCCAATGGTCCGAGTACGTCCGAACTTGTCCACATGGCCGTGCGAGTCGTGCGCGGCGCCCTAGCGATACCACTCATCCGGACCGACGGATCTTAAACCGACCCATCCGGGCATTAAATCTGGATCACGAAGCGTCCGCCTTAACAGATGCAGACACAGATTGATCCAGATAAAATCTTACAATGAGCCTTCTTCTCTTGGAATAGCCTGTTAATTTTTGTCTGTTTACGACGTGCTGCTGTGCGTGGCTTGCCGGACAGACCAAATCATGATTCAAAGCACCGATGACTCGACCCAAAAAATGGACGGTCCGTTTGGGTCTCGCCGGTAGAGATGCCCTTACTACTCTGACATTCAGCAAAACAAATCTCATGTGACCCTGGATTCTAAACTCTAGTGTGCTGTTTTTTTTTCTTAGCCTAACAATTTTTTGTCCATTATTAGAACAAGTTTTCCTATGATATAAGCTTTATTTAGCTCCGGTGATGAAGGGAAAAGAACGGCGGTGCATTTTCGGCCCGTGATAGTGTTTGTAGTTGTCATTAGATGGTCCATCGATTTATTTGTAATTTTATTATTTTTAGGCCTTTTTATACGTTGATAATTATTAATAGAACTGTGGAATTTCGCAAAAAGAATGTCAATTAAAAAGTGCTGAACCACCGATGCATGTACGTCAAGCCCTGAGGAAATTAAAGAACATTCAGCATCTAATTGAGGGTACGTCCTTTCGAGCCTTGTAATTTGAATCGCTTTGATTTATAATAAGTATTGTTAATTTAGTAAGATGTCCTAAACGAGTAGTGCCCACTGATATGCTCATGACATCAAAGTATCCTAGCAAGTTTAGAGCGTCTCGCTTGTGGTATTGTCGGCTGGCATACTAGGCGACATAGCTTGCTAAGGTCCAAGACGGAAGTCCAGTCTACTTAAGGAAGGCACACGGTGAAGTCCATCTGAAACCCAAGAGAGATGTGCGCCTTAGTGTACAAGACTCGACAAGCCAGATTAGTCTAGGTATCTAAACTCTTCTTGGTTAGAACTTTCCATGTAAACACTAGGATTGGTTGCCTATATAAAAGTGGTGTACGATGGGCAGCCTTAGGGCATAGATAATCATACCCTGTGTAACTTGTACGCGTACTTATCCGCCTTATAGTGAGTTATAGCGGGAGAAGGGTTCTGCAACGTAGAGGACCTAAACCTAGGTAATATACGTGTACAATGTCGCATCGGGAAGTCCCGTCCACCTTACGCTCTCTTTCTTCTCCCGGTGAGGCAACCTACATGCAATGGTAGACCTAGAAAATTTTAGAAGACTGGACAAACATGTTTAAGATGGTGTCTTTTGAACAAAATTGTCCTACAAAGTCAGATAATGCAAGGCGTAGCGTGTCGGTAAGCCTAGGCAATAAGGGTGGTCTATCCACCCATGCTGACATTGCTACACCGTGATCATACCATGACAAGAACCTGTCGACGCCGACATCGCTTGGATTTGCCTCTAGTGGTGATGACTGATGAAGGAATCATGAACGACAAGAGAAGTGTGGCAAAATTCCCTATTGCAAAACTGCAGAGAAATGCAGTCGGCAGCCACGTCGGTAGAGTGGTTCTTGATCTGGCCGTCCGTTAGAGCATCTTCACTCGCGTTCCCACAATGCCGATCCCAGAGAGAATTTTAGGTCCAGACGTCAAAATTTCGTCCAGTCGCACTAAAATTTTGTCCAGTCGCGTTCCTAGGAACTTGTTTTCGTCCGAGTTTGAGCCAACTTTGGTCCGGACTTTTCAGGCCTTCCCAGGATCCCGGGAACGTCCTGAGAACGCCGAACGAAACGAATTTGACGAGAAAAAACAGCCGGCGAGTGGACCCGCCCAGTCGGCATATATTCGCCCTATTCATCCAAAGTTTGCCCAAAGTTCGCACATATTCGCCAAAGTTCGCCCATATTCGACCATATTCGTCCAAACTTCGCCCATATTCGCCCAAAGTTCTCCCATATTCGCTCAAAGTTCGTCCATATCTACCATATTCACCCAAAGTTTGCCCGTATTCGCCCAAAGTTCATCGATATCGACTATATTAAGTTCGCCAAAAACCGCTTATATTCGTCCATATTCGCCCAAATTTCATCCATATCGACCATATTCATCCAAACTTTGCCTGTATTCGCGCATATCCGTCCAAAGTTTGTCCATATCAACCATATTCGCCCAAAGTTTACCCGTATTCACCCAAAGTTCATCGATATCGACCATATTCGCCTAAAGTTCGCCCAAAACTGCTTATATTCGTCCATATTCGCCCAAAGTTCATCCATATCGACTATATTCATCCAAAGTTCGGCCGTATTCGTCCAAAGTTCGTCCATATCAACCATATTCACCCAAAACCGCTTATATTCGCCCAAAGTTCGTCCATATCGACCATATTTATCCAAAGTTCGTCTGTTTTCGCCCATATTCGCCCAAAGTTCGTCCATATCGACTATATTCGTCCAAAACCGCTTATATTCGCCCAAAGTTTGGCCAAAGTTCGCTCAAAACCGTCTATATCCCAAAGTTATAAATTTTGTTAAATTTTAGCCAAACGCAGAAACTCGTCTAACCGAAAATTAGCTCGTTCGGAGCAAAATACGTCCGGATTTCGGCCTGAAAACGCCCACCACGGGTGGGGATGCTCTTAGCATGGAGGATAACGTTCTAATGCAAGTGATCGACTGACCTAAACTTTTCAAACGGAGACGAGTTCGCTGTGAACGGAGGTAGTACGTTGGAGCTGACGAGAGGCGTGACCAACCAACTGCGCCGCGGCAGGACGACCGGACGAGAGGCCGTTCGTTCCGGGCTTCCGGCCGCTACTGGTCCCGGCTCGGCCTCCTGTGGCGGTGGCAGGGCACAGGGAGGGAGAGCGCGGCTAGTACGACTACAGTACCGCAGTTGCACGCAAGGAGACAAACAATGCACGCAGCAGCCGGCCCGCTGCGGTTGCCCAGTCCAAACAAACCCTTGCCTGCGACTGACAATTCTGCCTACCTCTGCACGCAGACCGGCCAGCTGCTGCCCGTCCGGCACCGATCACCTACGGCCGGCTAGGCTAGGGGTCCCTACGCTGTCAGGCATCTGCGGGTGGGCTGTGGCTGCGTTGCCGGCCTGCCGCTGCGACACGCCTCTCTTTGGCTCGGGGTCCCGGATGGTGGCAGCTGTGTGCGTCTCGGTGGTTATTTTGCACCAGTACTGCTAGTACTGGTCTTCTGCACTCGGTGTACTGTTCACCCATGAAATCGCGATCCATGTGAACAGCTACCACGAACATGGAACATCTGGTTACTGCTGTAGGAGCCTTAATTTGCACAAGGATCCGTGGTTTTCTTCGCAACCTGCACGGAACCGAGGAGAGGCTAGCTCTAGCCGTGTACCAGCGCTAGCTAGCGACTACTAGGGTGCAGCTTTGCATCAAATCGGCCGCCGTGTCAGTCACACACCGCGAAAACGAGCGATGCCTTGCCGTGGTCACCAAACCATATCGTGTTTGGCTACTCCTCTCGGTCAAGTCAAGTGAATACATGATACATCATCAGTGACCAGTCATGCATGGGACGTCGGTCGATTTCACGCACCAGAAAAAAAGTCGTGGTGAAGACCGATGAACCACTCCCCGGCTGTTCGGCTGTTTCCTAGTAGGGATGCAAAATTCTCACATGCTAGTGACTATCTCGGGCTAAAAGATCAATATAGGCCCTGACCCCCGCGTCGCCCGTCCTAGGCGACACGGGGGGAGAATCCCGCCGTCGTCCCAGCGCCTCCTCCCTCTCTCCCCCGCTTCCCTGCCGCCGTCAGAGGTTCCGCCGGCAAAGCCCGGGCGGTGACGGCGGCGGCGGGGCTCTCTCCGTGCGGGCAGCTCCGGTTCTGGAGGCGGCGGCGCGTGCTCCGGCGCGGAGGCGGCGGCGAGATGCCGCGGTTCCCGGCGGCGCACACGGGTATGGCGGCGGCTGAGCTGTGCGGCCTCCCCGGCGGCGGAGGCGCCCCTGCTGCAGCGGGTGGCAGCTGTGGGCTCGTCCGGGCCTAGATGGGCTTGGGCGGGCCTGCAGTTTGGGGCCCTGCAGTAGGCAAGCGCGGTGGAGCCTGGTGGCGCTGGCTGCTGGGCATCGCGGCGGTGCCGGCGGCCGGCCAGGCGGCGGTGGGTTGGATTCCCTCCGTCTAGCCCCCGTTCTTCGGGTGATCGAGGTGGGACGGCGACAAGCACATCCTGCCCCGCTATCGGCATCTCCGGCTCACCTCTCGTCGGCGTTGGTTCCAAAAGACGGCTCCTTGCTGCACGTGCTTCGGGCGTTGGGGTCGACGACAGGGCCGGGAGAAATCCTCGCGTGATGCTGATGACGGCGACGCCCGTGGGCGTCGTCACCTTCTTGGAGGCGTCGTCATGGCGCTGCTTGTGACTCCCCACGTCGATCACCGGGGGAAACCTTGATTCGGTCTACGGATCGGGCGGCGGCGATGCATCTGTGTCATTCCCTTGTTGGAGGCGCCGCTCAGGTGATTTGATGAGTCCTTGGTGCGCTAGCTAGAGTCTGGCCTTGGCTGCCGCCTAGAGCTTGGGCTTCCGGGGCGCTATGTACGCTGTTGTTGGTTCTCCCTTGTCGACACCTCCTCCAGTCGGGCTCGGTCCCGCCGTTTCGCTCGCCAACTTGGGCGCTATGGGCGAAAGGTGCGTTGGCTTGTGTCTTCCTTGAGTTGGATCGGTCTTGTGTGGTTCCTTTCTTCGGTTGTGACGCGGCCTAGAAGCTCGGTGTGTCATCCCCTTGCCATGCTTGGTTGGAGGTGGCTCAAGGAGAGTCTTTGTCGTGTGGTTGGTGTAGTTGTGTTGTTTCCGTGTGGCGTTGTGTTTGTATCTTGTAGCCTTTTGGCGTGGTTCGGCCATCTTGGTCTCTTCTTCTATGAAACCGATACACCTCCCAGGGTGTATCCTTGAAAAAAAAAGATCAATATGGTCTGAGCCTATCGGTTCTCGTAGAAACTCAGCTGATGCATGAAATTCAATTTCATATCAATATGCACATATTTGTGTGGAGGCTCTCCTATGTATTGTAGTTGCACTAACTACTTTGGACCTAATTTGTTTGGGGACCGTAGTGTACTTATTTGTGTTTTAGGTACATTGGGATATATATTGAGTGCTTGTATCTTGAACAAGGAAGAAGTGGCGTCTACATGTCAATTGTATGCAAGCTATGATGATCAACGAATTCATATCTTCTTCATCCTACCAATTATATCTCGGTAACAAGTATCTCTCTCTCATGCATACTTATCTTGTTCCAAACCTTTTGTAGGTTACTTGTTGGCATGAATTTGTGTACTTGCATATGTTGGATTTCTTGCTTTGGCTTTAAATAAGTTCTCTCTATTGCAAATGTGTGTATGTTGAGATGAGTGCATATAATGGGGACTATACTAAATCATGCTCATGATTCACCTATCCCAAATATGTCAATCTAGCAATTTTGTTGCATATCGTTTCCTCAATATCTCTCATGTGCAATAGTGAGTATTTTTGCAAAGTTGATTCCTATCTTGTGATACTTGTTTCCTTTCTCCATATATTCCTTCTATCCCCTTCTTCCCTTGGTAATATTTGTTATATATGGAGTATGTTGGTGTTTGAATGTCATCGATGTACAATAAGATACATTTGATCCCTTGGGCATGCTTTCAAGCAAAACATCTTATTGGTATATTCTATGACTTCCTCTTTGCCTTTCAATGTGCTTTCTTGAGTATCTATCTTGTTTGTGCATATTTCATTGTGGTCATATGTCTTTGTGATATTTTCCACCTAGAAATTTATACACACAAGAGAAGATCAATATTTGGTTGTTTTTGCATTTCTTGGAAATCACCTCTTACTTCATTTTGATTCTTCGGTGGCTTCCAAATTTATTGTCTTTTGTGTGCATTGTTAAATGAGTTTGGAGGAGTGAGGATTCCATGGTTGTGCATGTTGTTTCCAAATACAATTACTATAATCGGTGCATAATCGTTGGGGAGTTTCTCTAATTCATTTAAGAATGAACACTTGCCTTCTTTCTCATATTATTGTTGTTTAAATGTTTATGGGGGATCAAGGATTCCACATTTGTGCATCTTGTATTCAAATGCAATTATTCTAAGTTGTGCACAAATCTAGGGGAGCATCCCTATTTTCATTCAAACATTTTTTTCTTTTGGTATCATTTGTTGATTTTTCATTTGGTTCTTTTGGACCTTTTTGATTGCTTGCTTCACTTGTTGAAGCTTATTCTCTTTCTTTTATTTTTGCAAACTTAGGTCCTCAATATAGTTTTACTTCCTCCCAAGTATTGGAGGAATTCTCACTATATTGGTCGTCTAGAACTTTTCACCCATTTTGGCAATCGATGCCAATGGGGGAGAAGTTTTGGAGGGTTTAAGGGAAGTTGGACTTTGCTTTGAGTGTGTTCTTGAGCATTTGCCTCTCATGCTCTTGCATCTTTGTGGTTGCTTTGCATGTTGAATATATAGAGGAAACTCAACCATCGGTAACGGTTGGCAATCTATGCAATGAAATTCAAGTTCATCACACATGCATAGATTGTGGGGGAGTTTGCTTTATATATTGTGGTTGTACCAACATCACATACTTGTGTAGTATTTGATGTTGGGGCAACTGCTTTGGTCATTAATTGTCATATTTAAGCCCTCGCTAAGGGATTGTCACCAATTACCAAAATGGGGGAGATTGAAAGGGCATGTATGCCCCCATGTGTGGTTTTGGTAATTAATGACAATCTCTATGGACTAATGTGTAAATTGAGGTTCAGTTGTAGGTTTGTCCATTGGCATCGCTTGGTCCATGTGTTGGTCTCAAGGTTTAAATATGAAGAAATGTCCAAGGGCTTTGTGCCATTAGATTCATGAAGAAAGAAGGAGCTTGAAGGTTGATCAAGACAAGTGCAAAGAGTTGCATCAAGATGGATCAACCTCAAGAAGGGATGAAGAAGGGCAAACTCAAGATGCGCCATCTCTAGTAGATCTCATGCTTGAAGCTTGCCATCCTCGTGATCATGGAGTGATGAAGACAAGTTCAAGAAGAGGTTTCCCCATGGAGCATGGGGGAGAAATTTGCAAGTCTTCATTAAGCCAGAGCGAGAAAGAGCAAACAATAAAGGTGTTCCCACTTGAGAAGAACAAGATGGTGTACATAAAGTTCAAGTGGAATGCTCAAGGCTAAGGTATGATCTTGATAGGGCTTCTATTTTGCCGGTCTCTGTTGTTAGTTGGGAGACCGGGTTTAGGATAGATAGCCGTTCTATCAAGAGGGGCTCTCAAGCGGGTGTCTCGATCACATCGTTCGGAGAGAGCTCAAACCTTTGCATTCATAGCATCATATTTCTTGGTTGTTATTTGGTTCTTGTCCATGAGAGGATCTAGAGCTTGTGGTCATCATCATAACCATCTCTAGTTGATCAAATAAGGATTTCACTTGCATATCTTATTGCGGTTTTTGATCTTGCGAGTTTTCCGGCTCCACACCTTGGGAGATACATCACATATATATACTTGATATATTCTCCCTTGGTGGTATCCAATATTTCACATTTTTTTGGGTTCTACTTTGTTTTATCTTTCCAACAAAATTGGTTTCATCCCAATCGGAGTTTCCAAGCTCAACTTCTTGTGTTTTAGGTTTTGCAGGTTTTATCGGTTGATCGCTTCTAGAGAGGTCATACCTTTCTCAATTTGGTTTTATCCTCCCATGATGGACTATGATGTTTCTTTGCATAATCTTTTGAGATCGTTTTTGCCCACCATTGTTGACCTATTTGAGCTCTCTTACTCCCTCTCCCTCCCATGATTCTTACATCTTTTTGAGGGAAAAGTGAGAGGAGATCTAGATCTACAATCCCCCCAAGTCAAATTGCTTCTTTGTGAAGGAATCATTGGGATCAAGATCTTGGGGAGTTTTGTGTTCTACTCTTGTGTTCTTCCTCCCTTATTCCCCCAATAGCTTTTGTAGCTTTGTTGGAATTTGGGAGAGAAAGACTTGCCCTTGCATTTGGTGCATAGGTTTGATGTCTCCTCGGAGATTCGGTGAGTTAAAGCTTGTGGGCTTGTTTCTCTTGGGTTCTTGGAACCCTAGACTGACATGGTTATACCCCGCGGGTGCATGATCTCAGCATACCTAGTCCAGTCCAAGGAAGGCCCATGGCAAATGTACGTCGGCCCATGAAGACTTTCGGGTGGCCCAGGCCCATGATTCCTTCGGATCCTTGGAAAGCAAGACTAGAGTATATAGGAAATTCAAAGGGGTAAAACCCTAGAACCTGTAACCGACTAGGTCTATGCCGGGACCTGCCCAAGTCTATATAAAGTCCAGGAGGGCACGACCTGGATCTCTCGACTCATACCTTCGCATACACACCTCCACGCCAGATTGCATCTGCGCACCCCTGTAACCTTCGGTTCCGCCATAATCAAGAGCAGACAAGCAGGAGTAGGGTTTTCCCTCCGAGGGCCTGAACCTGGGTAAACTTTGTGTCCCCGTGTTGCTTGTTTGCTAACCGTTCCACGATCTCCAGCATCCCCATCTTCTCCAAAACCCAAGTCCATAACAATGGGCATTGATGAGATCAAACCTCGTCAATTGGCGCCGTCTGTGGGAATTGGGGGCGCTGATTGTGCGATCGTGACGGTCCCAACCCGATCGATCTACAACTCTGCAGCAACGGAGAGTCATCTCCTCTTTGGTGCTTTCGACTTCACCGCCTACTCGCCGGCCACCATGAAGGACTTCGAGCCCGTAGGCGACGGACTCGAAATCCTGTTCGGGACCTTCTGCTTCCAGGTGGGGCAAACTGGCACCCTCCGCCTCCCTGAGCGGGTGCCCCTACCATCAATCAGGCCCGCTTCGTGGGACCCACACCCCGTGCTACGCACAATATCATCAGCAGATGATTCCTACGACTGCAGCAGCTGCAACTCCGATCTGTGCGATCCGCCATAGGATGCAGGGACCTATGGTTCCGGATCTAAAAGCTGCGGCAGCTGCGGGCCAATCTACGAGCGCTACCAATGCGCCACAGTCATCCAAAGCGACATGGATCAGCAAACACCCAACCCGCCGCCTAACCCGCCAGAACGAAAGGTGGGAACAGAAGAAGGCAATCTCCCCCACCCGAAGGGGAAAATAACGGCGGCCATGTTATCCGCCTTAGCAAAAAAGGATGGACCCAGGTCCGCGAAGCTGTGGCAGGCAACATAGTACTGCCCGCAGACGCCTCGCGGGATATGCTGATGGCCTACCACCTGCTCCTGATCGAGGAGCACAAGAAGCAGGTCAAGATGCAGGAGGTGCTTGACAAACGCAAGCAAGCAGCCTCAGAGTCCAGTGCGCAACGAGCCGCGCTCTCCGCCATGGGCATCGGCTCCAGCTCGAACGCCAACCCAGGCAACAAGCACCGCTCTCGGATGGAGAACATGGATCCCAAGGAGCGCCGCGAGTTGACGCGAACTCTCCACACATCCTTCATGGAGATGGACGCCGACGACAACCTCATCCCGAAAACGCCGCAGGCTGCGATCATGGCAGCCACTGCGTACCTCGCGGCCCACCCACCTCCCGAGGGGGACCCGAAGAGGGCCATGCACAAGTCCGCACTTACCGGTCTCGGACTCGTCGGAGCCGCGCTCCACCAGTAAGATCCCAAGGAGCCGAAGAAGAAAGCTCCGGCCAGGTTCGACCGCAGCCCCACCCCTTCATCCGAAGAGGAGGAGCATGACCTTCCCCGAAGGAAGAAGAGTTCGCGACACCGCGACTACGACGCCAGAGATGCGCTCACACGGCGCAAAATCGACAAAGCGCGAGCTAAGCGCGCATGCTCGTCTGAATACGAGATGGACGAAGACGAAGGAGAACTCTGCGGAGCCCGATGCTTCAGCAGATCCGTCCGGCAGACACGGATGCCGCGAAATTTCAAGCTTCCTTCGGATACTCCGAAGTTCGACGGCATTCAAGACCCAAAGGCTTGGCTCAGCGATCACTTATCATCCGTCAAACTGCACGGTGGAAACAAGGAGACCGCCATGCAATGCCTTCAGCTGCAGCTGACAGGCGCAGCCCGGATCTGGCTCAGCAGCCTATCCTCAGGGTCCATCCGAAGCTGGGATGATCTAGCTTACAGCTTCATCCGAAACTTAAAGGGTACCAGCAAAAGGCCCGCCTCAATCAAAGAATTGCGAGCCTGCACTCAGCGAATGGGCGAATCCATTCGCTCGTACATACTACGCTGGTCCAACACAAATAACTTCGCAGCCCACATCTCCGAAGAGAGGGCCATCGACGCCTTCAGGGACGGCGTCAAGCGCCAAGACTTCAAGGAGGAACTTGGGCGCGTCAAACCCAAAACGCTCGATCACCTCATGGACATCGCCAACAGGTGGGCTGACGGAGAAGACTCCATTCACCGAGCACAATCGGAAGAAGAGGACGACTATGGTCGACGGTGAGAGCGCTGTAGCAAGAGAAGATCGCGCGTCTACGACGATCGCGACGGACCCGACATGGTCGCGGCTGGCTACGCCGATCGCTGCAACGACGCCAACCGCAACAGCGGAGGATACCGCGGAGGAAACTTCCGCGACGGAGGACGCCCAGCGCAGTCTTGGCAACGCCGCGACCGCGATAACGGACCCTCAGCATACGAAAAGCTTTCGGGTCCATGCACCATCCACTTCTACATCGACAAGCAGGATGGCAAAAAGAAAGCGAGCCACATGCTCAAGGATTGCCGCGAGTTCCAGAAGCTCAACGAAAGCATGGTGCAGATGAGGCAGCAAGCTCCAATCCCTGCGTTCGGAAACGCACCCGCGCCTGGTGAGATAGCGCATGGAGCTCCTCCACCGCCACTTGTAGGAGGCCCAAACCAACCGGTCGCACCAGCACAAAACAACGCTGGGAACGGGTATCCCCCGCCGAAAGGAGCACTGATGATCCAGAAGGGGCGCCCTACGAATAGGGTGCAGAAGAAAATCACCCGACAGATCAACCTGGCCGTGGCAACTCCACCTGCCATCCCTGAGTACCTCAACGGATCGGAGTACTACATCACGTTCACTCGTTCGGATCACCCTTGCCAGATCCCTCGCCCAGTTCATGCTGCCCTGGTGCTGGAGGCGCAGATCGGAGGTTTCGAGATGAGTCGCGTCTTCATGGACGGCGACAGCGGCATCAACCTGATGTTCGCAAGCACTCTGGCTGCAATGTGGATCCCGCAGTGCAGCCTGGAACAGTCAGACACAACGTTCCACGGCATCGTTCCAGGGAAGGGAATATTCGCCCTGGGCAAAATATGGCTCGACGTCATCTTCGGCAAGCCGGACAACTTCCGACTGGAACGGCTCGAATTCGAGGTGGTGGACTGGCCATCACAGTACCACGCCATCCTCGGGCGTGTAGCATTCGCAAGGTTCATGGCTGTCGCACACTATGCATACCTGCTACTCAAGATGCCAGGACCGAAGGGCGTCATCACAGTCCACGGGAGCTTCACCCGATCGGACCAATGCAACAGAGATTTCAACAGAATCTCCCAATCATTCGGTATGCAGGAGGAGCTCCTTAGGCTCCACGAGGTGACGGACAATGGGGCACCCCCAGTCGCACGACAAAATGCACCCGACATGTCTTTCGACTCCACGGTCAACACAAAGAAGGTGCAGGTCCACCCGACGGATGCCTCCAAGACGGCGCTGATCGCCAACGACCTCAGCCCCGCATAGGAAGGCGCGCTCGTCGAATTCCTCCGTGAGCACTGGGAAATCTTCGCTTGGTGTCCTTCGGACATGCCAGGAGTTCCCAGGGAATTCGCCGAGCACGCACTCAACGTCTTTCCAGACACCAAACCCGTCAAGCAGTCCATCCGAAGACTGTCCGAGCCACAAGCCGAAGCTATCGGCAAGGAAATCAACAGACTACTCGCTGCAGACTTCATCAGGGAAATCAAAGAAAGCGAGTGGCTCGCTAACACAGTCATGGTCCCAAAGAAGGACACGGACATCCTACGGATGTGCGTGGATTTCACGTCGCTAAACAAGCACTGCCCAAAGGACCACTTCCCTCTTCCTCGGATCGATCAGATCATCGATTCGACTGTAGGCTGCGAGAAACTCTCCTTCCTCGACGCCTACTCAGGCTACAAGCAGATTCGACTCAAGGTTGAAGATCAGGAGAAAACGGCATTTATCACACCGTTCGGAGTATTCTGCTACAACACAATGCCCTTCGGGCTAAAGAACACAGGTGCCACGTACCAGCGATGCATGCAGGCCTGCCTCAAGGACCAGATCGGTCGCAACGTTCAAGTCTATGTTGACGACATAGTCATAAAAACCAGGGAGGCAAGAACACTTATCGACGATCTCCGCGAGACGTTCGACAACCTTGATCACTACAGGATCAAGCTCAACCCCGAAAAGTGCGCCTTCGGCGTCCCATCGGGTCAGCTCCTTGGGCACTTCATCTCTCAGCGAGGGATCGAGGCGAACCCGAAGAAAATACGAGCCATCATGGCCATGGATAAGCCAAAAAACATCAAGGGTGTCCAGCAGCTCGCGGGACGAATAGCGACATTGAGCAGATTCATCAGCCGCATGGGCGAGAAGGCCTTGCCATTCTACCAGATGCTACGCAAGGCAGATAAATTCGAGTGGACGCCCGAAGCCAACGATGAATTCAAAAGCCTCAAGCGGCTCATCTCCACCTCGCCCGTCTTGGTCATGCCAAAGGAGCGCGAGCCTCTGCTGCTGTACATAGAAGCCACACACCAGGTGGTCAGCACCGTACTAGTGGTCGAACGACCCGAAGAAGGCAAGACCCACGGGGTCCAGCGCCTAATCTACTACCTCAGCGAGGTACTGACACCAACAAAGCAGAGGTACCCTCACTACCAGAAGCTCGCCTACGTCGTGTTCATGACGGCTCGACAGCTGAGCCATTACTTCCAGGAGAACCAGGTGATGGTCGTCAACGAGGCACCCCTGAACAACATCCTAAATAACCCAGAAGCCATAGGACGCGTGGCCCTATGGGGCATCGAGCTGTCACCCCTGGACATCATCTACGAGAAGCGACTCGCAATCAAGTCTCAAGTCCTCCCGGACTTCCTCGTACATTGGATGGAGCTGCAACTACCAGATACCCCAGACATGTCGCAGTCATGGACCATGCACTTCGACGGCTCCAAGCGCGAAGCTGGAGTAGGAGCCGGGGTCATACTGACCTCCCCGCAGGGCGACCAGATGAAGTACGTCCTCCGGATGAAATTCCGAGCCTCCAACAATGAGGCCGAATACGAAGCCCTCATCCACGGCATGAGAATGGCAAAGATCTGCGGCGCAATGCGCCTGGTCATCAAACCTCGTTGTCCAGCAGAAGATGAACGAGTGCGACGCACACGCCGAAAACATGATCGCGTACCGCGCACTCTACAATGCACTCGAAGGAGAATTCGACGGCTTCGAGCTTCGTCACATTGGAAGAGAAAGCAACGATGAGGCCGACAGACTCGCCGACAGACTCGCCAACATCCGCTCCACCTGCGCAAAGGTGCCACCGGGTGTATTCCTCGAACAGATCTGCGTGCCATCCATCAAGCGGAAATTCCCCAAGGGATCACCTGAAGAAGCAGAATACTCGGGGGCTACGCTGCCCGAAGGACATGAAGGACCCGAGAAACTGGACACAGAGGTCGCCATGGTCAACCTAATGCAGGTCATGGCAGTCGAAGAAACTTGGACGCGACCATACCTCCAGTTCTTGATAAACGGAGAACTGCCTGACAGCCCGACAGATGCCCGGCGCATATCTTGTCGGTCAAAAGCCTTCACCATCATCAATGGCGAGTTGTACAAGCGCAGTATTACGGGTGTACTACAAAGGTGCGTCACCATCGGTGACGGGAAAGCCATCCTCCAATACATCCACGAGGGCATCTGCGGCCATCACGCAGGCAACCGCTCCCTTGTCGCCAAAGCTCTACGAGCCGGATTCTACTGGCCAACGGCCATGAGCGACGCAAAGGACATCGTCCGAAGATGCAACGGGTGCCAACGATTCGCCAACAAACCGCACGCACCCAGGTCAGAGCTCAGACCCATACCTATAGCTTGGCCCTTTGCTCAATGGGGCCTCGACATGATCGGCAAACTGCCAAAGTCCTCGAAAGGGGGACACGTTTACCTCCTGGTCGCAGTCGACAAATTCACCAAGTGGGTCGAGGCCATGCCCGTCACCAACCAAAAAGGCAAAACCACCATCAAGTTCTTCGAGTCCATTGTCTACAGGTTTGGCGTACCGCACATCATCATCACCGACAATGGATCGAACTTTATCTCCAAGGAGTTCCAGGACTTCTGCGAAGGCCTCGGGATCAACATCACGTACGCCTCAGTGGCACACCCGCAAACAAACGGGCAAGTGGAAAAGGCCAACGGCCTAATCGGCGCTGGTCTGAAGAAGCGCCTCATGAGTCCACTCGAACGGAAAGCTGGAGCATGGACGAAAGATCTACCATCCGTACTGTGGAGCTTACGGACTATGCCAAACAGCTCCACCGGCTACATGCCGTTCTTCATGGTACACGGAGCCGAGGCCGTGCTACCAGCCAAAGTACGCCGCCAGGCCCCCCGGGTCGTCGCTTACAGCGAAGCCGAATCCACGGCTGCACTCGAAGATGCCGTCGACACACTCGACGAAGCAAGAGACGTAGCAGCAGCTCGATCGGCGGTGTACCAGCAAAGTCTCCGCAACTACCACAGCCGCCGGCTACGCCCAAGGTCCTTCGTCGAAGGAGACCTCGTCTTGCGACTCAAGCAAGAGGGACCGAAGAAATTCGAGTCGCCATGGGAAGGACCCTACATCATCGCCGAAGTCATCCAGATGGCGCCTATCGCCTCAAGCACGTGGAGTCTGGAGTCGCATACTCCAACCCATGGAACATCGCACACTTACGGCGATTCTACCCATAGTTACCTACCCCTTTACTTTCAATAAGGCTTTTCAGCCAAGGCTATCCAGCCGAACAATGTACTTCCTCCATTACGATATAAATAAAGCTAAGTGCCTTGCCCCAAAATTTTGTTTCATTATTTGCAACTTTACTTTATGCTACAAACGCACTCGGGGGCTCCCCCCACCTCACGATTTCATCGACTGAGAATCACACGTGTACACCCTGAGTAGCTGACAACGTCAGGCAAACGAAAAGGACACGTACTCAAACAAAGCACTACGTGCTCACAATAAACATAAAACTTTATAACACAGGGCACAACACGCCCAGTCGAAATATACAAATTTTACATCTACCTCATTTACAGGTACTACCTATTCTGAAGAATCACTTGAGCACACTGCTCAAACAAATCTACTACCTGTTCGGCATACTGCCTTACAGCCGCATAATGCGGACGCATATCCCACTCGCCACCATCCGTCCGAAGAGGTGGCCCAGCTGCTATAACAGACAAATCTACATCAGGCCGGTGCAGCCTCACAAGGGACAAAGCAGCCTTCACGCCCGCAACGAGCTGTTGCCGCACCAACTCCTTGACATTGCTCACGCTTCGAAACTTCGACAGAAGACCCGCAAGGCTTGTTGGCACAACATCCAATGGAAACATGACATGCAACACCGAGGCAAGCGACGTTTGCACCTGACGAAGCACCCGCGAAACCTGGTGCACATGATCCTGCACCGTCGCTAGAGCCATGGCGCGGTCACGATCCATCCAGAAGAAGCCGCCAGCCTCCATGTCCTGTTGAGTCAAGCAATTGACCTGAATAGCGACACGCTCCTTCTCTTCCCTCGGAGCAAGGTTAGCACCTGCGACAATTGCACAAAATAAGAGGCAAGGCCAGCAGGCTCATTCGAAGAACTGAGTTGCAGCTCGAAACAAAGAACAACTTACATTGAAGCTGCTCAGACAGCCGAAGCAGTTCCGCCATCAAGTACTCCTCTCTGGTTGCACCACGATCCGCCTTGGACTTCCAAACATCGGCGTGACCTCGCAACCCGAGCAACTCCCTCTCAAGACTACGAACACGGTCCCGAAGAAATGCGATTTGCGAGGAATCATACAAAGATGGACGCAGCTGCGCTGCAGGCGAGGTGTCAACGGGGTCGGCACCCGAAAGAACCTAGCATAGCAGAAAAGCAAAGGACATAAAAATTCAGACAGAGAAGAGCACAACTCAGAAGAGTTCATTAAGCATATAAAGGCCAGTACGTGGCACAATGATTGCGTTCCTCACAAATATTTACAACAAAAAAAGACTACAAACTATCCTAAATCTACAACGCCTAAGACGCGGCACCCTGAGTAGCCTCGGAGGCGGATTGCCTCGTCTTGGCCTCCCCCTGTTGCCGCAGCGCATACTCAGACAGCAGATCAATGAGCTTTGGCCCATATCGCTTGCAGCGAGCAGAATAGGCAGCAAAAGCTACCACGGATCCATCCGCGGTCGTCGGCATCCGGGAGGTGATCTGAGGAAGGTCCAGCTCCGCTCCAGCCGCCAAAGCCATCGCCAGCCCGATGGACGCGCCGATGTCCTTCTGCTTGCGCTTGTACACCGCAGGCGCTTCGGCTGACAAGGCCTCCTCCAGGGTGTCAACATCATCAAGGGCCGCGCCCTTAGGGACAAGCTCCTTGTAGAAGCGGCCAAGGACTTCCTTCGCGTTGACAAGGGAGCCGACGACGGTGCTGCAGCGATCTTCGACCGCCGCAGTAGCATCATCTAGAGCCCTCCCGTGCTCTAGAGCGCCGCGGTCAAACTCGATGCATGCGGCATCTGAGGCAAAACAAAAAGAGAAGACTGAGGACAGTAACACAGAAGAAAGGCAAGAAAACGAAAACACGGAAGAAAAAATAAGGTACTCACCCGAAACAGCCTTGGCAGCAGCCATGAGCTTCTCGGCCACCTCTCTTTCACGCGCAGTCGTAGCCATGGTAAGCTGCTCCTCGCGGTCCGTAGCTTTCTGCTGCAGACGCTCCTTAGCTTCGGCTGCCTTGGCCAGCTCCAGCTCAAGGCGCTCCTTCGCATCAGCGGCGTCCTCAGCCTTCTTCTCCGATTGACCAAGGCTCTTATTGAGAGCGTCGATCTCACGGAGAGAAGTATTATGCTCCTCTGCATTCAAAACAATCAAACATCAGAAAGCAGGACAGAAATAAAGGAAAGAAGCACCCAAAGTATACGGGTACCTTGAAGCTGTCGGAGGTTGGCCTCCAGCACCATACGCTCCTGCACCAGCCGCTTGGCTTCCTGCACAAAAGGCTGCAGGAAGAAGAAACACCATTCAGGAAAAGGACTCGGGGGCTACGCCCAACAGGAGAAAGCAGAAGAAAATGACTCACACGAAAACACTTGGGGGCTCCCCCGAGACTCGAAGAACAAACTAAGAGAACCCTTTTACACACGCTCGGGGGGCTCCCCTAGTGATAGACGACTTACATGATCCAACGGTGATGCTGAAGGCCCGCTGGCGAAATTCTGAGGCGCAACCACCTGCACCTCCTACAGAGGAGGGTTCGGAACAGCGCCCCCCGAAGTTGCCACCGTCTGAGGAGGAGGAGACGCAACCTTCGACTCTCCCATCATCTCCTGAGCACCATCGCTGGAGGAGTCGTGGGAGGAGTGCCTGCACACGAAATATTTAGCACAAGAGCAAAAAGTCAACAGCAGAAAGACAGCAGTATAAAGGAAACTTACGAGTCCAGCGAGCTCAGGTCGAAGACAGGAGGAGTCCTTCGGGCTCTCTTCTCCCCCTTATTCTCTTCCTTATTCTCTTCCTTCTTTTCTTCCTTCTTCCGCTTCGCTGGCGGGTGCGGCGCTACATCCCGCACAGGAATGGCAGGAATGGGAGAGGAAGAGCCTCCATGCCCGTCATCGTGACGCTCAAGGCACAAAGGGTTTCTGGGAGTCGGAGGAGTCGAGGCATCCGAAGACTCGCTGGAGCTCCGTGATCGTTTGCGCGTATGGTCCTCGCTCGACTCGTCGGCATCTTCCGCTGGAGATCGCGCTGACGGCAGCTCGGACACGGAATCCACCACGTCATTATCCGGGGCATTCGAATATTTTTCAGGCAATGGAGGTACCATGCCTGGCACCTTGAAGCTCTGCAAAACCAGAAGGGACTTTGTTAGCAAACAAAGGAAAAGACATACGCAGTCGACGAAAAGCGCTACGCGCACAAATCTACACCTGTGGAACAGCCAACGCCGAAGAAAACGGCGGAGTCAGCGACTTCCCCGGGATTTTCTCTCTGGCCTTGAACTTCAGCAGCGAGCGAAGGGTCCTGTCAAGATCCCCCTCGGAGATTTTCTCAGCCGAAACCCTCGTCGGATCACGGCGCCCAGAATAAAGAAACATCGGGTGCGCCCTAGCCTGGAGAGGCTGCACCCGACGCTCGAGAAACATGCGGATGATATCCGCGCCGTTCACTTCCTTCTCCGAAATCAACTGGAGATCCTCCACCCGACGGTAAAGGGCCTCTATCTCCGCCTCCTCGCCATCCAGGATCTTGTTTTTCCAAGACCTTTTTGGCTCAATATTTTGTGAGGGGTCGAAAGGAACAAGACCAAAATCTTGCCCAGGCACTACGGAGTCGCGGATATAAAACCATCGCCTTCGCCAGTACTGGACAGATTCGGACATGGAAAAGGAAAAGAAAAGCAGATTGGGACTGAGGGAGATGATGCAACCACCAATAGGATAAACACCATCCGAACCAGACTGCCTCTTCACGGAATAAAGTTTCCGGAAGAGGCCAAAGTGCGGCTCAATGCCGAGCCAGCACTAGCAGAAAGTGATGAAACAAGCAATGTGAAGAAGAGAATTGGGCGAAAGATGATGAAGCTGGATGCCATAGAGAAAGAGCAGTCCACGGAGGAAGTTGTGGACTGGAAAGGAAAACCCACGCATAACGAAGGCGAGAAACATAACCCGATACCCAGCTGGGGGACGGGGGATTACCTCGTTGCCGGGGAGTCTGACGGCCTCCCTATCCTGCGGGATCAAGACCCGCTCGCGAAGTTTGCGGAGATCACTCTCCCGCGTCTCTGATCGCCGCCAACCACCGTCGGTGACATGGGTAGCGGTGGCGCTTTTCTTTCCTCCGGCGGCGCTGGTACCAACCGCAGATGATGACTTCTTTGATTTCCCCATCGCGCTACGGCGACGCCGGCGGTGAGAGCGCAGAAGGGAAGATGGAAATGTGGAAGGAAACTCCAGTGCGCAGCAAGAATCGATGGAGCACAAGGAGGCAGTGAAAACAAGAACTGATGCGGTGAAAACATACTGCAACTTTCCCCAATGATTATAACGACGAGGACAATGCACGGTAGCCGTCCATCCAGAAGACCTAACGCCAACGGCAGATCTGGCCATACACGTGTCAGCATCACAACGAACCGTCGTTACCACGCCGTCCACTATGCACGGAAATCGAGGAGACGCCGTAATTATCTCCACGCCGCGCGTGACCGGTCAATTCAAGGTCAGCAAGTGGGACCCACGTTCGTCCAGTCAAGTCATCTCTGGCGCAGTAGACGCTTGAGGTCATTGATCATCAGCACTGATGTCATCAAAAGCTATACTAGCAACAACTACAAGTTCTTCGGCTTCAAAGCTAAGAGTCTGCGCACCCGAAGGATGAATACGAACTATTTCTTCGAGTCCTACGCCGAGTCTGCGACTCCACTATGGACTCGGGGGCTACTCCCATAGGGAGGACGGATTTAAGCATCCGAAATTTTTTGTGTCCTACGGACTTAACAACTGAACAATGTTTGAACTAAAGTCTCCGCTCGAGTCTACGACTCGAACAGACACTCGGGGGCTACTCCCATAGGGAGCGCTGGTCGCGCACCCTATGAATTCTTCGACTGCAATCTTTCGGATCAGCATGCAAAAAAATTTCGGCCATTCTGCCCCAACAAAACGCTGAGTGAGCAACGATCTCCTTGGCCACCCGAAACACCTCCGCGGTGAAAAACACTCGGATGATGTGGCTGTGACACAAAGATAAGACCTACAGATATCATCTGATGGCCTGGCAACGCACACGACTGCGCTCTGCTAAGTCTGAACCCGTGCCAACAGGCGCGATGAAAAATCCCGATGGACGCGTTGGGTACATCAATTAATTTCACTGGAATTCCACTCCTGTAAGTCCTCCGCGGCCTGAGTCGAATTACACCAGCATATGTTCCAGTTTCGAGTTGAGGGACTCGAACCTAAGGAAGATCGTGTTGTTTAGTCCTAAGATAGTTAAATGACCCTGATCCGTCGGGTGAGTCAGGCATACGCATCAACAATCCCTACACATGAACTATTGAAATACATAGTTGCACCCGAAAGATTGAAGAGTCCTCAGCCGAACCTACGATTCGACTGATCACTCGGGGGCTACTGACATGGTTATACCCCGCGGGTGCATGATCTCAGCATACCTACTCCAGTCCAAGGAAGGCCCATGGCAAATGTACGTCGGCCCATGAAGACTTTCGGGTGGCCCAGGCCCATGATTCCTTCGGATCCTTAGAAAGCAAGACTAGAGTAGATAGGAAATTCAAAGGGGTAAAACCCTAGAACCTGTAACCGACTAGGTCTATGCCGGGACCTGCCCAAGTCTATATAAAGTCCAGGAGGGCACGACCTAGATCTCTCGACTCATACCTTCGCATACACACCTCCACGCCAGATTGCATCTGCGCACCCCTGTAACCTTCGGTTCCGCCATAATCAAGAGCAGACAAGCAGGAGTAGGGTTTTCCCTCCGGGGGCCTGAACCTGGGTAAACTTTGTGTCCCCGTGTTGCTTGTTTGCTAACCGTTCCACGATCTCCAGCATCCCCATCTTCTCCAAAACCCAAGTCCATAACAATGGGCATTGATGAGATCAAACGTCGTCATAGACGGTTGTGTGGTTGGGTTGTTGACCTTTTGTGGTCTTGTTGACCTTTTGTGGTCTTGTAGCCTTTTGTGGATTTGTTGGCCTTTTGTGGCGTTGTAGCCTTTTGTGGATTTGTTGTTGGGAGCCTCCAATCGAGTTGTGGAGATAGCCCCAATATTGTACGGTTTCGGTGACCGCCCTCAAGGGTCAGATAGTGGAGCGAGTGCCCGCCTTTTGTGGTGCGCACTCGGGAGAATAGGGTGAGCCTTTTGTGGCATCGGTGAGTTGCGTGCTTCCACATCCGGGGTGATGCCTTGTGTGGCGTTGGGTGAGCATCGAGCCACCACACCTTGAGGTGAGCCATTTGTGGCGTTCGGAGAGCATTGCGCCATCACACCTCTTCAACAGAGACGTAGCTTCTTTGGAAGTGAACTTCGGGAAACAAATCTTTGTCTATGTGTCCATAGGTTATCTCTCAACCGAGCCCTTTACTTATGCACTTTACTTTGTGATAGCCATCATGCTTAAAGTATTTATATATTGCTATCACCTTGTTGCTTGTATTGCTTAGAATAGGTTGTTGGTGCACTTAGGTGAACTTAGTGGCTAGGTTTTGTGCTTAATAAATTAAACATTAGTTTTATTCCGTATTTACTTGAGACTAAACCATAATTTTAAAAGCCTATTCACCACCCTCTAGGTGATGTCCATTTCACTTTCAGATGGTGGTGGAGATCGATGGAGATGGCTCCGGGGGCACTTCCCCGTCTCGGCAGGGTGCCGAAATAGAGACTTTCTGTCCCTCGAATCTCCCTTTCGGTGGCGGCGGCGATGCGGAACTTTTCGTGGATTGTTGTTGGATGTTTTAGGGTTTTCTCATCAGGGGATTCTTATAGGCGAAGAGGCAAGGTCGATGGAGGCTCAGGGGGGCCACACCCCCTGGTGGCACGCCCAGGGTGGGCCCGCGCCACCATAGGGTGTGGCCACCCTGGTGCCCTCCTCCGTCTCTGCTTCGCATTTCTGTATTGCTCCGGAAAAAATAGTAACTTTGACTTGTGTCCCGTCCAATTCTGAGAATATCCATTTTTTAGCTTTTCTGAAACCAAAAACAGCAGAAAACATAAAACTGGCACCGTGGCATTTTGTCAATAGGTTAGTTCTAGAAAACGTATAAAAATACCTCAAAGTGTAGAAAAAACATAAGACAAATGATATAAAACAACCATGGAGCATCAAAAATTATAGATACGTTTACAACGTATCATTGATCTCCACCTCTGCAATCTTAAGCATTGACAGAAGCTCGGAGAGAGACTTCTTCATGCCCTGCATGTTATAGTTCATCACGAAGCTCTATTAGCTAGGTTGCAGAGATTGGAGAACACGATGTATTCCTAAGTCAATGGGAACCGTTATTCGCAAGGACACAAGCTTATCGGCGTATGATACGTCGTAAACGTATCTATAATTTTTATGTTCCATGCTTGTTTAGTATCAACTTTTCTTTGCTTTGTCTACACTTTGAAGTATTTTTATATGTTTTCCGGAACTAATCTATTAACAAGATACCGCAGTGCTAGTTGCCTGTTTTCTTCTGTTTTGGTTCTAGAAAAGCCAGAAAATGAATATTCTCGGAATTGGATGGGACAAACGCCAAAGTCAATATTTCATCGAGGGGAACACGGAGCCAGAAGACAAGACCGAGGAGGTCCTCGAGGGGGCCACACCCCCTGGCCACGCGACTAGGATTGGCCCACTCCTGGGGGGGTGCAACCGCCTCGGGCACCCCCTTGGCCTCCCTCTTCGCCTATAATAAGCCCCCCATACCTAAACCCTTAGGACCCAATGAATCTTCCACGAAACAGTCCGTAGCCGCTGCCACCATCGTCCCTAGATCCGGGGATCTAAAGCTCTTCATGGCACCCTGCCGAAGGGGAGAGATCATCCCGGAGGCCTTCTTCATCACCATGCCAGCCTCCGGTATGATGTGTGAGTAGTTCCACCTTGGACTATGGGTCCATACAGAAGATAAATGATTGTTTCTCCTCCTTTGTAGTACCATGTTTAGATCTTGTGAGCTCCGTTCATGATCAAGATCATCTATTTGTAATCATGCATGTTGTTTTTGCGGGGATCCGATGGATATTGAGATTACTATGTCAGATTGGTTAATGGTTTTATCTTATTGATTCTATCATGTCTGTGTTGTTTGAGATCTTGCATGCTCTCCGTTTCTAGTAGCTATCTTGGCCAAGTAGATGCTAGTGACTCCAAGAGGGAGTATTTATGCTCGATAGTGGGTTCATGCCTCTATTGAATCTGGGGAAGTAAAATAAATCTCTAAGGTTATAGATGTGTTGTTGCTACTAGGGAGAAAACAACGATTTTTTGTTCATGGAACAATTGTATTGTTTACTTTACACACTTTGCTTAAAGTAGTTATTCGTTGCTTGCAACTTAATACTGGAGGGGGTTCGGATGATAACCTGAAGGTGGATTACTAGTCATAGATGCAGTTGGATGGCGGTCTATATATATTGTTGTAATTCCCAATCGAATCTCATAGGATCATGAATGTCTAGTATTGCATTATTATGCATTGCTCAGTCCTGTCAATTGCCCCGCTGTAATTTGTTTACCCAGCATGTTATGTTGTTTATCTTAAGGAGAACATCTCTAGTGAACTATGGACCCCAGTCCAATATTTATCATTAATACTTCTTCCATTATTACTGTTTACTTTCTGCAAGCCACCATTACCTTCCACACCATACGTTTAATCCTTTGTTTTCAGCAAACTGGTGAGATTTACAACCTCACTTTTCGTTGGGGCAAAGTCTTGAGTTCGTGTTATGCAGGTTTCCTAGTTGCTAACAACACTTTTGAGTTGTTTCCTTCCTCCTACTGGTTCGATAACCTTGGTTTCATACTGAGGGAAGACTTACTGTTGTTCTCATCATACCCTCCTTTTGGGGTTTCCAATGAAGCTCTACACTGATCTGAGCCGCCATTAGCGTACCTAGACATTTTGAGTACGTGCTTACTAACGGAGCTGTTATTTTTCATCATGCATCTAAAGACCATTTTATAAGCATTATAACTCTCTACATCAACATGGGTATCGAAAATCATTTTCAATTCACCCATTGTATCAAAGGCATTGTCGTTTTCGAAACGCTTTCGAAGTTCTGGCTCTAGCCCATATAGTATGTCGCAATGAACTAAGTTGTGGTCCTCCTGACGAGTCAAATAGGAATTCTTTTCCTCATCAAGGGCATCATCAAATGGTGGGGGGCCTAGCGGCGCTTCTAGCACATATTGCTTTTGTGCAGCAGAGAGGAGAATCTCAGATTCATTTCCCAATTGGTAAAGTTGCTACCATTCGTCGCAAGTTTCAAAGTTTGTAAAGTTTAGACTAAGTTTATGATAGATCGAGTTCAACTAATCCAAATTATGAATGAACTCCCACTCAAAAACAACACCCTTCATGTCTTTTTGTTGATTACATAAACCAAATTCACTACACCAAGTCCGATCATCACGTGAGTCCGTGTCGTTTCAAAGGCGAGCATCTATATGGGCATCATATCAAATATATGACTCATTCTTAACCTTTCGGTCCGTGTTCTGAGGCCATGTCTGTACATGCTAGGCTCACCAAGTAAGAACCTTAGTATTTGCGTGTGTAAAACTGTCTTACACCTGAAATATGATCGTATATTCAAGTACAACCGATCATCACATGATGTCTTGAAGCGGCAAGACATAATCGATACATACTTAAGGAAGAACACATTTTTTATCTTCATATCTAAATGAGGGATCATCTTATAATGCTACAAAATGCCAAACAAGCAATACAAGATGCAAAAACATCATATGTGAAAAGTGAAATGATATGGTTCTTGCACTTGATCACTATCATGTGCATCGTGATATGATATTTATCATTCCTTTGTGTGTAAGGCCAAGGTCTAGGGAACTTACACGTTAGGTGTGTTGTAAGAGTATCAACTATACATCAACTTACAACATTACCATATCATGAGACTAGCCCAACAACAATCTAAACTAGAGGCTACTAATTTATCCATTGCAAGTTTTAGTGGTTTAGGGCTTTCGAAGATAGAACGTTCTTACCTACGAACATGGAACCACAATGATGATAACCAAATTATTAGCAACTCGTTTTAAATTAGATATTGACTATAGTAGAAGATACAGACACTCTCTAGCCACTTATGCAAAACTAGTTGCATGTCAAGCGTGGAACTGGTCTCATGTGCTAGGACATGTAAAGTTTGTCCGGGCGCTTTATCCCACTATGTCACCAATATCCAAAGTACAAGCAAGAAGCAATAACATGATCATCATCGGCCACATACTCATATGTGTACTACCCGTGCAAAGCATCTACGTATAGATCCGGCTCTGATACCACTGTTGGGTTCGCAGCATAGAAAACAAAAAAAATTCCTACGATGGGAACCACTAAGCACCAAGATATATATACTAGATAGAAGCAACGGGTGGATATACATCCATAGAGAACATACCCTCGTATACCGACAAATTTTAACAAGGTTGTACTCGTGGATGATGTATACGAACGCTTGTCGATCTCAAGATCGAGAAGAAGTCCAGCGCCGGAAATCAGCAGCGCATCCGTGATCGCACACACGTTCAAGCCACCGAACAACCTCCGCCTCCTCTCTCCAGCGAAGCAGCGGGAGAAACAACTACTTCCAGATGAAAAGCCACCGGGAACATGTATCTTGCTTGTCTGATACCATGGGGGAATAATTTTAGAGGGGGAGAGAGATCCTTCACGAGGAGGTGTGAGCGAGAGAGAGAGTAGTGGGGCTTTTATAGGAGGAGGGGGACACCCCAAGGGGAATGGCCGGCGCCATGGGGTCTGCCCACACACCTTCCTCCATTCATGTGAGTGGATTTCCCACTCACAAATTATCCCTCCATATTCTCCACTCAAAAACCCACTCAAATTCCCATTAAATTTCCACCAAATTTAATGTAATCTCTCTTTAAATAAAACTCCTTTTATTTATTTATTCAGAATTTTTTCATATACATTAATTAACAAACATTCACATAAAACCCTTGCTACTATTCAATTTCACATGCAGAAACAATTTCAGCAATTTCACCCGAAACAATTCCGGTATCTAGTGAAATAATTCCTGCGCTTTGTAATTCTTTTGTCTAGAACATATTTGCTCCAAATGGTGTTGTTGTATCTTAAGTGTGTCACCCTACGGTTCGCAAATAATGCGGACATGATTGAGACCCCTCTCGGATCAATAATCAGAAGCGGGACCTGGAGATCCATACTGACTCCCACACATTCAACAATGACTTCTTGTGATTGTGAGAACCTTTTGCGCTAATAAATTAATCCCTTTGTCTCACGATATATTACATGTCTGAGATTTGATCATCGGTATCTCCATACCAAGTTTGATCTCATTACCGACATGTTTCTCGTTCCCATGATATAACATTCTAGTGATCACATCACTTGCTTGCAAGGTAACTAATGTGATATCACCAAAAGGTCCTAGAGTATATCTATCTGTCATCGGGATTGAAAAATTCCACTCTTAATCCATGAGCCTCTACATAACACCTTCGTAACACTGAACCCACCTTTATAGTCACCCTGTTACGGTGTGATGTTTGATGTTATCAAGATACTCTTCCGGTGTTAGTGATTGACATGATCTTATGATCCAAGGACTAGGATTACTTTGTATGATGTTATAGCAATATGAACACACTGACTTGATCGTAATGCTATACTTCGGATGAATGTTCATCACATCATTCCAATAATGTTGTGACCTTGTTATTAACAACATCCAATGTCTATGACCAGGAAACCTTGATCATCTTATTAATCAACGAGCTAGTTTATAAGAGAGGCATAACTAGGAAATTTATATTTGTTTATTAAACACACATGTATTAACGTTTCCGTATTAATACAATTATAGCATGTAAAATAAATATCTATCATATACTTGGAATACTTATAATAACAACTTTATTATTGCCTCTCAGGGCATATTCCCTTCAGGTAGACCATGCAGTCATGTAGAGGTGCAACGAGGCGGCTGGGGGATGACATGGAGGCGCATGGCAATGGTGGGAGGGTGCAGCGAGAGAGAAAATAGGGATACATGGGATTGAGGGGATAGAGGGATACATGGGATTGAGCACCACGCAGCACAGGACGTACATAACCGTTCTCGTCTTCCACCTCCCTCTCGCGTTCCCCGCCTCCCTCTCCCTTGAGAGTTGCCCCCTTTTCCCCGGGACAATCCAAGGCCCTCCTCATCGGCGATGCTGGCCGGAGGCAGCTAAGGAGCAGAGCCGGCTGCAGTAGTTTAGGTTTTAGGCTTAGATTTTGTAGATCTTGTCCCCCCGTGGTGTTTTGGAGTAGGATGTTAGATCCCATCGGCTGGATCTGGCACGCCCGTTGCTCTCTCTCCCTCGAGGCAATGCACTGGTGGCAGGTGTGGTGGCAAGATTGGAGCCTGAAGCTCGGCATATCCATGAATAAGCCCGTCTTCCCCTCTCTCTGGAGGTTCTCCGTCCTGGTGCTTCTCCATGGTGTCAGGTGGTCGCCAGTGCCGCTGTCGTCGAGTTTCCAAGGTGGGAACTGGGCAACGATGGTGAACCTGGTGAAGCCTTCTTCAATAAGTGGATCGTGGCTTCTCCTGCTTGTCACTACCAACATCTTCTACGCCCTCCTCCGAGTTCGTGGCAGGTTCTTCGGGTTTGACGGCGAGCTGCATCATATGGAGAAGTATTGGGGTGCTCTCTCTGCCCTGACTCTGCTTTCATCCCTGTTTTTCTTCTTCTCCCTAAGATCCACGATGGAGATGGGGAAAGAAGTTCTCAGTGCTGAAGCATAGTTGGGGTGCATCTAGGGTCAAAGAACCTTTTCTCCTGGGAGCTCATCTTCTGCGTCTGAATGGAAGGCGCCGAAATCCTTGGCCAAATCGGCCTTATCCATGTAGGTGTGCTCCGAAAATTTCTCAACCTCCATTGGGAGGCCCTTTTCGAGCTCAGCCGCTAAAAGCTTCACCGGGTCGGAGGCAAGTGGTGATGTCCCCTTCTTTGTCCATGGTTGCAGCGTTCTGTGCTCTCTGCTCCACAGTGGAGAAGAGAAAGGACTAGATTGTAATTTTCAATCCTTTAGCAAGGTCTTTTCTATAAATGCCAGGAATCCATGTATTATTTTTCCATCTCATGGGACCCTTTGTAATAAACTTATGCCTCCACTGCTATATTAATGAAAGGTTCTAACCCCTTCTGGGGCACTCTGTGCTTCAAAAAAAGAGGGGATAAGGTCGTGGGGGCTCCACCCACGACTTGATATGCATGCACGACCCACACTTCTCAGACCCTGATGATGGACCGCAGAAATCCCCTGGGAGTAGTATTGTTTTACTTCAGATTATGTATTTTTTAACAACTACACGAGATTAAAATTATTATTTATAAAAACGAGATTTTTTATTTTAGTAACATCAAAGAAGTAGACGGAGATTATAAACACATTTTTGGATGTGAGGGTGGTTCTCTTTCGTTTAATTACCTAGGAGTAGAAAACTTCTCAATAAAGAATGGAAATTGGTGGATGGCCGCTTTGAATGAAAGTTTGATTGCTGGTTAAGCAAGTTACTCTCATTATAGAGGTTGATTTGTGTTAATTAATTCCGTTTGATAAGGCGCCTAATAATGTTATTACTATCTATTTTTGAAAATACCTAAAGAAGTGAGAAAAACATTAGATTTTGTAGGTCTCGTTTTCTTTGGCAAAATGATCAACTTGAAAAGAAATATCAATTTACCAAATTAAATATTATTTGTCGATCCAAAGACCATTGGTTTTAGGTATCGAAGTACTTGATATAAACAATAGGTATTTATTTAGCAAATGGCAATTTAAATACTACATGAGAAGAGGGTGTGGCACGATTTATTACATAACAATTACCCCCCAAAAAAATACAAGCTAAACCCAGGAACACTCCCTTTTGGAAAGGACTTTTGGGTTCTTTCGGCGTGGTTCTTTTATAAGTGGTGATGCTACAAATACCCATTTTTGGAAAGACGCATAGTTGGGGTATAGGCCACTTTCATATCCATATGCATCATTATATAATAGCGTGTGACATATAAATGTTATTGTTGCAGATGTGCTCTCCCAAAGACCGTTAAACATAGGTTTTAGACATGCTTTACTGGGAGATAAATGAGATAGTTTTAGAGGTTCAACGGCTAATAGAATGAAGCTTACAGATGAATCGGATAGTCTTAGGTGGCACGTAACATCTACATGCTTATTCGTTGTGAAATCTATGTATGCTAATTGTATGAATGGGCACACTAGGTTTCTAAGAATATATTTGTGAAAATTAAAGGTACCGCTGAAGATAAAGATCTTCATATGGTTTTTCAACAAGAAAGTGTTACTTACCAAAGATAATCAGGGAAAATGAGGTTGGACTTGATGTAAAAAGTGTGTCTTTCGCGACTTCGAGGAGTCTATAACAAATATTTACCGCGTGCCCTTTCACTCATTTGATTTGACGAGTTGTTCATTTTTCTTTTAACATACATTCAGCAGCCAATATAACTTGATGGAATAGATAGAAGGGTTAAGGCACAAATCTGTCTGGGTGTTTATGCTCTACTGTGGGAAAATTGAAATTTTCAACATAATATTGAATTTAATAATAATACCACCCCAAATATTTTACAGCTTATGTACATAACTCCATATCGGATATATATATCGTGGTGCTTCCTGCATGTGGAACAACTAAGACATATGAATACTAGGTGCAATTGACTACACTAGTAGGAAAAGACCTAGTGACGGCGTTCGGAAAAGGAGGTTAGTGGTGTTGAATATGCACGCCATAAATCTCACGCCACTGGTAGAAGATAGTGATGGCGTCCAAACTGAACGCCACAAGTAGAAACCATAGTAGTGGCGTTTACGTGCAACGCCAGGAGTGTGAAACTACCTCTGACGTTCTGCACCTACCAGCGGCGTTCGCCCTGCACGCTATTAATATTGGCATAATGGTGGCGTTCACGCCGAGCGCCACCAGTGTTGTAATTGCTGACGGCGTTTCCTTTTTATCGAACGTCATGACTATTTATTTCAGGGCCAATTTTTTTAAAATTTTCTTCCGCTGGTGCATTCAAATATTTCGAGGTCACAGTCGAAATACTTAGTTACAACATCTCAGTCAATAGAGCTAGTTAGTTCATCTTATTCATAACACAATAAAAATTATCTTACATAAGAACTAATTGGATCAACTAATGCATGACTATATAGAAGATGGTTTCAAATACTTACAAGATGAACATAGAATATGATATCACATAACATAGAAGATAAACAAGTACACAATAAAGATAGATTGGACAAAAATTATGTAGTTCTTGAAGTTAGTAGACCCGGTCACTTGCTTTTCAACTTCATAGTTGCTTCTCTTTTCATCGGGCTTAAGGGAGTTGAAGTACCCCTCCTCCGCCATCTCTTTTGTCGAAAACCCTTTGAAGGAGTTGTTGGAATAGCCTATAACTTGTTTACTACATTCATACCATGAATTGTAGACTCCCGGAACCTTTTCTCGACATACCGCATACCATTTATCCTAGCAACACACATAAGATGGTACACATCATTAGCAACAACATGTAAGTAATATCAAAATCATATAATAAAAATCATCACAAGTTGTCAAGCCTACCGAATGTGTGGACGTCGAAGATGAAGGGGTGATGAATTTTTTCTTTGCCATCTTTGATCTAAATATGAAGTTGCGTAGACAATTTTTGTAAGAATAAAGAAAACACATGCAAAAAACTGGCGGCGCTGCCACTTTTGGGTCACCAGAGTCTCACCGTCGTCGGGTAGAGAGGCGGCAGACTCCCCAACACGGGCTTCGTGGAGGTGGAGGCGTCGGTGGGGAGGCCGCAGAGGCGTCGGGGAAGTGGTGCCGTGCTTGGCCAGGGTCGGGGAGGTGGGGAAGCGTCAGGAGGTGGGGAGGCGTCAGTGAGGTGGCGTTGTGCATGGCCAGGGTTGGGGAGGCCACGGAGGTGTCGGGGAGGTGGCGCCGTGTGTGGCCGGGGTCGGGAAGGTGGGATGCATCGGGGAGGTGGCGTCGTTGCCGGGGTCGTGGAGGTAGTGGCGCGGACGATCGTCTCGGGGGAGTTGACGGGATCACCTGGTCTGGTGCGGATGTGGTCGGGAAGGTGGCGGTGTGGCCGGGGTCGGGAGGTGGCGGCGGACGCATCGGCGAGGTGGGCAAATGGATCGATCTGGATCCACATTGCTTATTTCATATTCACTTTATTGTAGTAGTGACGTTTGAGAAATAGAAGCGTCGGTACTATAACGATAGTAGTGGCGCTCTCGGTGAAATAAACGCCTCTAGTATTACTAGTAGTGGCACTCGACATCCTAGCACTAGTGGAAACGAAGCCTTTGGTTGAGCCTGGAAATGAGCTTTAACACCGATTCTTCTACGAACCGGTGTTAAAGGGGGGGCCGTACCAGCGTGGCCCGTGCAGCAAAAAGGAGCCCCCCTTTAACACCGGTTCGTGGCACGAACCGGTGTTAAAGGCCCCTGCACCAGTGGCCCACGTAGCCCCCCTTTATCACCGGTTCATGGCTTGAACCGGTGTTAAAGGGGGGCTACATAAGACACCGCAGCCCACAACCCTCTCTTCCATTTTTTCACTCTCTCATTTTGGAGCCTAGCAAGAGGGTGTGAGGTGTGCTAGTTTGTGTTTTTTTCGTATGCACAAGAGGTGTTCGGTGAAATGCCCGAGAGTTTAAAATAAGTTTTCTCGTTGCTCTTTCCTTCTCGATCGAGGTCGGCAACTATCCTTTCATGTGTCATTGATGTACTATATATATAAATGGCCATCTCCCTATTAATTTTTGATATATACTATATATTAATGCAGATGAACCGACAATGGATGTACGGTGACCGACGCACTTCCGAGTACATTACGGGCCTCCAAAATTTCATCGTTGTGGCTAATGCAAACCGTGGTCACAATGGTTTTATGTGTTGTCCGTGTGTTCACTGTCAGAACAAGAAAGACTACTCAAATACCAGAACCATTCACGCCCACCTGCTTCGATCCGGTTTCATGCCCAGCTATAATTGTTGGACCAAGCATGGAGAAAAAGGGGTTGTGATGGAAGACAACGAAGAAGAAGAGGATGATGACAACTATCATAATATGTATCCTGAATATGATGATACTGCAACGGGGGTAGATAATGAAGATCAAGAGGCAGCAGATGGGCCCGCTGATGACGATCTTAGTCGGGCCATTACTGATGCAAAGGAATAATGTGAAACTAGAAGGGAGAAGGAGAAGCTGGAGCAGATGTTAAAGGATCACAAAACATTGTTGTACCCAACTTGCGAAGATGGCCATAAAAATCTAGGTACCACACTGGATTTGCTGCAATGGAAGGCAGAGAACGGTGTGACTGACAGCGCATTGTCAAAGTAGTTGGTAAAAATGAAGAATCTTCTTCCAAGAAATAATGAGTTGCCCGACAGTACATACCAAGAAAAGAAGATTGTCTGCCCTCTAGGATTAGACGTGCAAAAGATACATGCCTGCATTAATTACTGCATCCTCTACCGCGGTGAGAAGTACGAGAATTTGGATGCATGCTCGGTATGCACTGCACTGCGGTATAAGATCAGACGAGACAGTCCTGGCGATGTTGAGGGCGAGGCCCCTAGGAAGAAGGTTCCTGCCAAGGTTATGTGGTATGCTCCTATAATACCACGGTTAAAACGTCTCTTAAGAAATAAAGAGCATGCCAAGTTGTTGCGATGGCACATGGAAGACCGTAAGAAAGACGCGATGTTGAGACACCCCACTGATGGGTCACAGTGGAGAAAAGTCGAGCGAGAGTACCCGGACTTCGCACGTGACGCAAGGAACTTAAGGTTTGGTCTAAGTACAGATGACATCAATCCTTTTGGTGAGCAGAGCTGCAGTCACAGCACCTGGCCTGTGACTCTATTTATCCATAACCTTCCTCCTTGGTTGTGTATGAAGAGGAAGTTCATTATGATGTCAGTGCTCATCCAAGGCCCGAGACAACCCGACAACGACATTGATGTGTACCTAAGGCCATTAGATGAAGAAATTTTACAAATGTAGGCCAAACCAGGTGTACGTATGTGGGATGAGCACAAATGGGAGCCATTTGACCTACGAGCATTGCTTTTCGTAACCATCAATGATTGGCCTGCTCTTAGTAACATTTCAGGGCAGACAAACAAGGGATACAATGCATGCACACACTGTTTAGATGAGACTGAAAGTGTATATTTGGATAAATATAAGAAGTTTGTGTACCTAGGGTATCGTCAATTTATTCCGAACCTGCATCCAGTAAGAAAGAAAGGCAAGCATTTCAAACGTCTAGCAGAACCCCGGAGGAAGCCTGTCCTCCGTACCAGTGAGGAGGTATTTGGTATGGTCAAGGACCTAGAAGTAATCTTTGGAAAAGGTCCTGGCAGTCTATCTGTTCTGAATGACGATGTCGGACACGCGCCCATGTGGAAGAAGCAATCTATATTTTGGGACCTACCCTATTGGAAAGTCTTAGAGGTCCGCTCTTCAATCGATGTGATGCACGTGACGAAGAATGTTTGTGTGAACCTGCTAGGCTTCCTAGGAATGTATGGGAAGACAAAAGATACACCGGAGGCACGGCAGGACCAACAACGTCTGAAAGACCCTGAAGAGCCTATGCATCCTGAGAACGAGAAGGGTAAACAATGCCACTTAACTCCTGCCAGCTACGCTCTTACCAAAGCAGAGAAGGAAATCTTTTTTGAATGCCTGAGCAGTATCAAGGTCCCGTCTGGCTTCTCGTCGAATATAAAGGGAATAATAAATATGGCAGAGAAAAAATTCCAAAACCTGAAGTCTCATGACTGCCACGTGATTATGACACAATTGCTTCTGATTGCATTGAGGGGGCTTCTACCTGAAAATGTTTGAGTACCCATTGTGAAGATATGTGCCTTCCTCAATGCAATATCTCAGAAGGTAATCGATCCAGAAAGCCTACCAGGGTTACAGACAGATGTGGCCCAATGTCTTGTCAGCTTTGAGTTGGTGTTCCCACCATCCTTCTTCAATATTATGACGCATCTCCTGGTTCACCTAGTAGAAGAGATTGCCATTCTCGGTCCTGTATTTCTACACAATATGTTCCCCTTTGAGAGGTACATGGGAGTCTTAAAGAAATATGTTCATAGTCGTGCTAGGCCAGAAGGAAGCATCTCCAAGGGCTATGTAACAGAGGAGGTCATTGAGTTCTGTGTTGAGTTTATTCCTGACCTTAAGGCGATTGGTTTTCCAGAATCACGACATGAGGGGAGACTGCGTGAAAAATGCACCCTAGGATGTAAAGCAATGATATGTAGGGACGAGCATTCTCTCAATCAAGCACACTACACGGTTTTACAAATATCTATCTTGGTTGCCCCGTATATCAATGAACACAAGAATTTAATACACCTCAAACACCCAGGACAGTCTGATGAATGGATTATAAGTGAACACATGGCGAGTTTTGGCGGCTGGCTGCAAAGACTTCTCACGAATAACACCATTGTTGGGGATCAGCTGTACTTGTTGGCCAGGACACCATCTTCGACCGTATGTACTTTCCAAGGGTACGAGATAAATGGGAATACATTTTACACGATAGGCCAAGATAAAAAGAGCACCAACCAAAATAGTGGTGTCCGATTCGATGCAGCAAAAGACAATGGGCAAAACACCACGTATTATGGGTTCATAGAGGAGATATGGGAACTTGACTATGGACCTAATTTTAAGGTCCCCTTGTTTCGATGCAAATGGGTCAAGCTAACAGGAGGAGGGGTTGAGGTAGACAAGAAGTACATAATGACAACAGTGGATCTCAACAATCTTATGAAGGTAGACAAGAACTTAGACGAACCGTTCGTCTTAGCCAATGATGTGGCTCAGGTTTTCTATGTGAAGGACATGTCTAACAAACCGAAAAAAAGAAAAAAATAAGCAAACAAATACATCACACGATGAGCCAAAGCGTCACATAGTTCTTTCAGGGAAAAAAAAACATCGTGGGAGTGGAGGACAAGACAGACATGTCAGAAGATTATAATAAGTTTGATGAAATTCCGCCCTTCAGAGTGAAGACTGACCCAACCATCCTGTTAAACGGTGCTGATACTCCATGGTTATGGCCGACGCGATCATAAGATTGACTATATGTATTGATTGAACCATTTTTGGCACACATATGTATCTCAACATGGAAATCAGTGTCATATTTCTTCTGTTAATAGTATATGTATTAAATAAGCCATTTTTCTTCCTACCATTTTTTCCCTCCATTTCTTCCCGCCATTTTTCTTCCCGCCATTTTTTTTGCCATTTTTCTTCCCGCCAGTTCTTCCCTCCAGCCATTTCTCACTATATATGTATGTAGGGTTGGCCTCCATTGTCATTGCACATCTCTAGACTCATATCTGCAACCTCATCACTCTTTCCCATGGCTTCCACCGTAGCACTAACCCCCAGGGAGGCGGAGGCGCTTTGCGCGTCGAACTACCCCTGCCCGCCGGGCTACTATGTCCCCGTCGGCTGGATGCTGAGCGCCGGAGGTGTGCCGGTTCCTCCAGTCCCTCTAGGTGTGGCGCGCCGGATGGCCATCACGAACCACTACTACTTCGAGCTCACGCCGGAGCAGCGGAGGAATCCCAGATGGCATCCCGACTATTTCCCTACTTGGGAAGCCTTCTTCGTGGATCGGCATGAGAGGGCGCTCGCCAGGCACGAGGAGGACGGCCCACCTCCTCCGAACTTCAACGAGGCCGGCCGTCGGCTATGGTGGCACGGTCGGACTCTCTAGAGCGTCATGGCCTATGACACTGCCGCCGACTCTAACCCCCGTCTGCGCTACCCTCAAGTCCAGCCCACGCATACTCAACCTTCAAGGTTCAATTACGGCGACCCCGATGTCGACAGCGATGACGGCGGCGGCGAGTACGATGACTACAGTGGCGAGTATTACAGGTGCAGGCAGGAGCATGACTGAATCACTCCAACATTCCGAAACAAGTTCGGCTGATTGTTACTTAATCTGGCCATGTATCTTAATTTTCAGTTATTTTATGTATCTTAATTTTCAGTCGTGCTTTATGTAACTTACTGTTAGTTGCATTCTGTATTTTAATTCCAGTTCCATCTCCTTCACAAAATGACCTATCTCATTCGAGGTTTCTTGGCTTTCGGGTCAAATGACCAATGTTATGGCTAGAATCAAGGCATAGTTTGTGATAATGTGGCCATATTGTGCATACATGTGCATCATGGCATGGCAAACAATGTTGCAAGAGGAAGTTTTCCATTTTATCGCACCAAAAAGGCATTTTCCATTTTCCGAGCATAAAAACGGACGGTTTTGTGAAGCAACCACCAAATGGATAATTCAAAAAACCACCACCACATTTTATAAAAATACTAGACCACCTTATATGGACAATGTATCAACAGGGGGATCTGAAACTTTTCCGTCCACCTCTGGTGAAAAAGACAAATTCCTGCCGAATCGGTAGGAAGTGGGTCAGATATGAACTACAGGTACATTATACGATGCTCATGATTTTTTTCAAAAATCATTTTTAGGTTCACAATATGCTATTTTATAAAAAATCCAATGCAAGTTAAGCGAGGCTTGGCCCCGAGCTAAGAATCTTCATGTCCGTTGTTCGACAAAGTTTGACGATAGTTTAAAACGGGGATAAAAAATTAAAAAAAGATCGAAACAGTGCGAAACCTTCGCGTGGTGTTATATTATGTGACATAGTTAGAAGGAAAAATCTCAAACTTGGTATATTGATTATGTCTCAAAAAAACCTTCACAAAATGACCTATCTCATTCGAGGTTTCTTGGCTTTCGGGTCAAATGACCAATGTTATGGCTAGAATCAAGGCATAGTTTGTGATAATGTGGTCATATTGTGCATACATGTGCATCATGGCATGGCAAACAATGTAGCAAGAGGAAGTTTTCCTTTTTATCGCACCAAAAAGGCATTTTACATTTTCCGAGCATACAAAATGGACGGTTTTGTGAAGCAACCACCCAATGGCTAATTCAAAAAACCACCACCACATTTAAAAAATAATACTAGACCACCTTATATGGACAATGTACAAACAGGGGGATCTGAAACCTTTCCGTCCACCTCTGGTGAAAAAGACAAATTCCTGCCGAATCGGTAGGAAGTGGGTCAGATATGAACTACATGTACATGATACGATGCTCATGATTTTTTACAAAACTCATTTTTAGGTTTACAATATGCTATTTTATCAAAAATCCAATGCAAGTTGAGCGAGGCTTGGCCCCGAGCTAAGAATCTGCATGCCCGTTGTTCGACAAAGTTTGACGATAGTTTAAAACGGGAATAAAAAATTAAAAAAAGACCGGGTTAGATTCCTTTTTAGATGCTTAATATTTCTTATGTTCAAAGTTTTAGGGTTTGTCTATTTTATTTTTGTTTGAATTGAATAATCAAAAGTTATATGTAAGTGTTTTAATTATTTTGAAAATTTTCATCTAAAGTAAATATAAAATGTTTTTACATGAATGGATAGATATTATTTTTTTGAAAATTATGATATATTATTCATATTTTTCTAAGTTGAAATGAAAAAGATATGAATTTTCTAAATTCATATCCTATTTTTTGAGTTAAAAATGCCCCCACTGCTTTAATACATGAAATAAATACCCACGAACCGGTGTTAAAGGGGGGGCCACGAACCGGCGTTAAAGGGGGGCCACGAACCGGTGTTAAAGGGGGGGGGGTTGCGGGCGCGAACGAATTTCCCCACTTTAACACCGGTTCGTGCCACGAAATGGTGTTAAAGGGGGGGGGGGCATTTATAACGCCTTCCTCTCTTCCTTCTTCCCCCCAGCAAGATCGAAAATCGCGCGCAGAGGAAGCAGAGGAGAGCCACGCCGTCGCCGTTCTGCCGTAGCTGTCCAGCCCTCGCCGTCGCCATCCCGCGGGAGCGTCGTCGCCCCCCTCGCCGCGCGTGAGCCGTCGCCGTACGTCCGTTGCCGTGTCCACGCCCTCGCCGTCGCGCCCTCGCCGTCCAGCCGTACGTCGCCATCGCCCTCGCCCTCGCCGTCGCCCTCGCCCTCGCCGTCGCCTTCACCGTACGTACGTATGATCCACGCCCTATCCACGCCCCTCCCCCCTCGAACTCTCTCCGAGCAGGGTGCGTGTTGGTGCATGCACCGGCGGCGCGCATGCACCTGCCCTGCGGGCGGTTCCTCACTGGCGGGCGGGCGCCCTGCCACCCCCACCGGTGGACAAGGTCACTATTTTTTGGTTAAAAATACAACAATGTCACTATTTTTTGGTTAAAAATATTTTATAATCATTGACTTATGTTTTTTTTAGAAATACACATGTAAAAATTATGGTCAAATTTTTGCGTGGAACGGTTCATGTTTAAAGACTCATAAAGAATGTTCTATATCTTAGCTTAAAGAAATTAAGTAGAGGAAGAAGATATCCATAGATTAAAATGAGGAATATTTTTGTAGTTGTCCAATCTTTAATGATGATAATTATGTTCTATTTTGTAGTTGCATTGCATATTCTAACTCCCAATGGTGAATTTTATATAGGAGGTGTACAATTTACCCTGTAATAATTTGTTTAGCTCAGCAGATTGATATCTAGAAGATTGACTTAACTAAATATATGTTTACCTAATATGAATTTTTTTCGCCGCCTTATTGATGCCAAAATATAGATGGACCAATTACTTATGGGTGGGAGCTTATACTTGGAGCTTAGTTGATCATGCTTCTCGGAGAGAGTTTATAATTGTTCGCAAGAAAATTTCGTATCATTGGTGAGCTGCTATATATGGTCCTGGAATTGATAGACCTATTACGATCGTCGCGGGGTCGTATGTTTCCAAACCGAAGGGGTACCGGCGAATCGCAAATAAAATACCACTGGGCCAAAATTTGCAAATAAAATACCATTAAATTCATTAGAACAAGTGGCATATGTGTATGTATATTTGTATGTGTGTATGTATATATGTATATTGTATTGTATGTGTATTGTATATGCATGTGTATATTTTGTGCCACGCCGACGACCACCGCCACCATTATGCCGTCGACCCTGACCTCTTCTATCCTCGCTGAGCCCACGTCGTGCTGGTTCGAAGGCACACCCCCACGCATCCCGGCCCCGCTCTCGCCCTAGCGCCGCCACCTCTCGTTGTCAATATAGCATTATAATAACCATGCTATGTTAATCAACTTTCATGACAAGTTTATTAGAAGAAGTAAATGTACCCTCTCATATGAATCCGGGGTTTCTCCGAATTAGGGTTTGGAATGACCAAGCATGTATTAGGGTTACATTTCAATACTTTTAACCTGTCATATCATCATCTTTGATTGAGCATTTCAATAGATGTATTACTTATATTTGTGTGATCATATTTTGTTTTAGAAAGTATGGATCCACTCAGTAGAAACCTTGAAGATGAAGAAATAATGGAGAACATGATCCACGAGGACACCTCACAATATCTGAACTTGGAGGGACATGATGACAGCTCAAGTAGTCATGGAGAAGATGACGACTCCGATGAACGCACTTTAGTGATTACAAAGTCTGTCGAGGTATATGCATGGATTAAGCCTCTGTTGACTTGCACCGATTGATTTGTATATATGTAAATGTATTAATTAACGCTTCTTTCTTCTTTTAGCCCTCTGGATCGACCAGCCAGCAACAATCTTCTTCTACGAAAAAGAGCAAGCGAGACGCAAGCCATCGGTTGAAAGATCGTGCAAAGTTCATGATCAAAGCAGTCCGTGTTGATGGCAGGACGATGGAGCCCAAGAAGGCCGCAGACAAATTTGTACGTCAGGCTGGAGTTCTTGTTAGAGACCAAATCCCAATCATAATTGAAAATTGGAATAAGACAAAGAAGGGCGACGGTACCTTTGTCGATGAAAGATCCAAAGAAACGCTTTGGAATTCGCTGTTGGTAAATTTCACCCTTCCGCCAGAGGAGGATGAGAACAAACCAGTTATAAAGGAAAAGGTCAAAGAGTGGACTCTAAATAAGATGGCTGACGCTTTCCGCAACTGGAAGACAAAATTGAACAAATTTGTCAAAGCTCGCGAGACTCCAGATTTCGAAGACGCATATTATGCGAAGATAAGACCTCATTGGCCCGAATTTGTGGCATATAAGGAAGGTGCTATAGCTAAAAAGAGGTCAGAAACCAATACACTAAATGCCCAGAAGAAGGAATATCACCAGAGGATGGGGTCAGGTGGCTACATATATCAGAGGCCTAAGTGGGAGGAAGCTGAGAAGGCCCTGCACGCTAGAGGGATCACACCCCAGACAGATGGGTGGGACCTACGTGCAAATACTTGGTTCTACGGAATCGGGGCAAGGTTGGACCTAGAAACAGGATTGTGTATCTTCCCAACCCTCCTTGCCAAACCCGTCACTGAACTCATCATGGCATACGAGGAAACAGCCGCCAGGACCTTCCATCCCGACAGAGAGAATGACCAGCTCACACGCGCCATCGGTAAAAAAGAACACCCTGGACATGCACGAGGCACAGGGGGTATGACGTGGAAGGATGGGTTTGCCGAGTGGGGCGACCTTACAGATGGCGCGACATAAAAGAAAAATAGCGTACAGAGCGGATGCCACAGATAGAACATGCACTTGTGGCGCTGCAGGCGCAAGTGAATGCACAACAGATCCAGCAAGCTACCGGCCCATCCCAGCAGCACGAAGAGCCTGCATTGGAAGCTGCCGGCGGCCCAGACTCTGCGCGGAAAAGCATCGTGGCTTCCACGGAGAACGTGCAGCCCACGCTTGAAATGGCGAGTCCTCGATACCCCGTGGATGAGATCACGGAGAGCAAACACGCTGAGCTGCATGTGAGATTAATGGGCTTGTCCATTAAGGTGGCTGTCGGCTATGCCTTACCTCCTGTAGCTGGTGGAACTTACCACTGCCGACCGATTCCAGATGGCTATGCTATTGTCGGGGTGGATGAGGTTGTGAAGGAATTTGAGGAAGCACAGCTTGACCATGCTACAGGTGAAGGGAAACTCAACTCAAATTTGAAGTGAAAACAACCATTCTTTGGAAGAAGGAACACATTGTGCTTCCAAATTGGAGGACACTGGCACCCCCGCCATCTCCGCATCGTCAGCAGTCTGAGCCGCCTCAGCCGTATCCAAGTCATCAGAATACTCCCCTGTCGTCTCCGGCGCTTCAGCCATCTCCGGCGCTTCAGCCATTTCCTGCGCGGCAGCCATCTCCTGCGCGACAGCCATCTCCGGCATGCCAGCCAGCTCCTGCGCGACAGCCATCTCCGGCGCGCCAACCATCTCAGCGTAAGCGGAAGAGCACTGCCACGAAGAGCATCACTAGCACTGCCACGAAGAAATCCGCAGGAAACCGTACACCAAAGAGTTCAAGAAACTACGTCCCACAGCCTTCCGCCAAGACATTGCCGGTTTTACCGTGGAATCGCAACGACGAGGAGGCCAATAGGATCTCGGAAGAAGAGGTCAAGAAATTCTTTGCACCTAGACGGGCCGAGCCAATGGAGAAAATAGATCCGGCGGTGGTAGAGAAGTTTTACAATAATCTTTTAAACCTGAAACCCCACTCGTGCCGGACTACGAGCGCCAGATTTTTAAGGGGGGTGCAAGGTAGAGGGAGACTAAAAGTAGCAGTCGTGCGGCACCCCAGAAAACAGTTCCCATGCTCGAAGAGCAGGAAAAGCAATCATGCGCCCCGCTCCAAGTGTTCGACACACGGAACTCTCCTCCTGTAAATGATTACGAGGGAGAGCTACAAAGAAAGGCAGATGAGATGGGGATGACTTACATTGCATACTTGAACCTCATGGGAGAAAACATTCCCACAGGCGATGTCAACCCCATACAGCCATGGAAGTATGGGAAGAATCTCGCCAAGAAAGAGGAGTTCAAGAATCTACCAACAAAGATGCGAAGATTGCACAAGTGGTACCTTGATTTCTGCAAGACGAGAAAGTAAGAATGGATCACGGCGCATATAAGAGATCAGATTTTCTTGTGCGGAGACGACGAGATCGACTTCAACATTCAAGACTTGCATTTTCTATTCAATCAGAAGGAACTCGACAAAGCTGCCATCAGCCTTTATTGTGTGTAAGTACTATTTCTGTAATTTTTATCTCATCTCATTCACTTCATTAATTGCATGTATATATATGCTCACGATATATGTATATACTATTATGCATGAAAAAGGTTATGGAATGCATGAAAGGAGGCCCTTTTGACATTGGGTTCGTTGACCCAAATAGAGTTCATGAAAAAGTGGTAAGAACCAAACCCGGGCAAAAACAAGATTACTTGCTAAGGTCTTTACTGAGACAACAAACCAAAAGGGAAATACTATTGCCTTACAACTTCTCGTGAGTACTCTTACCCTCTCTTGTACACATTATGTTTCGGCTTACTCGATGTTAAGTGTAACTGATGATGAGTTATGCGTGCGTAGGTTCCAATTTATTAGGCTAGTCATTCAACCTCAATCAGGAAAAGTCCTTGTCATGGATTCGTTACGAAAAGAAAAATAGATATGGGCAGACTTTAGAGAGATGCTCCAGATGTAATTTCAATCATATTATCGTACTAGATCGGAAACTTTCGTGACAACAAGTAATTAATTACTCCTTTATCCATTTTCTTTGCCAGACAAGGTTTGGAAAAGGTTCACGGGCAGGGCCGTGGGTGAAATGTCAGAATAACTAAAATTTGTAGACCAAAATGTAAGTAATACTAGCTAGCTAGGTCTGCGTATCTCTTTGATTCTGCTTCCAATTCCATTATATCATGCTTTATTGATTATTATTTTGATTAAACTCTCTATTCTCGTAAAGTGCACGTATCAGGGACCCGACAATAACTTATGTGGATACTATGTTTGCGAGTTCATTCGCACCACGATATGTGCGACGGGCCAAGCCGCACTATAACAACTTAGAGTAAGTAAACAAAGTACACAACATTATTTTATTACCATCAATTGTGTTGAGTTTTATTCTTATATATATATATATTGACCCCATTTTTCATATATATTTAGATCGAACGGATGCGGGACCAACTCCTACCATTTGACCGCATACGAGCCATTCAAGAGGAATTGGCGGGGTTCATACTTGATGAGGTCGTCAGGTCTGGCGGAGAACTCTTTAGATATCCAAAAACTCTTTAGATGCTTGAACGTGTTTTTCTTGTACTTGATGTTTCAACGTTTACGGAGAATACGACACAATGACGATGTTTTTGTATAATAATAGTTGCTTAATTATTCATGTACTCGTATGTACTGACGACGATGTATGTGTATATACTTCTCCCGATCGATTCCCCCCTCCCCGTCCCCGCCGCGCCGTAGAAATACGCCCAGAACGGGGCGGCGGCAGAACTCTGCCACGACAAAGATTTAGGTTGTTTTCCTGCCGCGGCAGAGATTTAGGCCGTTTTCCTGCCGCGGCAGAGATTCATCTATTTTTCCTGTCGCGGCACAGAACCTTTAACACCGGTTCGAGCGTTGCGGCACACCCACGTGCGCCACCCTTTCACACCGGTTCGTATAAGAACCGGTGTTAAAGGAGGGGGGCCTCTAACACTGAACCCTCAACAACGGTTCTACAACCGCTGTTAGAGGGTGTTCTAAACCGGTGTTAGAGGTGGTGTTCTGCACCAGTGTAGGGACACAACTAGTATGTGTGATCCATATTTTATGTAGGCTTTCAAGTAAAAATCATCTTAATTTGTTTGTTCATCTCGCGATTTCATCATGATAGTATAAAATATAATATTTAATCATGATAGTGTGTACTACAAAAGGGGCACATGCTTCTTAATTCGTCCGTTCGTCATCTCTCGTACTACAAAAGGCGTCTTGTCGTATAATAGATCATCATCATCTCTTGTTTAGCGTTTAACAATCTTCTCAGTAGTCTTCCTCTTCTTGGCAGAGATCCTTGCATGTCTTAGTTTCATAGTGTGACTCTTTCTTTTAAATGAAAGATCATCAGCTATAGTCAGTGTAGTTAAGGTAGTTCTGATCCTTCTGCTAACTCCATCCATTTCAACAATATATGGTTGACCATTATCTATATTTTCTTTTTCTTTTTGTGCATGACCATATTGATCATAGTCTTCATCTGCGGCAACTACATCCATTTTAACAAAAAAAATGCGTCTTCTTATGATAACACGACTTGGCCTTATCGGATCGGTTACAAAGAAGCATTGGTCCACGTCTTTAGTAAATATCCAAGGTTCATTTTGGGAGGTGAGTTTTTGTGTCGATGGAGGTATGACCATGGAAGTGAAATAACGATATTCATCTTCGACATCCTTTTCCTATCTAACACAAAACATTGCTGTCTTGTATAATTCTAAGTAATTTAGTTCCCAAATCTCTTCTATCCTTCTATAGTATCTCGTCTTTTTAGTACCATTCTCGTTTGTAGACATCATTGTCACCCCCGAGTTCTGGTAATCACTAGTTTTGTCTTTGTTCTTTGTACAGAATGTGTACCCGTTGATGTCGTACGCTTGATAGGTTGCGAGGTTGCATGCGGGGCCATTTGCTAAGGAAATGAGCTTTGCATTATGAGTACCCAATGCCAATGGTTCGTTCGTAAGCTTTTCTTTGAACCAAGCCGCGAACTTAGCGTTGTGCTCTCTAGTGAATTGGTCATCGTTGATCATCTTCTTTTTAGGAGTTGGTTTGAACGCACTCCTGATCAACATTTTGTGGTGATTCAACCCAGGATCGATAATGCCTAAGTGTTGTAGCACAACTAGGTATGTTCTGTCAAAATCTTTACGTCGGCTTGGTTTATCAATGTCCATATGCAATTCTCTCATCAAAGTGGAATGACCTATTCCTAGAAGCCTTCCAGAGTGCTTATTAACGGGCAGACCAAGAGATGTTTCAACTTTCATATAATTATTGCAAAATGAGATGCACTCCTCGGTCATATATCCCTGGACGATGCTTCCATCCAGATGGGCCCTATTATGGATGCAATTCTTTATGTACCCATTCATCCTTTCAAATTGCATTATTGAGACGAAGAATAGCGAGCCTAAGTCTTTGATCTGATCGACTATATGGAGCAAGAGATGCAGCATAACGTCAAAAAATGCAGGACTAAAGTAGATCTCAAGCTCACAAAGTACAAAAATGGTCTATTCCCTTAGCCTTTCGAGACACTTCAGGCTAATTGACTTTCTCGAGATGACGTTGAAAATATTATAGAAGTCAAGCAGTGTTTCACGAACAGGATTGTCCATTACCCCTCTAAGTGCAAATAGAAGTAACTACGTCAGCATCACATGACAGTCATGAGACTTCATCCCGCTAAACCTTTGTTTCTTGACGTCTAGATATCTTTAACCGGAACTAACTTTGATACCAACAAGGCACTTGAAGACTTTATCAAGCTCAATCGGAGTCAAAGTGAAGCAAGAGGCGGGGCAAGTGTTGGTGCTAACTTTTTTGCTCTTAGCTGTTTTGTCCTTCTCACAATCTTCGTGAAGGTCTTTCCTTATATTCAACCAGATCAAATCTACTCTTGCCTTAGGTCCATCTTTTGTCTTGTCTGGCATATTGAACAGTGTAGCAAGCAAATTCTCACACACATTCTTTGTGATATGCATGAGGTCAATACAATGAGACGTCTCAAGCACCGGCCAATATTCCAAGTCCTAGAAAACAGACCTCCTTTTCCATACTTCAAGGAGATCTCCCTTCCGCGTCTCTCCCAGCTCCAAGGGCTTCGGCTTCTTTACTCGCTCAGAGAAGGCATGCTCATCCAACATGTTCTTGATTTCGATTCCTTTTCTCATCATTGGCTTTGGAAGGTGCTGCTCATTACCATCGAAAAGATGTACCTGCCTTCTCCACTCATCATCTTGCGGAAGCCACATTCGAGCCCCGGTGTACACGGTTTTCCAAGATCCATCTACTGGTAGCTACATATGAGGTGTTTGATCCATACACTTAACACACCCATTGTGTCTGTGGTACCGATGACCAGCAAGATACCCATAACCGAGATAGTCTTGCACAGTGGTGAGCATCTGACCTCTCATTGGGAAATGACTTTGTATGCTGGCATCCCAAGTGTTGACCACTGTCTTACTCCATAGTATCTGGAGCTCCTCCCTAAATATCTTGAGATACACGTCAATGTCGTTTTCTGGTTGTTTTGACCCTTGAATTAGCATAACCATGTGTATGTACTTCTTCTTCATGCATAGCGAGGGTGGTAGGTTGTACATCCATACAAACACGGGCCAAGTGCTATGATTGGTTCTCCGGTTACCAAATAGATTTATTCCATTTGTACTCATACCTAGCCTCAGGTTCCTTGCATCACCCGCAAAATCTGGGAAAACAAGGTCGACTAATTTCCATTGGTTACCATCTGCATGGTGTCTTTGCACTTGATCGCATGCATTGCCTCTTTTTTTGTGCCAACGCATGAGCTTTGCTTCCTTTGCATCTGCAAAATACCGTTGCAGACGTGGAATAAGCGGGAAGTACCAGACAACCTTATGAGGTGCTTTCCTTCCTAGTTTGTATCGGGATGTCGTGCACACTGGACACCCTTCCAAGTCTGCATACTTATTCGGATAAACGATGCAATTATAGAGGCACACGTGGTATTTTTCGACCGGCAAATCAAGAGGGCAGACAATTTTCTTGGCCTCATCTATACTTGTAGACAATTTTCTTGACCTCATCTATACTTGTAGACAATTAAATTAGTATTACTAGATAGTTTTGATAGTGTCATAATGTGTATTGTACGTTTGATGTCATCTATATTGCTATATTTGTCCGTAAAATTGGTCAAAGTTTTGAATTTTGACTTGAGATATATAAGAACTATAAGCACAATTATTTGCGGACACAGACACAGAGTCTATGGCCACTGCCCTCTCATTGCCAAATAGGAATAGATCGAAGAGAAGACATTTGAAGATACACGCAAAAGTGGTACTTCCAGTAAGATCGCATGTAGTAACGCGCAGAAAGAGTTATTATTAGAGAGAGAGAAGGGAGGGAATCAAACAGTGCAGTGAAGATGATGTCAGTGCTGCTACATTCTGCAGCCCACAGCCCAACCCAGCTTTGACTGGAGCTTTCGAGGGCTAGCCAATGCAAGCACAGCTACTGGTGTCCGGTCGGCAGGGCACCCTCCGGGTGACCCGAACACACACCGAGTACTAGCACGGTAGCACTAGCACCACCAGTGGGCACTGGCCGGTCGGCAGAACGGTCCGGCCGGGGACAAGCACATCCTTCTGCAGCAGCCGCGCGCTTGTCCGTTTCCCGGGAATAGAAGTCTCAAACCCCTATTCAAACTGGAGATGCTAGCTGCCCTAGTGTCAGTCAGTCCTCTCCTGCCACTGCCACTGCCACTGCCACCCCTGCGACGCCTCCAGAGATGCTGCGTACTGTGCATGTCCTGCTCCACTACTGCACGCCAAGACCGACACCTCGTCTCCTCCTTTGTCTTCTTCCTTCCCGCCCACACCCGGCCTCCCGCTCCCCTACATATTGGCATCCCACCGCGGGCGCCTCTTCTTGCAGCAGAACAGCATCTGTCCGGTGTAGCTCAATCTTTAGCTAGCTAGCGCGCGGGTGGTGTGGAGAGCGAGAGGCGCGTAGCCATGGTGCACATCACTGTCATGGATCAGCTGTCGGAGGAGGACGTGAGGGTCATGGCGTCCGTGGCGCCCGCGCCCGCGCCGGCGTCCGGCGGCGGCGGTGCTGGGAGGAGGGCCGGGGAGGCGGAGAGGGTGGCGATGTGGCCGTGCCCGCGGTGCGACTCCACCGACACCAAGTTCTGCTACTACAACAACTACAACCTCTCCCAGCCGCGCCACTTCTGCAAAGGGTGTCGCCGCTACTGGACCCGGGGCGGCGCGCTCCGCAACGTCCCCGTCGGCGGCGGCACGCGCAAGGCCACCCCGTCCGGCGCGTCCCGACGCAAGCGCGCCTCCCACACCCACGCCCACGTCCCGGCCCCTGCCGTCGCTCCGGCCGCGCACGTCGTCGTCGCCCCGCCCTCCCTCTCCGCGCCACTCCCGCTGCTCCCGCTCACGGTCTCCGCGCCACAGCAGCAGACGCCCTACGAGCTGTCCTTCGTCTCCACCCTCGCAGCCATGGACCCCGACCGCCGCCTGCTGGACCTCGGCGGCACCTTCAGCTCCCTCATCGCGCCTCCCGTCCCGATGCTGTCCCACGGCCACCACCTCTTCTCCAATGGCTTCCTCTTCGGGGGCGGCGGAGGCGGTGGCGGTGCGCTGCCGGCTCATGCCCTCGGTCACGCTCCTGGTCTTCCGCAGCAGCCGCCGGTGGTGTCGCAGGCGGTGCCCGACAACTTCTGGGGCATGGGCTGGCCCGACCTGTCCATCTAGGACCCCTCGAGCTCCCCACCGACCAGAGCGTCGCCAAGATCGATCACCGATGGCGACCTCCTGCCTCTCAAGTCTAATCAATCTAGCATTTTCTTTGTTTTAGGTGCATGATGTTCAGTTAACGGTAGCTTGCTAGTCTTACTGCATCCATCCATCCATCCATGGCTATCTTTTTGAGAGCTTTCAAAGCGGTTTCATCAATCAATCAATCAATCAATCAATCGGGAGTTAGTGAGTATTTTGTTAGTTAGGTTCACATCAGGAAGGGATTATGAGAGTAGTGATCTGAGGACGGTGGTGATGATGATACTCATGTTGATCTTTGTGTCTGCAACTCTCTATGCATGATCTGCTGCTGCTGGTGCCAAGCGTACAAGTAGAACTGATCGATGATGATGGTAGCTTAGTCTGTTGAATGAGCATCTTTTTTCTTTGTCATTCCACTAGTAGTTGAATGTCGAGGCCAGTTATTTTTACTACATTGTCTTTGTCGTTGTGATTTTGCAGTTCTAGCTTGAGCATTGGCTCGAGATTTTTCCTTTGGATCGCACTGAATTGACCTTCTTTACGGTTCATGATCTAATGGCACGTCGTACGACATATCTTGCTTATGTTTAGCCATTCGTTCCTCTTCTCTGCAAGAAATCTTAGAGGCACCAGATACAGTACACGATAACCACACATATGGACTGGACTGTATGGATACAGATGTTAGTACTGGGTAAATCTTCTCAGTGAAAGAAACTCAACGGTTCTGCCTAATACATACACGAATAGCAAGGATCTTTCTGGCAAACAAAGGCCCAATAACACGCTACGTTGATCCAGCCTGCATATGAAGGGGCTTCGGTCGGGCCTGTAGGATTTTAAGTCGCTCAAATAATTCCGTCTCCTGTCGTCCACTGCAAGCGTGAGAGGGGAACTCCAATAGGCCGACCTAAACAACCCAAACTAAATATGTATATCCATTTATATCCATATGGATCAATAATACTATACTTACGGGATGTGTTTTTTTCGGAATGACGTGAAGATCGTGAAGGCTTTTGAGATTGTGGAGGCTTTTCAGTTCATGGAATCCCGGCAAGGAAATTTTTTGGAGAGTTAAATACAGTATCAGTCCCTATATTTGTCGGGCTAGCTTGATTTAGTCCTTATACTCGGAATTTGCTGAATAGGGTTCAATTAAGTCCGATTTAATGTTTGCCGTCGAATTTGAGATGAGCTGACGAGGATGACCGTGTACTGAAATCTTTCAAAAACACCCTCACATATCTGAGAAAATTGTAAAAAATAACCACAAATATTGCAAAATACAGGATTAGTCCATGTACTTGTCCAGATAACTCGATTTAGTCCTGATACTTGTCAATTAGACTCGATTTAGACCAAATGCATGTTTGCTGTCGAATTTGAGCTCGTGCGGAGGACACGTGAACACATGTCCCACTTACAGAAACTAGTTAGCCTAAAAATTTATAGAGACTTCCTTACGCATCTAGAGCCTGAAAATTTGTAGAGACTCTCTTATACATCTAGAACATATATTTTTCGCTCCTAGATATTTACATGTACTTACTCTCCATCTAATACATAAGCCAACACTCCAACTTGTTACGGTACCCTTTAATTTAAAACTGTTCTATTTAAGAGAGGAGAAAAAAGGAGGGAGTCGATAGAAATGGAGGCGACGGTGGCGAGGATCACTAGACCGGATCGTGTAACTTTTTTTCATAGAGAGAAGGTGACATCGAAATGATACCGGCAGCCGCGAAAATGTACGTTCTAAATGTGGGAGGGATACTATAAGTTTTCACGCCAGCCGCTCTACTGTAAGTGGGACCAGTATCACGTGACGCAGGTCCCACTTACATATTTGTCATCGAATTTGAGCTGACGTGAACGACACGTGACGCGGGTCCCACTTACATATTTTTCATCGAATTTGAGCTGACGTGAACACGGGTCCCACTTACACATGACGCGGGTCCCACTTACAGTAGAGCGGCTGACGTGGAAACTTGTAGTATCCCTCCCACATCTAGAACGTACATTTTCGCGGCTGCCGGTATCATTTCGATGTCACCTCCTCTCTATAAAAAAAGTTACACGTTCCGGTCTAGTGATCGTCGTCACCATCGCCTCCATTTCTATCGACTCCCTCATTTTCTCTCCCTCTTAAATAGAACAGTCTTGAATTAAAGGGTACCGTAACAAGTTGGACTGCTGACTTATGTATTAGATGGAGAGTAAGTACATGTATATCTAGGCGCAAAAAATATACGTTCTAGATGCGTAAGGGAGTCTCTACAAATTTTTAGGCTCTAGATGCGTAGGGGAGTCTCTACAAATTTTCAGGCTAACTAGTTTCTGTAAGTGGGACATGTGTTCACGTGTCCTCCGCATGAGCTCAAATTCGACAACAAACATGTATTTGGTCTAAATCGAGTCTAATTGACAAGTATCAGGACTAAATCGAGTCATCTGGACAAGTACATGGACTAATTCTGTATTTTGCAATATTTGTGGTTATTTTTTGCAATTTTCTCAGATGTGTGAGGATGTTTTTGAAATATTTCAGTACACGTGTCATCCACGTCAGCTCAAATTCGATGACAAATATCAAATTGGACTTAATTGAACCCTATTCACAAGTATATGGACAAAATTCAGCAAATTCCGAGTACGAGGACTAAATCGAGCTAGACCGACAAGTATAGGGACTGATACTTATTTAACTCTTTTTTAGACCAGCCAGTTGTTCCACCTTATCCCGTAAAACTTTCCCGTAACAAATATCCTATAAGTCCAACATATCTAGTGCCTTCAGCGCCCGATCTTGCTCCTTCACCTCACACTCACAAGCAGTTATCAACTCACCGTTCAACCCGTCGCACTTCTTGAGGGGCTCATATAAATCCTTGTCACGCTTGGTAAAAATGGTTGTGAGTTCCCCCATGATATGCAACTTGGTCGCAGTCGCCAAAGAGGTAGGGAACTCACAAAACTGCCATGCCCTGCCCTAAAAGTTATATAAATATGATCAGCAATTGAATGCAATCCAAAGGGTGACAATGAAAAAGAAAGAAGAAACAAGTTGGAAGTGATGCATGACACTGAAACTTACCGATGCATGGCCGAAGACGATCCATCACCTACCGGCACAACCTCTGCCTAGGGGAGCGGAATCCTTCCGCTGCCTCAATCATCGCCTTCATCTCATTCCTCTCTACACAAGAATGGTTCGGCGATGGAGTCATCATTGGGGGAAGAATAAAGCAACGGCTACAAGGATTATGTTGGAAGAGAAGACAGGACGAGGAAGGAAGGAATTGAGGAGTGTGTGTAGAGCAAATAGGGAAATGTCTCTACTTAAACAGAGGATCAAAAGCCAAGGAATTAACCTTCCTACTAATGCAGATATCTCCTTGCTTGCAACTCCACTGACACGTACATCATTGGGACTGAAGGGCAACAGTGGTGTGTTGGTTTAATCAGGATTAATGTCGGAGAGGAGAGACCTCAAATCCCGAGGCAAGGCTGAAACTACCCTTCACTTATCTCTATCACAGACTTGTGGTACGACCACAATTTTCTACTCTTACCACGAAAATAAAAATGTTGGTTTTGGTCGGTTGAATAATAGTGCTTACACAAACGAGTTGATCGAGAACCTTAATAAATGACATGTAGGGCCGCAATGTAGATGGACCCATGTCAGCGACCTGTTTGTTCCCATCAATTGTCAAGTATGCTTAGCGCGGGATTAGTATTGTATATGACGAGCATTTATCAACCATCATTGATATATTTGACGGCTATATATATTTGTAACATTTTATAACAAGTTGTCGTCATTTCGATCTCATATTATGGGAATGAATTGTTTTAGCATCCATAACGAAGGAATGTGAAGTAAAATTAATGTTCGTTCAATACAATTCTCTTCTCACCATTTTTTCAATGTGTTTACCAGGAAAAACTTGAAGGAAATCTTGTATAAAACTAGTTCACATCTACCGAGAGGATTCATGTTTTGTGTATATGTTCTAGTGATAAAAAGTACAAGGTACTTCAATGAATAAAAGTAGTTTTTACTTCACACACTAGACTATCTATCCGGATGTCTATGAACTTAGAGTGCAAATCTCCTACTTTGAAGAAATGAAAACAAGAATTGTAACAAGTTGTCATCATCACGAGCTCATACTATGGGAATGACTTGATTTAGGATCCATAATGATGAATGCGAACTAAAAGATGTTTATTCAATAAAAACTTCCTTTTCACCATTTTTGTGTTTAACACGAAGATCTTAAAAAAATATCTAACTTGTCAAAAACTTGTTTCTTTTTTTTGCATGAATTCAAGTTACAGGTTTGCCTACTTGTGATAAATTGTAAAACTTGTAAAAAACATCACATCACAATACGTACATCATTGGTCAGAGGTAAATTACTAATGACATACGTTGTAGGAAAAAGATCGTCAGTAAGAAGATACTACTAACGGAAAGGTCTTTGACGATTGTGTCATTGGTGAGTCGAAAAGTTTTATGCATGATGGTTATCAGAACATTGACTACATTACTAAAAACAAGATATGATGGTTGTACTCTTCCAATGCTCGCCGGATGTTAACTTACGGTGACAACCATTTTGTTGTTCTGCTGGCATTGGTGTATTACTGTGAAACCCCATCTCATTGGTTGTACGCCTATAGATGGCTCTACTCTCATGTCTATGTTTTGGATGATGAGTTCTATAGATGTCAGAAGTAATAGGTTGCAAGTGACAATTTATAGGTGCGAACTCTTCTATTATTCGCAATGTCGATTATGCGTCTGTCAATTGATAAGCCATTTCCCAATAGTGTTATCATGTAGGGAAACTACTCTCGTACACAAAAGGTGGTTTGGAAATATCTTGGTTGTTAGTGAAAATAAGCGAACAAAGTAAATTACAAACTAAACGAAAGGAAAAGACAAAAGTAAACTAAAAACAACTTAACATCAGAGCAAGTGGTGTCTAGGTTTAGGCATCAGTAGTGGTAGTTTGTTTATCGCTGGAATCATTATACTGTTACATAAGAAAACCTCCAAAGTAACAACACTTTCCAATATTACATGACAAAGGTTACTCCATCTTATCACTATGTTTCCTATAGCAAAAAATCTATTAAGGTCATGAACACCAGAACATAGGAATTCAATTTCATCGATAACTATTCTCCCGAGACAAGGTATGCTCCTCTCAAGATACTAAGGCCGGTCTATCGATTCACAATAACTGTAGGGTTCATTGTATGGAAAACAAAAAAATTCTATCACAACAACAAATAAAACCAAGATCCAATCAATGGCAAAGCCAAGATCCAATCCATGAGATAGGTGCAAGGAGATTGGAGAGAACTAAACCTCGTATATCCGAAGCATTTAACAAGATTAGATCTCGTGGTTGATGTAGTCGATCACTTGTCGATCTCAAGATTGCGTAGACGATCCTTTTGGTGTCCCGTTCCGACAGCGCTTCCGCACTCGGCCACACGTACGGAGTCGATGAAGACCTTTCTCTCCCCATTCCAGCGGAGAGCGGGGGTAGTAGATCCTGTTGGAATGCCAGCAGCACGACGGCGTGGTGGTGGTGGTGGAGGAGAGTTCCTGCAGGGCTTCTCCTAAGCTGGAGCATGAAGACGAAGGAGGAAGGAGAGGGGCGGCTAGGGTTGGGAGAGAGGGCAGGGCCTAGGCGCCCACCCCACCCCTCCTTATATATATGGGGGGTGAGGCCAGGGTTCCTAGCCCTAGTCGTGTCCTCCTCCAACTAGGCGACCCAAGAGGGGAAAGGGGGAAACTTACCCCCCAAGTTTCCCTCTTTCCTATTTTAGTGTTTTGACCCTTTCCATAGGGGTTGGCCGGTTGGGCCCCTTGTGTTTTGGTGCGGCTGGCCCAAGGCCCCCGCAGCATACCCTCGGCCCATTTGTCCCCTCCCGGGGTGGTGGACCCACTGGTGGTCCCTTTAGAACATTCTAGAATCTTCCGATCAGAACACTGAAACATTTCCGAACCCTAAAAATTGACTTTCCTTATATGAATCTTATTCTCCGGACCATTCTGGATCTCCTTGTGATGTCTTGGATCCAATCTGAGACTCCTAACAACATTCGGTCTACAACTCATATTCCATATCTACTTAAACAACATCGAACCTTAAGTGTGTCACCCTACGGTTCGTGAACTATGCAGACATGATCGAGACACCTCCCCGGTCGATAACCAATGCAGGATGAACCATTAACATCCGATACCGATTCCCTTTGTCGTGTGATACTTTATTTATCCGAGATTCGATCGTCGGTATCTCCATACCTAGTTCAACCTAGTTACCGATAAATACTCTTTACTCGTTCCGTGATATGACATCCTTGTGACCTAGTCACATGCTTGCAAGATAATTGGATGACATTCCACCGAGAGGGCCCAGAGTGTATCTATCCATCATTTGGATGGACAAATCCCACTCTTGATCTATGCGCTTCAACACATACTTTCAGAATACCTAATGCCACCTTTATAACCACCCAGTTACGAAAGTGGCATTTGATGTCATCAAAGTACTCATCCGGTGATGGTGATTAACATGATCTCATGGTCAAAGGATTAGGTAACTATGTATTTGAAAGCTTGTAGCAAAATGAACTTAATGACTTGATCTTATGCTATGCTTACTTTGGGTGTGTGTCCATCACATCATTCTCCTAATGATATGACCTTGTTATTAATAACATCCAATGTCCATGATCAGCAAAGCATGATCATCTAATAATCAACAAGCTAGCTTAACAAGAGGCTTACTAGGGTCTCTTTTATGTTTACAAAACACACAAGTATTAATGTTTCCTCTTAATACAATTATAGAATGGGATGTAAACATTTATCATAAACACAAAGATATAATAATAACCACTTTATTATTGCCTCTTGGGCATATCTCCAACAGTATCCCACTTGTACTAGAGTCAATAATATAGTTTGCAAAACTTTGTGCATTCAACACCTATGGCTTTCTGGTGTTGTATATACACGATTGCTAGTGGTACACATAATCTTCGGATCTGACACTTGCAGGCCCGTGTGTATCTGCATGTCTTTACGTCTCTATGCATCACTCCTTCTCCAATGAGATGGCACTGTATAACTTTGGTAATTTGGTGAGACCTTTAGTTTCTTGGGATTAAATCATGTCGATACAATTGTCGTATAATATATATTCATAGTACAAGCCCCTGTGAACCACACCTAGTTTGATAACAAACTACTTGACACAAATGCCCTTTTTTGGTTGCTACAATAGCATTCATATACTTAGCCTTTTGTTGTAGTATATGCCATAGTGTCTTAACTCTGGAACTCATCCAAAGCCGTTATGGAACTTCCTTTCAATTACATTGTGCCACCCATAGTTTAAATCGAGATCAAATTAATTTGTATCTTGTGACAAAACTAGTATCAATGCAACACTTTACAATGAACTATCTATCTATTTGTCACCTCTACATAAATAACATATTCTTAGTTCTTCCAAAGATCAAAAGAATATCCTTACTATCGTCCAATGATCATATTATGAATAATTCTGGTATATGCTTGTAATATTTAGAGCATAGGACATATCTGTATATGTACATATTACAGTATGATTGATCAAAATATTCTTGTGATTTCACTCACCAAGTTTCAAAACACTTAAATCTCATTTCACTTACCAAGTGTCAATAAACTTCAAAAAAAATTACCAAGTGTCAATACACTTGAATCTTGATTCAATCCTTCCTGTACAACAAGTACCTTTCTTATTGTTTCCAAATTGAACTCATTCAATATCTCATATATGTACATTTAGCTCAACCATATTAGTGTCTCAATCTATCCATATAGACATTGATACCTAATATCCGGGTTTTTCCTAAGTCTTTCATCGAAATGAAATTCTTAAGCTGTGTCAATAAAAAATACATCATTTCCAATCAATAATATGTCTTTCACATAATGTATTAGAAATGTGAATTAGCGCTCCCACTTAATTTATTGCAAATGCAAGCATCTTCATCGTCTCCGATGAAATTAAACTCTTTTAACAATTTCATCACGATGAAGATTCCAACTCTGTGATGCTTACTTCAAACATTGAAGTTTGCATGCACTCTTAGCATCCTTTGAATTAACAAAACCCTTTGGATCGTGTCATGTACACATCCTAGGTAACCGTTCTATTAGAAGAACTTTGTTTTGTTTGTTCAACTACCATATAGAAAAATTATATGTAGTGGTTGCTATATTAATCCGTCCAGACTAAATATCACTATGAAAGATCAAATCTTGTCATAGCAAACTCTTGAACATTGTCGTAAACTCTTTCCCGACATGTCGACTATTTTATAGATGTGAAACATCCATGTCTATTTCTTTATAGATCCAAATACGACTGAAAGGTTTGACACCTTTCCAGAGGGTCTTCCAAGTTCAAAAACTTGATCTCTCGTGTATGGAACTATTAAGGATTCTATGGCTTCAAGCCATTTAACGGAGTCGGGGCCCATCATTGCTTCTTTGCATATAGTCGGTTCATCATTGTCAAACAACAATGACTTACTCTCAAATCTTAGTATTTGATTGTTTACCCGACCTACTTGGTTCAATAGGAACTTAGACCTTCGTGGCCACAAACTTTGAGACACGTGAGCCATGAGCATTGTTGCTACCTCCGGGACACTTTTCGGCGCTGCGCAACTCAGCACATATAGCTAAGGTTCAATAACCTTATCAAAGTTCTAATGTCCTCCCACTTAACTTTTCATGAAAAATTCCTTCTAAGAAACTTGATGTTCGAAGCGATAAACACTTTTGTCTTTGGTGTTATGGAGGAATTCCCAATGGTTATTCGTAATAACATACAAAGATATGCTCATCCGACTTTGGTTGTAAACATTTTACTTATGCCTAGCATACCAATATTTTAAAAAGGATTACTTGGGTTTTATCCTAGACCATAACTCATATGGTGTCATTTCAATGGATCACGATGGTGCTCTTTTCAGTGTAAAAGTGGTAGTCATTAAAGATTTAATCTTTAAAATACAATGGCGGTTTTATAACCGACACCTTCGATCTCACTATGTAAAACAAGGTTTCATTACTGTCAGCACCCGGATTTTTAATCCTAGATGCTTGTTATGCCGTACATTGCAATCCCAGGATTACCATTTTTGCGAGACATAACAGATTGGTACCATAGTTCATCATCCATTACAAACCATAATAGTCTTACAAATATTTGATCTCATGATCAAGTCTGATTACAATCAACACAGTGGAATAATAATAAGGGTAGCGTGGTCGCGGCTCCATCTTCAGGGTCACAGGCAATGCTGACGATGGGAGATGATCCTGGTTATCATAAGCGTCCTGCTGTCCTTCTTCCTCGTAGTCTCCTTCATAGTCTATCCATGGGAATAGCCAGGGACAAAGCCATGAGTACTTTGAAGTACTCGCAAACTTTCACTATAGCGAAAGGCCATCTAATATGAATCTTAGGCTCTAGGTTTGTTTGTCATAAGCCAATTTTATTTCAACCAATGTCTAGTAATAAAGTCTAACTTTAGTTGTCTAGGTTACTTAGGTGGGCAACTAACTTCATCTCCACCACTTGTGGGGTCAAGTCAAAGTCATCTTTCAAGTCATGGGTCATTTTGGAAAACATCTGACAACAGTATGGCCATCCAACTGTCCATAACCGTGGACGCGGCTATTCGAATAGTTTGACAATCTGCAGAGGTGGTACACTTTCACCAGGATATTCGATACATCTGCCAGGAATAATCCTGAATCATCATACTTGGTATGCGGATAATCAATCCTAACCTTTCAATTACACAACCTAGTATAGGCACCTCCCCTATGAGTTTGGCCTCCCAACCATGACCATCTATCATCTTGGGCACTGCATAGGTGGAAAATCACATTCACAAGGTAGCCTCAGCTCACCTTGTTTCGGGAGGGAACCAATACTAAGACATATAAAATTCCAGTCAAGCCCTACCCAAATTCAGGTATTGTGGTTGTACGGTAAACGTTGGAATGGTATCGCATCCGAACCCAACTATCAGTTTTTATCATAGTCCATTCACAAGCTTCATTCACCATCATCTTCAAGTCATTGTGTCTATAACACATTTCAAAGCATTTCAATAGAATGACTCATCATTCCAAGGTTTTCATAATCCTTTGTTCCCATCTAGTGATCAAGTTTAGTTTAGCACTAGCATCTATCAAGGTGGGGGTATGTGTCACTAGTTGTAGGGTACTAAGATTGTGTATCTATCTTCATCAAGCTCTGAGCTCTTGATGACACATTCCTCATCTGCCGCTAATCATCCAATTAATTAACTACGGAACAACTTTGCGAAAGGTAAAGCTTGCAAGTAAAACTAGGATTTGGTAAAGTAAAAAAGGGTATCACAAAGGCCTGCAAGTGGGACTTGCATGGTTTAGCTTAGCTTGCTAGCTTAGATAGAAGAGCTTGCCTTGGTTGGACAAGTGGTCGAAGTTCTCTTCCTCGTCTTCGTAGAATTCCTCCTCCTCGTAGCCCGGATTGATACTAGCGTCTATAAATAAATACGAGGTACACAATCACCAAATAATACTTAACTACTTCTATTTATCACTCAAGGGTCACACTAGATGATCTAGCATCATCTCTATTATTACAAGAAAGGGTGATAAGATTTTATTTATCTTATTTTTAGGAAAGTAATTTCTACTCATTGAAAAGTTGCTTAGGATTTAATATTGTCCAAATTTAAAATATGGGATCATATTAACACATGTCATCACCACATATTCTAATACTTGAGAATGTGATTTAAAATGGTTGGCCTAATTTATAAAGTTTAATGCTATTATTTAATAATATTCAAATGGCTAAAAATGACAAGAAAGTCATTCTTTTAGTTTTGGTCCAGGACTAATGTATGTAAGTATCTATATTTTTACATATTCAGAAAGGTATTACCAAATGTGATTTTTGAGAGTTGGAATTAACTCAAAATCAGTCATGGTTGATTTTAGAAAAAAAATTGAAGTTGCAAAAGCTACTGGATTGTTATTTTTACTGAGGGTGATCCATAGTTTCAAACTATTTGAATCCAACGGGAGTGATTATATATTTTCATCTACTTTCAAACAAAATTGGATTCATTCAGTTTGGTGCAGTGAATCTCTCTGAATTGATTTTTAAAGTTCACTACTGAGAAAGTTTTTGAATAAAAAGAAAAATATTAGGTTTGAATTACTGGGCTCGCGCGGGAAACATTACTGGGCTGGCCCAACTGCATAGTGCACGCAGTGGGCTCACTCAGGCTGGTCCCATGCATCAGCGAGTCATCTAACGCGAAGCGGTATCGATCAATATTATCCCTATGATTGCAACACGATCTACGGTCTAGGTTCATCGTCTACATCGCGGTGCTCCGGCGAGATTCTAACCTAGCGGCATGGCGAGGGTGGTTGTGGGCTTACCAGGGCTCTAGCTAGGGTCGGCGGTGCGGGCGAACGATCTTGTCAACGACGGCGAGTCGAATGGCGGTCACGACAGCTCCTGGGGTGGCTCCAATCGACGGCGCCTTTCCCTCATGGCGGCAGGCTCTGATCAAATTCCGGCTACAGGGTGCTCGCCTTGCTTTGGGAACAAGTCAGGGGTGTTTCTAAGTGAGAGAGGAGTAGAATGGTGTGAAGATTGAGGCTGGGGTGGTCTCTATTTATACCCTCGAGGGTGAGGCAGTGCGGCATGATCAGGTCTCATCGGCGATGTTGCTACAGTTCGAGCTAGTCATGGAGAAGAGCATGGGTCGACGCTGTTGAGTGCGGTGATCTTCATGCGAGTGATGGATCGAAAAGGGGTGTTTTCAGTTGGTCAGTCAAGGTCGGCATTCTGTGCGGGTACAGCGGTGTTCGTCAGCGAGTACGGCGGTCAAGGGGTCGCACACTGGCCAATGGGCATGTCTGGGCGGTGGCTGGTGACGCCGCGACCGCGAGTACGGGCGAAGAGGTCGAGTCGTGGCGTGTGTGCGCGAGTCGACTATGGTGCTCCGTCGTGCTCTAGGCATGTTCGTGCCTTAAATGGGTGTGGCTGTTCTGGGGTCTCCGCATCTCGCCGTTGGTCGAGGGGTGGTCAGAGGGGGCGGTGAGGTCACGACTACTAGCTAGACATCGCGAGCGAGTGAGGCGCGTCCTGTGGCGTGCTTCCCATGTCCGAGTGACATGGTGAGCTCGGGTACCACTGGCATTGATCTAGGCAGTGAAGAAGAGTGGCTCAATTGCACGGCTGGGTACTGGGGGTGATCGTGGGTGAGCTAGGGCAAAGATTTGGGGTACAAAGGATGAGCAATTGATTGATCACAAACAGTAGATAATTAGTAGTTGTACTGTGATCACCAAGTGTTTGATGAAATGGCCGCATGAACTAAATCATCTCCAAATTCAATGATTTTTGGTGAGTGATCTGATACTAGTCTTGGTAGTCTCTGGGTGCAATGGTTTTCCAAGGGATGTTGGTTTGAGTGGTTTTCCAAAATTGGCTATCTTGACATATGAGATATATTAAAATTTGAATTGTCTCTCAAATAGATTTGAAAAAGTTTCTGAAAGGTTGGTAAGTTCCATTGGGTTCAGTGTCACTAGGTATAGCAAGGGGAGAAAAGAAATGGGAATTTGAGATTAGTTGCTAGAGATACTCAAAGTGAGCTAGTGGTTAACTTTGGCAGAAATGACCATTAGGTCTTATGCTTCATATTTTTATTTTCTTATGTTTTGATTTGATTTGGTAGTGACCTAGATAATATGGTTTTGATCTATAAACCATTTCTCATCGTTTACAACAATCAAACATGGCATTGAAATCATTCATACACATAACCATAAAGATTTGAATTTGATTGATAAAAGATTTTGTTAACCCTAATCTTGATTAATTAGGGAATGATCCTCATTAATATTTTTGGGGTGTTACAATTACATATCTCTAACACTATATATTCCTGTGGTATTTCTTGAAATGTAAATCCATGGAACGATTCCTCAAATCTTAGGTGTTATGCTAAACTTGTAACTCAAATATCTTCCTTTATGATCCAATAATAAATTCTTTATTTTCTTGTTACAATGATTTTCTATTTCATCTTGAAAGTCTTTGGAAATTGTCAAATATTTCATACTTTTCCTCATTAAGTAAATATACACATATATTCACTCAAATTTCCAGAGAAAGCATATGAAGTTGAAATCTATCGCTCACGACTACATATAATGGACTACATACATCAATATGTACAAATTCCAATAAGTTAATCGTTTGTTCTTCTTTGTCCTTTGAACGAAGTTTCAATTATCTCTAGAAATGTCTTACAAGCATCATTTGATCAAAATCAAAAGACTCCAAAATTCCATCAACATGGAGTTTCTACATGTTTTTTTATTTCCAATATAATTTAAACGGCGATGTCACTTTGTAAGTGATCTTTCAATCATTTGTCTTTCGATATTTTTAGCATTAGTTTCATCGATGTGATTTCTCCAACTAGATTCGTAAATCATTCATCTTATATGGAATACGGTAATTATTTGAACAACCTTTTGTTCTCATAATACCTAATCAAAATAACAATTATTGAAACAAATCTTGAAGGAAAGCATTAATGTCAACGAGAAACACAACAACACTTTATTTGTTTTTGATGACATCATCACATATTCTCTTGCTATTTACTTAGGTCATTGCAGTTCATGAATTGTGTTGTCCTGCATGAAATTTCACACCAACCAATTCGGTATCTAATACCAAAGAACCACATTGTTTAACAAGCAAAGAATACATCCATAACATGTATATTATCTCTATACCTAAGATGGACAATTCCAGTCTTTTCTTTTCTGCCAAATATTTCTAAGATTCTCTTTCAGCATTTTCTTTCCATTTTAAAAGAATCTATCAACATCAACAGTGGCGCCATACACATGACACATAGTCCAAAGTGTGTATAGTCAAATAGTAATACCTTTGGACTTTAACTTTGAAGTAGATCACCATCATCAAATGTATGACGTTCTTTCAGAATCTATTCTTTAGTAATCTTTTAGTGTAGTAAACATTTTACCTACATCTTTTATTCATCCTTATCATGACAACTTTCATGATCTAGCTACTATAGCTTATTAAGGCTAATCGCGAGTATAATGTTACTTTCCAAAACCCTTTTGTAGAATTAGGGCGTCTAGCGTCTCCAACCTTCATAAATTCTCATCAAATATAAGAACATATATTTTGCAACCAAAAACACTGTTTTAAATATCGCAATATCTTCCACACATGATGGTTTCTGAAACAATCCTTTCAGCTCCTAGATAACCTTGATACTAAAACAATCTTTTGAATATCAAAAATCATGGAGGCAAACATGATACTTTAGATACTAACGCTAGAATTGTTACTCTTGATTCAATACCAATTTATTAAACTTCACAGAGTAAACGGAGTTTGCCAAAAGTTTGCAATAGGACTTTTAAACTTTAGATTGACACTCAAAACAATACGATACCAGTTCGTAAAGTAAATATCTAGAATACTATAGTTCTATTATCTCAAATAAAATTAAGTATAAGGTGGTGAACAGATGCCAATGACTACAACAAATTATGCAAATTCACTTTGATTTAATTTATGATAAATTGTGTTCAACTTTAATCATATTACTATTTGAACTCCCACTCAAAAAAACATCCCTCATGTTGCCTTAGTGATTGCACGAACCAAATCCACTACACCAAGTCCAATCATCACGAGAGAAGATGTAGCTTCAAAGGCGAACACTCAACATGTTCATCATATCATCCATATGACTCATGCTTTATCTTTCGGTATTCCGTGTTCCGAGACCATGTCTGTACATGCTAGGATCTTCAAGGTTAACCTTACTATCCACATGTACAAATTTGGCTTGCACCCATTGTATGCACACGTAGAATCTATGGCATCTGATCATCACGAGATGCTTCGAAACGATGAGTCTTAGCAATGGTGCCTACTAAGAACGAACACTTTATTACTTGATATTTAGTGAGAGGGATCATATTATAGTTCTACCGTCGTGATCTAAGCAATACAAGATGCATAAAGGATTAACGTCACATGCAATTCATAATATGTCATATGATATGACCTTTATTTTTGTGCCTTTGATCTCCATCTCCAAAGCACGAACATGATCTCCATCATCACCAGCATTGCGTCAAGGTCCGTGGCGCCGCTTCATGGTTGTCCATCATCAATAACAACTATTACAACTACTTGGAATAAATATATTACATGATGAATAGACACGCGGGTCTTAAAATTTTTAAAGACAACCAATAGGCTCCTGTCGGTTGACATATTACAATAAGGATTATTTCATACATCAAATATAATCACAATCACATCATGTGCATATCACATCACATGCCCCTGCAAAAACAAGTTAGACGCCTCTAATTTTCTTTGCATGTTTTACGTGGCTTGGCGCTTTCGAATAAGAACCATTTTTACCTACGAACATGAACCACAACTCTGATACAAGTCTTGTCAAGTCCCCATTGTAAATTGAATCTTAACTATGGTGGGAGATATAGGCACCCACAAAGCCACTTGTGCAATGCAATTTGCACGTTGAGTGTGGAGCAAGTCTCATGTACGCGGACATGTAAGGTTAGCCCGGGCCGCTTCATCCCACCATCCCGCAAGATGCAAAGTACATGAAAATCAAGCGACAACAATAGCATCAACTCCCACAAAACCATTGTGTTCTACTCGTGCAATAGATCTACACATAAATTCGTCTCTGATACCACTATAGGGTTCGTTGCATGGAAAACAAATAAATTCTATCGCAACAACGAATAAAACCAAGATCCAATCTATGGGAAAGCCAAGATCTAATCCATGAGATAGGTGCAACGAGATTGGAGAGACCTAACCCTTGTAGATCCAAAGCGTTTAACAAGATCGGATCTCGTGGTTGATGTCGTCAATCACTTGCCGATCTCGAGATCGCGGAGACGATCCTTCCGGCGCCGCGTTCCGACAACGCTTCCGCACTCAGTCACACGTATAAAGTCGATGAAGACCTTCCTCTCCCTGTTCCAGTGAGCAGCAGAGTTAGTAGATCCCCTCGGAATCCTAGCAGCACGACGATGTGGTGGTGGTGGTGGAGGAGAGTTCCTGCAGGGCTTCGCCTAAGCCAGAGCAAGAAGACAGAGGAGGGAGGAGAGGGGCGGCTAGGGTTGGGAGAGATGGAAGGGCGTAGGCGCCCACCCCACCACTCCTTATATAGATGTGGGGGTGCGGCCAGGGTTCCCAGTCCTGGCTGTGTCCTCCTCCAACTTGTCGGCCCAAGAGGGGAAAGTGGGAAACTTACCCCCCAAGTTTCCCTCTTTCCTATTTTATGGTTTTGCCCCTTTCCATAGGGGTTGGTCGGTTGGCCCCCTTGGGTTTTGGTGTGGCTGGCCCAAGGCCCCTGTAGCATACCCTCGGCCCATTTGCGCCTTCCTAGGGTGGTGGACCCATTGGTGATCCCTCTAGAACATTCTAGAAGCTTCTGGTCAAAACACCGAAAACATTTCCGAACCCCGAAAATTGACTTTCCTTATATGAATCTTATTCTCCGGACCATTTTGGATCTCCTCATGATGTCCTGGATCCAATATGAGACTCCGAATAGCATTCGGTCTCCAACTCGTATTCCATATCTACTTAAACAACATCGAACCTTAAGTGTGTCACCCTACAGTTCGTGAACTATGCAGACATGATCGAGACACCTCTCCGGTCAATAAACAATAGAGGGATCTGGAGATACATAATGGCTCCTAGATATTCAACGATGACTTCGTGATCAAATGAACCATTAACAAACGATACCAATTCCCTTTGTCGCATGATACTTTACTTATCCGAGGTTCGATCGTCGGTATCTCCATACCTAGTTCAACCTCCTTGCCAATAAGTACTCTTTAATCATTCTGTGATATGACATCCCTTGTGACCTAGTCACATGCTTGCAAGCTAATTGGATGGCATTCCACCGAGAGGGTCTAGAGTGTATCTATCCGTCATTTATTGGATGGACAAATCCCACTCTTGATCCATGTTCTTCAACACATACTTTCAGAATACCCAATGTCATCTTTATAACCACTCATTTACGGAAGTGCCGTTTGATGTCATCAAAGTACTCATCCGGTGACGGTGATTAACATGATCTCATGGTCGAAGGATTAGGTAACTATGTATTTGAAAGCTTGTAGCAAAACGAACTTAATGACTTGATCTTATGATATGCTTACTTTGGGTGTATGTCCATCACATCATACTCCTAATGATATGACCTTGTTATTAATAACATCCAATGTCCATGATCAGGAAATCATGATCATCTATTAATCAACAAGCTAGCTTAACAAGAGGCTTACTAGGAACTCTTTTATGTTTACAAAACACACAAGTATTAATGTTTCCTTTTAATACAATTATAGCATGCGATGTAAACATTTATCATAGACACAAAGATATAATAATAACCACTTTATTATTGCCTCTTGGGCATATCTCCAACAATAACTAGCTATCTCTACTCTGCGTGAGGTCAATAAGGTTGGGAATCTCCAACTAAACTGGTTGATCAAACGCCTTTTATTGCTAGGATTCAAAACAAGGGATACACATAACAAAATAAACAAAACGAACTAAATTCACATGCTAGATCATCTTAACCTAGAATTAGTGATTGCTCGAAGAAAATTGCATTAAAAATACGAGGCAACCTGTCATGGAGACCGTGATGAGGAATGGAGAGAGCCCGATGGTTACGATGACACTGATAAATATGGTGGCTCTAGGGTCGCTCCCAACATTGATGGAGGCTTCCTACTTCTCTTACTCCTTAGTCTTCTCTTCTAGGTTCTGGATCTTTTTTGTAGATGGTACACACACATACCTAAAATTCATATGGAATGGAGCTGGTGATTATGTTAAGAAGGGTTCTTGCTCGAGTAGGCTCCCTTTTGGAGATGAGGATTATGAATAAAGTTCATAACCTATCCAATGACCCACAAAACCTCATTCCCATGTATAAGGAATCAAGTGGAACCAAATGAGAAGATCTGATAGGGGAGATTTAGTCATTGTCATGACCATTTTCATGTGGTACAAGTTGTTGGTCGTCTTCAGTTCTATAACTATAGGATACCATATTGGATTATACCGTCTATGTTGTTTGACTTAATTTTACTACATCATCATGTTTTCCGTGTTTTTCCCTACTCAAACCAAACTCTATAATGTGTTTTCTAATTCTATGTTTTTTCCTTACAGTAGTATCCCATAGGTAGGCCAAATGGGCTACATGTTTTGTTCCGGGCTTGTTTCCAATGTGATCTTAAGCAAATGGTTGTTCATGACAACTGTTGCCGATGTGACCACAACATTGCATATTTTCATGAAACCCTAACAAAACCCTAATCCTCTCACTCTCTCACCACTCTCGTTGATCCAGACGAAGTGTGTGGTAGTGGCATCGCATTTAATGATCTCTCTTCCACCTCTCCCTGTATATGGTTAATTTTCTAGATTTCTATATATTTACATTTATATTTTTTGTCCTTTATGCTTGTTAATTGGTCATGGTCATGTTTTAATTATTGCTAATTGAGTCATGGCTTAATACTTGTTATTTGTTCTCTGTTTGAACCATAGCCTGGTTATTACATAATGTGGGATCCTTGTAGCTAGGTCTTCTACACATGGTCGATAACTTAGCTTTATCTTAGTTAATTTATTTTTTGATAGGGCTATATCTTCGTTAGGATTTATAAATTCATATCTTGTTGGTATCTTCTTATTTTCTACCAATTATGTGAAGGCATGCATACTTACCTGCTAGGTTCTTATGATTTTTTGGTCCTTCAAATTATAGCAAGATTGTATTTATCCATATTTTGCGTCTCATGATGCTATTATTACTTGGATTTATAGTAGTTAGCATGTTAATGTTTTTGTTATAGTTAGCGAATAATGATGTGGATGGAATGAAGTTCGTGACTACAAGGCAAACAATGACTCACAGTTGCATGTTTCCAATGTGGTTTCACATGAGCAACGTATAATCAAAGAGCAGGGTAGACACCTCACCTCGCTCTATCCTCCTGTCCCTCCCTTGCTTCTGAGCTCTCCCGTCCTCTGTCCGGGCCCCTCCCATGGCCTCTCCGCCGGATTAGCCAGCTGGAGAGGGTCGAGAAGTGGTGCCAAAGTAGTTAGGTTTACAGTTAGTGTATTTTATCCCGGTCTTGGGCCTTCTGCCCATTGGTGCATGTATGACAGGCTGCTGCAGCCAGATCTGGAGAATAGGGCTTCTCCTAGTTGTGCTTGAGCTCCTATGGCAGGAGTTGAGGACGGCGACGAAGGCCGATGCATATCTCAATAAATTTGTTCTTTGTGTCCACCACCTCCTGTGGTGGAATGAAATCGCGCTTGGGAACCCTCTGACCGACCATGGTGGCGAGGGGAGGGCACATGCCGACATGGCTTCCTATGAAGTGGAGCTCTGGTGGGGAGCTCTCCAAATCTCCAAGGTCACGGATGCTTCTTTTTATCCAGTCGACCGTGGAGGAGAGTGAACTAGGAGCGGTGACCCAGTCATCTGGAGCTCTAGTGTTGGGGGCGCGGGTGTTGCGCCTAGTTGGAGCAACTTCTCGACAGCTCCATCACCCTTGTCATCCAATGCTGTCAGGAAGCTCCTCCTATTGTTGGGGAGTTCTTCTCTGGCACCTTGTAGATGGAATGCTGTCATCGCCGTGCCGGAATCTATGCATGTAGGGCAGCCACTCCCTCCTTTGGCGCCGATGTTGTTGTGATTCTACCGACGCCTTTGTATCTTCTTCAACCTCTTGGCCAAGATGTCGTATGGGAGGTTTGTTCGTATTGTCACAGCTGGCTCCCTCCTTATTTCCCTGATGGCACGTGACAACGCTTCGTTGGAAGACCCCAAGAGCAAGGTATGATGAGCACAGCAGCAAGTCTTCCCTTAGTAAGAAATAGAGGTTATCGTACTAGTAGGAGGAAGGAAACGTCTCAAAGGTGTTGCAAGAAACTTGGAAACCTGCACAACACAAACTCAAGACTTTGTCCCAACGAACAGTGAGGTTGTCAATCTCACCTATTGCTATTACAAAGGATTAACTGTATGGTGTGGAAGGTGATAGTGGTTTGCAGAAAGTAAACATGAACAATGGAGGATGTATCAATGGTAAAGATTGGACCGGGGTCCATAGTTCTCTAGAGGTGTTCTCCTTAAGATAAACAAACATGGCATGTTGGATAAACAAATTACAGCAGGGCAATTGACAGGACTGAGCAAGGCATATCAATGCAATACTAGACATTCATGATCCTATGAAATTCGATTAGGCAATACAACAAGATACATAGACCGCCATCCAACTGCATCTATGACTAGAAATCCACCTTCGGGTTATCATCTGAACCCCCTCCAGTATTAAGTTGCAAGCAACAGATAACTACTTTAAGCAAAGTGTGTAAGGTAAACAATCCACTTGCTCCATTTACAAGAGACCGTTGTTTTCTCCCTAGTGGCAACAACACATCTACAACCTTAGAGATTTCTGTCACTTCCCTTATATTAAATAGGGGCATGAACCCACTATCTAGCATAAATACCTCCTCTTGGAGTCACTAGCATCTACTTGGCTAAGATAGCTACTAGAAACGGAGAGCATGCAAGATCACAAACAACACAGACATGATAGAATCAATAATACAAAACCATTAATCAATCTGACATAGTAATCTCAATATCCATCGGATCCCCGCAAACACTGAAGGGTTTCGCAGCATAGTAAATCAAAAAAATTCTACGGATGCGAACGGGAAAGCCAAGATCTAATCTAGGAGATGCAAACAACGAGGGGGATTAGATGAGATCTTCATACCCTTGAAGATTCGCACAGCGGAACGTTCGTCGGAACGTGGGTGATGTAGTCGTACTCGCTTCTCCTCCTCGCGATCCGATCCGATCTAACACCGCAAGTGGCAATGCCTCCGAGAGATGCACACATGAGACACCTCGACGTCTCCTCCTTCCTTAGTCCAGCAAGTATGGTGGAGAGACGGATTGGATCTACAACGCGATGGCGCAGTGCAACTGGTGGAGAGTTTCTGCAGCAGGGCTTCACCTACGTGGGAGGGAGAGAGAGAGAGGAGGCGCAGCAGGGCGGCTAGGGTTGAGGAGGAGGTGTGGGGGGAGGGTGCGCCCCAACCCTCTATATATAGAGGGGTGGTCGGCTGGCCCTTGTCCCTCCCCCAAGCCCTAGGTCGGCGGCCAAGGAGGGAGGAGTGGGGGGCAAGTTCTCCCCCCCCCTTCTAGAAGCTCCCCTAGGGTTTCCCTAGGTGCTTGGCCGGCAGGGCCCTGTGGGGCCTTGTGCCCCTGGCCCAATGCGGACAGGACACTCTCTCATAGGCCCATGCCCCCTCCCGGCAGGTGGGGCCACGTTGGTCCCCCTCCGGAAGGTTCTAGAAGCTTCCGGTACAATACCGATTAACCCGAAACAATTTCGAACTCCAAAAATTGCATTGCCATATATGAATCTTATTCTCCGGACCATTCCAGAACCTCTCGTGATGTCCCGGATCCCATCCGAGACTCAGAACAAAAACTCATAAACCAATTATCCAATCTATCCTAGCGTCGAGACACGTTAAGTGTGTGACCCTTCGGGTTCGAGAACATGCAGACATGATCTTATATCAATAATCAACAGCGGGGTCTGGAAACCCATATTGACTCCCACACATTCATCGATGATCATATCGGATGAACCACGATGCTAGGATTCAATCAATCCCATATATATATTCCCTTCGTCTCGCGATATTTTACTTGCCCGAGATTTGATCGTCGGTACCGTCATACCTAGTTCAATCTCGTTCACAGCAAGTACTTTACTCGTTCTGTAATCTGATATCACTTTGTGATTAACTCCTTAACCACATGCTTGCAAGAGGTGTTGATATCGATTACCGAGTGGGCCCGAAGTATATCTCTCTAAAGGGACAAATCCCATCTCGATACATACAACCCAACAGGTACTTTCCGATCACCTGAGAGACACCTTTATGATCACCCTCTCATAGGATGACGTTTGATGACCTCAAAGCTTTCTTACGATACCAGGGAGTTGTATTATCTCATGGTCTAAGGAATACAATATTTGACATAAGAAAAGCTTCGCAAAGATGAAAACGATGACACGATCAAATTGCTCCGCTTAGTTTGGGTATGTCCATCATATCATTCTCCCAATGATATGATCTCATTATTAATCGATAACTCATGTCTATGGTTAGGAAACCTTAACCATCATTAATCAATGAACTAGTCCATAGAGGCACACTAGGGACACGGTGTTGTTCATAAACCACACAAGTATTAAAGTTTCCGCTTAATACAATTCTAGCATGGAATATAAACTTTATCATGAACAAGAATTATAATAATAACATCTTTATTATTGCCTCTAGGGCATAATTCCAACAGTCTCCCACTTGCACTAGAGTCAATAATATAGTTTACATTTGGCAACAATCTAACACCCATGGCACTGAGGTGGTGATCATGTTTTGCACGTGGAAGATGTTATGTCAATGGATCTGCGACATTCAGATCTGTATGTACTTTGCTAATCTTCAGATCTCCATCTGCTATATAATCTCGGATTATATGAAACTTGCAGTTGATATGCTTGGTCTTTGGATGATATCTTGGTTCCTTAGCGAGTGCTATGGCGCCAGTGTTGTCACACAATATCTCCAGTGCGTCCAATGCACTTGGAACCACGCCAAGCTCAGTGACGAAGTTCCTGACCCAAACTCCTTCACTTGACGCTTCTGCAGCAGCCATGTATTCCGCTTCTACTGTAGATCCCGCGATCACGCTTTGCTTGCAGCTTCTCCAGCTCATAGCTCCTCCATTCAAAATATAAACGTATCCTGTCTGAGATTTAGAATCATCCTTGTCGGTGTCGAAACTAGCGTCGACGTAACCTTTTATGACGAGTTGTTCATCACCTCCACAGACTAAGACCATTTCTTTAGTCCTATTTAGGTACTTTAGGATGTTCTTCACGGCTGTCTAGTGTTCCACTCCTGGATCACTTTGATATCTGCTCGTCAAACTAAGAGCATTGGACACATCCGGTCTAGTACATAGCATGGCATACATGATAGAACCTATGGCCGAGGCATAAGGCACTTTTCTCATAGCTTCTCTATCATTTACCGTAGCTGGACACTGAGCCTTGCTCAATATCTTACCTGACAACATAGGCACTGAACCTTTCTTTGCCTTATCCATTCTGAACCTTTTCAGAACTTTGTCTAGGTATGTACTCTAGCTTAAAGCTATCAGGCGTCTTTGTATATCTCTATAGATTTTGATGCCCAATATATAAGCAGCTTCACCTAGGTCTTTCATTGAAAAACACTTGTTCAAATAACTCTTCACATCGTTAAGCATGTTAATGTCATTTCCAATAATCAATATGTCATCCACATATAGTACCAGAAATGTCACCGAGCTCCCACTCACTTTCTTGTAGATACAAGCTTCGTAGCAATTTGGAACAAATCCAAAGCTCTTGATCACTTGATCAAAACGAAGGTTCCAACTCCGAGATGCTTGCTTCAGTCCATAAATGGAACGCTGAAGTTTGCATACTTTATTAGCATCCTTAGGATCGACAAAACCTTCGGGTTGCATCATATACAACTCTTCATCAATGTTGCCATTGAGGAACGCAGTCTTAACATCCATCTGCCATATTTCATAATCATGAAACGCAGCAATTGCTAATAAAATCCGAATGGACATAAACATCGCTACGGGAGAGAAAGTCTCATCGTAGTCAACACCTTGAACTTGTCTAAAACCTTTTGCGACAAGTCGTGCTTTATAGACGGTAACATTACCATCCGTGTCCATTTTCTTCTTGAAGATCCATTTGCACTCAACGGCCTTTCGGTCGCTAGGAGGGTCCACCAAAGTCCATACTTGGTTTTCGCTCATGGATCCCAATTCAGATTTCATGGCTTCTAGCCATTTCTCAGAGTCTGGGCTCATCATCGCTTCCTCATAGTTCGTAGGTTCACTGTCTTCTACTAACAAGACAGTCAAGACAGGGTTGCCATACCACTCAGGAGGGGCACGCGACCTTGTCGACCTGCGACGTTCAGTAGCAGCATCGTCTGAAGCTTCATGATCCTTGTCATTAGCTTCCTCTATTGTTAGTGCAGGCGGCACTGGAACAATTTCAGGTGCTGTGCTACTCTCCAATTCAAGAGAAGGTTCAATAACCTCGTCAAGCTCTACTTTCCTCCCACTCACTTCTTTCGAGAGAAACTCCTTCTCAAGAAAGGAACCGTTCTTTACGACAAACACTTTGCCTTCGGTTCTGTGATAGAAGGTATACCCAATAGTTTCCTTAGGGTATCCTATGAAGACACATTTCTCCGCTTTGGGTTCGAGCTTGTCCGGCATCAACTTCTTGACGTAAGCTTCGCATCCCCAAACTTTAAGAAACGACAACTTAGGTTTAGCACCAAACCACAGTTCATACGGTGTCGTCTCAACGGATTTAGATGGTGCCCTATTTAAAGTGAATGCAGCGGTTTCTAATGCATAACCCCAAAATGATAACGGCAAATCAGTAAGAGACATCATTGATCGGACCATATCTAATAGAGTTCGATTCCGGCGTTCAGACACACCATTGCGCTGTGGTGTTCTGGGTGGCGTGAGTTGCGAAACGATTCCGCTTGCTTTAAGATGCGTGAGAAAATCATAACTCAAATACTCACCTCCACGATCGGATCGTAGAAATTTAATCTTTCTGTTACGATGGTTCTCCACTTCATTCTGAAATTCCTTGAACTTTTCAAATGTTTTAGATTTATGTTTCATTAAATAGATATACCCATATCTACTTAAGTCATCGGTAAAAGTGAGAAAATAGCGATATCCACCGCGCGCTGATACACTCATTGGTCCGCATACATCGGTATGTATGATTTCCAACAAGTCCGTTGCTCGCTCCATCATACCGGAGAACGGGGTTTTGATCATATTGCCCATGAGGCATGGTTCGCATGTGTCAAATGATTCAAAAACAAGAGACTCCAAAAGTCCATCAGAATGGAGTTTCTTCATGCGCTTTACACCAATATGACCTAGACGACAGTGCCACAAATAAGTAGTATTATCACTATCTACTTTGCATCTCTTAGCCTCAATGTTATGGATGTGTGTTTCATCCCTTTCGAGATTCAGAAGAAATAAACCATTCACAACAGGTGCATGACCATAAAAGATGTTACTCATATAAATAGAACAACCATTATTCTCCAATTTAAATGAATAACCGTCTTGCAATAAACACGATCCAGAAATAATGTTCATGCTCAACGCAGGCACATAATAACACTTATTAAGGTTTAAAACTAATCCCGAAGGTAAAACTAAGGAGAGTGTGCCGACGGCCATCACATCAACTCTTGATCCGTTGCCAACGCGCATCGTCACCTCATCCCTCGCAAGCCGCCGTCTATTCTGTAGCTCCTGGTTCGAGTTACAAATATTAGCAACTGAACCAGTATCAAATACCCAGGCACTACAACGAGGGCTAGTAAGGAAAACATCAATAACATGTATATCAAATATACCTTTGATGGTGCCAGCCTTCTTGTCCGCTAAGTACTTCGGACAGTTGCGCTTCCAGTGACCCTTGTCCTTGCAATAGAAGCACTCAGTGTCCGGTTTGGGTCCAGACTTGAGCTTCTTCTCAGCAGGGGCAACGCGCTTGCCGCCTCCTTTCTTGAAGGGCTTCTTTGCACCCTTACCTTTCTTGAAGGTGGGGGGCTTGTTGACCATCAACACATGATTATCCTTTTTGATGTCCACCTCCGTAGCCTTCAGCTTTGCGAAGAGCTCGGTGATCGTATCAGTGGAACCAATCTGATTATGAGTCACTACAAAACTTTTGTAGCTGGGAGGGAGTGATTGCAGAACCCTATCAATCTTGAGCTCCTCTGGAATCTTGCAGTCAAGTTGCTCAAGGAGTTGAGTGTAGCCCGACATCTTTATGGCGTGCTCACTAACGGAACTCCCTTCCTCCATCTTGCAGTTAAAGAATTTCTTAGAGATCTCATATCTCTCAGAACGGGCCTGAGTCTGAAACATGGTTTTCAGCTCCTCAAGAATCTCAAAGGGCCCGGGATAGTCTTCAAAACGGTTTTGAAGGTCCGATTCCATAGCAAACAACATGGTGCTCTTAATCACACCATAATCATCTTTGCGCGACTGATAGACAGCTTTCTCATCAGCCGGCGCATCTACAGCAGGGGCGTCACCTAGCGCATTTTCAAGGACATAGTCCTTTTGACCGCTAGAGAGAATGATTCTCAGATTGCGGAACCAATTGGTGAAGTTAGACCCATTGTTTCTAAGCTTTTCCTTCTCAGCAAAAACGTTAAAGTTGAAGTTGGACTTAGCCATTTGATCTACAATGTTTGCAAGTACAAATTAGACTATGTTCATCATAAATAGTTCAACTTTAATAAAATTACTAGATGAACTCCCACTAAATTCAACATCCCTCAAGTTGTTTAGTGAACACGATCCAAATTCACCACACGTAATCCGATCTTCACGAGAAGAGATGTGGCTTCAATGGTGGACAACGAGGTGTCGATCATTCAGATGACTCATGCTTAACCTTTCGGTTCATGTGTTCCGAGGCCATGTCTGTACATGCTAGGCTCGTCAAGTCAAACCCAAGTATTTCCACGTGTGCAAAAACTGGCTTGCACCCGTTGTATGTGAACGTAGAGTCTATAGCACCCGATCATCACGTGATTCTTGGACACGAAGAACTTTCGCAACGGTGCATACATGGGGAGAACACAGTTTTATCTTGATCTTTAAGTGAGGAATCATCTTATAATGCTACAGTCGCGATCTAAGCATAATAAGATACATAAAAGGATAAACATCTCATGCATATAACTTTATGTGACATGGTATGGCCAATCTTCGTGCAATGATCTCCATCTTGTGCGTGCCGGCATGATCTCCATCACTCCACCATGATTGCCTCCACCACGAATAGCAACTACAACTATTGCTAACTACTTAGCGATAAAGTGAAACTATTACATGGCGTATAAGAAGTTGACACACAGGTCATACACAATTATAAAGACAACCATATGGATCCTGCCGATTGTGTACTCATCGACATGCAAGTCGTGAAACATTACAAAACATGATCATCGCATACAATATACACATCACATCTTGGGCCATACCATATCACAGAAAACACTCCCTGCAGAAACAAGTTAGACGCCTCTACTTTGTTGTTGCATGTTTTACGTGGCTTATGGGAGTAGCAAGCTAAGAACGATTCTTACCTACGGAAAGCCACAACGGTGATATTATGGTTGCCAAACTCCGGTGTAAATCCCATGACAACTATAGTGAGAGAAACTGGCATCCACCAGCCGCATGTGTGGAACAAGCCACACGTCAAGTGCGGAGCCGGTCTCGCGAACGACGTCGCGTAAGGTTGGCCTGGACCGCTTCGATCTCACTATCCCGCGTCATAATAAGAACACAAACAAGAGGCTTGCAACAGAAAACATCAACGCCCGCAACAACCATGTTGCGTTCTACTCGTGAAACACATCTACGCATAGATCTAGCTCTGATACCACTGAAGGGTTTTGCAGCATAGTAAATCAAAAAAAATCTACGGATGCGGACGGGAAAGCCAAGATCTAATCTAGGAGATGCAAACAACGAGGGGGATTAGATGAGATCTTCCTACCCTTGAAGATTCGCACAGCGGAACGTTCGTCGGGACGTGGGTGATGTAGTCGTACTCGCTTCTCCTCCTCGCGATCCGATCCTTTTTTTGATCTAACACCGCAAGTGGCGATGCCTCCGAGAGATGCACACGTGCGGCACCTCGACGTCTCCTCCTTCCTTGGTCCAGCAAGTATGGTGGAGAGACGGATTGGATCTACAACGCGACGGCGCGGTGCAATTGGTGGAGAGTTTCTGCAGCAGGGCTTCGCCTACGTGCAGTCGGGAGGAAGAGAGAGAGGAGGGGCAGCAGGGCGGCTAGGGTTGAGGAGGAGGTGTGGGGGGAGGGTGCGCCCCAGACCTCTATATATAGAGGGGTGGGCGGCTGGCCCTTGCCCCTCCCCCAAGCACTAGGCCGGCGGCCAAGGAGGGAGGAGTGGGGGGCAAGTTTCCCTCCCTTGTAGAAGCTCCCCTAGGGTTTCCCTAGGTGCTTGGCCGGCTGGGCCCTATGGGGCCTTGTGCCCTTGGCCCAATGCGGCCAAGACACTCCCTCATAGGCCCATGCCCCCTGACGGCAGGTGGGGCCACGTTGGTACCCCTCCGGAAGGTTCTAGAAGCTTCCGGTACAATACCGATTAACCCAAAACAATTCCGAACTCCAAAAACTGCATTGCCTTATATGAATCTTATTCTCCGGACCATTCCGGAACCTCTCGTGATGTCCCGGATCCCATCCGAGACTCAGAACAAAAACTCATAAACCAATTATCCAATCTATCCTAGCGTCGAGACACGTTAAGTGTGTGACCCTTCGGGTTCGAGAACATGCAGACATGATCTTATATCAATAATCAACAGCGGGGTCTGGAAACCCATATTGACTCCCACACATTCATCGATGATCATATCGGATGAACCACGATTCTAGGATTCAATCAATCCCATATATATATTCCCTTCGTCTCGCGATATTTTACTTGCCCGAGATTTGATCGTCGGTACCGTCATACCTAGTTTAATCTCGTTCACAGCAAGTACTTTACTCGTTCCGTAATCTGATATCACTTTGTGATTAACTCCTTAACCACATGCTTGCAAGCGGTGTTGATATCGATTACCGAGTGGGCCCGAAGTATATCTCTCCGACTTGGGAGGGACAAATCCCATCTCGATACATACAACCCAACAGGTACTTTCCGATCACCTGAGAGACACCTTTATGATCACCCTCTCATAGGATGACGTTTGATGACCTCAAAGCTTTCTTCCGATACCAGGGAGTTGTATTATCTCATGGTCTAAGGAATACAATATTTGACATAAGAAAAGCTTCGCAAAGATGAACACGATGACACGATCTAATTGCTCCGCTTAGTTTGGGTCTGTCCATCATATCATTCTCCCAATGATATGATCTCATTATGAATCGACAACTCATGTCTATGGTTAGGAAACCTTAACCATCATTAATCAATGAACTAGTCCATAGAGGCATACTAGGGACACGGTGTTGTTCATAAACCACACAAGTATTAAAGTTTCCGCTTAATACAATTCTAGCATGGAATATAAACTTTATCATGAACAGGAATTATAATAATAACATCTTTATTATTGCCTCTAGGGCATAATTCCAACAAACACAACATGCATGATTACAAATAGATGATCTTGATCATGAACGAAGCTCACAAGATCTAAACTGGTAGCACAAAGGAGGAGATACAACCATCTAGCTACTACATGGACCCGTAGTCCAAGGTGGAACTACTCACACTTCATACCGGAGGCTGGCATGATGAAGAAGAAGGCCTCCGGGATGATCTCCCCTTCGACAGGGTGCCAGGAAGAGCTTCAGATCCCTCCCCGATCTAGGGACGATGGTGGCGGGGGCTACAGACGGTTTCGTGGAATATTGATCGGGTACTTAGGGTTTATGCATCGGGGGGTCATTATAGGCGAAGAGGCGAGGCAGGGCGGCGGCCAGGGTGGTCACACCCCTAGGCGCGACTAACCCTAGCCCACGCCACCAGGGGGTGTGGCCCCCTGGTGCCTCCCCTCTGTATCGTACTCTGGCTCCGTGGTCCCTAGGGTAAAATATTAACTTTAGCTTTTGTCCCGTCCAATTCCGAGAATATTGATGTTTTTCCTTTCTGGAACCAAAAACAGAAGAAAACAGGCAACTAACACTGTGGCATCTTGTTAATAGGTTAGTACCAAAAAAACATATAAAAACACCTCAAAGTGTAGACAAAGCAAAGCAAAGTAGATACTAAACAAGTATGGAACATAAAAAATTATAGATATGTTTCCAACGTATCATTTCCCAAGTGATTTCGTCCCCGGTGGCGGTGAGGGTGTCTGCGGCGGTGCGCAACGCGGTGGTGGAGGAGCTTTTGTCCTTGATTGCGCTTCCTGGAACCTTTATGTGGACTTCTGTGTTAATTGCAGGGACCTGTGTGTAATTTTTTGTTTCCTCATGTACCTTTTTGTAATTTGTAAGCTACCATCGGTGGATGAATGAAGCACCCGGTCCTTCTGGACCATTCCTTGTTCAAAAAAAACATGAGCAACGTATATACCGACTTGAGAGCTTGTTTGATTTAAAGGATTTTCAAAGGAATTCTATAGGATTCCAACCCATAGGAATTTTTCCTATAGAGGGCTCCTTTGATTCATGGGATAGGAAAAGTGTAGGAATAGGGGTTTCGCCGCCAGGGGTTTCGCCTCGCCGGCCTATCCCGGTAGCCTCCGGCGGCGCGCCGTCAGGGAATCGAACCCCACCATCCTGCCGCTCCCCTTTCCCTCCTCGGCCAACCTACCGCTCGATCCTAGGACCCCAGGCGCTAGAACCCAACCTGCCGTAGCCCTCCATGCCTTGGTCGTCGGGCCGCCGCCTCCAAGAACGAGGTATTCCTCTGACTGGCCTTGGTCGTCGGCCGCTGCCTCTACGAACGAGGTCCTCCTCGCTGCCTCTAGGAACGAGGTCCTCCTCTCCGCCTTCCTCTCCCTCCTTCCCATGTCCTTCCTCCTCCTTGCCGTTCCTGCTGATGATGTTGATTTGGACTCAAAACCAGCTTAACGAGAAGGCAGCATATCCCTGAATTAATCCACAGCAACACTGGAAGATCCAGCTATAGGAGCTGCTGCCGCCGAGGTGTTGACTGCCGAGCTTTGTCTGTGTTTGTACACTCTCTGTCTCGGTCTGTTATCTATTCGTTACATGCGACCTGCACAATCTGGAAACGCTTCTTTCATCGGTGTAAAAGGGATTCTAGTGAACACCTTGCCTGCACCTTCTAGCTCAATGTAAAAAACTGACATATATCTCCATTCAATTCAGAGAGATTAATGTTACATTTGTTTTCATTGGGCAAGCTATGTGCTCGTGCTTTTGTTACATATACGTACATAGAATGTCTCTAGGGGCATATAAATAATTGTGCAAGTTATTTGTTCAATTAGCATATAAATAATCTTTGAGAGTTTTAGGGGCATTCCAAACGATTCCTATCGAATCCAAAGTTTGCAGTTGCTACAACCAAACAACTTCCAGCTTCGCCACAGTTATCAACTCACAACAGCTTTCTCTCAGCAGATTTTTCACAGCTGATTTTCAGAAATCTACAGCTCAACCAAACACACCCTTAAACCCTACGAAATTTCCTATGTTTTTCCTACGGTGCAATCAAACAACTTATTTTACTAATTCCTATATTTTGTATTCCTATGGGATTTGAAATGTCATGTCATTCTATTCCTGCATTTTTTCTATTCCCATGTTTCCCAGATCATTTGAATCAAACAAGCCCTAAATGTTTTCTTTGAGGCACCACATCGACAACATTCGCCCCTCCCGTTGTTGGTGAGCCCCACACATCGGTGACATGATTTCAGTGAAGGGCCCCATCTCCGTTGACGATAGACCCGTGTCTATATGGTCATTTCGCACTAATGCATATTACTGGCATTAGATTGTGTTTTTAATTAATGAATCACGTGAACTATCTTGTGCAAGATGTTTGGCAATTGCTCTTGGCAATTTCTTCCTTTTCCTAGTGACTCCTTAGCTATTTGAATCCGAAGACGACAGCAAGAGCGTTCTCACTTCTTGGTAGGGTCGAAGATGGAGACCATTTAGGCCTCGTTTGGCGGGCCGGTTTTAACAGATTTTAGGGTGTAATATCCCGGCCCAATTCAAGACACGCCAAAACACTTGATTGACCGTTTGGTAGGCAGGTTTTGGACAGGCCGAGCCCCGTCAAATCCCCTGGATACTCGTCGGATCAAAGGGGATTAGAGACGCCCCATGCACCTCGCGTTTTTGGCGGCTAGACCCGCTGCGGGATTGGGTGAAGGAAGCGTTTTCACCTAAAACACTAGGGATAATACTCTAAAATACACATTAATTCCTGCCTGCCAAACAAGGCCTTAGGGTTGTTGCTTGTATTTTTTTTTATGTTGTTTGATGGTGTTTGTTTTCTCAGTAGCATCGAAGACGGAGGCCATTTAGGGATGACATTTTCCCTTAAAATTATTTCTGGCTGCATGTTGTGCATGGTCCGTGTGCTTTTCGTCCAAGAAACACGCTTCAGCATTTGAGCTTTGCAGCTGCGCTCTGAATCAGTAGTGCTACTCTGCAATTCGGCACGCACGCGCGCACCAATCACCAGTATGCCCAGATTTGGTGTGGTTTCGTGCTCCAAATTGGTTGGCTTCCCGGGCTCCTAGCGCTTCCTCTTGCAGTGTCACGAGTCAAACCAAAAATAGTTTCGGCATTCGGGCAGGACGGCAGTGCCCTCTCTTTACCCGAAACGGCCGGCCGCCTGCAACTACGTCCATCACCAATTGGGGCTCCCCTTCTTCTCCAGGTCTTGAATTTTTCTTGTAATTTTGTGTTCCGTTTTGAGCTTAGGCCGATCGAGAACTTAACTAGCATAATCGTCATGGCAAGGCAGGACGTGCTCATGGAGCCCCAACCGCCCGGCTCGCCGTCCTCTCCGGGCAAGCCGTCCCAACCAGGGCTGCCCGAGCCTTCTCCAGAAGTACCACCGACGGACAATGCGCCGGAAGAGGCCAGGAAGTTATCGTCGTCTTCGTCATCGTCGTCATCGCGGACGTCCTCTCCCGGGTGCGTTTTCCATGTCGAGGCGGCCGAGATGAGCATCCCGTTTGTGGTGGAAGCACCAGACGACGACGACCACCACGCCGGTGCCCGCGCGGAGGCAAAATTACCCGACGAGTGGGCGTCATGGCCGTCACTGCCCAAGACTGGCGACACGGTGTCGGTGGCTCCGGAATCCCAGACCATGGCTAAGGCGGCAGCCTTCGCTCCGGTGGTGGAGGGTTTCAACCCGAACAGGATCCCGGCGTCCATCTTCCAGCCCAAGGCGGGGTCGTCGCAGCAGGAGTGGAGCGTCGCGTCCAACGACTCGCTGTTCAGCATCCACGGCGCCAGCCAGAGCCAGTCCGACGACTTCTACGCCCCGAGCAAGTCCCACTTCGACTACTTCTACGACGAGGCCATGGCGGACGGCGGCGCGGAGCCAGAGGGGAGGCTGCCCCCGCTCGAGGAGATGCCGGGCAGCGCGATGTCGGACGCGAGCGACGGCAGCGCTATGGCCAACGACAGGGCGTTCCAGCGGAACGCGAGCGGCTCCTCCAGCAACTTCTCCTTCGCCTTCCCGATGTACGTACGCCCCGCCGCAGGCACGATTCTTTACCACGGTCGATCGATCTTGCTTGAAAACCCTATTTTTCGCCGTTGTTTGACCCGCAGACTGGCCGAACCGTCGCCGGGGCAGCAGGAGAACATGGGCGGCTACCAGCAGCTGCAGAAAGAACACGAGCAGTCGCCGCAGCCGACGCCTTTCGACCGCAAGGCGGCGTTCGAGGAGATGACGACAGAGGAGGAGCGGCGGCCGAGGAAGACGGGGTGGTGCTGCTGCGGGGATTGCTGCGGCTGCTGCTGGTTCGGCTGCTCATGGTCCACCTGCTGCTGCTGCTTCCAATGGCGGTGGAAATGCTGCTGCGAATGGCGGTCGAAATGCTGCGAATGCTCCTGTTCCTGCCCAAGCTTATGCCGGTGCAGCTGGTGCTGCTGACCGAGAGCTAGAATTTGGCCCCAAAAAGGTGCCGAAACAGAGCCTGAACTTTCGAACCATAGGTGTTGTGATGAGAAGAGTAGATGATGATTAGGGATCATTTCAAGAGAGGTAGATCCCATTCTGCTCGTGTATGTTCTAGGAGGAGTTGGGGTGTACATAAGGCCAGTGGGACAAAAAGATGCAGGGATGCAGTGTACAATGTTGACAGGGAATGCAAAGAACAAACATGTATGGTTTTGTTAGGACAAATCAGGCTTACTCACGGTCACAGCTTCCTTTCTGTAACATTTGCTAACATGTATGGCTTTGTTAGGGCAAATCATAGTCTTATCTTGGAACATTTGTGCACAGAGCTACCGAAAAACAGGCCGCATACATGAGGAACTGAGGATACACCAGGCCATCAACAATGTGCCAAATAGAAAACCAACCAGCTTCAGACATTGTTGAAGGCGTTGCTAACAAAGGTGTTGCAGGTACTGCTCTGCTGACTCCGATTCAACATTGACAAGGCCGGTGGGACAAAAAGATACAGAGAAGCAGTATACAATGTTGACAGGGAATTCAAAGTGCAAAACAAGTATGGTTCTGTTAAGACAAAGCATGCATAAATTATAGAGCAGGTAGTGTTTTTGAATTTTATTATAGAGCAGGTAATGTACACCATACATGTACTTATAATAGTCTAGTAGATCCCATTCTGCTCGTGTATGTTCTAGGAGTTGGGGTGTACATAAGGCCAGTGGGACAAAAAGATGCAGTGTACAATGTTGACAGGGAATGAAAAGAACAAACATGTATGGTTTTGTTAGGAAAAATCACGCTTACTCACAGCTTCCTCTCTGCAACATCTGCTAGCACACAGAAATAGCAGAGCAGGTATCACACAGCCTAAATAATCTACCGAGTAGCAAGATAACCATATATAGTTGAGACTATATAGTCTTATCTTGGAACATTTGTGCACAGAGCTACGGAAAAACAGGTGTCGCAGGTACTGCTGACTCTGATTCAACATTGACAAGGCCGGTGGGACAAAAAGATATAGAGAAGCAGTATATAATGTTGACAGGGAATTCAAAGTGTAAAACAAGTATGGTCCTGTTAAGACAAAGCATGCATAAATTATAGAGCAGGTAGTGTTTTTGAATTTTATTATAGAGCAGGTAATGTACACCATACATGTACTTATAATAGTCTAGTAAGATGACCACTTAGTTCCTTATGTCAGACACATGTAGACAGTGCTACGACAAAACAGGCCGTATACACAGTGACATAGACATACATCAGGACATCAACAATTTGCCATGAGCAAACCAACCAGGTTCAGATGCCGCTGCATTAACAAAAGTATAACAGGAATTGGTAGTTCTGTGATCCTTGATAGTCTTCAAGCTATGCAGGATTATTGCCAAGTTCCCCATTTCCATATGATGTCTGGAAAACCCAGTGGCCAGACTGACACTGCAGCTTGACAAACATCATCCTTGGTATCAGCATGGAAAAGAACAGTCACCTCACACGACGGTGTGCAGTTGTTAAGCAAGGGTACGAACGGACAAGCAGTACGGATCGATGGTGGCATATGAACCAGAAGTTTCTTCAAACAGCTTCTGCAATCATGAGAAGTCATCGAGAACACGATGTGCCTCATCAGTTCATATGAAAACCTTGGCGACAACTTGACTTCGGTGGTTCTTGAGAACAGTTCTGTATCCACCGCTTGGTAAAGTTCATAGCTGTTTTCGGAAGCAGGTATCTCAAGGTCTAGTGTCCTGATTTCTCGATCGTTTATAAACACTTTCAAGAGGGAATTAAGATTCAGTGACTCTATCCGAAGATCTGTGAGACTCACAAGGCCATCAACTTGGACAGTTGGACCAAGTTTATCAATGGTGAGTTTCAAAGTAGAAACTGATGGAGTATCTAAAATGAGGATTTCTGGTCGAACACATTTTAACTCAAGGTAAACCAAGTTAGGGGCATGGATAGCTAAAGACTGTGGAACATTTGATACCTTCCAGCGGCAAGTCTTCAGTTGAGAAAGGTGAATCTTGGGGTTCTTGAGGCCGCCAACTCCAATAAGATCCAGAGTAAGAAGGCAAGGGAAACACTCATTCAATGTGCTGAGGTCCTTGTCATCTAATAAAATGAACTCAAGTGTCAGATGAGTCAGATTTGGCATTATCTTGAGCCCGTCAACAGATAGCCATGCATTTCTCAGCCTCAACTTTAAAAGATTAGGACCTGCATGGACAAAAATTAATCTGAGATACAGACAGTTAAATATGTATAATAAAATAGAGTAAGAAGCTGAGTAAGGCAGATGTGGTCCTGAACTGTGCAAATGGCATATATATCACCGTTCACTAGATGCTGAACTAAGCGTTTTTACTTAGCTAGTGGGTTTCTCATACCGTTATGAAGCAAACAAGTTTTACTTGTGTGTGTGACTGTTTGTTCGAGTTAGGAAGGTCAAATTGCGCTTATTGATTGCAACTGCAAAGGGATGTGAACAGGTTAAATTTTCACCGATGCTATCTACTTCAGTGTCACATTAAAATCAAACAATATCCATAACTGAAAACTAACAGCTCCGACAACTATAATCCATGATCAACAAGCTTAACATAAACTGGTCTCCTGCATATTGCAAAAGAGGGTATGATATCCTCAAATTTCCTTATTCCTAAACCGTTTGAGTGATTCTTTCTAATATGTGTGTATATGCACACTATACAAGCCTAAATTACAATGTTTCCAGTGGTCCCATTATCTCTACCCAGCAAAAATAGCAACGAACTTCGGCCTGAAACTCATACACAAATCAAATGTCCGACATGTTTCACTCAACTTCTTATTTCTCTAAAAAACACTCTTTGGAGGAACAAAAATTTAGCTCTAGTTTCAGCTTTTCATGTATGACTCAATATATACAACAGTCAATTTAGCTCGAAGTTCAAATTTAGCAGATATGTACAAATAATGTGAAAACAGAGAGAGAGAGAGACTGACAGAAGTTGGAGATGACAGGGAGAGCCTCCGCCTTCAGCCAGCATAACGGCCGCGAGAAGTCGGCTATATCCACCTCTCGGAGGGCGGGACCTGCTGCAGTGGCCGCCCACGCAGCCACGGATTCCCCACTGGTGAGGTGCAGGTCGTCACCCTCCCCTTCCTCCCCGTGGAAACCCTGCTCCTCGGAAGCATCGAGCGCGAGTGAGCGAAGGTGCGAACCGAGGAGGGAGGCAACGTTGCCAGCGGCCGCGCGGAAGGTGGTTCCCTCGTGCCCAGCCCCGCCCTCGCGGAGGCGGCGGGCGCGGGCGACCGCGCTGAGGCGGACCCGGGGGCAGTAGTAGGAGGCGGCGAGGAGCGCGCGCGAGGCGAGGCGGCACGCGGCGATGTCCCCTGTGTCACCGACGCGGCCGAGGACGTCGGCGAGGATCCCCGCCGGGATGTAGTCGAGGGGGTCAACGATGTCTGACATGTCTAGGTAGCTTCGTGAGGAGGAGAGGGCTCACTCACCGCTAGGGGTGGAAATAAAACTTGAAGCTCACTAGTTTAATCGAGTACTTCAAAATTCAGTTCTACTCGACTTAAACTCGAACATAAATAAGCCGAGCTAAGTTGACATTTTTATCTTGTTAAGAGAACGAGTTTAATGAATCGAGCTGTGAGTGCTTGATAAACTTGTTAATATCCTTACACTTGTATGCTAACTCATAGATTAGTGAGCACAAAAGAAAAATCAATACTAATGTGCCAAATAAACATAAGTAGTCTTGTTAAGGTCACCAAAGTATACATGAAGAGGCATCAATGATGGATTATCCTTCTTGTATTCTAACTTCATGGTGAATTTATTATATTGTTAAGTTTTTTTATGAGCTTATTAAGCTTATCGAGCCAACTCGGGTATTTATCGAGTCGAGCCAAGCTGAGGTTACAAGCTCGTTATGTTAACGAGTCGAGTCGAGCAAGCTCATTAACTAACGAGTATTTACGAGTTGAGTCGAGTTGAGTTGAGCTGGATCGATATCCACCCCTATTGACCACTATCCGTTAATTTTGGAGAGAATAACCAAAATACCACTAGTTAAAACCAAAAGTGTCAAAATACCACTAGTCAAAACCAAAGTGCCAAAATGCCACTCAACTTTGGTTTTTCATGCTAAAATACTACTAGTTACTAGCTTAGACTAACATTTTCAAAGAAAGACACAAATGCCCTTACATATATTCTGCACCATTTGAGCTATCATTTCAACACCATTTTGTATCCTCTCGACGAGCACCAGATCTTACCAGAAGCAAGTGTATATGGTTACAATAAAGCCATAGGTACAAATATGAATCAAAGGTGAGCAATTATTAAAGCAATTGAACGGATAATCACAAGCAAGCAGGGTGTGAGGAACAAGGAGGGGGGGGGAATAGCACGACATGGAAAACTTGATCTCTAGTGTTTTGTGTGTTAGATAACAATGTCAAGGATTATTTAATATGTGTTGAAGTGATGCAGGTATTTAAAGGGAATATGCCCGAGAGGCAATACTAAAGTGGTTATTATCGTATTCCTTGTTTATGATAAATGTTTATTTTACATGCTATAATTGTATTAATACGGAAACGTTAATAAATGTGTGTTTAATAAATAAAAAGGAAGTTCCTAGTTATGCCTCTATTATAAACTAGCTCGTTGATTAACAAGATGATCAAAGTTTCTTGATCATGGACATTGGATGTTGTTAATAACGAGGTCACAACATTAGTGTAATGGTGTGATGAACATTCATCCGAAGTATAGCATTACGATCAAAGTCATTGAGTTTATATTGCTATAACAACTTACGAATTGATCCTAATTCTTAGACCATGAGATCATGTCAATCACTAACACCAGAAGAGTTTCTTGATAACATCAAACGTCACACCGTAACAGGGTGATTATAAAGATGGATTCAGAACTACTAAAGTGTTATGTTGAGGCCCATGGATCGAGAGTGGAATTTGCTCATCCCGATGACGGATAGATATGCTCTGGGCCCTCTCGGTGATATCACATTGATTAGCTTGCAAGCAAGTGATTTGATCACTAGAATGTTATATCACGGGAACGAGAAAAGAGTGCATGTCAGTAACGAGATCAAACTAGGTATGGAGATACCGATGATCGAATCTCGGACATATAATATATCGTGAAACAAAGGGATTAAGATACTAGCGTAAAAGGTTCCGACGATCACAAGAAAGTCATCGTTGAATGTGTGGGAGTCAGTATGGGTCTCCAGATCCCGCTTCTGATTATTGATCCGAGAGGGGTCTCGATCATGTCCGCATTATTCACGAACCGTAGGGTGACACACTTAAGAGACACCGACATCCAATTGGAGCAAATGTTTCATGCTGAAAGAATGAACAAGCGCAGGAATTTATTTCACTAGATACCGAAACAGGTTTTCGGGTGAAATTGCATAAAGTGGTTATGCATGTGAAATAGAATTCTAGCAAGGGGTTATTTGTGAATGTTTGTCATTAAAGTAATTGACAAAATTCTGAATAAAATAAAAGAGTTTTATTTAATGAGAGTTTGCATTAGATTTGGTGGAAATTTAATGGGAATTTGAGTGGACTTTTGAGTGGAGGGAATTTAAAGGAGATTTGTGAGTGGAGTGTCCACCCACATGAAGAGGGGAGGGCAAGGGGGCATCCCCATGCGCCGGCCACCCCCTTGGGGTTCCCCCCTCCTCCTATAAAAGGAGCCCCCCTCCTCACTTGTCTCTCACACCTCCTCGTGAAGGATCTCTCTCCCCCTCTAGAATTTATCCCCCATGGTCTCGGACTAGCGAGATACATGTTCCCGGTGGCTATTCGGCAAGAAAGAGTTGTGCTTCCGCTGCATCGCTGGAGCGAGGAGGCGGAGGTTGCTCGGTGCCTCGAACGTGTGTGCGAGCACGGATGCGCTGCTATTTTGCGGTGCTAGGACTTCCTCTCGATCTTGAGATCAGCAAGAGATTGTCTACATCAACCACGAGTTTGGACTCGTTAAGATTTGTCGGTCTTCAAGGGTATGTTCTCTACGGATATACATCCGCCCGTTGTTTGTATCTAGTAGATAGATCTTGGTACATAGTTGTTCCCATCGTAGGAAATTTTTGTTTTCTATGCTGCGAACCCTACAGTGGTATCAGAGCCGGATCTATGCGTAGATACTTTGCACGGGTAGTACATATATGAGTATGTGGGCGATGATGATCATTTTATTGCTTCTTAGTTGTACTTTGGATATTGGTGGCATAGTGGGATGAAGCGGCCCGGACAAACTTTACATGTCCTCGCACATGAGACCTGTTCCACGCTTGACATGCAACTAGTTTTGCATAAGTGGCTAGCGGGTGTCTGTCTCTCCTACTATAGTCAATATCTAATTTGCAACGAGTTGTCAACAATTTGGTTATCCTCGTTGTGGTTCATGTTCGTAGGTAAGAACGGTTCTATCTTCGAAAGCCCTAAGCCACGTAAAACTTGCAATGGATAAATTAGAGGCGTCTAGTTTAGATTGTTGCTGGGCTAGTGTTATGATATGGTGATGTTGTAAGTAGAAGTATGAGATGATACTCTTACAACACACATAGCGTGTAAGTTCCATAGACCTTGGCCTTACACATAAAGGTATGATAGTGATCATACCACGGTGCACATGATGGAGATCATATGCGGGAACCATATCATTTCACTTATAAACATGTGATGTTTTGATTGCATCTTATATTGCTTGTTTGGCGTTTTATTAGCATAATAAGATGATCCCTCATTTAGATATCATGATAAGAATGTGTTCTTCCTTAAGTATGCACCGAAATTGTTTCGTCGCTTCAAGACATCACGTGATGATCGGGTGTACTTGAATCCACGAGCATATCTCGGGTGTAAGACGGTTACACACGCGAATACTAAGGTTCTTACTTGGCGAGCCTAGCATGTACAGACATGGCCTCGGAACACGGATCGAAAGGTTAAGCATGAGTCATATGTTTTGATATGATGACCATATGGATGCTCGCCTTTGAATCTACACCGACTCACGTGATGATCGGACTTGGTGTAGTGGATTTGGTTCATGTAATCACCAAAAGGACAGGAGGGATGTCGTTTTTGAGTGGGAGTTCATTTCTAATTTGGATTAGTAGAACTCAATTTATCATAAATTAAATCAAAGTGAATTTGCATAATTTGTTGTAGTCATTGGCGTTCGTTCACCACCTTATGCATAGTTGTAATTGAGATAATAGAACTATAGAATTCTGGATATATAATTTACGAACTGGTATCGTATTGTGTTGAGTGTCAATCTAAAGTTTAAAGTCCTATTGCAAACTTTCAGCAAACTCTATTTACTCCGTTAAATTTAATAGTTGGTATTAAATCGAGAGTAACAATTCCAGTGTTAGTATCTTAAGTATCATGTTTGCCTCCATGATTCTTGATTGTTTTAATATCAAGTTTATCTAGGATCTGAAAGAATTGTTTCAGAAACCATCATGTGTGGTAGATATAACGATATCTGATACAATGTTTTGGTTGCAATATGATAGAGTATAATATGTGTTCTCATATAGGATGAGAATTTACGAAGGTTGGAGATGCTAGACATCCTAATCATCCAAAAGGGTTTTGGAAAGTAATGTTATACTCACGATTCTCCTTTATAAGCTAAAGTAGCTTGATCATGAAATTCGTCATGATAAGGGTGAATAGAAGATGTATGTAAAGTGTTTACTACACTAAAAGATTACTAAAGAATGGATTTTGAAAGAATACCGATCATTTTGATGATGGTGATCTACTTCAAAGTGCAAGTCCAAAGGTATTATTATTTGAATATACACGCTTTGGACTATGTGTCATGTATATGAAGCCACTGTTGATGTTGATAGATTCTTTTAAAAGGAAAAGGAAATGCTGAAAGAGAATCTATAAAATATATTTGGCAGAAAAGAAAAGATTGGAAATATCCAATTTAGGTATATAGATTATATACATGTTATGGTTGTATTCTTTGCTTGTTAAACAATGTGGTTTTTGGGTATTGGATACCGAATTGGTTCGTATGAAATTTCATACGGAATGACGCAATTCATGAACCACAATGGCCTAAGTAACTAGCAACAGAATATGTGATGATGTTCATCGAAAACAAACAAACCGTTGTTTGTATTTCTCGTTGACATCAAGGCTTGACTTCAAGATTTGTTTTAATAATTGTTATTTGAATCAGGTATTATGAGAACAAAGGTTGTTCAAATAATTACCGTATTCCATATAAGATGGATGATTTACAAATCTAGTTGGAGAAATCACATCCATAAAACCTAATGCTAAAATGTCGCAAGACAAATGATTGGAAGATCACTTATGAAGTGACATCGCCGTTTAAATTATATTGGAAAGAAAACATGAAGAATCTCCATATTCATGGATTTTTGGAGTCTTTGATTTGATCAACTGATGCTTGTGAGAATTTCCACATGATAATTAAAACTCCGTTCAAAGGCCAAAGAAGAACGAACCACTAAATTATTGGAATTTATACATATCGATGTATGTAGTCCATTATGTATAGTCGTAAGCGATGGATTTCAACTTCATATGCTTTCTCCAGAAATTTGAGTGAATGTTCACTTAATGAGAAAGAAGTATGAAATATTTTGAAAACGTTTCAAAGACTTTCAAGATGAAGTGCAAAATCATTGTAACAAGAAAATAAATAGTTTATGATTTTATCATAAGGGATTTGTTTGAGTTACAAGTGTAACAAGAAAATAAATGAATTATGATTTTATCATAAAGGGATTTATTTGAGTTGCAAGTTTAGCAAAACACCTAGATTTACATCTCCCGAAACACCATAGGAGTATGGAGTGTTTGAGATTTGTAATGAAACCTTGTTTGACATGGTTGGATCAATGGTGTTATTTATAAAACTGCCATTATGTTTTAAAAGATTAAAGCTTTAGAGACTACCGCTTTTACTCTGAAAAGAGCTCCATCTTGATCCGTTGAAATTACACCATGAAAGTTATGGTCTGGGGTAAAACCCAAGTTGTCATTTCTTAAATTTTGGTATGCTAAACATAAGTAAGATGTTTACAACCGAAGTCGGATGAGCATGTCTTTGTAGGTTATTTCGAATAACAATTGGTTATTCCTTCATAACACCAAGGACAAAAGGGTTTGTCGCTTGAAACGTGAAGTTTCTTGGAGAAGGAATTTTTCGTAAAAGTTAAGTGGGAGGACAATAGAACTTTGATAAGGTTAACGAACCTTAGCTATATGTGCTGAGTTGTGCAGCGCCAGAAATCGTTCTGAAGGCTTCCATAATGCTCATAGCTTATGTGCCTCAAAGGTTGTGGTCACAGAGATCTAAGTTCCTATTGAACCAAGTAGGTCGGTTAAACAATCAAATGCTAAGATTTGAGAGTAAATCATTATTGTTTGACAATGATGAACCGAATACATACAAAGAAGCGATGATGGGCCCTGACTCCGTCAAATGGCTTGAAGCCATAAAATCCGTGATAGTTCCATACACGAGAAGTCAAGTTTTGAACTTGGAAGACCCTCCGGAAAGGTGTAAAAACCTATCAGTCGTATTTGGATCTATAAAGAAACAGGCATGTATGTTTCACATCTATGAAATAGTCGACATGTTGTAAAGTATTTTATGACAATGTTCAAGGAGTTAACTATGACAAGATTTTATCTTTCATAGCGATATTTAGTCTGGACGGATTAAAGTAGCAACCACTACATATAATTTGGTATATGGTAGATGAATAAACAAAACAAAGTTCTTTTAATAGAATGGTTACCTAGGACGTGTACCTGACACGATCCAAAGGGTTTTGTTAATTCAAAGGATGCTAAAAAGGGGCATGCAAACTTCAATTGTTGAAGTAAGAATCGCGGAGTTGGAATCTTCACCATGATGAAAAAGGATTTTTTCATCAGGTGACGATGAAGATGCTTGCATTTGCAAGAAATTAAGTGGGTGCGCTAAGACATATTTCAAATACATTATGTGGAGGACATCTTGTTGATTAGAAATGATGTATCTTTTATTGATAGAGGTTAATAATTTCATTTTGATGAAAGACTTAGGCAAAACCCGAATAATTAGCATGAAAGTCAATAGTGGATAGACCGTGACGCTAATATGGTTATGCCAAACGTACATATATGAGATATTGAAGGAGTTCAGTATAGAAACGACAAGAAACGGTTCTTGTCGCATGGAATGGAATTGAATCAAGATTCAAGTGTATCGACACTTGATAAGTGCAACAAGATTCAAGTGCTTTGACACTTGATGAGTGAAATCACGAGAATGTTTTGATCAATCATACCATGATATGTACACAACCAGATATGTCCTATGCTCTAAGTGTTATGAGCAAATACCAGAATGAATCATAAAATGATCATTGGACGATAGTAAGGATATTCTTATGATCTTTTGGAAGAACTAAGAATATATTTGTGTAGAGGTGACAAACAATTATAAATAGTTCATTGTAAAGCGTTACATTGATACTAGTTTTGTCACAAGATACAAATTAAGTTTATCTCAATTTAAACTATGAGTGGCACAATGAAATGGAAAGAAAGTTTTCATGATGGATTTGGAAGAGTTCCAAAGTTAAAACATTGTGACGGATACTACAACAAAAGGCTAAGTATATGACTGCTATAGTAGCAGCAAAGGAGGGAATTTGTGTCAAGTAGTTTGTTATCAAACTAAGGTGTGGTTCGCAACGGGCTAACACTAAAGATATATTGTATGACAATGGTATCGACATGATTTAACCCCAAGGAACTAAAGGTCTCACCGAAAGACCAAATTTATACAATTCCATCTCATTGGAGAATGAGTGATGCGTGAAGACGCAAAGACATGCAAATACACACGGACCTGAAGCGTCAGATCCGTAGATTATGTTAACCACTTGCAATTGCGTATATGGAACACCAGAAAGCCATAGGTGTTCAATACGCAAAGTTTTTAAACTAGATTATTGTCTCTAGTGCAAGTGGGAGACTGAAGGGAATATGCCCGAGAGGCAATAATAAAGTGGTTATTATCGTGTTCCTTGTTTATGATAAATGTTTATTTTACATGATATAATTGCATTAATACGGAAACGTTAATACATGTGTGTTTAATAAACAAAAAGGAAGTTCCTAGTTATGTCTCTCTTATAAACTAGCTCGTTGATTAACAAGATGATCAAAGTTTCCTGATCATGGACATTGGATGTTGTTAATAACGAGGTCACAACATTATTGTAATGGTGTGATGAACATTCATCCGAAGTATAGCATTACGATCAAAGTCATTGAGTTTATATTGCTATAACAACTTACGAAGTGATCCTAATCCTTACACCATGAGATCATGTCAATCACTAACACCGGAAGAGTTTCTTGATAACATCAAACATCACACCGTAACAGGGTGATTATAAAGATGGATTCAGAACTACTAAAGTGTTATGTTGAGGCCCATGGATCAAGAGTGGAATTTGTTCATCCTGATGACGGATAGATATGCTCTGGGCCCTCTCGGTGATATCACATTGATTAGCTTGCAAGCAAGTGATTTGATCACTAGAATGTTATATCACGGGAACGAGAAAAGAGTGCATGTCAGTAACGAGATCAAACTAGGTATGGAGATACCGATGATCGAATCTCGGACATGTAATATATCTTGAAACAAAGGGATTAAGATACTAGCGTAAAAGGTTCCGACGATCACAAGAAAGTCATCGTTGAATGTGTGGGAGTCAGTATGGGTCTCCAGATCCCACTTCTGATTATTGATCTGAGAGGGGTCTCGATCATGTCCGCATTATTCACGAACCGTAGGGTGACACACTTAAGAGACACCGACATCCAATTGGAGAAAATGTTTCATGTCGAAAGAATGAACAAGCGCAGGAATTTATTTCACTAGATACCGAAACAGGTTTTCGGGTGAAATTGCATAAAGTGGTTATGCATGTGAAATAGAATTCTAGCAAGGGGTTATTTGTGAATGTTTGTCATTAAAGTAATTGACAAAATTCTGAATAAAATAAAAGAGTTTTATTTAATGAGAGTTTGCATTAAATTTGGTGGAAATTTAATGGGAATTTGAGTGGACTTTTGAGTGGAGGGAATTTAAAGGAGATTTGTGAGTGGAGTGTCCACCCACATGAAGAGGGGAGGGCAAGGGGGCAGCCCCATGCGCCGGCCACCCCCTTGGGGTTCCCCCCTCCTCCTATAAAAGGAGCCCCCCTCCTCACTTGTCTCTCACACCTCCTCGTGAAGGATCTCTCTCCCCCTCTAGAATTTATCCCCCATGGTCTCGGACTAGCGAGATACATGTTCTCGGTGGCTATTCGGCAAGAAAGAGTTGTGCTTCCGCTGCATCGCTGGAGCGAGGAGGCGGAGGTTGCTCGGTGCCTCGAACGTGTGTGCGAGCACGGATGCGCTGCTATTTTGCGGCGCTAGGACTTCCTCTCGATCTTGAGATCGGCAAGAGATCGTCTACATCAACCACGAGTTTGGACTCGTTAAGCTTTGTCGGTCTTCAAGGGTATGTTCTCTACGGATATACATCCGCCCGTTGTTTGTATCTAGTAGATAGATCTTGGTACATAGTTGTTCCCATCGTAGGAAATTTTTTGTTTTCTATGCTGCGAACCCTACAGTGGTATCAGAGCCGGATCTATGCGTAGATACTTTGCACGGGTAGTACACATATGAGTATGTGGGCGATGATGATCATTTTATTGCTTCTTAGTTGTACTTTGGATATTGGTGGCATAGTGGGATGAAGCGGCCCGGCCAAACTTTACATGTCCTCGCACATGAGACCTGTTCCACGCTTGACATGCAACTAGTTTTGCATAAGTGGCTAGCGGGTGTCTGTCTCTCCTACTATAGTCAATATCTAATTTGCAACGAGTTGTCAACAATTTGGTTATCCTCGTTGTGGTTCATGTTCGTAGGTAAGAACGGTTCTATCTTCGAAAGCCCTAAGCCACGTAAAACTTGCAATGGATAAATTAGAGGCGTCTAGTTTAGATTGTTGCTGGGCTAGTGTTATGATATGGTGATGTTGTAAGTAGAAGTATGAGATGATACTCTTACAACACACATAGCGTGTAAGTTCCATAGACCTTGGCCTTACACATAAAGGTATGATAGTGATCATACCACGGTACACATGATGGAGATCATATGCGGGAACCATATCATTTCACTTATAAACATGTGATGTTTTGATTGCATCTTATATTGCTTGTTTGGCGTTTTATTAGCATAATAAGATGATCCCTCATTTATATATCAAGATAAGAATGTGTTCTTCCTTAAGTATGCACCGACAATGTTTCGTCGCTTCAAGACATCACGTGATGATCGGGTGTACTTGAATCCACGAGCATATCTCGGGTGTAAGACAGTTACACACGCGAATACTAAGGTTCTTACTTGGCGAGCCTAGCATGTACATACATGGCCTCAGAACACGGACCGAAAGGTTAAGCATGAGTCATATGTTTTGATATGATGACCATATGGATGCTCGCCTTTGAATCTACACCGACTCACGTGATGATCGGACTTGGTGTAGTGGATTTGGTTCATGTAATCACCAAAAGGACAGGAGGGATGTCATTTTTGAGTGGGAGTTCATTTCTAATTTGGATTAGTAGAACTCAATTTATCATAAATTAAATCAAAGTGAATTTGCATAATTTGTTGTAGTCATTGGCATTCGTTCACCACCTTATTTATAGTTGTAATTGATATAATAGAACTATAGAATTCTGGATATATACTTTACGAACTGGTATCGTATTGTGTTGAGTGTCAATCTAAAGTTTAAAGTCCTATTGCAAACTTTCAGCAAACTCTATTTACTCTGTGAAATTTAATAGTTGGTATTAAATCGAGAGTAACAATTCCAGTGTTAGTATCTTAAGTATCATGTTTGCCTCCATGATTCTTGATTGTTTTAATATTAAGTTTATCTAGGATCTGAAAGAATTGTTTCAGAAACCATCATGTGTGGCAGATATAACGATATCTGATACAATGTTTTGGTTGCAATATGATAGAGTATAATATGTGTTCTCATATAGGATGAGAATTTACGAAGGTTGGAGATGCTAGACATCCTAATCATCCAAAAGGGTTTTGGAAAGTAATGTTATACTCACGATTCTCCTTTATAAGCTAAAGTAGCTTGATCATGAAATTCGTCATGATAAGGGTGAATAGAAGATGTATGTAAAGTGTTTACTACACTAAAAGATTACTAAAGAATGGATTTTGAAAGAATACCGATCATTTTGATGATGGTGATCTACTTCAAAGTGCAAGTCCAAAGGTATTATTATTTGAATATACACGCTTTGGACTATGTGTCATGTATATGGCGCCACTGTTGATGTTGATAGATTCTTTTAAAAGGAAAAGGAAATGCTGAAAGAGAATCTATAAAATATATTTGGCAGAAAACAAAAGATTGGAAATATCCAATTTAGGTATATAGATTATATACATGTTATGGTTGTATTCTTTGCTTGTTAAACAATGTGGTGTTTGGGTATTGGATACCGAATTGGTTCGTATGAAATTTCATACGGAATGACGCAATTCATGAACCACAATGGCCTAAGTAACTAGCAACAGAATATGTGATGATGTTCATCGAAAACAAACAAACCGTTGTTTGTATTTCTCGTTGACATCAAGGCTTGACTTCAAGATTTGTTTTAATAATTGTTATTTGAATCAGGTATTATGAGAACAAAGGTTGTTCAAATAATTACCGTATTCCATATAAGATGGATGATTTACAAATCTAGTTGGAGAAATCACATCCATAAAACCTAATGCTAAAATGTCGCGAGACAAATGATTGGAAGATCACTTACGAAGTGACATCGCCGTTTAAATTATATTGGAAAGAAAACATGAAGAATCTCCATATTCATGGATTTTTGGAGTCTTTGATTTGATCAACTGACGCTTGTGAGAATTTCCACATGATAATTAAAACTTCGTTCAAAGGCCAAAGAAGAACGAACGACTAAATTATTGGAATTTATACATATCGATGTATGTAGTCCATTATGTATAGTCGTAAGCGATGGATTTCAACTTCATATGCTTTCTCCAGAAATTTGAGTGAATGTTCACTTAATGAGAAAGAAGTATGAAATATTTTGAAAACGTTTCAAAGACTTTCAAGATGAAGTGCAAAATCATTGTAACAAGAAAATAAATGGTTTATGATTTTATCATAAGGGATTTGTTTGAGTTACAAGTGTAACAAGAAAATAAATGAATTATGATTTTATCATAAAGGGATTTATTTGAGTTGCAAGTTTAGCAAAACACCTAGATTTACATCTCCCGAAACACCATAGGAGTATGGAGTGTTTGAGATTTGTAATGAAACCTTGTTTGACATGGTTGGATCAAAGGTGTTATTTATAAAACTGCCATTATGTTTTAAAAGATTAAAGCTTTAGAGACTACCGCTTTTACACTGAAAAGAGCTCCATCTTGATCCGTTGAAATGACACCATGGAAGTTATGGTTTGGGGTAAAACCCAAGTTGTCATTTCTTATATTTTGGTATGCTAAACGTAAGTAAGATGTTTACAACCGAAGTCGGATGAGCATGTCTTTGTAGGTTATTTCGAATAACAATTGGTTATTCCTTCATAACACCAAGGACAAAAGGGTTTGTCGCTTGAAACGTGAAGTTTCTTGGAGAAGGAATTTTTCGTAAAAGTTAAGTGGGAGGACAATAGAACTTTGATAAGGTTAACGAACCTTAGCTATATGTGCTGAGTTGTGCAGCGCCAGAAATCGTTCTGAAGGCTGCCATAATGCTCATAGCTTATGTGCCTCAAAGGTTGTGGTCACAGAGATCTAAGTTCCTATTGAACCAAGTAGGTTGGTTAAACAATCAAATGCTAAGATTTGAGAGTAAATCATTATTGTTTGACAATGATGAACCGAATACATACAAAGAAGCGATGATGGGACCTGACTCCGTCAAATGGCTTGAAGCCATAAAATCCGTGATAGTTCCATACACGAGAAGTCAAGTTTTGAACTTGGAAGACCCTCCGGAAAGGTGTAAAAACCTATCAGTTGTATTTGGATCTATAAAGAAACAAGCATGGATGTTTCACATCTATGAAATAGTCGACATGTCGTAAAGTATTTTATGACAATGTTCAAGGAGTTGACTATGACAAGATTTGATCTTTCATAGCGATATTTAGTCTGGACGGATTAAAGTAGCAACCACTACATATAATTTGGTATATGGTAGATGAATAAACAAAACAAAGTTCTTTTAATAGAATGGTTACCTAGGACGTGTACATGACACGATCCAAAGAGTTTTGTTAATTCAAAGGATGCTAAAAAGGGGCATGCAAACTTCAATTGTTGAAGTAAGAATCGCGGAGTTGGAATCTTCACCATGATGAAAAAGGAGTTTTTCATCAGGAGACGATGAAGATTCTTGCATTTGCAAGAAATTAAGTGGGTGCGCTAAGACATATTTCTAATACATTATGTGGATGACATCTTGTTGATTAGAAATGATGTATCTTTTATTGACAGAGGTTAAGAATTTCATTTTGATGAATGACTTAGGCAAAACCTGAATAATTAGCATGAAAGTCTATAGTGGATAGACCGTGACGCTAATATGGTTATGCCAAACGTACATATATGAGATATTGATGGAGTTCAATATAGAAACGACAAAAAACGGTTCTTGTTGCATGGAATGGAATTGAATCAAGATTCAAGTGTATCGACACTTGATAAGTGAAACAAGATTCAAGTGCTTTGACACTTGATGAGTGAAATCACGAGAATGTTTTGATCAATCATACCATGATATGTACACAACCAGATATGTCCTATGCTCTAAGTGTTATGAGCAAATACCAGAATGAATCATAAAATGATCATTGGACGATAGTAAGGATATTCTTATGATCTTTTGGAAGAACTAAGAATATATTTGTGTAGAGGTGACAAACAATTATAAATAGTTCATTGTAAAGCGTTACATTGATACTAGTTTTGTCACAAGATACAAATTAAGTTTATCTCAATTTAAACTATGAGTGGCACAATGAAATGGAAAGAAAGTTTTCATGATGGATTTGGAAGAGTTCCAAAGTTAAAACATTGTGACGGATACTACAACAAAAGGCTAAGTATATGACTGCTATAGTAGCAGCAAAGGAGGGAATTTGTGTCAAGTAGTTTGTTATCAAACTAAGGTGTGGTTCGCAACGGGCTAACACTAAAGATATATTGTATGACAATGGTATCGACATGATTTAACCCCAAGGAACTAAAGGTCTCACCGAAAGACCAAATTTATACAATTCCATCTCATTGGAGAATGAGTGATGCGTGAAGACGCAAAGACATGCAAATACACACGGACCTGAAGCGTCAGATCCGTAGATTATGTTAACCACTTGCAATTGCGTATATGGAACACCAGAAAGCCATAGGTGTTCAATACGCAAAGTTTTTAAACTAGATTATTGTCTCTAGTGCAAGTGGGAGACTGAAGGGAATATGCCCGAGAGGCAATAATAAAGTGGTTATTATCGTATTCCTTGTTTATGATAAATGTTTATTTTACATGATATAATTGCATTAATACGGAAACGTTAATACATGTGTGTTTAATAAACAAAAAGGAAGTTCCTAGTTATGTCTCTCTTATAAACTAGCTCGTTGATTAACAAGATGATAAAAGTTTCCTGATCATGGACATTGGATGTTGTTAATAACGAGGTCACAACATTATTGTAATGGTGTGATGAACATTCATCCGAAGTATAGCATTACGATCAAAGTCATTGAGTTTATATTGCTATAACAACTTACGAAGTGATCCTAATCCTTACACCATGAGATCATGTCAATCACTAACACCGGAAGAGTTTCTTGATAACATCAAACGTCACACCGTAACAGGGTGATTATAAAGATGGATTCAGAACTACTAAAGTGTTATGTTGAGGCCCATGGATCGAGAGTGGAATTTGTTCATCCCGATGACGGATAGATATGCTCTGGGCCCTCTCGGTGATATCACATTGATTAGCTTGCAAGCAAGTGATTTGATCACTAGAATGTTATATCACGGGAACGAGAAAAGAGTTCATGTCAGTAACGAGATCAAACTAGGTATGGAGATACCGATGATCGAATCTCGGACATGTAATATATCGTGAAACAAAGGGATTAAGATACTAGCGTAAAAGGTTCCGACGATCACAAGAAAGTCATCGTTGAATGTGTGGGAGTCAGTATGGGTCTCCAGATCCCGCTTCTGATTATTGATCCGAGAGGGGTCTCGATCATGTCCGCATTATTCACGAACCGTAGGGTGACACACTTAAGAGACACCGACATCCAATTGGAGCAAATGTTTCATGCCGAAAGAATGAACAAGCGCAGGAATTTATTTCACTAGATACCGAAACAGGTTTTCGGGTGAAATTGCATAAAGTGGTTATGCATGTGAAATAGAATTCTAGCAAGGGGTTATTTGTGAATGTTTGTCATTAAAGTAATTGACAAAATTCTGAATAAAATAAAAGAGTTTTATTTAATGAGAGTTTGCATTAAATTTGGTGGAAATTTAATGGGAATTTGAGTGGACTTTTGAGTGGAGGGAATTTAAAGGATATTTGTGAGTGGAGTGTCCACCCACATGAAGAGGGGAGGGCAAGGGGGCAGCCCCATGCGCCGGCCACCCCCTTGGGGTTCCCCCTCCTCCTATAAAAGGATCCCCCCTCCTCACTTGTCTCTCACACCTCCTCGTGAAGGATCTCTCTCCCCCTCTAGAATTTATCCCCCATGGTCTCGGACTAGCGAGATACATGTTCCCGGTGGCTATTCGGCAAGAAAGAGTTGTGCTTCCGCTGCATCGCTGGAGCGAGGAGGCGGAGGTTGATCGGTGCCTCGAACGTGTGTGCGAGCACGGATGCGCTGCTATTTTGCGGCGCTAGGACTTCCTCTCGATCTTGAGATCGGCAAGAGATCGTCTACATCAACCACGAGTTTGGACTCGTTAAGCTTTGTCGGTCTTCAAGGGTATGTTCTCTACGGATATACATCCGCCCGTTGTTTGGATCTAGTAGATAGATCTTGGTACATAGTTGTTCCCATCGTAGGAATTTTTTTGTTTTCTATGCTGCGAACCCTACAATTAGCTCATTCAAAATAAACGCAAAGGTGTGTTTGGGGGGCAGATTATCCGCCCCTACCAAGGGCCGGATAATCCGGCCCTGCCCAAACTCCATGAGCGAGCCAAGGCGTGGCGTACTGTGTGGGGGCGGATAATCCCTCGGATTGTCCGTCCAGGGTCGGAGTTTTTGTCCGGGCCAGATAATCCGCCCCTCTCGAGGAGTTTTGCAAAGGAAGTCTCGGCGTGGTGCACTGTGTGTGTGTGTGTGGGGGGGGGGGGGGGTAATTGTAACATCCCAGCATTAGAGCTTAGAAATAAGCTGAACACAGATGTGTGCATTGCATTCATGCATAGAAAATCCGAATAATTTTTGCGCTTTTGAACAAAACTTGTTAAAGTGATTGAAGCTTCTCTTAACTTGATGGAATTGAAGTAGATCATAAAGTTAACTACGATAAGTTTCAATATGACCTTTGCTAAAAACATTATTTGGGGTAATGGTAATTTGATCTAAGGGTAGATCAAATATAATGAAACTAAACCATTACACATTGATTAATGATTATAATTTGATCCTTAAGTGATCATATCATAGTATTCATTACTATAACTCATGAATACCAAGTTTAGAATAAAACTCAAGTAACAAGAATTTAATAACTAAATCTTGACCTATCTTAATCTTATATATCTCTACCATGAGTATCATGGTAATAGTTAATCTTGACTCTTTAGTTATATGGAGTAGGAAGGAAACCAATTCAAGATCATTCATCACATATCTTTCTTTCTATATCAATCCTTATCATCTCTACTGAATCTTATCCTAATATCTGTTGTACATGAATGTTGAGTAATCAACTATTGAATCACCAATTCTTAATCTATCAATTCTTGACCTATCAACTTTTGTCCTTATCATAGCATTCAATTAGGGACTATAAAGAAAGAAGTAAGAAGAGGTAAGTAGTAATCCTAGTTTTAGATATCATCTTTAGGATGGGAGTGTTGGAAGAGAATAAGATCAATATGATAATTGATGGAGTTAACTCACTCCTGAATGGATAGAAGAGTTATCTGGAAGATATATTTTTATGGTAGCAAAGAAGATTATAAAGATGAACATTGAAGATAGTTACCAAGGAGTAATCCTATTGGATCAAGTAGGCATAGTCAATGAATAATATCTCTTAGACCAATTATATACAACTGTACTGTTGTATTGATGAAGGCCTTGATTAGCCAACTAGAAACCTAAGCCATCAATGATGAAAGGATTATAATGATCATGCTAAATCCACTTAGAGTGAATGATTATATCTTGTATAAGTGACATTGTTGGATATACCATGATTAAACCCTAGTATAGATATGTTATCCTAGGTTAGTCATGATAAGTCATAATGGTGTAATGAGAAGTTGGTGTATAAGTTACTAAAGATAAGTAGAGATAATATAGTATGGTTAAGATGATGCTATAGCAACATTGAGTTAGAGAAGAAGAATATTATTCTTAGAGAGTACTAAACACCTGAGGTGTAGTAGAATTTGATATATGCATCTATTGGAGTAATATTAGTGATGGATGGTAAAGGAAGTGTGAATGGAGTTAAAAGTAACTACTTGTTGGATTGAAGGTTAGCATTAGTAGTTGTATATAACCAAGTATAGATATGAAAAGATTATGAAAAGCTTTAGTGACAAGCTTCTAAGGTTTAATAAGTGGGATTACAAAGTAATTTATGAAGTAAGAGAGTGATCATTCAAAGGGATTTGGAGTCATTAGAAGTATTCTAGAAGTGGGAGAAATTCCTATGAGGGAAGTATTTTGAGATTTAGTGTCAAGCTCATTGGATTTACAATGGGTTTAGAAGAAGAAAGGATTGATAATAATATTCCTGTGAAGTGAAGCTCATCATGTTAACACATGATGATGGATATGAAGAAGTGGTATATCTAGGAAAGGAATTCCTTAATTAGAAGTCAAGAATTATAAAGTATGGAATATAGGAACTCTTGTTAAACACTAAACCTTCATTCTATAATTAAAATAATAGCCATCTCATCTATTTGATCTATCATCCTCTTTCCCCAATGGCCTATAGGAATATTTTCCTACAGCAAATCAGTTAAGCATATCTTGCCACTACAAAAACATTAAAATTATTTTTGTCCAGAAACTATAATTATTAATACCATCTCTTAAGCCATCCTAGTGCTTAACCCCACTGTTGTATCTTGGATGGTGATACCATTCATGAAACACAAGCATGAAGACAAGATGACTTAACCATTAATTTCTATCCATGCCTATAAAAGAATATGAGTCTATTAAGCTCTCTAAAGACTCATACTAAATTTTTGTAATTCCCAAAACCTAAATTCTATGCAAGTTATAAAAAACATATACCTTTATATCACCAAGCTCATGTGATTAATATTAGCCATACTAATTCCTTAGAACTTTATGTATCATATAAAAATGAAGGATCACCATATAAAAATTCCCTTAATATTATAAGTTAATGAGAATCAAATCTAATGAGTTAATAGTAATGCATTCTTTAATAAGTTTATGGATATTAGATAAATTAAATTCTTATCAAAAGCCCTTACAAATACTAAAATAAAAAGTATATATATAAAGAAAATAAAGAAATGATAACATTATACAATAAAAGTTCACAAAATAATACTAAATACATTTTAGTATTGCTGCAATTATCTAGCAAATAAATTCTATAAAGAAATTTCAAACAAATGTGTATTATTCAAACCTAAAAACAAAACAGAAAATAGAAAAGGGAAATAGGAAGAAAAAAAGGAACCTGGCCCGAGCAGCAGGCCGGCACGGTGTTTTCCTCTACCTAACTGCCGCTCAGCGTCGCTGATGTCTACGCACTTCTATTATTGTAGACAGTTGTTGGGCCTCCAAGTGCAGAGGTTTGTAGAACATCAGCAAGTTTCCCTTAAGTGGATTACCCAAGGTTTATCGAACTCAGGGAGGAAGTGGTCAAAGGTATTCCCTCTCAAGCAATTCTGCAATCAAGATACAAGAAGTCTCTTGTGTCCCCAACACACCCAATACACTTGTCAGGTGTATAGGTGCACTAGTTCGACGAAGAGATAGTGAAATACAAGTGATAACGGTGCCAGAAAAGAGCTTGACGGTGAGGTAAAGACGAAAGGAAAAAAGAAGGAAGCAAGCACATATGCAAAAGATCTAGATGCAAACGGTGTTTCAATGTTTACAAACAAGGCCTAGGGATCATACTTTCACTAGTGAACACTCTCTCATATAAATATCCTCTCTTCATGATACTACTCTTAACTACTTTTCGGTTGGACACTATAATCATCGGTAGGGCTATAACAACACTCCTCAAAGTTCGCCTTCCCCAATCTAGATAACCCCATACTGTCACCTTGAGCGCTAGATGGTTCCAACAAACACCATAATTTCATAGAGACATCCAACTCCAAATATAACTCATAAAAAATATTCAATCTAGCCAAAGTGCCACACACGGTATGCACACTATCACTTTCACACATGTGGGGAAAAGCATAGATCTATTAAAGCACAAAGAATATTTATGTAGACTCAAACCTAAGTGCCACCATGGCATGCACGCTGTCACTTTCACACACATGGGGAGAGCCGAGATCTATTGAAGCACTTGAGTAGCAAGGTAGATCTACTTGATTACAAAGCTCATGATCACAATATCATGCATAGAGAGAGATGAACACGTAGCTACTGGTAGAGCCCTGTAACATCCCAGCATTTAGGACCTAACAAAGGGTAGATTTAGGAATATGAATTGTTGCATGCATTCATCTATGAAAATGTGGGTAAAATTTTCGCCAAATAAAAAAACCTAAGTGATCAATGTTTCTTTCATACTTTGAGATTAGGTTTAGTCTTAAAGGATGATTGTTATAAACTTTATGATGATCTTAAGGAGTTATGTGTTTAAAATGAATTTGAATTTTAAACTTGAGTGTTTGAATTATATATTCAAATGAATTAGATATAAGTTTTGAATCTTAATTCAATTAAGAGATAAATATTACAACTTAAATTTTATCCAAAAACAATATTGAATATGAAACTTATTTCATATTATTAATACATAAACAAGTTACAAAGAATGTAACCTACTGAAGCCATTTCCAAACTTCACAATTTACAAAAGAATAAAGAATAAGAATATTCTTTATTAATAATAATATAATCTTTATTACAATTAAATAGAATAAAGATTACAAGAATAATAAAAGAAAAACTACAAAAGAATAAGAAAATTACATTGGAATATCTACTAACTATCCTATATCTAAATCTAAACTAAATCTTCATCTTTATCTTTGTACCTGCAAAACAAAGACTAAATAAAAAAAAGAAGATTAGTGTTAGTATTATTTCTCTCAGATATGTCAGTGAAATACACTTGACAAATTCATCATTGAGAAATGTTATAAAAGGGGCAAGTTTCACCAATATGAAAGATTCCATCTTTCATAAATTCAAAACCAGAAGTCAAATGATAGCTAAGAGGGACCAATTGACCAACCAGGTGAAAGTAATCTGGTAATAGTAAGTTCAAAAATTCTGAACATATCCACAAGTCCATAGCAAGCACACAGGCTGGACACACACCAGCATGCATGTGGTGTGTTGTCAAGCTCACAGAGCAACTCAATCTCACAAAACCACAAGCACAGCCATGGAGGAGCACACCAGTGCATCTCTCCACTACACATCACACAAGCACAACCAGTGTAGACAACAGCTAAACCAAGAACAACAGCCAAACCAAACCACCCCAGATCAACCAAACATCACCAGGATGGTGACATAAGGAGGGGGATGAATCAGGTGGACAACAAGATCAAGCCCAGGAGCTAGGAGGAGCAGGCTAGATCAAGAGCAAGCACAGGAGTCCAGCAAAACCAGATCAAGATCATCATCATCAACTTACTACATCATCATCAGATTTTGTGATGAGTCTCATAAAACCATCACATGCTTCAATCATAGTATCTAAACAAAATCATGTGTTGCTTTATGAAATAATCTCTCAATAATCACCCAAGTGAGGTGAATCTATCCTAGAGATTTCAAGTATAAAGATAAGAAATCAAACTCAGCCAAAAGCACTAATCTCTCAGACCAGCATCACAGAGTTTAGTGTTAATTTATGCAACTTAAAATCATCTTTCATTTGTTCTTATCAGATCAGGGCACATCTCCCAGGGAGAGTAGCACCTCGAATCCTACAAGTTACAAACAAACTATTTGCTGAACTAACTTGGACTTAAAATCCTAGAGCCTCAGACCAACATCATAGGCAGGAGAGTTAAGAAAAGCTTTCATTTTATCTTTCCAGTATTAATCACAAGTATTGTCAAAGCTAAGCCGAGAAATAAAACTCAATCACTTGTGTGCCAGATCATAATGGTATCACAAGGACAATTTCTAAATGATCTAAAAACCAATCTTTGCTTAGTTTCCACTGATAAAAGGGACAAACCAATACATATCATCTTCCTGAAGCCAAGTGCCAGGAATCAACATCAAATTCATCTATACATCCATAGAAAATCATTACATGTAATGATTATATTCAGTATGTATAATCTCATGCAAGCCTACCATTATAATTGCAGTAAGCAATTACTAAGAAAACTACTGTCAGTATAAGCATTCTGACAGTAGAATAAGTTCTCAGATCAACAACATTTCCAATCAGGGATTCCATAGAAACACTAGCATGGGATCATAGTGAATTACCACTAGAATAAATCTGACAAGTCACTAGCATCATCAAAGCCACTACAAATCATGATCCACAGTAAACAATCATTCTTCATGCTCAAGTATGATCACCACTAGATCTAAAGCATCATGGATATGATCAACAGGGGGTTATGAACCCTAATCAGAACAAGAATCCTAATTAGGAGATGAACCCTAATCAGAACATAGTCACTAGTCACGAGAAGCCACTAGATATACACAGAGAGATTCATGGTAGTAGCATGAACAAAACCCATGGAGGCAACTTACCCGAGGTCCTCGCTGACGAATTGAAGAGGAAGCAGATTGGCCGACGAACCGCGGCGGCACAGGGAGCACCCAGGGGGCGCTGCAACCTACACGAGCCACGACGGCGGCCACAGCAGCACACGAGCCTAGCACACCACCGCAGGCGGTACCGCAGCGGTGGCAACATCACTTTCCCCTTAACCCTAGGGTTCGAGAACGGGGTGAACCTGGCCACGGGGAAGCCCCGGAGTCAAATCGAGTTGGACTATATGAAGGAGCGTAGTCGCAAACCTCGCCCTGCACCATGACAGCGGCCAGGGGAAACCTCAACGGCGGCCATCGCCAGCGGCGGCGCCAGAGCCGCGGGGTCGAGGAAGAGGAAAGGTAAGAACGAGGAGGAGGCAGAGAGAGTGGGCTGGGTGGGCCAAAACCCCTCGGGGTGATTTTACACTGCCCTATTGGGCCACACTGGCCCAATGAGCCCAAAAGGCCAGCCCAAATCGTTTAAAAATTGTTTAATCAATTGGAAAAGACCAAACTGCCCCTGACCTCAATAAAATTCTAGAAAATAAAATAAAAGTCCAAAATTATATATAAAATATTTTTGGATTCACAATAATCCACTCTATCCAAATAAAATAAGATATTAAATTTTGGACATTTAAATTTTTATAAGAATTTTTGTAATTTTTGATATTATAGTATTTTTGAAAAATACTATAATAAATATTTAATAATAAATTTTAATGTATAATTAATAATTCCTAAAAGAATTATTAAATCAATAAAAGTCAAATAAAAAGAGAAATAAAATAAAATAATTCAATATATGCAATAAATAAAAAAAAATATAAATTCTTTATTAAAAGGCACCTTATATAGGGAAAATGCATATAGAATTAAAAAATGCATTACATTACTTGCATAATCATTTTGCTTCTTTAAATATTGTCCTTACCGGGCAATAATGATGTTTTTGTAGAACTAGAAGCTCAAGGTCCAGTGTAAGCATCAGACTTCACTACCTTGCCATCACAAGGCAAGTTCATCACTTGCTCATGTCCTTTGAAGAGTCTTTATCAAAGTATTTACAAATTGTGTGTTATCATATATGCTATAAAAGAAAGAAAATATTATTTTCATAAATAAAGAAATCATAGATATCATCCTAAGTGGTGATATAATGGAGCAATAGAACTTAGGGTTCTATTTGCAACAATGATGATCAAGTAGGGACTTAATAACCTCTGACATCAGTGATTCTAGCGCCGTATATTACGCGTTAGCCATGAGATTTGGAATGGGATAGAGAAGTCAGCTGTATCTTCTTCCTCTCGCATGAAGCCGGATGTGCAGGTCGTGGTATCCTCGTAGCATGCATATTAATTGGTAATTCGTAGAGGATATGCAGCATATGGGTGGGAACCCTCATCGTCCCATGATAGTTCTGGCATCTAACGGTTTGTACAAACCATTGCCGTAATTCGTTATGTGGGCATGGTGTACACCAAGGAGGCATGCGGGGTCGCGAAGGGGGAAGTGATTGGCTTTGACCAACTGCTGGGCCCCACATCATGGAATTGTGGATGGGAAAGTACACCTGATTGTGCAACAAGGAGTTGATCTCTCATGGGTAAAGTAACGCACCTCTGCAGAGTGTAAGAATTCTAACTTGTTACTCCTTGTTCCGGGAAGGAGCTACGAACGCGGCAGGAAAGGAACTCCATGAAAGTTCTGGTCTACCTGTGAAGGCTGATTGTCATAGATTTTTTTTGGAATAAAATCAATCTTTGAAGAAAGATTTACAAAAACTGCATAGTGCCAAGGATTTATAAATCCGAGGTGGTAGTTAGAGCATCAAACTTCCCACCTTGCATATAATGAACTTGTTGGGTAACGCTGTTACTCATTCTTTCCTTTGATCCCTTGCTTAACTCTGAGGATCCCTAATACGTGCCAATGTATGCAGCCGAATGTCAAGAAGATGTGTTCTACGAGGAACCTGATCTGTCCGGAGGAGTTGAAGGAGTGGATTACGAAATTCGCTATGGTGTCGATCATAATGAGTCCAACTAAGTAACCCTAGTTAACAGTAACCAACGGAGCCTAGAATCATGAACTCTATAGAATAAGCTGTTAAGCTCCACTCCTAGTCAGAGTTGCTACTTTTAAATTTCCGCTGAACACTTTATATTTTGGTTTGTAAGTTGGATATTTTGGAAGTCTTGAACTTCCGGTATTGTAATAATAATAATGTATGTACATTTGTAATATGGACCCGCAATGTTTCTATTGTACCACTCTGAGGGATGTGATATTTACGAAACGGTGTTTTGTAGATGTCATGTCAACGACTATACTGTACTACACATGCATTGGTATGCTGGGTCACCGCAAGCCCTTAGCCTCGAAGAAGAACTACTCCCTCCTCATCATGGGAATCAGCTTCGGTGATGGAGATGGTGGTGGAGATCGATGTAGATGGCTCTAGGGGCACTTCCCCGTCTCTGCAGGGTGCCGAAACTGAGACTTTTTGTCCCCCGAATCTCCCCTTCGGTGGCGGCGACGCTACAGAGGTTTTCGTGGATTTCTTCTGGATCCCCTAGGGTTTTTGGGTCGGAGGCTTCTTATAGGCGCAGGAAGAGGCCGAGGAGGCGGCCAGAGGGCCCACACCCTCCCCAGGCCCGGGCCAGGCTTGGCCGCGCCTAGGGGGGTCTGGCCACCCTCTAGTGCCTCTCCGTCCCTCCTTCTGGATTTGTGTCCCTCACGGAAAGTTATTGACTTTGGCTTTTGTCCCGTCCAATTCCGAGAATATTGATTTTCCGCCTTTCTGGAACCAAAAACAGAAGAAAACAGGCAACTGGCACTGTGGCAACTTGTTAATAGGTTAGTTTCAGAGAAGATATAAAAACACCTCAAAGTGTAGACAAAGCAAAGCAAAGTAGATACAAAACAAGCATGGAGCATCAAAAATTATAGATACGTTTCTGACGTATCAAGCATCCCCAAGCTTAACTCCTTCTCGTCCTCGAGTAGGTAAGTTATAAAAGAATAATTTTTGAGGTGACATGCACCCTCACAATAAAAATCCAACCATTTGCAAGCATTGAAAGCTGGGATCAAAGAACTCTAAACATGTGCATGAAAGATAGAGTTCTAACAATAGGACAAAGTCACTATGCATGCAACATGAAAGGCTACACACAAAGATCATGAATAACATGCATTGAAAAAAGTTTGTTTGTTTCACATACAGAAAACATAGCATAGTGGCAATCAACTTGTCCCTCATAGAGTAGCAATATAGATGCATAGGACACCTTCAAAGTTCACAACGGTGACTATAAACAAATAGCACAAGAACAAGTAATATCACAATATGCATCAATCAATAAGATTTGGGACACTGCACGTAGAATGACAACTATGCTCTCTAAATGGTACCTAAAGGTAGAAGGTGGAGACTCAATAATGGTGGAAGAAGGGCCTTTTTATAAAGGAAGCAGGGGTTTCAAGTTTCAAAAAGATCTTCCAAAAATTATGGTACTTGTTAGCTTTCAGCCCTCATTGCCCCTATCATAAGCATCTTGAAGTGGTTAAGGTTAAAGTGAACAAACTATGGAGTATATGCTTGACAAAGTATAAGTTGGCAATCTCAAGTCCCTTGAATACGAGGGCCACACCTCATGCTACTCAAATTCAGTCACCTGTAAGTTCTTGTCATTGTAAGTACATGCGTATCATAGAGAAACGTCAACGGGGTACCCCTTGCACATGGTACAAGAGCTACCCCATAACCAAAATGACAAGGCAAGCAGACAATGAGCATCTCAGCAATCTTTTTATTTACTATATGCATAGCTTTTTATTGAGGATGCTTCATAGATAGCTCACTATGGTGATGTTGCAAGTTTCCACCATGATTAGGCATGGCTTAGGCTAGCGGACCAGGCATTTCTCTAACACAAAATACATACTCCATGGACTTACAAGTTCCCTCTTTATTTCACACCGGTGACATCCATAGATAAAAGAGCATGATATCAACTGAGTACAAAGTACAAGTGCAATGTTGAAAACGTTCCCCGTGACAACACGGTTCTGCTAATTCCAACATATAAGTGCAAGCATATACAACATAGATGACACAATGGTTCAAGTTTATTAGGGGCGAAGAATATAAAATGTGCCATCAAGTTAGTGAGGGCTTTAATCACTAAGTTTTCACATAAAAAATAGTTTTTAATTGGAAGATAGATGAAAACAAGAATATACTTGGAATGGTGTAACACACCATGCATAGGAGTTTATAGTGGACACTTTGGAATAACTTGGTTTATTGGGAGCTGGAAGCATGAGTAGAACTTACTCATAAAAGTGGAGGCTAGCAAAAGACTAGGAGCAACCAATTAAGAGAGCAATAATGGCCATAATCATGAAGTGCAACAAAGCATTACTAATCAAAGCATAGAGTGGTACTACAAGTCAAGGACTAAATGATCATAGAGGCTAATGGTGACTTGTCATAGTCATAACATGGTGTGAGCATGTGCCAAGTCAACCCAAACAAAGCATCAAAGGAGAATACCACAATACTATGCTTTTGCATGCTAAAACAACACATAATTTCTTCAAGTCACACTAAGCAATCCCAATTTTTTGGAACAAGACATGCTACAGCGATAATCACTAAGCATAAGGTCAAAACAACACCTAGCATGTCATGCTAAAGTCTAATTCACAGTCAATGCAAGCTCCTCTTGCACTTACAAGCAAGAACTTACTACTCTTTTCCAACACCAAGCAACTTATTTGAAACAACTCACAAAGATAATAAGAAATAAAGATCAGTGAGCTTGTATCACAAATCCACAAAGAAGAACTAAAAATTTCTAGGCTGAAAGCACAAGAAAACTAAGGCTAAACACAGTGCTAGCAAAAGTGAACACCCAAAGAACAATAAGAATGAAAACTAGAGTGTTCTAGGCAATGAAAACAAGGTGTGTCTCTCCGAAAGAAGTGTGTTGTGATCCAACCAACTTACTCAAGCAAACTAAGCAAACAAAAACCAAAAACAAAAACTAAGACGCTCCAAGAACAACACAATAGTGCATGAAACAATAAAAACAAAGTGTCTAGAAAGACCTGAGATTTTTATTGATGAAGAAGGGGATGCCTTAAGCATCCCCAAGCTTTTAAACTTGTACCTCTTGGATATTTCTTGGGGTGACACCATGGTGGCATCCCCAAGCTTGATCTTTTGTCCATTCTTCATCTCATTACATCATTCTTTCTCTACACCTGAAAATTGTCCTTCATACAAAACTTCACACAATCTTCATTAACAACATTAGTGTATTCAAAAGATAATAGACCCTTGGGCTTAGCTTTAGAACAGCAAAACTTTTCACTAAAAACAAAAGCTACTATAGCAATTCCTTCAAAAAGCTCAATTTCCCAAAAAGAACCCAAAAAGGAATCAATAAGAAGCAAATGCAAATAATGGCAGAAATATGTCAAAACATACCAGCAGGTAAAAACCGATTTTTTCGAAGACCTTATATTGCTCAAATCAAAAAGTGCTGAAAGTTAGCTAACATACTGGAGGATTTATTCGTAAATGTTCAGCTCAATCCTAGTTACAGAGACTCCTCACGAATTTTTATGGTGGAGGACAAAAATCTGTTTCAGGATAGCAACTCCCCAAATCTTACTTCCCTCTCATTAGAGGTTATTCTTGGCACAAAAAGCAAACAAAAAGGATAAGGAGAGGTCATTACTTAAGTAATAACTTCTAAGACTCAAGGAAACTCTTGGGTTATCTCCTAATAAGTACTTTTCTTTAAAGCCTTTAAGTTAGGCTTGATAGTTTGAAAACATGCTCACATAAGAAATATGAATTGATTTAAAAGAGAGCATCAAGAAGCAAATTCAAAACACATTTAATTCTAACCCACTTCCTATGCATATGAATCTTGTAAAGAAACAAATCATGAAAGCACAAATCACCAAGCATAGGAAAGCAAAACAAGTGCAACTTCAAAATTTTCAACATAAAGAAGGGAAACTTAATATTTTTGATATGCATAAGACCATGTTTCCCTCTCTCATAATAACTTTCAGTAGCAACATGAATGAAATTAACAATATAACTATCACATAAAACATTCTTATCATGAGCCACATGCATAAAATGATTATTACTCTCCACATAAGAATAGCAATTCTTATTAATTGCAGTGGGAGCAAATTCAACAAAATAGCTATCATTATCATTCTCATCACCATAATCATCAAATATAGTAGGAAGATTGTAATCACAATTAACTTTCTCCTCAATAGTAGGTGGACTTAAAATATCATACTCATCATTGTAATCATCATATATTGGAGGTTTGATATCATCATAAGCAATAGAATAGCTATCTTCCAAAGCTGGAGACTAAAAAGATCATTTTCATAAAAACTAGCTTCCCCAATCTTAGATGTTTCCATAGCATTAGCAACAATGGTGTCCAAATAATTAATACTAATAACATTGCTATTAGCATGCAAATAAAGTTCCATAGGTTTTTTAATTTTCTCTTCAAACACTTCATGTCCTAACTCAAGATAAACACTATAAAGCTCTCTAATTTTTTTTGTTATTTTCCATTAAGCCTAACTAGTGAAAACAAGAAACAAAAAGACAGAACTGCAGAATCTAAAGGAAATAACTTCGAGCACTCACACCGGAGTAAGTGAGTACCTTTTACCTTACCTCCCCGGCAACGGCGCTAGAAAAGAGCTTGATGTCTACGCACTTCTATTCTCGTAGACAGTTGTTGGGCCTCCAAGTGCAGAGGTTTGTAGAACAACATCAAGTTTCCCTTAAGTGGATTACCCAAGGTTTATCGAACTCAGGGAGGAAGTGGTATGTCAGGGTCCCAACCTTTAATAAGGAAGAGATCCCTGTGTTTACAATGCTAGTCCCTGGATCAATAGCTAGCATCCACAGTTAAGATGTAATATAAAGAAACAAAGGTCATAATACAACTTTATAACCAGGAATAAAATAATTTATTACATCTTACATAGCTCATTTGGCTATCTCATTACAATTCAGCAGAATAAAACAATATCATGGGGTCCTTTATCTTCAAAGTGCCATAGGCAAACATGTTGGTTGTAGTCTTGTAATCCTAATCAATAAACTTCACTAACATCAAACAAACCTGCAACATAATAAGTTACAGCCACAAGGGTCAATACATTTGAATTGTATTGGCAAGTGATACTATGGTAATATTGTGGAATCTATCATCTATGTGCATTTGGCTAAGTGGAGCTTAGGCTTGCTTTGCTCAAAATAGATTTTCCTTATCATTTGAAAATACTAAGTTTTTGCTTGTCAAAATCACCCAAGGCATCTCCCAATAGAAATTGGTGATCCTTCAACCCTTGTTCAACCACAAGTTTTTAACTTAGAAATTTGGACGAGGAGATTCTTGATAGCTTCCATGTCTTGATGCTCAAATTGTCCTTTACCAGGGACATGGCTAAGTACTTAGATTTTACACTCTGCAGAGGTTGTGCACTTTCCCCACAAGACTTGGTTTCACCAAGACAAGATCTTTCAGAAGCCTTCCCTTAGACCAGAATGGACGCGCTCCAACCTATCAATCCCCTACCACCAACTATCCATTTGGCTAAGTTATTGCAACCTATATGATCCAGGCAGAGCCCACAATGCCAAGTGGTTGCACTTGAAGCTCCTCAACATTTGACATCTCAAATCTCTTTGTTCCTGGGTGGCCATCCACAAGTGGGATACACAAGGTAAACCATAGAAATGGGCCTTGTGAACCACTCAACACAAACCATTCCTTCCATTCCACCCAGGTGATTCATTCACTTAGTTGTTTTATTAAACAAAACACAAGTCCTTGACTTAGAAATATTCTATAGCATGAAATATAATCCACCCTTGTTTTCTACTAGCTAAGCTAAGCATGATAGTAGTAGGAATCTTAACTTAGGAAAATTCTACTAAGGTTTCATCTACTAGGATTTCCCATGGCATAGTTTACACCTAGCAAAATTCCATGCAAGTCCTACTTAGAAATATCACTAATGCATAGTGAAAATAATGGGACAAAGTATGAAGCATCACTTTCCTTTTTGGTAGAGAATATAAGTTCACTCCTTGATCTTTGCAATATTCACACTCTTCAAATCACTATAATTCAATCAAGCAAGCAATATTTCAATCTACCATTCAAGCAACATCACATAAAATAATAGAAACAAAACAATGCATGCAAGCATGCCAAACTTTGTTTTATTTACAAAAGTGGTTTATAATAGGTTATAAACATTCTAAAACACTTATTGGTCATTTTATAAAGTGGCAAGACTATTTGCAAAAGATTCTACCTATAAACCATTTTAAAACCAAAGTATTATTTTATGTGGTTGAGAAATGCTTTTAATAAGGCAACAATCTATAGGGTTCATCAAAATATGTTTTCAAAACATAAATCTTTGTGTTTAGGGTCAGAGAGTTTAAATCAAAACATTTCCCAAAGGTTTTTCTCCAAAAGCATTTTTTATAAATAAACATTATTTTTATTTGACTAGAAATGCTTTAAATCAAAGATTTACTCTTTAGCTTTACCAAATACATTTTAAAATCCATGAGTTGGTTTCTAAGGTCAGTAGGTTCAAAACAATCCATTTGCCAAAGGTTTTATCTCAAAAATCATTTTAGAACAAATTTTATATTCTAAACATGCATACACAAGTTTCTGCAAAAACAATCAATTTAATAGAAACATTTCACTAAACAAAGTGCATGGTTGGATAGGATTTGTCCTGCTGATTCCATTGATATAAAGTTTGTAAAATTTGGACGTGTGGTTTGAAAGTTATGCAATTTTCAAAATTGAACATCTAATAGAACAAATCCTGTTTTTAAAACAGACTCTGGGACACGCGGCGCTTTCCTACTGGCGCGTACTGTTTTGCGCGGATCAGCAGATACGGTCCGTTAGAGTTAAGTTGCATCGCATGGCACAGAGGCTCTCGTACCCCTTCGCGTAAGAAATCTATCGCAGCGCTACGATCTAGATCCTACGATGCTCAGCATGCTAGCCAATAACTTTAGGCGCTGGCGGCGGCGACTGGCGGCGCGCGCTCAGACGATGACAGTGTCGGTGTTACAGGAAGCGAGAGAGCAAGGGGAGATTCTCACTAGAATCTCTACGACGCACTGATGCTCAACGTGGTCTTCTCTGTCGAAGGGGCGCTCGGGGTGGATGGCAATCGCTCGCTGGAGTTGTCCCTGGCGTCGGGTTTCTCTATCCGTTGTTGTTGGTGAAGATACAGTGCCCGCTAGAGAGAAAGGAGGCTTCCATTAGACGTGCAAAGACGTGGCGAGTACGGGAGTGTCAACCAGGGAGAGAGGGGCGGTCGGGTTTACCGTGGAGAGGTCGCCGGAGACGAGACAGACGGCGGTGGCGCTCAGTCGAGGTAGCTGCCGGCGATGGGGGGCACGCGCGAGCGAGATGAGGCCACTGGGAGGTTCAGGGAGTGATGGGGATCATGCTTGTGTGGTCGAGAGAACAAGGCGCGACGGCGACTGGCCTGAATTGCCGCCGGAGAACGTCGGAGACAGCGGCAGTGCAAGGCAAATTGGAGGCAGCCTGGTGGCCCTCGAGGTGTGGAGTCTGGGGGAAATGGAGAGGGCATGGAGGTGTTTAATAGGGCGTAGTCACGGGGAAGATTTACTGCGCCATTACTCGTGAATTTAACTCGCAAAATCAACACAGGGAACGTTCGGACGAACTGGTCGTGGGGAGGACGATGAATACGTGGCAGTGGGGTCGCTTGGCAGCGAGAGAGAGAAAGAGGAGGTGGGGTCCAACGGTCAGTGTCTTTGCGAGTTTTATCTGCGGTGAGAAAAACGTTTTGGGGTAGAGAGGGAGGTGGTGGGCTGTTGGGCCAGATGGGCTTAGCTGGGCTGGGCTGCTCGTTCCATTTTTTTGTTCTGATTGTTTTTCCTTTTCCATTTCTAATATTGTGTTTTGATTTTGATTTATCCATTCAAGCATTCATTTGAATTCAAATTTCTCTCAAACTTTGTTTGTAATCAAACACTGTTTATTAACACATTCTGAAGTCAAATTTGGAATAAATATTTTATTCTTTTTAGGGTCTTTTAATTATTAAAATAGGCCTTTGCATTTATTCAAATAAGATTTAATAATGTTTTTAAAATCCATTTGAATTCTAAATCTTTCCAAATCTTTTCAGTAGGTTTTATTTATTTAATAGGGTGTCAAAGTATTCACCTAGAATTATTTGGAAAATATTTAATATGATTCATAAATCATTTGAATTGGGTATTTGTTTTAATTCCAATGGAATTAAATATAGTTTTAATTCCCTAAATTTTATTTGGAAGATTTCTTTAATTTTATTTAAGTTAATTAAACAACTTTTATTCCACTTGGGTAAATTCCAAAATACTATTTTCTCATGATTTAAATAATTATTCTTATTAGAGATTTTATCTTTATTCAAATAGAATAGGATTTGGTTAATGCCCTCTTAATTAATTTGAAAATTCCTTATTCATTATTTTATTTGAATTTGGATTATATTTATTCCATTTGCTTATGGATTAGGTCAAGAGTTAATTTGGCCTTTAATATTCCTCATTTAATATTTCTTTCTTTATCTTATAAAATCCATATCTTTTTATTTATAGATCCAAACTTGGTGATTCCAATTTGTAAAATCTTATTTAATATTTGTTTAACCTTTTAAATATTTTTAGGATTATTTGCTCACCATATGGCATGGATTTTATATAAGTGCTTTATTAGCTTTGGAAATTCAATTTCCTTATCTTATTAAATTCATAAGATTTTATTTATGGCTCCAAATCAAGTGAATCTGATTCATATGGTTTTGTAATATTTCCATTTGTCATTCTTGATCATTTTGAAATGTTTGTATGACCAATTTTTATATGGATCAAATCCATAGGCTTGGAGATAACTTGGGAATGATTTTCTTCCATTAGAGTTTTAGAGTTTTGGTTATTTTCCAAGTGTTTAAATTTCAAGATGCATTTTAAGAGGAATGCATTCCACTTGATTTGAATTTAGTTGGATTCAAATATTAACCAAAGTTTGTTCAAGAAGGGATTTTAAGTTTCCATTTAGAAACAAAAGTTTCTTTTCACCCTAAATTTCATCCATTATTTATTTTTCACATTACAAGATTTGGAAAATCTTGGGATGTGACAGGCTACCACCCTTAAAATAAATCTCGTCCCGAGATTTGGGGAAGATAGGGTTACAAGTTGGCTCAAAGCAACTAGGGTACTACCACCCTTAAAAATTTTCTAACTAGATTACATCTTGGCTTGCTTGGAATCTTGTTGAAACTTCTCTGGGCAAACATCTGCATAGTGTCCTTTGTTTCCATACTTGAAACATGTGACAAGGCTGAGATCCTTCATAGGCTTTATCTTGTGCTTCATCTTTTCTGGACAATTGCTTGCATAATGTCCTTGGTTACCACAATTGTAACATGTGACAAGATTGAGTTCTTCACGTATCTTCTATGGACAAGTTGACACATAATGGCCTAGCTCTTTGCAGTTGTTGCACCACACTTGGTTAATCTCCTTATACTTTTTCTTCTTCTCTAGACATTCATTGGCATAGTGTCCCATCTCTTTGCAATGGTAACATTGCACTTGACTTTTGTCTTTCTTCTTCTTGGGTTTCTCCAAAGATAAGAGTGCTTCTAGTTCATGTTCTTCATATCTTATCTCAAAGGTAGGAAAGTTTCCTGGTCTCATTGATCTTTTCCTTGGATAATACATATGTCTCCTCTTTGGTCCTTTAATTTGAGTCATATTGCATGGAGGTGCAAGCTGAGATTTTCCTTTGTCTTCATCCTTCTTGGTAGAAGTTGTTTTCTCATGGCAGTCTGCAATCAATTGTTGCACTCCACCTTGTTTCCTTTGTTGAACTATGGAATAGATGGGGCATTGGATAGGGACATGATTATTTCCCTCACATAGGAAACAAGTAGCTTGAGATGTGGGGCATTGACTAGTTGGATGTTTCTCTTCACAATTGGGGAATTGATCTTCATGCTCTTTGCAAGTGTGATCCTTGTCTCCACAAATATTGCAAGCTTGGGTTCCTTCTAGGATATCATCCTTGACATCCTTGTTGTCACAAACTCCTTGGAAAGAGTTGTCTCCCATGTTGATCATTTGATCTGTCACCTTATGCAACAATTCGGTTTGGGTTTCCAAAAACCTTTGCATGGTTGGATCTACCTCACTGGTGTTGGCTAAAAATTGAGCTGTCACTTGGTTCAACTGGGTTTGGGTTACTATGAGTTCCCTCATGTTGAAATCTTGGTTGTTGTTGTTGTCACCATCCTTGATGTTGGATTTCCTTGGAGTAGTCATCTGTTTGGGTTGGATTGGGATTAGAATAGGCAAAAGATTTCTAAGGAATCAATTCTAATCACACACATCACATTTCACTCAAGTAATGTGCAAGCAATCACAAAAAAGCATTCCACTCAGACAACAAAGTTCAAGCACATTCTTAGGCAACAAAATATTTTTGTTACACCACATAAGTTGGTGTGTTTAATTTAAACTAAACATGGTGGTCCAACTATATGGTTCACTTGAGATCATTCCATCCTTTTTAGTTGGTTCTTCTTGTATGAGATCATGGTTCCCTTGGGAAAATTTCTTGTGTGTTGGTCACAAAACTTCAAAGGTGATGATGGTTCCCTCTAAGTTGTGTTTCCTTAGTCTTCAATTCTTGAGCAACATTACTTGTCTCACTTGTAGGCCTTAGTGATATTCAAGTTGAAGTCCTTGTTGAGACTAAGGTTGAAATCACTTGAGTTGGTGAAGTCCTTTGCTCATGTTGAAGTCTTTGGCCATGGGGTAGGCTTTGTCCATTAAGTTGAAGTAGAAGAGGTGTAGAATCAAAACCAAAATGGTTGAGGAAAGAGTATACAAGATTGTTTGTAAATAAGTTTTGGGACAAATACAACTCCTATTTTTCTAAGGGGTTTTTCCAATCCTAGGTTTACAAATCCTACAGGAAACACAATGCTCTGATACCATATGTCATGGTCCAAACCTTTAATAAGGAAGAAATCCCCGTGTTTACAATGCTAGTCCCTGGATCAATAGCTAGCATCCACAGTTAAGATGTAATATCAAGAAACAAAGGTCATAATACAACTTTATAACCAGGAATAAAATAATTTATTACATCTTACATAGCTCATTTGGCTATCTCATTACAATGCAGCAGAATAAAACAATAGCATGGGGTCCTTTATATTCAAAGTGCCACAGGCAAACATGTTGGTTGTAGTCTTGTAATCCTAATCAATAAACTTCACTAACATCAAACAAACCTGCAACATAATAAGTTACAGCCACAAGGGTCAATACATTTGAATTGTATTGGCAAGTGATACTATGGTAATATTGTGGAGTCTAGCATCTATATGCATTTGGCTAAGTGGAGCTTAGGCTTGCTTTGCTCAAAATAGATTTTCCTTATCATTTGAAAATACTAAGTTTTTGCTTGTCAAAATCACCCAAGGCATCTCCCAATAGAAATTGGTGATCCTTCAACCCTTGTTCAACCACAAGTTTTTAACTTAGAAATTTGGATGAGGATATTCTTGATAGCTTCCATGTCTTGATGCTCAAATTGTCCTTTACCAGGGACATGGCTAAGTACTTAGATTTTACACTCTGCAGAGGTTGTGCACTTTCCCCACAAGACTTGGTTTCACCAAGACAAGATCTTTCAGAAGCCTTCCCTTAGACCAGAATGGACGCGCTCCAACCTATCAATCCCCTACCACCAACTGTCCATTTGGCTAAGTTATTGCAACCTATATGTTCCAGGCAGAGCCTATAATGCCAAGTGGCTGCACTTGAAGCTTCTCAACATTTGACATCTCAAATCTCTTTGTTCCTGGGTGGCCATCCACAAGTGAGATACACAAGGTAAACCATAGAAATGGGCCTTGTGAACCACTCAACACAAACCATTCCTTCCATTCCACCCAGGTGATTCATTCACTTAGTTGTTTTATTAAACAAAACACAAGTCCTTGACTTAGAAATATTCTACAGCCTGAAATATAATCCACCCTTGTTTTCTACTAGCTAAGCTAAGCATGATAGTATTAGGAATCTTAACTTAGGAAAATTCTACTAAGGTGTGACACCCCGGTTCTGATAAGACCGTGGCCTCTATGTGACATGCCAATCCCTGGATCGGTTCATTGGCCCACAATAGAGTAAGATAGATAATCATAGCAAATAACCATGTATCATGATCTACAAAGATCCAGAGTACCATTATTACAATGAAAGCTTAGCATAAAGCTAGCTAAAATTATTCAGGTAGCAACATAAACGAATAAATCCTCCAACCTTCAAATTGCCCACAAGTGAACAAGTGCCGAGTGGAGTACCGTGGCCTATAACAATCAATCAGAATCGGAATAACCTGCAACATGAAACGTAGCAGCCCCGAAGGGTCAATACATGGAATGTATGGCAAGTAGATCTAGTAAAGGAGACAGTAGTACTAACATCTACATGCATATTTGGCAAGTGGAGCTGTGTCTGGCTTGCATTTGCAAATACATTTGTCCTACTTTCATAAACAGTTTTGATTTTATTTGAAAAGATCCCAATTAAGTTAACCCAACAATATTAAAACAATTATGAAATTAGAATGAGCGAGAAACATGTCATGGAATCAATATCTAGCAACTCAGATGTCCATAACCGGGGACACGGCTAATCGATTAGATTATACACTCTGCAGAGGTTAGTACACTTTACCCATGTGACTTGGCCAGCCCAGCTGATACCATCACTCTCATTTTGGGTGATGATAGGGAGAATACCAAGAAGAGACTGTTCGGGATGTAGCTCCTCAATCCCGACGCGCACCGGTCCAACCTACCAAAATTCTACATCTCTGGATACGCGGGTTCGAGTTACCACAACCTACTAAGTCCAACCAACCGCCCATTCCATTATTGGCACATGGTTGTACACGTAAGCTACACAATAAAGAAGCCAATCATTCTCTCTTGATACCTGGGTGCCTTTCCACAATGAAACCACCAAAATTTATCAATACCATCACACCTAGGGGGTTCATTGATTAAGTTTTTTTTTTTTAGTTTTCACAAACCAATACTTTGAGAAAACAAGTATCAATGATGTAACCCAGCCCTCGTTCAGCAAAGCATGGCTAAGCACATCTACCAACGGTGGTTCATCTACAAAGAGGGTCCTACCACATAATAGGACATAGCATAGCGATAGTATCATCCTACACATGCATCTACAAAATATACGACAATGCATAGAAAATAGTAGGACGATATTCATGAACAAAGTAGCATCTACTTGCCTTGGTTGTAGCGGTCTGGAGCACAATCCTCACACGAGCAAGCGTTGCACCCAACACAATCTACACGACACAATTGCATTCATAAACAAACAATCCACAACATATGCAACAAATATGATGCATGAATGCAAGAACGGCAAGTGAATTGGTGCTACAGCTGCACCACATAATTCCAATCCATAATACTACTGAATACATGCATGAAAAAATAGATTTGGCGCTAGGAAAACTAATAGACAAAACCAATGCTCCAAACTAGAGCTAGAACTTAAATAATTCACTACCGGTAGTATACTATTTGTAAAATCTTGGAAAAATTCTACCGCATAGGCATCGCTGAATAGAAACAGTACCAATTGGAATTACTCAAAAAGGAATTATAAAACTCCCCGAGTAATTAAAACACTGCAGAAAGCCATTAGACAAATACTGCAGAAGTTTTTACTGTAAGCCTACCTTTTTAATCCACGATGAGATTCCCCTCATTCATACGAGCTCAGGGACATATCACACGCGATTTTTGGAGCTACGGATCTTTTACTACGAATTTATTACTCCAAAAATGCCACTAACTAGTTTGATTAAACTGTACTAAACCTGACAGTAAAAGTCTGAACCAAAGGTACAGCGAGATTCTACACGACTCACTGAACCCGTACATATTTTATTTGGAATTTTTGGCCAAGCGGTTGAATTTCTATGCAATTTACAAGATTCTACCGAAATCTGCCAACTAAAGGGATTAACGAAATTGACCCAGTCAACTGTGTCTGTTTGACTGGTCAACTCGTCTGCTGACTGGGCGCTGACTGGGTGTCTGACTAGTCAACGCCTGGGATGCTGACCAGTCAACGAACGATCTAAGCCGCTGATCTGAGATCTGACGGTGGCTGCTGTCTTACCGGAAACGGATGACGAATTGGACTCCGGACGGTGCGGCGAGTTCCGGACGGCGGCGGCGATCAGTTCCGGTGTCGAGATTCTTCCTGCACGGACACACACGGTCAACTACGGGCGGTTCAAGATCGTCAACGGCGCGACGTAAAACGGCGCGCGTGCGACGCGGTACAGACAAAACGGCGCGACGCAAAACGGCGCGCGATTGTGTACGTGTACGCATGCATGCGTGCACGCGAAGCGAGGCGCGCTGGTGGCGGCACAGCAGGGCGGCGGCGCGGGCGGCGTCTGCTGGCGCGCGGCTGTGTGCAGCGGCGGCGGCGGCGGCGAGGCAGCAGCGAGGCGGCGGCACAGGACGCGACGGCGGCGCGGGGCAGGTGGCGGCGCACGGCGCGCAGCGGCGGCGGGGTCGCGCGCTGGCGGCGCAGATGGCGGCTGGGACGGCGGCGCGAGGTCGCGCGGTGGCAAGGCGCCGGCGGCGGGGCACGGCGGCGGTGCAGCGCTACAGCGCAGCGTCGGCGGCAGCGGTCCGCGGGGCAGCGGCGGCGGGGAAGGGCGGCGCGGCGGCGGGGCCTTACCTGCGGCGGCCGACGGTGGAGGCGGCGGCTGCCTCGGGAGGCGCGCGCGAGGCAGGAGGAGATGGCGGCGGTGGTTGGGTCGAGGTGGGTCGCGGGCACGGGAATCGAGGCCGGTGGGTCCCTCTTTAAATAGTCTCTCGCGCGGAAACCTGAACTGAAACGTTCCAGAGTTGTACTAGATCTCGGAAATCGGTCCGGATTTTCGGACCGTTTTCCGGCGGATTACTAAAACGTCAGAGTCTTTTGCATACGAACTCCGATTGGAGCGATTCTCGCGCCTACGGATTCGTATCGTCGAAGGGAACAACCTTCAGTCGAAGTTTGCGTGAAAACTCGAACCTACAGGGGTGGTTGTCGCAAGGCCTTCTAAAGCTCCCCGCAGGAACCTCGTAGCGAAACAAAATAGGGTTTTGAAGGTAGCGTTTCGCCGAACCTTTCTACTCGACGGTTTTGCATGGAAAGATATGATGCAATGCTATGAATGATATGCGAGACCAAATCCAAATTTGGGATGTGACAAGACTAACCCCCTTAAGATGAATCTCGTCCTCGAGATTCGGCGCGGCTAGCAAATAGGTGTGGGTAGTCCTCTCGGATGTCATCCTCATGCTCCCAAGTGGCTTCCTCTTCTGTGTGGTGACTCCACTGCACCTTGCAAAACTTGATTGTCTTGGTACGGGTAGTCCTTTCTGCTGTCTCCAGAATCTTTACCGGTTTCTCCTCATAGGTCAAATCATTCTCCAGCTGAACCTCCTTTAGCGATACGGTGTCTCTCTGGTGTATCCACCATCTCCGGATGACACTTCTTCAGCTGGGACACGTGGAACACGTTATGAACAGCAGACAGATCTTCTGGCAACTCCAACTGATAAGCAACTTCTCCTTTGCGTGCTAAGTCCCGATACGGTCCAATGAATCGAGGTGCCAGTTTACCCTTAATTCCAAATCTCTTGATTCCACGAAGCGGCGAAACTCTGAGGTATGCTCTATCACCTATCTCATACACCACTTCCTTGCGCTTGGCGTCAGCGTAGCTCTTCTGCCTTGATTGTGCCACCTTCAGCCTATCCCTAATCAAGGCGACCTTCTCCTCAGCATCCTTGATCAAATCAGGTCCAAACAGCTGACGTTCTCCTACTCCATCCCACAGCAATGGTGTTCGGCACCGTTTCCCATATAGCACATCGAACGGTGACGTCTTGATGCTGGTTTGATAGCTGTTGTTGTAGGAAAACTCCGCATACGGCAAATTCTCATCCCAACTAGAACCATGAGCCAAAGCGCAAGCTCTCAGCATGTCCTCCAAAATCTGATTCACCCTCTCGGTCTGTCCATCAGTCTGTGGGTGAAACGCTGTGCTAAACTCCAATCTAGTACCAAGTGACTCGTGCAGCTGGTGCCAGAAGTGCGAGGTAAATTGGGTGCCTCTATCAGATACGATACTCTTGGGAACTCCATGTAGGCATACAATCCTGTCCATGTAAATCTTAGCCAACTTTGCACTTGTATAGGTCGTCTTCACCGGTATAAAGTGGGCTACCTTGGTCAAATGGTCGACCACTACCCAAATAGAGTCATATCCTGACCTGGTCCTGGGCAATCCTGTGATAAAGTCCATTCCCACTCTATCCCACTTCCAATCCGGCATAGGCAATGGCTGTAGCAGTCCTGCTGGCTTCTGGTGTTCTGCCTTCACTCGGCTGCATACATCACATAGGGCAATATGCTTGGCGATATCTCCCTTCATGTTATTCCACCAAAATCTGCTCTTCAAATCCATATACATCTTTGTGTTGCCCGGATGTATGGAGTACGACGAGTTATGAGCCTCTTGCAAAATCAACTCCCTTATCTCCGGATCGCTGGGCACACACAAACGATCTCCATACCACAAGGTACCATGCTCATCCTCGCGAATATCCTTTTCCCGATTCTCCTTCATCTTTTCCTTTATCTCTTCTATTTCCTTGTCTCCCACTTGAGCCTTTTTAATTCTGTCCTGTAGCGTCAGTTGGACTTCCATTGTAGCCAAATATCCCTCATATACTACCTCCAGTCTAAGGTCCTTGAATTGCTTGCACAAATCCTCAGGCAATTCACCAATTGTCAATCCATTGGCATAAACCTTCCGGCTCAGAGCATCTGCTACTACATTGGCCTTTCCTGGGTGGTACTGTAGATTCATATCATAATCCTTGATAAGTTCCAACCATCTCCTTTGCCTCATGTTCAGTTCCTTCTGTGTAAATATGTACTTCAGGCTCTTGTGGTCGGTGTACACATCACAGTGTTTTCCCATTAAGTAATGCCTCCATACCTTGAGCGCATGAACCACTGACGCTAACTCCAAGTCGTGTGGGGGGTAATTCCGCTCATGGTGCTTGATTTGTCGCGAGGCATATGACACTACTCTCCCATCTTGCATCAGCACACTCCCAAGTCCCTGTCGTGAAGCATCACAGTACACTTGGAAATCCTTCTGAAGATCTGGTAAACACAGAACAGGCGCGGTCACTAGTCGATGCTTCAGTTCCTGAAAGCTGGCTTCACATACGTCTGACCATTCAAACTTCCTCTCCTTCTTCAGAAGTTCAGTCATCGGCTTAGCAATCTTGGAAAAGTTTTCAATGAACCTCCTGTAATATCCAGCAAGTCCCAAAAAGCTTCGAATCTCTCCAGCATTCTTGGGTGCTTCCCACCCTGTTACTGCAGTCACTTTGTTTGGATCAACAACAATTCCTTATCCTGACACTACGTGTCCAAGAAACCCAACCGTGTTAAGCCAGAATTCACACTTGCTGAATTTGGCATACAGCTTGTGTTCTCTCAGCTTCTCCATAATCAGTCGCAGATGCTTCTCATGCTCAGCATCATCCTTGGAATATATCAGTATGCCATCAATAAACACCACCACGAACTTGTCCAAATACTCCATAAATACCTTGTTCATCATGGTCATGGAGTATGCCGGGGCATTCGTTAGTCCAAAAGACATAACCGTATACTCATATAAACCATACCTAGTGGTGAAGGCGGTTTTTGGTACATCCTCCTCTCGGATCTTCAATTGGAAATAGCCAGATCGCAAATCAATCTTGCTGAACACCTTTGCTAATTCCAGTTGATCAAACAAGTCATTTATGTTCGGCAGAGGGTACTTGTTCTTGATGGTTACTTTATTCAGCGAGCGATAGTCTACCACTAATCTCTTGGTGCTGTCTTTCTTCTCCACAAACAGAACAGGTGATCCCCATGACGATGAACTAGGCTGAATGAATCCCTTTTCCAGTTGTTCCTTCAACTGCTTCTTCAATTCCTTCAGCTCATCCACATCCATCTTATATGGTTTCTTTGCTATAGGTCCTGTTCCCGGCATCAGGTCGATAAGAAACTCTACATCCCTGTCAGGTGGCATCCCTGGCAGCTCTTCCGGAAACACGTCGGGGTAATCCCTAATCACTGGCACAGTATCCATGCTAACCCCCTTAAGAGAATTCAACTTACACCTTCTCGGTCGTGCAGCCGACTTGAATCTAATCCTCTTACCATCCGGGGTTTTGAGTGAAACAGCTCGCTGTGCACAATCTATGTGTCCCCCATGCATAGACATCCAATCCATACCCAGAATGACATCTAATCCCTGTGAATCCAACACTACCAAATGTGCAATGAAGTTGTGTGTTCCAATCCTCACAGTTAAATCGCGGCATCCCGCGCTAGCTATCATATCTCCTCCAGGTGAACTCACTCTAATAGACCTTTTCATAGACTCCGTAGGTAACTTATACTTATCCACAAATGCCCTTGATATGAATGAATGCAATGCACCAGTATCAAAAAGTATAAGTGCAGGGTAGGTGTTGATTGGGAACTTACCAATCACAAGGTCAGGCTCATCTGGAATCTCCTCCACATTCATGTGGTTCACTGTGGCCTTCTTGCCGTTGGTTGACTTCAGTCCTTTCCTCTCCAGACAGTTGTCAGCATAGTGTCCCTTCTGCTTGCACTTGAAGCACGTCACATCACTCAGATCCTTCTTCACAAAGCTGCGATCACGGTTGCGGTCATGTCCACCGTGTCCTCTAGAGTGGTGAGAGTGTCCTCCCTTGTGGTTGTGGTGGCTACTCCTGTGGTTGTCATGACGATGCCCATCGCAGCGGTCATGGCTCCCATGGTCACTTCCTCCATGCTTGGAGTACCCATCATATGAAGTGCGAGTCTTGTGGTGTGAACCAGAGTGATGAGTATTGCTCTTTCTCTTGCGGTTCTCCACCTGCTTGTGCTTCCCCTCCAAGATCCTAGCCTTGTCCATAAGCTCCTGGAAAGTGGGGCAGTAAACCACAAGTAGCTGTACTGAAAGCTCATCACTGAGGCCATCCAGGAATCTCTCCCTCCTTTTGGCATCAGTGTCAACATCCTCAGGTGCATAACGGGACAGGTTGTTGAACTCCTCAATGTACTCGGTCACGGTGCGATTGGTTTGGCGCAAGTTGTGGAACTCCTTCCTCTTCAGGCTCAGAACTCCTGAAGACACGTGGTTGGTCCTAAAACCTTCCTCAAACATTGCCCAAGTCACGGTATCCAGCGGGTGGGTGATCTGAAATGTGTCCCACCAAGAAGCGGCTGGTCCCTCCAGTAGGTGAGCGGCAAACCTCACCTTCTCAGCATCAGTGCATCCGACAGTTACTAGATCCTTGTTGACTGAACGCAACCAGTCGAGATCAACCATTGGTTCCGTTGCAGTAGAGAACTTAGCTGGCCTTAACCTCAGAAATATGGTGAGAGCATCTCCCTGAGGCTGATTGTTTCCATTGTTGTTGTTCTGATTCGCCATGAACTGGGTCATCACTTGGGTCAGCTGTGCCTGAGCTGCCATGAGCTGCTCCATCTCAGTGGGTTGGCGGCGGGGAGGCATCTGCGGTTCAGCATAGGTAAGTTTAGAAAGAATCAACTACGATAATAGGATTCTACCCATGCATATGATCAAACATCAACAAACAATAGCAGACAATCACAATCAAGCAACACATCAACAAACAAGCGATCCAGCAACATCCCAGGTGTTATCCTAGTAGTATATACCTACTGAAATAGTTTTGCAAGAGTTGGCAATGGTTAACTAAACAGTTGATCAACTAAACAACCAAAACAACAATCTGCCAGAATAGTCCAGCAGCTTTCACGAATTTTTCCGCCTGACTTAAACTCGTCAGAAAATTAAGACAATGTTTGTGCATATAGCACCGAGAGTTTCGCATCAGCCCAATTTTTTTCAGATTTTTCCGAGTTACCAGAAAAATATGAAAAATCGCTCAGTATTGCTGTATCAGCAGAAAAACTGCAGCGAAAAACACACAGATGATAACCAAATTGCCATAACTCTTTCATTAAAATTCGCACAAATAAATCCTGGGATTTGGAGTACACAAATAAGCAACTAAACACTTTTAAACTAACACGAACTAAGATTCACATCGATCGAGACTAATCCTAACGAATTCTCCTAACGTGGACTAATTGGTGGACTTCTATCTACTTCTTGAAGAGATTGAGGTAGGTCCTTGCGGTCATGCGTTGGCGCTTCGGCTCGCGGTACAACCATGGCGGCGGAGTGTACACCTCTCCTGAACCATCACTTGATACTTCAAACTCCGCCTCTTCTGGATCCTCCTCTTCTTCTTCATCCTCAGCTGCAACAGCAACAGCTTCATCTCCTCCACCATCATCGTCTCCATCATCATCATCCTCGTCCTCATCATCATCATCGTCTCCACTGTCATCATCATCCCCATTGTTGCCATCATCTCCATTGTCATCATCAGAGGGTGGATTCAGCTGTGCTTGGAGAGAGGTAATCTGGGCTGTCATAGCTTCAATGGTTTCATCTCTGGCTATCAGGACAGTCTCCAGAACTCCCACAGCTTCATGCAGAGTGTCTATCTCCTGTCCTTGGACCACCATTCCATTGCTAGTAAAGTCTGCAATCTCCTTCAACATCCTCACCTTCTCTGCTAGAGCTCCATTCTCTCTTTCCATGTCCTCTATGTGCCTTCGACGGGGCGGCATGTTGTTCCTGTCGCCCGGGGTAATTACAATGTTCCCTTCTTCATCACGCCTTCCATAGTCACGGTAGGGTGAATCCGCAGGCAGTAGGTGTCGGACATAGTGGCACTGGCGAGACAGGGCTTCATGTACGGCCAAGTTGATTCCAAGTCCCCAGTTGCAGTATATCTTGGTGTAGACCAAGTGCGCGGGGTTTGGCAAGGCGGCATCTCTGAATATGAAGGTAGTGATCTCCCATCTATCAAGTAAAAGAGGAAAGTGTGAGAATAGCATATGGTAAGAATTTACGAGGGTGAAAGGCATAAGAGGAAAGACAGAGTTAATATAGGCTTAATAATTCTATGGCTTCTTAATCTAATCCTAGGTCACGATCCTACAGTCGACACACGGGCTCTGATACCATCCTGTGACACCCCGGTTCTGATAAGACCGTGGCCTCTATGTGACATGCCAATTCCTGGATCGGTTCATTGGCCCACAATAGAGTAAGATAGATAATCATAGCAAATAACCGTGTATCATGATCTACAAAGATCCCGTGTACCATTATTACAATGAAAGCTTAGCATAAAGCTAGCTCAAATTATTCAGGTAGCAACATAAACGAATAAATCCTCCAATCTTCAAATTGCCCACAAGTGAACAAGTGCCGAGTGGAGTACCGTGGTCTATAACAATCAATCAGAATCGGAATAACCTGCAACATGAAACGTAGCAGCCCCGAAGGGTCAATACATGGAATGTATGGCAAGTAGAGCTAGTAAAGGAGACAGTAGTACTAACATCTACATGCATATTTGGCAAGTGGAGTTGTGTCTGGCTTGCATTTGCAAATACATTTGTCCTACTTTCATAAACAGTTTTGATTTTATTTGAAAAGATCCCAATTAAGTTAACCCAACAATATTAAAACAATTATAAAATTAGAATGAGCGAGAAACATGTCATGGAATCAATATCTAGCAACTCAGATGTCCATAACCGGGGACACGGCTAATCAATTAGATTATACACTCTGTAGAGGTTAGTACACTTTACCCATGTGACTTGGCCAGCCCAGCTCGTACCATCACTCTCATTTTGGGTGATGATAGGGAGAAGACCAAGAAGAGACTGTTCGGGATGTAGCTCCTTAATCCCGACGCGCACCGGTCCAACCTACCAAAATTCTACATCTCTGGATACGCGGGTTCGAGTTACCACAACCTACTAAGTCCAACCAACCGCCCATTCCATTATTGGCACATGGTTGTACATGTAAGCTACACAATAAAGAAGCCAATCATTCTCTCTTGATACCTGGGTACCTTTCCGCAATGAAACCACCAAAATTTATCAATACCATCACACCCAGGGGGTTCATTGATTAAGTTGTTTTTTTAGTTTTCACAAACCAATACTTTGAGAAAACAAGTATCAAAGATGTAACCCAGCCCTTGTTCAGCAAAGCATGGCTAAGCACATCTACCAACGGTGGTTCATCTACAAAGAGGGTCCTACCACATAATAGGACATAGCATAGCGATAGTATCATCCTACACATGCATCTACAAAATACACAACAATGCATAGAAAATAGTAGGACGATATTCATGAACAAAGTAGCATCTACTTGCCTTGGTTGTAGCGGTCTGGAGCACAATCCTCACACGAGCAAGCGTTGCACTCAACACAATCTACACGACACAATTGCATTCATAAACAAACAATCCACAACATATGCAACAAATATGATGCATGAATGCAAGAACGGCAAGTGAATTGGTGCTACAGCTGCACCACATAATTCTAATCCATAATACTACCGAATACATGCATGGAAAAATAGATTTGGCACTAGGAAAACTAATAGACAAAAGCAATGCTCCAAACTAGAGCTAGAACTTAAATAATTCACTACCGGTAGTATACTGTTTGTAAAATCTTGGAAAAATTCTACCGCATAGGCATCGCTGAATAGAAACAGTACCAATTCGAATTACTCAAAAAGTAATTATAAAACTCCCCGAGTAATTAAAACACTGCAGAAAGCCATTAGATAAATACTGCAGAAGTTTTTACTGTAAGCCTACCTTTTTAATCCACGATGAGATTTCCCTCGTTCATACGAGCTCAGGGACATATCACACGCGATTTTTGGAGCTACGAATCTTTTACTACGAATTTATTACTCGAAAAAGGCCACTAACTAGTTTGATTAAACTGTACTAAACCTTACAGTAAAAGTCTGAACCAAAGGTACATCGAGATTCTACAGGACTCACTGAACCCGTACATATTTTATTTGGAATTTTTGGCCATGCGGTCGAATTTCTACGGAATTTACAAGATTCTACCGAAATCTGCCAACTAAAGGGATTAACGAAATTGACCCAGTCAACTGTGTCTGTTTGACTGGTCAACTCGTCTGCTGACTGGGCGTCTGACTAGTCAACGCCTGGGATGCTGACCAGTCAACGAACGTTGTAAGCCACTGATCTGAGATCTGACGGTGGCTGCTGTCTTACCGGAAACGGATGATGAATCGGACTCCGGACGGTGCGACGAGTTCCGGACGGCGGCAGCGATTGGTTCCGGCGTCGAGATTCTTCCTGCACGGACACACACGGTCAACTACGGGCGGTTCAAGATCGTCAACGGCGCGACGTAAAACGGCGCGCGTGCGACGCGGTACGGACAAAACGGCGCGACGCAAAACGGCGCGCGATTGTGTACGTGTACGCATGCATGCGTGCACGCGAAGCGAGGCGCGCTGGCGGCGGCGCAGCAGGGCGGCGGCGGCGCGGGCGGCGTCGGCTGGCACGCGCGGCGGCGCGCGGCGGAGCAGCGGCCGGCGGCGGCGCGGGGCAGGTGGCAGCGCACGGCGCGCAGCGGCGGCGGGGTCGCGCGCTGGCGGCGCAGATGGCGACGGGGACGGCGGCGCGGGGTCGCGCGGTGGCGAGGCGCCGGCGGCGGGGCACGGCGGCGGCGGGGAAGGGCGGCACGGCGGCGGAGTCTTACCTGCGGCGGCCGGCGGTCAACGGCGGAGGCGGCTACCTCGGGAGGCGCGCGCGAGGCAGGAGGAGATGGCGACGGTGGTTGGGTCTAGGCGGGTCGCGGGCACGGGAATCGAGTCCGGTGGGTCCCTCTTTAAATAGTCTCTCGCGCGGAAACCTGAACTGAAACGGTCCAGAGTTGTACTAGAACTCGGAAATCGGTCCGGATTTTCGGACCGTTTTCCGGCGGATTACTAAAACGTCCGAGTCTTTTGCATACGAACTCCGATTGGAGCGATTCTCGCGCCTACGGGTTCGTATCGTCGAAGGGAACAACCTTCAGTCGAAGTTTGCGCGAAAACTCGAACCTACAGGGGTGGTTGTCGCAAGGCCTTCTAAAGCTCCCCGCAGGAACCTCGTAGCGAAACAAAATAGGGTTTTGAAGGTAGCGTTTCGCCGAACCTTTCTACTCGACGGTTTTGCATGGAAAGATATGATGCAATGCTATGAATGATATGCAAGACCAAATCCAAATTTGGGATGTGACATAAGATTTCATGTACTAGGATTTCCCATGGCATAGTTTACACCTAGCAAAATTCCATGCAAGTCCTACTTAGAAATATCACTAATGCATAGTGAAAATAATGGGACAAAGTATGAAGCGTCACTTGGCTTTTTGGTAGAGAATATAAGTTCACTCCTTGATTTGCAATATTCACACTCTTCAAATCACTATAATTCAATCAAGCAAGCAATATTTCAATCTACCATTCAAGCAACATCACATAAAATAATAGAAACAAAACAATGCATGCAAGCATGCCAAACTTTGTTTTATTTACAAACGTGGTTTATAATAGGTTATAAACATTCTAAAACACTTATTGGTCATTTTATGAAGTGGCAAGACTATTTGCAAAAGATTCTACCTATAAACCATTTTTAAACCAAAGTATTATTTTATGTGGTTGAGAAATGCTTTTAATAAGGCAACAATCTATAGGGTTCATCAAAATATGTTTTCAAAACATAAATCTTTGTGTTTAGGGTCAGAGAGTTTAAATCAAAACATTTCCCAAAGGTTTTTCTCCAAAAGCATTTTTTATAAATAAATATTATTTTTATTTAACTAGAAATGCTTTAAATCAAAGATTTACTCTTTAGCTTTACCAAATACATTTTCAAATCCATGAGTTGGTTTCTAAGGTCAGTAGGTTCAAAACAATCCATTTTCCAAAGGTTTTATCTCAAAAATCATTTTAGAACAAATTTTATATTCTAAACATGCATACACAAGTTTCTGCAAAAACAATCAATTTAACAGAAACATTTCACTAAACAAAGTACATGGTTGGATAGGATTTGTCCTGCTGATTCCATTGATATAAAGTTTGTAAAATTTGGACGTGTGGTTTGAAAGTTATGCAATTTTCAAAATTGAACATCTAATAAAACAAATCCTGTTTATAAAACAGACTCTGGGACACGCGGCGCTTTCCTACTGGCGCTTACCGTTTCGCGCGGATCAGCAGATACAGGCCGTTAGATTTAATTTGCATCGCACGACACAGAGGCTCTCGTACCCCTTCGCGTAAGAAATCTAACGCAGCGCTACGATCTAGATCCTACGGTGCTCAGCATGTTAGCCAATAACTGGCGGCGGCGACTGGCGGCGCGTGCTCAGACGATGACGGTGTCGGCGTTACATGAAGCGAGAGAGCGAGGGGAGATGCTCACCAGAATCGCTACGACGCACTGATGCTCAACGTGGTCTTCTCCGTCGAAGGGGCGCTCGGGGTGGATGGCAATCGCTCGCCGGAGTTGTCCCTGGCGTCGGGCTTCTCTGTCCGTTGTTGTTGGTGAAGATACGGTGCCCGCTAGAGAGAAAGGAGGCTTCCATTAGACGCGCAAAGACGTGGCAAGTACGGGAGTGTCAACCAGGGAGAGAGGGGCGGTCGGGTTTACCGGGGAGAGGTCACCGGAGACGAGACAGACGGCGGTGGCGCTCAGTCGAGGTAGCTGCCGACGATGGGGGGCACGCGCGAGCGAGCTGAGGCCACTGGGAGGTTCAGGGAGTGATGGGGATCATGCTTGTGTGGTCGAGAGAGCAAGGGGCGACGACGACTGGCCTGAATTGCCGCCGGAGGACGTCGGAGACAGCGGCAGTGCAAGGCAAATTGGAGGCAGCCTGGTGGCCCTCGAGGTGTGGAGTCTGGGGGGAAATGGAGAGGCGAGGGAGGTGTTTAACAGGGCATGGTCACGGGGAAGATTTACTGCGCCATTACTCGTGAATTTAACTCGCGAAATCAACGTAGGGAACGTTCGGACGAACTGGTCTTGGGGAGGACGATGACTACGTGGAAGTGGGGTCGCTTGGCAGCGAGAGGGAGAAAGAGGAGGTGGGGTCCAACGGTCAGTGTCTTCGCGGGTTCTATCTTCGGTGAGAAAAACGTTTCGGGGGAGAGAGGGAGAGTGGTGGGCTGTTGGGCCAGATGGGCTTAGCTGGGCTTCGCTGCTCCTTCCATTTTTTTGTTCTGATTGTTTTTCCTTTTCCATTTCCAATATTCTGTTTTGATTTTGATTTATCCATTCAAGCATTCATTTGAATTCAAATTTCTCTCAAACTTTGTGTGTAATCAAACACTGTTTATTAACACATTCTAAAGTCAAATTTAGAATAAATATTTTATTCTTTTTAGGGTCTTTTAATTATTAAAAATAGGCCTTTGCATTTATTCAAATAAGATTTAATAATGTTTTTAAAATCCATTTGAATTCTAAATCTTTCCAAATCTTTTTAGTAGGTTTTATTTATTTAATAGGTTTGTCAAAGTATTCACCTAGAATTATTTGGAAAATATTTAATATGATTCATAAATCATTTGAATTGGGTATTTGTTTTAACTCCAATGGAATTAAATATAGTTTTAATTCCCTAAATTTTATTTGGAAGATTTCTTTAATTTTATTTAAGTTAATTAAACAACTTTTATTCCACTTGGGTAAATTCCAAAATACTATTTTCTCATGATTTAAATAATTATTCTTATTAGAGATTTTATCTTTATTCAAATAGAATAGTATTTGGTTAATGCCCTCTTAATTAATTTGAAAATTCCTTATTCATTATTTTATTTGAATTTGGATTATATTTATTCCATTTGCTTATGGATTAGGTCAAGAGTTAATTTGGCCTTTAAATATTCCTCATTTAATATTTCTTTCTTTATCTTATAAAATCCATATCTTTTTATTTATAGATCCAAACTTGGTGATTCCAATTTGTAAAATCTTATTTAATATTTGTTTAACCTTTTAAATATTTTTAGGATTATTTGCTCACCATATGGCATGGATTTTATATAAGTGCTTTATTAGCTTTGGAAATTCAATTTCCTTATCTTATTAAATTCATAAGATTTTATTTATGGCTCCAAATCAAGTGAATCCAATTCATATGGTTTTGTAATATTTCCATTTGTCATTCTTGATCATTTTGAAATGTTTGTATGACCAATTTTTATATGGATAAAATCCATAGGCTTGGAGATAACTTGGAAATGATTTTCTTCCATTAGAGTTTTAGAGTTTTGGTTATTCTCCAAGTGTTTAAATTTCAAGATGCATTTTAAGAGGAATGCATTCCACTTGATTTGAATTTAGTTGGATTAAAATATTAACCAAAGTTTGTTCAAGAAGGGATTTTAAGTTTCCATTTATAAATAAAAGTTTCTTTTCACCCTAAATTTCATCCATTATTTATTTTGTTTATTTATTTTTCACATTACAAGATTTGGAAAATCTTGGGACGTGACATGGTAAAAGGTATTCCCTCTCAAGCAATCCTGCAATCAAGATACAAGAAGTCTCTTGTGTCCCCAACACACCCAATACACTTGTAAGGTGTATAGGTGCACTAGTTCGGTGAAGAGATAGTGAAATACAAGTGGTAACGGTGCTAGAAAAGAGCTTGACGGTGAGGTAAAGACTAAAGGCAAAAAGAAGGAAGCAAGCAAACATGCAAAAGATCTAGATGCAAACGGTGTTTCAATGTTTAGAAACAAGGCCTATGGATCATACTTTCACTAGTGAACACTCTTTCATATAAATATCCTTTCTTCGTGATACTACTCTTAACTACTCTCCGGTTGGACACTCTAATCATCGGTAGGGCTATAACAACAGTTCTCAAAGTTCGCCTTCTCCAATCTAGATAACCCCACACTAACACCTTGAGCGCTAGATGGTTCCAACAAACACCACAATTTCATATAGACATCCAACTCCAAATATAAGTCATAACGAATATTCAATCTAGCCAAAGTGCCACACACGATATGCACGCTGTCACTTTCACACACGTGGGGAAAAGCATAGATCTATTAAAGCACAAAGAGTATTTATGTAGACTCAAACCTAAGTGCCACTATGGCGTGCACGCTGTCACTTTCACACACATGGGGATAGCAGAGATCTATTGAAGCACTTGAGTAGCAAGGTAGATCTACTTGATTACAAAGCTCATGATCACAATATCATGAATAGAGAGAGAGAGATGAACACATAGCTACCGGTAGAGCCCTTAACCTCGAAGAAGATACTCCCTCCTCATCATGGGAATCAGCAACGGTGATGGATATGGTGGTGGAGATCGATGGAGATGGCTTCGGGGGCACTTCCCCGTCCCGGCAGGGTGTCGGAACAGAGACTTTCTGTCCCCCGAATCTCCCCTTCGGTGGCGGCGGCGCTACATATGTTTTCGTGGATTTCTTCCGGATCCCCTAGGGTTTTTGGTCGGAGGCTTCTTATAGGCGCAAGGGAAGGCCGAGGAGGCGGCCAAAGGGCCCACACCCTCCCCAGGCGCGGGCCAGGCTTGGCCTCGCCCAGGGGGGTCTAGCCACCCTCTAGTGCCTCTCTGTCCCTCCTTCTGGATTCGTGTCCCTCACGAAAAGTTATTGACTTTGGCTTTTGTCCCATCCAATTCCGAGAATATTGATTTTCTGCCTTTCTGTAACCAAAAGCAGAAGAAAACGGGCAACTAGCACTGTGGCAACTTGTTAATAGGTTAGTTCCAGAAAATAATATAAAAACACCTCAAAGTGTAGATAAATCAAAGCAAAGTAGATACAAAACAAGCATGGAGCATCAAAAATTATAGATACATTTCCGACGTATCAGCCGCACCCTTCCTCTCTCCGCTCACTCAGCATCGGCCCAGCTCCGGCCCAGGCCCAGGTACCGCTTCGTCGTTGTCTTCCTTGACATCACAAGCATCTCTCTGGAATGAGCGCTGTCGCCCGATGCTGGTCACCGTCGTCAGCAGAAATTGGACCGATGTGATGCTCGCCGACGCCCCGGACCTTCTTGACAAGATCGACCGTGATCTCCTCTATCCATCCATACCGATCTTATCCTCTCTCTTTTGCCCTCTAGAGCAAATCCCCTTTTCCCCATTGAGAACCCTAGATCGAGTTGAGTCGGTGCCATCAAATTTGTGCTCGCCTCGGCCAGATGAGACCACGGTGGATATCGTCGTGCTCCTCTCGTTCTTTTTCCCCAACTCGCACCAGCTGGGAGTCGCTGCTCAGTCCAATTGCAACCCCGATTCCCGGATTTTTAATCCCAGATGCCTGTTATGCCATACATATCAATCCCATGATTACCATTTTTGCGAGACATAACAGATTTGGATATAAGAGTACATCATACATTACAAACCATACATAAGGTATTACACAAATAAGGATCTCATGATCGAGTTCTTAATACAACTCAAGCAGCGGAATACATAATAATAAAGGTAGCGTAGGCGAAGCTCCATCTTCGGGGTCACAGGAAATGCTGACGATGGGAGATGATCCTAGTTGTCGTAACCTTCCTGCGGTCCTTCGTCCTAGTACTCCTCCTCATAGTCTGGCCACGGGAATAGCCAGGGACAAAGCCATGAGTACTCTTTAAGTACTCGCAAACTAATACTAACAAGTTAAGGTTTTTTTTTGTGGTAGTACACTAAGCTCTAGGGTTGTTTTGCAAAAAGCCAGATTTACCTCTACTAAGTTCAGAAGCAAAGAAAGCTGGTTGAAATTTTATATCACCTAAGTGGGAACTTGTATTTCATGTCAAAACTCTGTTGTGGTCAAGTCCAAGTCTCAATTCATTTCACAAGTCATTTTGAAAACATCTGACGGGGGAACAGTATGGCCACTCCAACTGTCCATAACCGCGGACGCGGCTATTCGAATAGTTTGACACTCTGTAGAGATTGTACACTTTCACCACAACATTCGATACATCCGTCAGGAACAAATCCTGAATTCACCATACTTAGTATGCGGATAATCAATCCTAACCTTTCAATTACACGCCCTAGTATAGGTACGTGTCCTGTGAATTTGGCCTCCCAACCATGACCGACTTTCATCTTGGGTGCTGCACAGGTGGACAATCTTCACAAGGTAGCCTCAGCTCAGACCTTGGCCGTGAGGGAACCCATACTAAGGTATATAAGTTTCCAGTCAAGCCCTACCCAAATTTCGGGTATTGTGGTTGTACAGTAAAATTGGAATGGTATTGCATCTAGACAACCATCAGTTTTATAAAGGGGTAAGGCTCATGCCTCAACATTTTCATCATCAAAATCATCTGGTTCGGAAACACATGTCAAAACATCTCAGTAGAATGACTCATCATTCTAAGGTTTTCATAACTATTTTCCCACCAAGTATTCCCATCTAGAGTTGATCAAGTTTTATGCTTAGCACTAGCATCTACAAGTGGTGGTAAGTACTAATGAAGGGTGGTAAACAAGTGGAGTTTAACTAAGTTCAATCTCATGCCTTGGGATGACATCAAGATTATCTAGCTTAGGCCAAATTTAATGCTCTTTATGTAACCTTCAATTATCTTCCTAGACTCTACAAGTCACTTAAGTAAACTCTAAATGAAAGCTTTGATAAAGGAATAAAGTAAAAAGCTTGCAAGTAAAACTAGGATTGGGTTATCAAGTGGGTATGATCACATATGCTTAAGGCATCTAGTTGGCATGGTAACAAGCAAGTATTAGCTTGCATAGGTCAACTTGATTAGTAAGGCTTGCCTAAGTATCAGTATAAGCTTGCTAAGTTAATAGCTTGCAAGTAGTGGCTTGCCTTGTGCAGAGCAGTGGTTGAAGTTCTCCTCGGCTTCTTCTTCGTAGTATCCTCCTTCCTCCTCGTATCCTTGGTCGGTACTAGCGTCTATGAATAAATACGAGGTACACAATCACCAAACAATACTTAACTATTTTCAATCATCACACAAAAGGGTACTATAGATGATCTAGCATCATCACTAACATTACAAGACTAAAGCCTTTGTCTTATTTATTTATTTTTAGAAAAGTAATTTCTACTCATTGAAAAACTACTTAAGATTTAATATTCTCCAAACCAAACATGGGATCATGTTGACACATGTCATCACCACATATTTCACTCCATGGGAATGTGATTTAAAGTGGTGTCACAATTTAATAAGGTTTAACCTTTTATTTTAAATAAATAAAGTGACTAGAAATGCCTATGTGGCATTCTTTTATTGCTTGACCATTATTTCTATAAGTAAACCCATATGTTTTTATATATTCTGAAAGGTATGATCAAATGTTATTTTTGAGAGTTGGAATCAACTCAAAAGCTATTATGGTTGAAATTTGAAAAATGTTTGAATGCAGAAAATCTTCTGACTAGTTATTTTTACCAAGGTTGATCTACAGATCCAAATGGTTTGAATCCAATGGGCTTGGATTAAGCATTTAAGTACCTTTCTAACAAAATTGGTTTCATGAAATTTGGTTTACTGAATCGAGCTGGGTTGATTTTTGAAACTAGGTACAGAACTGTGTTTGAAATAAATAGAAAAATCTAAACTCAAACGCTTGGGCTGCGCAGGAAGGGTTAATGGGCCGGCCCAGTGTCACTCCACAGTGCGGGGCTCAGCTGACAGGGGGGTTCCACCCGTCAGTGGCTCGTAACACGCGAAGCGGTACGGGGCTGTGTGGGTCGTTGGATTAGAAGGGTGATCGACGGCTGAGGGTCGTCATCGACGATGAACATGTCACCGACGAGCTCGAACCCTAGCGGCTCATTGGGGGTCGTGGGAGGCTCACCGGGGCTCAGGCGAGGGTCGGCGATGGGGGCGGACGACGAAGTCGACAACGACGATCCTCCTGGCACCGGCAGCTCCTCCTGGGGCGGCTCCAATCGACGGCTCCTCTCCTCCTCTCTAGCAGTGGGCTCCAGCCAAATTCCGGCGACGCGCTGCTCGCCTCGCTCCGGGAAGAAGTGGGAAGTCTCAGTGAGAGGTGAGGAGTGATACGGTGTGAAGAAATCGAGCGGGGGAGGCCTCTATTTATAGTGGCGAGAGGGGACCGACGGGTGCGGGCTGAGCTCGTCGTGGTCGACGGCACAAAGGGCTATCGACATAGGCAACGGTAGGGGACAGTGCTGTGCTCCCTGGCAAACCTCAACGACATGGTGGCTCGGTGTGGGGCGATGCTGATCGGTCAGAATGCTTCTACGCTCTGAGCGGGTCCGACGGAGGTTTTGATGGCGCACAGTGCGCGTGGTCCGCGCGGCGGCGAACTGGCGTGTATGCGGGGTTGCTGGGGTGGTGGTGATCACGCGTGCACGCGGCGAGGGCGGCGCGCGGTCTGTGGGCGTGTGTCGAGGGTGGCGCTCTGACGCGCTCTTGGCATTCTCTCAGAGAAGCTTGACATGGATTGGGCGTGTGGTCCAGTGGCCGGCAGGGTTCGAGCGCTGGACAGGGGGTGGCGGTGGACGGTGGCGTCCGTCCTAGACAAGGTGTTTAGGCTTGGTGCTTGCTCTGGCTAGCTAGCCATGGTCGGCTGGCAAGGGTTCCTTCGGGTTGGCATGGTGCAAAGGGTAGGGGCTAGGGGTGGTCAAGGCACTGGTTGGCACTGGGGGATACAGGTGTGATCAATGGTGAATAATGCTTAGCCAAATTACTGCTCAAAACAGTGAAGTTTGGCCAATTTGATTTGTTGTCTCCAAGTGTTTGATGAAATGGCCGTAAGAACTTGAGTTTTTAATTTTGAAAAGATTTTTGGTGGGTGTGCTAGGCATGTTTTGAGGATTCTATGGATGCTTGGGTTTTGAAAATGGAGCTTGTTGAGTGGTTTTTGAAATAGTCGATCTTCCCATATGAGATAGATTCTATTTTAAACTGTCTTTTAAACTAAGAATTTAAATGTTTTGGATGATCACAAAGTGGGCCTTGGTACCTTATTATGAGTACTATCAAGGGGTGCAAAGATCCATACATGTTTCTGTTAAGTTCTGAAAGTTAGGGATAGCCAAAGTAGGCATGGGAGTTAATTTGGCCAAAGTGACCATTCACTTAACTTATTTGTTTTGACTTGTTTGTCTTAGGGAAAAGTTTGGGGATTGTTTAGATGATGTTTATTTCACCTAAGAATCATTTTACAAGCAAAGAAACACAGAACCATGGCAATTCAAAAGAATCCAAATTTTGAATACACACACATAAGAATGCTTTCATATTTTAAATTGGAAAAGTTTTTGTTAACCCTAATTTTGATGATTAGAGTGTGATGATCCAAGTTTAATATTTTTGGGATGTTACACTATTGCTAGCATGGCAGATGACGTGGCCAATGGCCCACAGTTCAGTGACTAGGGTAGGTTCAGTATTGGTATGAAAGGGTATTCTCTGTTTGGCAAATTGATAAAACAATAATAATTTAAATATAAATGTTCTTGAAATTAAATAAAATGATTAAATCTTGTTAAATCAATAACTTTTGTTTTATAATTCAGAAAAATATGTTTAATATATGAAATCTTTAAAAAAATAAAAATCTGTAACTTAATTATATTACCAAATATTATTAGATTACATATTTAAATAAATATTATTTAATAAAGGTTTTATAAGTAATAATACTTTGATAATTCATATTTTAATAATGGTAAATGATAAAAATATAAATAATATATCAAAATTCTTAGAAAAATAAGAACTATAACTTAATACTATAATCATGTAATATTATTTTACCTAATTAAATAATTATCATTTTTAAGTGTTTATAAAGTAGTAAATCTTATAAGAATCATATCTTATTATTTATAAATCACAAAAATTAATGTAATATACCAAAATGATCACAAAAATAGTACCTACATGTAAAAAAATATAATATCCCACTTTTGAGGTAAATAAAAATTTAAACACTTTAATAACTTGAAATTAAACCTATTTCCTTAGTTGATAATTCATATAAGGGTAAATAAAATTTGCTAATATTTCTAAAATTAGCCAATTGAGTCTAATAAATAGTATTAGTCTTAAATATTGATAATATGAAGTCAAAATGGTTCAACACATTTTAAATGTAATCTAATTGAATTATCATTCAACCATAAGTGTAGCTTATTTTCTAAAAAGATCCTTATCAAACGTAAAATCCTCAAGGATAATTTGTGACTAAGTAAAACCTTTTCCCTTACTTCAACCACAAGTTATAAACATACCAAAACACTATATTGAATCCATAAGTAGTTAAGTAATATTATTTCCTTGTTTCCAAACCATAACCACTCATTTATAAAAACATAAATGATTATATTCCATTATAATATTGAGAAAACACTATACCAAATAAAAGTGATACCATTCCTAGTTAACTTTAAAGAAACCTTATGAAGTGAACAAAGTATAATTATCATAAGCAGTACATCTTAAGTCCACCTATGCCCTTAAAGTTAAACTTTAGTCTACAAGACTATAAACATTACAATAAAGACTTTGTTATGTGTTTTATGGTTTACTTTGGTCTGTTTCAATTAAGACCTAATGTGTCTCAAGACCAAACTAACCAAGTTAAAAACCAAGATAGATAAGTTTCAAATACTAGCGATGTCATTATTCAAATGGAGTAATTCTTTCTTACTTAAGGACTATAACTGGTAAGAACACTTAATTATATTAACTTAAAGTTTAAATACTTTTGCTCAGTTAAGTAAGATTTTCTTCAAAAGTTATTCTTTTAAGATACATGATAAAGAAAGACATAAGCATTCTTATGAAGGCTCTAAATGATGAACAACCCTTGTATACACAGTCTTTAGATACCCTTCCGCACTTGCATGTTTTATTATGGTGTGCTACTTATTATGTTTACATGTTGTTTCACACACACTCACAAGCCTTAATAAGAAGCACAAGTGTGAAACTAATCTAAAAGAACAACACATTCTAAATAAACCGTTTCCAATTCCCAAACCCTAGATCAACGCTTATTCCGGGGATTTGAGTTTATCAAATTGCATTACATTACTTATGCATAATAGCATCTTGCTTCTTTAAACATTAGTCCTTACTGGACCAATGATGCTGATTTCAGATATTGGATCTTATATTGTCTCGAAGACCATGACTGCATAATCTTGCAATCACAAAAGGCAAGTTCACACTTGCTCATGTCCTTTGATTATTTTCTGTAAAGTATTTTACAAATTCAGTGTGTCATCACCTGCATTTCAAAAAGGGTCAGAAAACACTATTTTTTATAATAATGTGAACTATTGGTTACTGATCCAGGGTGATTAGCTAATCTATTAAACCTGGTAGTTGGAATACCACTGCTCAGGAATATATCATCTAGGACTTAACAATCAATGTCGCCAGTGATTCTTGCGCTGTATATTACGCGTTAACCATGCGATTTGGAGTGGGACGGAGAAGTCTGTTGTATGCTTTTCCTTTCGTATGGAGGCAAGACTACCTTAACGTGACGTTGTGATTCCTTGTGCGGATCCAACATATGGGTGGGCACCCTTAGGCCCCACGTTTTTGGTGTCTAAATTATCTATGAGTGGCTGCCAGAGGTTTAGCCGGACCTATAAGGTCCTTACCAGGGGCACCACCAGCTCATAGAGTCTTCGGGAACTCATCAGGGTTTTAGCCTGCCCGAAAGGGGGCTTAACGGAGGTGAGCCAGCCCCAAAGGATCGTGCAGACATATGGGGTCACGGAAAGGGCAGTGATTGGCTTGGATCTTAGGTTGGGCCTTAAACCATGGAAGTTTGAACGAGATCATACTCCCGACCGTGCAACAAAGCTTAAGATCTCTCATGGGTAAAGTAACGCACCTCTATAGAGTGTAAGAACTGTAACTTGTTACTCCCTATTCCGGGAAGGAGCTACGAACACGGTGGGAAAGGAACTCCATGAAAGTTCTGGTAAACTCGTGAAGGCTGACAGACATAGATTTTCAGAATAAAAGCAACCTTTGAAGAAATGTTTACAAAAACCCGCATTGCCTATGACCTATGGTCTGTCGCTGTAGATATAGTGCATCAAACACTCCTTTTTAGCGAACTTGCCGAGTACGCTCGTACTCAACGTATCTTCTTAACCCTTGCTAGATTCTGAAGCCAATACAGACGATGTCCACATCAACTTATGCTCCAGGAATCTTCATCAACAGCTCAAGCTCTTCATTAGAGTCAAGGAAGTCAACATATACATCAATTAAGAAGGAGTTGCCGATTAGACAGTAATATAATCTCTAGCCATAAAACCTACTTCTGTAGAGTATTGCAATAGCAACAATACAAGCCCAGTAGTTCAGATACTAGTTTTATAAGTATGGTAGATTTGAGTTGAATATTTCTGATTCTTCTTTGTAAGAAGTTTCTTTCTCTCATTTTAACCTAGAGTGTTCTCTGGATCTTATGTAAAGAGTCGAGTTGTAACCTATAGTCATGTCTTGGACCTGCTGTGTTTCTGTTGTACCACTCTAAGGTATGTAATACTAGTGAATGGTGTTTCATTGGTGTTATGTCAACAACTATAGTGTACTACATCATGTAGTGGTATGATGGGTCACCGTAGTAATCCCCCAGATTTTCTGGCTCCGGGGCGGATAATCTACCCCTAGAGGGGTCCAGATAATCAGCCCCCCAAAGTCTCCAACGGCTAGTTTTGGCCTGGGGTATTTAACCCCCCATCACCCCCTCCTGCCAGAACTCTTGATTCAATTCGAAAAAGACTAAACCTGTTCTTCAAGCTCCATCAAGAGATCTCCATCTTCATCCACCCGAAGGCTTCAACCTTTGGGGAATTGAAGGAGGAGGCCTCGATCTTCATCAACAGCAATCAAGCGCTTCATTTCCCCTCCACTCACTTGGAGGATTCTCGATCTAGTATTTCTTGCAAATATCTAGATCATTTTTCCGATTATTTGATAATCCTTGTTCTTTTGGCATCTTGTTGTCATCACAGGAGCCTCCAATTTGGTTGTGGATGTGTGCCCCACTAGAGTTGTAAAGGCACCGGTTCCCGCCTCGAAGGGTACCAATAGTGGAAAGGTGGATCAGGACTTTGGTGGCGAGATCCATCGGAGAATAGGGTGAGTCCTATTGTGGTGTGGTGGTCTTAGAACCGCCCACCCCTCCAACGCGGATGTACTTCCCTTAACAAGGAAGGAATTGCGGTAAAACAAATCCCTGTGTCTCCACGTGATCCACTATGGTTTCCTCACTCCTCGCTTTACTTGTTTAGTAGATAGGCTGGCATATAGGAAATTCTCGTACTTGCATATCTAGAGGATTTACATTTGTGTCAAGCCTAAAATTTAAAAATAATTAAAAATTGAGTAGCACCTATTCACCTCCCTCTAGATGCCCATACGATCCATTTCAATTAGTATCAGATCCCCGACTCTTTATTCGGGCTTAACCGCCTAAGAGAAGTATGGGTACCAAGGGAGATAGGAATGAGGTTATTGACATGGTCACCATGAATGATCTCAAGACGTTGGAAACAACCTTGATTAATTCTATGGAGACTAAAATGGAAGAGATGCGCCAAATGATTGTGTCTCTCTCCATGCCCACAACCCCACCTCCATCTACCTGTGAGGCCGCCATACCGCACTCTAAGGAGAAGGTTAACTCCAACTCCAAGGAGGACGATGTGGTAGGTGATGACAAGAGTAAGACATCCTCCTCGCAAAAGGGTAGTGGTAAGGAGGAATATAATGAGGTTTCTCATGTATATTCACCTGATCCACCCATCCCTCACCCTCATATAAATAATAGGGGTGATCCACCCAATCTTACTACATCTCCTTTTAATCAATGGCAATTCTTGATGAAGTCTCATGTGTGTAGCTCGTCCATTGGGTTATGGAAAATCATTGAGAATGGTCCTTGTAATGGTGTGGAACATGGCAGTGCCATCGGGGATGGCAAATAAGGGACACATGGATGCATTCGGTGGCTCACGCAACGGGTTGGGCACAGTGAACTGCAAACACAGGGACGTACCCAGATTCGGGGCCCTCTTGGCGAGGTAACACCCCTACTCCTGCAAGATGAACTATATGTGGGAGCTGATGCTCAGTACAGATGCTCCTTGAACTGTTTCCTTAGCAACTATCGAGGGATAGAGGAAGATGGGAACTTGATGCTAGCATTTCTATCTTTCTATTCTTTGCCCCCTAGAACCCTAGCTCTGCCCTCCCTTATATACTGGTCTGGGGGCAGATTACAGATCGGGTCCTAGGGTTTACTGTTTGCATATGGGTTTACAGGGCAGGGCCGGCTGTAGGGTCCAGCCGGTGGGCCAAGACCCAGTCCGCCCTTCTTTTAGCGTCATCCTTATCTTTAGCGGTCACCCGGGATTCCTTTGGGGCGTCATCCTTGCTTTAACGGTCACCCGGACTGCTTTCGCCAGTCCAGCCGACCACCTTGCTTTATCTTCGTCGGGTAGCGCTGGTCATGACGGCATGCCAGCTAGCCTGATGACGAGGGAGATCTAGAGGCGTACCCCGCACGGAGCGTCAGCCCTTCCATGCTCTCCATCGAATCCGAGGTGAGCCGGGTGGAAACGGCCACCCGGCCGGTTCTTCTGGCCACCGGCTATACGGGCCAGCCGGGAAGGTTATAAGCCCAGCCGGTGTGTTTGCCAGTTAGCTAGAATTGTCCTTCCTGGGGGCCAGGCAGCCTGCATCTTCTAGAATCGGCCTACTTATGCCTGGCTTTCCCCACCCGGGGGTTATCCCCCCGACACTAGTCCCCGAGCACGTATGGGCTTAGCCAGCGGGAAAGGTCTTCCGTGCTCCTTCTTGTCCTGAGAGAGTTGTTTCATTGCATCCGTCTGCGGCTTTTGCTTTTGCTTTCCGGCTGGATTTAACTGGCTATGGAATCTATGGCCGTCCACTAGGTGTAAACAGCGAAGGCAGGTACCGGCTGGCGCAGCTGAAGATGAAACGTTTAGCTTGATGACGTCCTTGATGTCGTCACCCACGACTGCGGCTCTGGCGCATGTCACGTTAGTTTGACTTCCGCATCGCTGCGTCAGCTTATGGCAACTGCGCACGCAACTTGCCGCAGCGGTTTCTCGGGGCGAGCACGCACGCCTCGTCTCCTGGTAACGCCCGCGGATCTTCTGTGGCAATTATGACTGCGTAGAGGATCTGGAGCCGGAGCGTCGTGTGGCTGTGGTTCCGCAATGCCACGCGTCGCGCAGAAGCTGAAGAGGTGACGGTGCCGTTCGAGGGGATAAATAGGGCTCTGAGGAGGATCAGTTCCCACACTTATCCATCCTCCGGCTCATCTTCCCCTCGTACTCCAGTTCCCTTTGCTCTTGCACGCCTTCTCCTTGTCGCCGCCGTCCACTTCTTCCCCTTCCACCACGACCACCTCCTCTGTCGAGATGCTGCCGGAGATGTGCGGGTCCTTCGTGACCGACGAACTTGTCAACAAGTATCGGCGGGGGAGGTTTCTTCCCTCGTCGATGCTCGTGAAGCACCGGCTCGCGCCGGAGGGGGAGCGGCTGCCGGATCCTCGGCCGGGGAGCGCATCGTCTTCCTTACACACTTTGCCTGCGGCTTCGGCCTTCCCGTCAGCCCCTTCCTCCTCCAGCTCTTTCTCTTCTTCGATCTCCAGCTTCATCACTTGGCGCCAACGCCATTGCGCAACTGTCGCATCATGCGGCCTGCTACGAATCATATCTTGGGGTGTGGCCCGAGGTGGCGAACTTTCTCAAGTTCTTCCACTTCAAGGCCCAGAACACCTCCAAGGGTGGTTCGCTGACGCAGACGGGCTGCTGCACCATCTACCCGCGGTCCTCCTCGCCGATGTCGCGGTTCGAGCTCCTCGACACCGTCAAGCTGTGGCAGCGCTCATATTTTTATGTGAGCAATGCCATAGAGATTGACTGGATCTGTCTTCCTCCCTTCGCCAACTTGCCCTCGATGCACAAGGGTTGGACGATGAAGGGCATGGGCGCGACGGAGGACCTCGACCGGATGGCCACCCGGCTGGAGACGATGATGGAGACGGAGAGGCTCACCGCCCGGGACATCACCCTGTCGTGGATGGTGCGTCGCGTGCTTCCGCTTCAGAAGCGGTCACACAAGATGTGCCACCTATCGACCGCCAACGATCCGACGAGGACGTCGCGGAAGGATGTGCCCTACCAGGACCTGCGGAATTGGGTCTCCATGATCTCCAAGTTCCGCATGGAGGCCACCTGGGCATATTCCTGCCCTCCGTACCATCGCGGCCGCCTGCCACCTTGGGTAAGTTTTTCTCTTGTTAACTTGTGTCTCACTCCTTGCCATCGCTAGCTTTCCTTGGGTGCCTTATGCTCCCTTTTTTGATTAGTTGTTCACGGCGCTGCTAGCCAAGGATGGTATTATCAACACCCGGATTTTTCAATCCTAGATGCCTGTTATGCCATACATCGCAATCCCAGGATTTCCATTTTTGCGAGACATAACATAATTGGATACCATAGTACTTCATCCATTACAATGATACATAAGTTCTTACACAAATAGGGATCTCATGATCCAGTCCTTAATACAACATCAAGCAGCGGAATACGGAATAGTAACGGTAGCGTAGGCGAGGCTCCATCTTCGGGGTCACAGGCAATGCTGACGATGGGAGATGATCCTAGTTGTCGTAACCTTCCTGTGGTCCATCCTCCAGGTACTCCTCTTCATAGTCTGGCCATGGGAATAGCCAGGGACAAAGCCATGAGTACTCTTTAAGTACTCGCAAACTAATACTAACAAGAAAAAGGGGTTTTTGGATAATAGGACACTAGGCTCTAGGGTTGTTTTGCAAAAGCCAGATTTATACTACTAAGTTCCCAAGATAGTCACAATTTTATAACTCCTAAGTGGGATCTTGTATTTCTAGTCACAACTCTGTTGTGGCCAAGCCAAAGTCTCAAGTCTTTCACAAGTCATTTTGAAAAGTCTGACGGGGGAACAGTATGGCCACTCCAACTGTCCATAACCGCGGACGCGGCTATTCGAATAGTTTGACACTCTGCAGAGATTGTACACTTTCACCACAACATTTGATACATCCGTCAGGAACAAATCCTGAATTCACCATACTCAGTATGCGGATAATCAATCCTAACCTTCCAATTACACTCCCTAGTATAAGCACCTCTCCTGTGAGTTTGGCCTCCCAACCATGACCACTGTCATCTTGGGTACTGCACAGGTGGACAATCTTCACAAGGTAGCCTCAGCTCAGACCTTGGCCGTGAGGGAACTAATACTAAGGTATATAAGTTTCCAGTCAAGCCCTACCCAATATTCGGGTATTGTTGTTGTACGATAAAATTGGAATGGTATCGCATCCAGACAACCATCAGTTTTATAAAGGGCTAAGGCTCATGCCTCAACATTTTCATCACCAAAATCATGGAGTGTTTGGAAATACATGTCCAAAACATTTCAATAGAATGATCCATCATTCCAAGGTTTTCATAACCATTTTTCCACCAAGTATTCCCATCTAAAGTTGATCAATTTTTATGCTTAGCACTAGCATCTACAGGTGGGGTAGTACTAATAGAGGGGTGGTAACTAGTAGAGTTGCAGCTAAGTCCAACCTTATATCATAAGCTGATATCAAGGTTTCTGGCTTAGGCCAAATTTTATGCTCTTTATGCAACCTTCAGCACAACTGTCTAGTATCTACCAAAATTCTTGGGTAGCCTCTAAGTAAACTGTGATAACGAAATAAAGTAAGAAGCTTGCCATAAAACTAGGATTGGTTTAGCAAGTGGGTATGGTTACATACGCTTAGGGCATATAGTAATCATATCACAAGCATGGGTTGTGGCAACAATAGGGTGTTTTATGCGCTTGCATAGGTATAGTATCTTGCAAGTGTTAGCTTGCATGGGTAAACTTGGTTAATATAGCTTGCATCAATATCAGTATAAGCTTGCCTTGTGCAGAGCAGTGGTTGAAGTTCTCCTCGGCTTCCTCTTCGTAGTATCGTCCTTCTTCCTCGTAGCCTTGGTCGGTACTAGCGTCTATGAATAAATACGAGGTACACAATCACCAAACAATACTTAACTACTTGCAATCATCACACACAAGGGTCCTATAGATGATCTAGCATCATCTCTAACATTACAAGGTTAGGGATTGGTTTAAGTCTTCTTATTTTAGAAAAGTAATTTCTACTCATTGAAAAACTACTTCAGATTTAATATTCTCCAAACTAAACATGGGATCATGTTGACACATGTCATCACCACATGTTGTAGTCCATGGGAATGTGATTTAAAGTGGTGTCACAATTTAACAAGGTTTTACCCTTTTATTTTAATTAATTAAAGTGGCTAGAAATGCTTATGAAGCATTCTTTTATTCCTTGAACATTATTTCTGCAAGTAACCTATATATATTTTTATATATTCTGAAAGGTATGGTTTAAAGTGATTTTTGAGAGTTGGAATCAACTCAAAAGCTGTTGTGGTTTAAATTTGAAAAATGTTTGAATGCAGAAAAGCTTCTGCCTTGTCATTTTTGCTAAGGGTGATCTACAGATCCAAATGACTTGAATCCAACGGGCTTGGATTAAGCATTCACAGACCTTTCCAACAAAATTGGTTTCATCTAATTTGGTGCACTAAATCGATCTGGGTTGATTTTTGAAGTTGGGTACAGAAGTGTGTTTGAAATTTAAAAGAAAAGATTTAATTTGAATTGTTGGGCTGCGCGGGAAATTCTAACGGGCCGGCCTGCTAAGCGCAGTGCTCCCGCGGGCTGCTTAAGTGGGTGTCCCCACTCGTCAGTGACCCGGGGCTGGGCGAAGCGGTATGGGGCAACGTGGTTCGTTCGATCTGGTTCTAATCCAACGACTGAGGGTCATCGTCGACGCGAGACAGCTCCGGCGAGAACGAAACCTAGCGCGGCCAGTGAGGGGTGCTGGGGGCTCACCGGAGTACGGGCGAGGGTCGGCGAGGCGGGCGAACGGCAAAGTCGACGACGGCGAACCTCCTGGTACTGGTGGCGAACTTTCTCAAGTTCTTCCACTTCAAGGCCCAGAACACCTCCAAGGGTGGTTCGCTGACGCAGACGGGCTGCTGCACCATCTACCCGCGGTCCTCCTCGCCGATGTCGCGGTTCGAGCTCCTCGACACCGTCAAGCTGTGGCAGCGCTCATATTTTTATGTGAGCAATGCCATAGAGATTGACTGGATCTGTCTTCCTCCCTTCGCCAACTTGCCCTCGATGCACAAGGGTTGGACGATGAAGGGCATGGGCGCGACGGAGGACCTCGACCGGATGGCCACCCGGCTGGAGACGATGATGGAGACGGAGAGGCTCACCGCCCGGGACATCACCCTGTCGTGGATGGTGCGTCGCGTGCTTCCGCTTCAGAAGCGGTCACACAAGATGTGCCACCTATCGACCGCCAACGATCCGACGAGGACGTCGCGGAAGGATGTGCCCTACCAGGACCTGCGGAATTGGGTCTCCATGATCTCCAAGTTCCGCATGGAGGCCACCTGGGCATATTCCTGCCCTCCGTACCATCGCGGCCGCCTGCCACCTTGGGTAAGTTTTTCTCTTGTTAACTTGTGTCTCGCTCCTTGCCATCGCTAGCTTTCCTTGGGTGCCTTATGCTCCCTTTTTTGATTAGTTGTTCACGGCGCTGCTAGCCAAGGATGGTATTGTCAACACCCGGATTTTTCAATCCTAGATGCCTGTTATGCCATACATCGCAATCCCATGATTACCATTTTTGCGAGACATAACATAATTGGATACCATAGTACTTCATCCATTACAACGATACATAAGTTCTTACACAAATAGGGATCTCATGATCCAGTCCTTAATACAACATCAAGCAGCGGAATACGGAATAGTAACAGTAGCGTAGGCGAGGCTCCATCTTCGGGGTCACAGGCAATGCTGACGATGGGAGATGATCCTAGTTGTCGTAACCTTCCTGTGGTCCATCCTCCAGGTACTCCTCTTCATAGTCTGGCCATGGGAATAGCCAGGGACAAAGCCATGAGTACTCTTTAAGTACTCGCAAACTAATACTAACAAGAAAAAGGGGTTTTTGGATAATAGGACACTAGGCTCTAGGGTTGTTTTGCAAAAGCCAGATTTATACTACTAAGTTCCCAAGATAGTCACAATTTTATAACTCCTAAGTGGGATCTTGTATTTCTAGTCACAACTCTGTTGTGGCCAAGCCAAAGTCTCAAGTCTTTCACAAGTCATTTTGAAAAGTCTGATGGGGGAACAGTATGGCCACTCCAACTGTCCATAACCGCGGACGCGGCTATTCGAATAGTTTGACACTCTGCAGAGATTGTACACTTTCACCACAACATTCGATACATCCGTCAGGAACAAATCCTGAATTCACCATACTCAGTATGCGGATAATCAATCCTAACCTTCCAATTACACTCCCTAGTATAAGCACCTCTCCTGTGAGTTTGGCCTCCCAACCATGACCACTGTCATCTTGGGTACTGCACAGGTGGACAATCTTCACAAGGTAGCCTCAGCTCAGACCTTGGCCGTGAGGGAACTAATACTAAGGTATATAAGTTTCCAGTCAAGCCCTACCCAATATTCGGGTATTGTTGTTGTACGATAAAATTGGAATGGTATCGCATCCAGACAACCATCAGTTTTATAAAGGGCTAAGGCTCATGCCTCAACATTTTCATCACCAAAATCATGGAGTGTTTGGAAATACATGTCCAAAACATTTCAATAGAATGATCCATCATTCCAAGGTTTTCATAACCATTTTTCCACCAAGTATTCCCATCTAAAGTTGATCAAGTTTTATGCTTAGCACTAGCATCTACAGGTGGTGTAGTACTAATAGAGGGGTGGTAACTAGTAGAGTTGCAGCTAAGTCCAACCTTATATCATAAGCTGATATCAAGGTTTCTAGCTTAGGCCAAATTTTATGCTCTTTATGCAACCTTCAGCACAACTGTCTAGTATCTACCAAAATTCTTGGGGTAGCCTCTAAGTAAACTGTGATAACGAAATAAAGTAAGAAGCTTGCCATAAAACTAGGATTGGTTTAGCAAGTGGGTATGGTTACATACGCTTAGGGCATATAGTAATCATATCACAAGCATGGGTTGTGGCAACAATAGGGTGTTTTATGCGCTTGCATAGGTATAGTATCTTGCAAGTGTTAGCTTGCATGGGTAAGCTTGGTTTAATATAGCTTGCATCAATATCAGTATAAGCTTGCCTTGTGCAGAGCAGTGGTTGAAGTTCTCCTCGGCTTCCTCTTCGTAGTATCGTCCTTCTTCCTCGTAGCCTTGGTCGGTACTAGCGTCTATGAATAAATACGAGGTACACAATCACCAAACAATACTTAACTACTTGCAATCATCACACACAAGGGTCCTATAGATGATCTAGCATCATCTCTAACATTACAAGGTTAGGGATTGGTTTAAGTCTTCTTATTTTAGAAAAGTAATTTCTACTCATTGAAAAACTACTTCAGATTTAATATTCTCCAAACTAAACATGGGATCATGTTGACACATGTCATCACCACATGTTGTAGTCCATGGGAATGTGATTTAAAGTGGTGTCACAATTTAACAAGGTTTTACCCTTTTATTTTAATTAATTAAAGTGGCTAGAAATGCTTATGAAGCATTCTTTTATTCCTTGAACATTATTTCTGCAAGTAACCTATATATATTTTTATATATTCTGAAAGGTATGGTTTAAAGTGATTTTTGAGAGTTGGAATCAACTCAAAAGCTGTTGTGGTTTAAATTTGAAAAATGTTTGAATGCAGAAAAGCTTCTGCCTTGTCATTTTTGCTAAGGGTGATCTACAGATCCAAATGACTTGAATCCAACGGGCTTGGATTAAGCATTCACAGACCTTTCCAACAAAATTGGTTTCATCTAATTTGGTGCACTAAATCGATCTGGGTTGATTTTTGAAGTTGGGTACAGAAGTGTGTTTGAAATTTAAAAGAAAAGATTTAATTTGAATTGTTGGGCTGCGCGGGAAATTCTAACGGGCCGGCCTGCTAAGCGCAGTGCTCCCGCGGGCTGCTTAAGTGGGTGTCCCCACTCGTCAGTGACCCGGGGCTGGGCGAAGCGGTATGGGGCAACGTGGTTCGTTCGATCTGGTTCTAATCCAACGGCTGAGGGTCATCGTCGACGCGAGACAGCTCCGGCGAGAACGAAACCTAGCGCGGCCAGTGAGGGGTGCTGGGGGCTCACCGGAGTACGGGCGAGGGTCGGCGAGGCGGGCGAACGGCGAAGTCGACGACGGCGAACCTCCTGGTACTGGTGGCTTCTCCTGGGGCGGCTCCAATCGCTGGCTCCTTTCTTCTCCGGCAGCGGCAGGCTCCAGTGAAATTCCGGCGGGGTGGTGCTCGCCTTGCTCTGAGAATGGTGTGGCACGATCAGTGAGGAGAGGGGAGTGAGATGGTGTGAAGAAATCGTGCGGGGGTGGCCTCTATTTATAGTCGAGCGAGGGGACCGTCGGGGCGCAAGGTGAGCTCGTCGGAGGCAACGTTACAGGCAGCTAATGGCAGGGGCAAGGGTAGGGGACGGTGCTGTGTCTCCTGGCGATGCTCAACGACATGGTCGCGAGGGATGGGGCGGTGTGGTTTGGTCTGGAACGGGCGGTGCTCTGCGCGGCAGAGGCGGCGTTCTCGACGGCGGGCGGTGGCTGTATGGCGCGGGGCATTAAACCGGGATGTCTGGCGGTCTCCTGGGTCGGTGGTGATCGTGTGTGCGCGCGGTGAGGGCGGCGCGCGGTCTGTGGGTGGTGGTCGAGGGTGGCGCTCTGGCGCACGCTCGGCATGGTCTGGGCGTGTCTTGTGCGCGTGGTCTAGGGCTTGGCAACGCTCGCGGCTGGGACAGGCAGTGGCGGTGGACGGTGGGCTGCCTCCCAGACAAGGTTGGCACGGCTAGTTCTTCCTCTAGCCTGCTGTCGACTATGGGGTGGCATTGAGGTGCTCGACTGTTCACCATTAATGGCAATGGCAAGCTCACAGGGGTGCTAGTGCTGGTCTAACCTTTCTATATGATCTACTGGATTGTGTGAGAGCTAACTAGGGAACAAGTTAGGCTCAAAACACTGCACACTATAGTGTTTGTGTTTTGTTTGATTTGTGTCTGCAACCTGTTTGATGAAATGGCCGCATGAAATCAAGTTTTGAAATTTGAAATGATTTTTGGTGGGTTTGCTAGATTGGTTCTGGTGAGTCTGCAGATGCTTGGGTTTTGAAAATTGAGCTTGTTTAAGTGGGTTTTGAAAAAGTGGGATCTTCCCATATGAAGAAGATTCAATTTTGAGTTGTCATTTAAACTATGCATTTGAAAGTTTCTGGATGATCACAAGGTGGGCCTTGATACTTTTTTATGAGTACATTCAAGGGGTGCAAAGATCCAGAAAAGTTTCTGTTAGGTTTTGAAAGTTTGAGACAGCCAAAGTAGGCATGGGAGTTAAATTGGTCAAAATGACCATTCACTTAATATATTGGTTTTGACTTATTTTTCTTTAGGAAAAGTGTGGGGAATGTTATAGATGATGTTCTTTTCACCTAAGAAACATTTTACAAGCAATGGCTCACACAAACAAAGTGGTTTTAAAGAATTTCAAAATTCATGCATACACATACACATGCTTTCATGAATTGATTTAGAAAAGTTTTTGTTAACCCTAAACTTTAGGATTAGTGTTTTGTTGATCTAAGTTTGATATTTTTGGGATGTTACAAACCTTCCCCCCTTAAACAAAATCTCGTCCCGAGATTTGAAAAAGGACGAAAAGATTACCTAGGATTTGAAGAGATCTGGAAACTCCGTCCTGATGTGATCTTCGCGTTCCCAGGTAGCTTCCTCTTCTGTGTGGTTGCTCCACTGAATCTTGAGAAACTTGATGCTTCGGGTTCTGGTCGTTCGAAAAGCTTCCTCCAATATACGGATGGGTACTTCGGGATAGGTCAGGTCATCATTGATCTCTATGGTCCTATGATCGATATTATTGAACACTTCGGTCTTCTCGGGAACTTCGAGACATTTGCGAAGTAACGAGATATGGAACACATTGTGCACTGCTGACATCTCTTCTGGTAGCTCGAGTTGATACGATACTTCTCCTCGACGGTTCAAAATTTTGAAAGGTCCGATATATCTGGGGGCTAACTTTCCTTTGAGTTGGAAACGCTGCATTCCCTTCAATGGCGACACTTTCAGGTAAACAAAGTCTCCAATGTTAAAGGCGAGGTCTCGACGTCTCTTGTCGGCATAACTCTTTTGTCGGGATTGGGCTGTCTTGAGATGCTCTCGAATCTTGTGAACCTTCTCTTCTGCTTCTCGTAGGATGTCGGGTCCGAAAATTTGACTCTCTCCTACTTCCGACCAGTTCAAAGGGGTGCGGCACTTCCTTCCGTACATGAATTCAAATGGGGCCATTTGCAAACTGGCTTGGTAACTATTGTTGTAGGAAAATTCTGCAAACGGCAGACAGTCTTCCCACTTGGATCCATATTCTAGCACACATGCTCTAAGCATATCTTCGAGTATTTGGTTTACTCGCTCCGTTTGTCCATCGGTCTGAGGGTGATACGCGGTACTGAAATCTAGGCGGGTTCCTAAACCTTTCTGGACCTTCTTCCAGAATCTCGAGGTAAACTGAGTTCCTCGATCCGATACGATATTCTTGGGGACTCCGTGCAAACTAACGATCCTAGCGATGTACAACTCTGCTAGCTTCGAACTTTGATAGGTGGTTTTAATGGGCAAGAAATGGGCGACTTTGGACAATCTGTCCACTATGACCCAAATAGAGTCATTTCCCCTACTAGAAGTAGGTAGTCCAGTGATAAAGTCCATTCCTACAGAATCCCATTTCCATTCCGGAATTTGCAAAGGTTGCAACAATCCAGCGGGTCTTTGATGTCCTGCCTTGACTCACTGACATATATCACACTTGGCGATATAGCTTCCGATTTCTCTCTTCATCTTATGCCACCAAAATTGCTCTTTCAAATCTTGATACATCTTAGTTCCTCCTGGATGGATAGAATAAAGAGTATCATGAGCCTCCTTCAAGATAACTTCTTTTAACTTAGAATCTGCTGGTACACAAAGGCGTCCTTTGTACCACAAAACTCCTTCTTCGTCCTCGGTGAATCCGGGTACTTTGCCTGTACCAATACGATGTTTAATTCCATCGATACTAGCATTTCCTTTCTGCGCCTCTTTAACCTGACTGATCAAAGTGGGCTGAAGTTCTATGCTAGCCAAAAATCCTTCACTTACTAATTCTATTCGAAAATCTTCCATCTCTTTGTGCAAACTTGGTTGCTCCTTCAAAATCATGGAGTTCAAGCGACACGGCAATCTGCTAAGGGCATCGGCTACTACGTTGGCTTTTCCAGGGTGATAATGAATGTCCAGGTCGTAATCCTTGATTAGCTCAATCCATCTTCTCTGCCTCATATTCAGCTCCTTCTGAGTGAATATATACTTTAGGCTCTTATGATCCGAATAAATCTCACAACGGTTTCCCATAAGGTAATGTCTCCATGTCTTCAGGGCTAGAACTACGGCTGCGAGTTCGAGGTCATGGGTTGGATAATTTTGTTCATGCTGCTTCAATTGTCGCGATAGATAGGATATAACTTGGCCTTCTTGCATTAGCACACATCCGAGACCAATCTTGGATGCGTCACAATACACATCGAAGGGCTTCGTGATATCCGGCATGATCAAGATTGGGGCGGAAATCAATCTCCTTTTGAGTTCTTGGAAACTCGCTTCACACTTGTCTGTCCATTCAAACTTCTTGTCCTTCTTCAATAATTGGGTCATGGGTCGGGCGATACTAGAGAATCCTTCTACGAATTTGCGGTAATATCCCGCCAATCCGAGAAAAGCACGAACTTGGGTTTGAGTGGTTGGGGCTTGCCAATCTTCTACATCTTTCACTTTGGCAGGGTCAACGGCAATTCCTCCGGCTGATACAATGTGACCGAGGAATCCTACTTCCTGTAACCAGAATTCACATTTGCTAAATTTTGCATACAGCTGATGCTCTCTAAGGGTTCCAAGAATGGTCCTTAGGTGTAGCTCATGTTCTTCTTCCGATTTGGAATAAATCAGAATGTCATCGATGAAAACAACGACAAACTTATCCAGGAAGTCCATAAAAATCTTATTCATGAGGTTCATGAAATAAGCGGGGGCATTGGTTAATCCAAAAGACATGACTGTATACTCATACAACCCATATCTAGTGGTAAAGGCAGTCTTTGGAATATCCTCTGCACGAATTTTGAGTTGATGATAACCAGTTCTAAGATCAATCTTAGAAAACACCTGGGCACCGGTCAACTGATCAAACAAATCCTCTATCTTGGGCAAGGGGTACTTGTTCTTGATGGTGACATCATTCAACTTTCGATAATCCGTACACAAACGGTTACCTCCATCCTTCTTGTCCACAAACAAGACAGGTGACCTCCATGGGGACGCAGTTGGTTGAATCAATCCGATTTCTAACATGGAATCCAATTGCTTCTTCAGTTCTTCTAGTTCTGACGGGTTCATACTATAGGGTCTCTGGGCTATGGGTCCTGTTCCGGGGATTAGTTCGATGATAAACTCGATATCCCTATCTGGGGGCATACCGGGCAAAACATCTGGAAATACATCGGGGTATTCACAGACTACCCGAACTTGGTCGGTGGTAGGTTGGGCTAGACTCTTGTTACACTTGAATTGGCGAGGTAAGGTTTCCGATATATGCTCGACTAATATTTCGGCGGTACTAGTCATGGTAATGGATTTCTTGGCACAGTCAATCATTCCTTTATGTTTGGACATCCAATCCATTCCTAGTACTACTTCCAAACCTTTAGTTCCGAGTACTATTAGATTAGCATAAAAATCTATGCCATGGATTCGGATAGGGACGGCTTTGCAAATTTGCCTAGCCTTGGTGGTCGATCCGGGAATTTGTACAATCATCACATGCTTCAATTTGGTTGGTTGGATTTTACTAGTGCATGCAAATTCTTCGGTGACAAATGAATGCGATGCACCAGAATCAAACGACACTCTTGCGAGTACTGAATTAACAGAAAACATACCCAGCACGACGTCTGGCGCTTCCTGAGCTTCTTCAGCATGCATGAGAAAAAGGCGGCCATTGCGGTTGAGTGAATTTCCTGGGGCAAATCTTCTCCCTGGCTGGACACGACGCTGCTGCTGGGCTGGGACATTGGTATTAGGGGCTGTAGCGTTCTTCTTGTTGGGGCACTCGTTGGAATAGTGGCCTTTATTTCCACAGTCATAACAGGTCACTTGTGACTTGTCCTTGGCTGCGACAGGCACAACATTGCTTCCAGTCCTCGGGGCAGTATTGGGGTTGGCGGTAGCATGGTTGGTGTTGAACTTGGGTGGGGCACGGGTGAAAGTGCTAGAATTGCGGGGGTTGTTGTGATTTCCTCCGGGTCTAGGGTTTCCACGGTTGGGATAGTTCGGACGGGTCATAGGGGGTCTGTTGGTTCTTGGGGCAAATCCTGGAGATGGGTTGGGGCGATACTTTGGGGTCTGATGGGTTCCGGGTTGATGCATCATGCGACGCTTGCGGTTCTCATTGGCCTGGTTGATCTTTCCTTCCATCTGGATAGCGGAGTCGACAAGGGCTTCAATATCAGCAAAGGGAATATTGACTAACACTGTCTGCATCTCGTCATGCAGACCATTCAGGAATCTTTCTTTCTTCTTGGCTTCGGTGTCTATCTCATCTGGGGCGTACCTAGCAAATGACAAAAATTTGTCACAGTATTCCACTACAGTCATCCTTCCTTGCTTCAATTCTCTGAACTCGTCTCTCATTCTCTTGATCAAACCTGGCGGCACATGGGTTCTGCTAAACTTGACCTTGAATTCCTCCCAGGTCATCATTTGGCCTCCGGTCATTGCACGAACACTGTTCCACCATGCCCTGGCATCTCCGGCTAGATAATGAGTGGCGAACAAGATTTCTCGTTGGCTTCTACTCCGGCTACTTCTAAGTTATTCTCCATGGTTTGCAGCCAATCATCGGCGTCTAGGGGTTCTTCTGACTTGGTGAAAACGGGTGGGTTGGTATTCTGGAAATTCTTGAGCTTAGATCCGTGGTTGTCCTGATTTCCATGACCTTGGTTGTTGTGGGCTAGCTGGGCTATCTGTTGCAGAGTGGCTAGGTTGGCTTGCCGTTCCGCTCGTTCAGCTTCGCGGTCAGAAGTCAACATTTGCAGGATCTGCAACATTGGGTCCGGGGCTGAACCACTTCCTCCACGTGGCATCTGAAGATTGATATAGATCATGAGAAAAGAGGGAAATTTCTAAGGTTTTGGGTCTTTGAAAAGTTTTTAGAGTTTGACTCAAGTTTTCTAGCAACTTGCTTTTTCATTCATTCACTCATAGCACACAGTACAACACACACCACAACAAAGCAAAACAGATGGTTTTAAGAACCATTCTGGGAACTACGATACAGTGGGACCGACTACTACTCACTACGCTAGTGCTCAGTGCTACTACTGCTCGGAGTCTGTGGCTTCATCATATTCCGCATCATCGATGAAGGCTAAATCATCCTCGTCGGTGAAGAAGTCCATGGCCTGATCCTCCAGAAAATCATCGTCATCGCTGAGATAGGAGTAAGGGTCTCCACGAAGATCTTCTTCGGCATTCTCCCTTTCCTCTAACTGCATGTCTCTCTCATGGATGGTCTCTTCCAGAGATGAGATACGATGGCAAAGACGGGCAATAATGCGCTCCTTCTTGTCGAGCTGACGGCGGCGAGACTTGCGATCCTTTGCTAGCATGGCGATGGTCTGATCCTTCGTCTTGATGATGGCAGACTTGTGGTTGCAATAGTCACGGCAGTTGTCCAGTTCCTGCTGACGATCATACATCATGAAGCTAAGGTGGTCCAATTGAGTCTTCAGCTCGGGGTGGTATGGGGCTTCCAGTGGTTGACCATTTGCATCACGTCTTGGGCAAAACTCAAAGCGAGTACCCTTGATCTGATTGATGCTCTGCCCACACAGACGGGAAAGAGCTTCCTGCATTGCTCTGGCAAGTCCATCGAGCCAGTTGTTTTCCCTCAAGGTAAACTGAATTCCCTCCGCAGTGGGAGGTTCAATCTTTCCTCGGAGGCTTGCAACAATTAGCTACTGTAGATCTTCTCCCCCTTGATCATTGAGCTGAGCTCCGAAGAACTCGGGATGCGGGCGCTCCAGAAGTTCCAAAAGCTGATCCAGATCCCTCTCAAAGATAAGGTCTCCTCCATTTCCGAGTTGGTAAAACTTGCTGTACTTCACGTCCATCTATAAAAATAGAGGATGAGTAGTTTAGCAAGGTGATCAAGTGTGTCAAAATTTTATATATTTTGCAAGAGTTTTTGAGGTACATGAAGTTTATTAAAGAATTTAAGAGGTAAGAATGAGAATAAGTTTTCGTAAATAGTTTTGTTTTTGAGTGTTGAAACTAAGTTTTTGGTTCAGCGTCCAATCTAACTAGGGTCTCCTATGGTCAGGATGGCTCTGATAACAACTTGTCAACACCCGGATTTTTCAATCCTAGATGCCTGTTATGTCATACATCGCAATCCCAGGATTACCATTTTTGCGAGACATAACAGAATTGGATACCATAGTACTTCATCCATTACAACGATACATAAGTTCTTACACAAATAGGGATCTCATGATCCAGTCCTTAATACAACATCAAGCAGCAGAATACGGAATAGTAACGGTAGCGTAGGCGAGGCTCCATCTTCGGGGTCACAGGCAATGCTGACGATGGGAGATGATCCTAGTTGTCGTAACCGTCCTGGGGTCCATCCTCCAGGTACTCCTCTTCATAGTCTGACCATGGGAATAGCCAGGGACAAAGCCATGAGTACTCTTTAAGTACTCGCAAACTAATACTAACAAGAAAAAGGGGTTTTTGGATAATAGGACACTAGGCTCTAGGGTTGTTTTGCAAAAGCCAGATTTATACTACTAAGTTCCCAAGCTAGTCACAATTTTATAACTCCTAAGTGGGATCTTGTATTTCTAGTCACAACTCTGTTGTGGCCAAGCCAAAGTCTCAAGTCGTTCACAAGTCATTTTGAAAAGTCTGACGGGGGAACAATATGGCCACTCCAACTGTCCATAACCGCGGACGCGGCTATTCGAATAGTTTGACACTCTGCAGAGATTGTACACTTTCACCACAACATTCGATACATCCGTCAGGAACAAATCCTGAATTCACCATACTCAGTATGCGGATAATCAATCCTAACCTTCCAATTACACTCCCTAGTATAAGCACCTCTCCTGTGAGTTTGGCCTCCCAACCATGACCACTGTCATCTTGGGTACTGCACAGGTGGACAATCTTCACAAGGTAGCCTCAGCTCAGACCTTGGCCGTGAGGGAACTAATACTAAGGTATATAAGTTTCCAGTCAAGCCCTACCCAATATTCGGGTATTGTGGTTGTACGATAAAATTGGAATGGTATCGCATCCAGACAACCATCAGTTTTATAAAGGGCTAAGGCTCATGCCTCAACATTTTCATCACCAAAATCATGGAGTGTTTGGAAATACATGTCCAAAACATTTCAATAGAATGATCCATCATTCCAAGGTTTTCATAACCATTTTTCCACCAAGTATTCCCATCTAAAGTTGATCAAGTTTTATGCTTAGCACTAACATCTACAGGTGGGGTAGTACTAATAGAGGGGTGGTAACTAGTAGAGTTGCAGCTAAGTCCAACCTTATATCATAAGCTGATATCAAGGTTTCTAGCTTAGGCCAAATTTTATGCTCTTTATGCAACCTTCAGCACAACTGTCTAGTATCTACCAAAATTCTTGGGTAGCCTCTAAGTAAACTGTGATAACGAAATAAAGTAAGAAGCTTGCCATAAAAATAGGATTGGTTTAGCAAGTGGGTATGGTTACATACGCTTAGGGCATATAGTAATCATATCACAAGCATGGGTTGTGGCAACAATAGGGTGTTTTATGCGCTTGCATAGGTATAGTATCTTGCAAGTGTTAGCTTGCATGGGTAAACTTGGTTAGTATAGCTTGCATCAATATCAGTATAAGCTTGCCTTGTGCAGAGCAGTGGTTGAAGTTCTCCTCGGCTTCCTCTTCGTAGTATCCTCCTTCTTCCTCGTAGCCTTGGTCGGTACTAGCGTCTATGAATAAATACGAGGTACACAATCACCAAACAATACTTAACTACTTGCAATCATCACACACAAGGGTCCTATAGATGATCTAGCATCATCTCTAACATTACAAGGTTAAGGATTGGTTTAAGTCTTCTTATTTTAGAAAAGTAATTTCTACTCATTGAAAAACTACTTAAGATTTAATATTCTCCAAACTAAACATGGGATCATGTTGGCACATGTCATCACCACATGTTGTAGTCCATGGGAATGTGATTTAAAGTGGTGTCACAATTTAACAAGGTTTTACCCTTTTATTTTAATTAATTAAAGTGGCTAGAAATGCTTATGAAGCATTCTTTTATTCCTTGAACATTATTTCTGCAAGTAACCTATATATATTTTTATATATTATGAAAGGTATGGTTTAAAGTGATTTTTGAGAGTTGGAATCAACTCAAAATCTATTGTGGTTTAAATTTGAAAAATGTTTGAATGCAGAAAAGCTTCTGCCTTGTCATTTTTGCTAAGGGTGATCTACAGATCCAAATGACTTGAATCCAACGGGCTTGGATTAAGCATTCACAGACCTTTCCAACAAAATTGGTTTCATCTAATTTGGTGCACTAAATCGATCTGGGTTGATTTTTGAAGTTGGGTACAGAAGTGTGTTTGAAATTTAAAAGAAAAGATTTAATTTGAATTGTTGGGCTGCGCGGGAAATTCTAACGGGCCGGCCTGCTAAGCGCAGTGCTCCCGCGGGCTGCTTAAGTGGGTGTCCCCACTCGTCAGTGACCCGGGGCTGGGCGAAGCGGTATGGGGCAACGTGGTTCGTTCGATCTGGTTCTAATCCAACGGCTGAGGGTCATCGTCGACGCGAGACAGCTCCGGCGAGAACGAAACCTAGCGCGGCCAGTGAGGGGTGCTGGGGGCTCACCGGAGTACGGGCGAGGGTCGGCGAGGCGGGCGAACGGCGAAGTCGACGACGGCGAACCTCCTGGTACTGGTGGCTTCTCCTGGGGCGGCTCCAATCGCTGGCTCCTTTCTTCTCCGGCAGCGGCAGGCTCCAGTGAAATTCCGGCGGGGTGGTGCTCGCCTTGCTCTGAGAATGGTGTGGCACGATCAGTGAGGAGAGGGGAGTGAGATGGTGTGAAGAAATCGTGCGGGGGTGGCCTCTATTTATAGTCGAGCGAGGGGACCGTCGGGGCGCAAGGTGAGCTCGTCGGAGGCAACGTTACAGGCAGCTAATGGCATGGGCAAGGGTTGGGGACGGTGCTGTGTCTCCTGGCGATGCTCAACGACATGGTCGCGAGGGATGGGGCGGTGTGGTTTGGTCTGGAACGGGCGGTGCTCTGCGCGGCAGAGGCGGCGTTCTCGACGGCAGGCGGTGGCTGTATGGCGCGGGGCGTTAAACGGGGATGTCTGGCGGTCTCCTGGGTCGGTGGTGATCGTGTGTGCGCGCGGTGAGGGCGGCGCGCTGTCTGTGGGTGGTGGTCGAGGGTGGCGCTCTGGCGCAGGCTCGGCATGGTCTGGGCGTGTCTTGTGCGCGTGGTCCAGGGCTTGGCAACACTCGCGGCTGGGACAGGCAGTGGCGGTGGACGGTGGGCTGCCTCCCAGACAAGGTTGGCACGGCTAGTTCTTCCTCTAGCCTACTGTCGACTATGGGGTGGCATTGAGGTGCTCGGCTGTTCACCATTAATGGCAATGGCAAGCTCACAGGGGTGCTAGTGCTGGTCTAACCTTTCTATATGATCTACTGGATTGTGTGAGAGCTAACTAGGGAACAAGTTAGGCTCAAAACACTGCACACTATAGTGTTTGTGTTTTGTTTGATTTGTGTCTGCAACCTGTTTGATGAAATGGCCGCATGAAATCAAGTTTTGAAATTTGAAATGATTTTTGGTGGGTTTGCTAGATTGGTTCTGGTGAGTCTGCATATGCTTGGGTTTTGAAAATTGAGCTTGTTTAAGTGGGTTTTGAAAAAGTGGGATCTTCCCATATGAAGAAGATTCAATTTTGAGTTGTCATTTAAACTATGCATTTGAAAGTTTCTGGATGATCACAAGGTGGGCCTTGATACTTTGTTATGAGTACATTCAAGGGGTGCAAAGATCCAGAAAAGTTTCTGTTAGGTTTTGAAAGTTTGAGACAGCCAAAGTAGGCATGGGAGTTAAATTGGTCAAAATGACCATTCACTTAATATATTGGTTTTGACTTATTTTTCTTTAGGAAAAGTGTGGGGAATGTTTTAGATGATGTTCTTTTCACCTAAGAAACATTTTACAAGCAATGGCTCACACAAACAAAGTGGTTTTAAAGAATTTCAAAATTCATGCATACACATACACATGCTTTCATGAATTGATTTAGAAAAGTTTTTGTTAACCCTAAACTTTAGGATTAGTGTTTTGTTGATCTAAGTTTGATATTTTTGGGATGTTACAGGTATGGGTGACTTCCTGCTTCCATCATTTTTGGAGGACGGGAAACCGAAGAAGTACCCCCAGACGGATCCCGAAGGGTTTCCCGTCCGGGGGGATGACGGCCCCTCGGATCCTCATGGTAAGTTGCTCACCACAGTTCTTTCCTTTGTCTTTGTCTTTGATGTTGTGGTTTTGATTCCTTGCTTGTGTCGCAGTCGATGTCACCGATGAGGAGGGTGGCCAAGAGAAACCCGCGGCGAGAGCCCGGGGAAAGAGGGCGGCACCTGTTGCCGCTCCCGTTCCAGTTGAAGCGAAAAAGACGCGCCGAGGGCGTCAGTTTGTTGCTCCACCGTCCGTCGCTAGGTTAGTATCTCCCTTGTCCTTGCTTGCCGCTCTGTGATTCCGCTGGTGCCTCTTTTGACTCTTCACTCTGCGCAGCGAGGCCATGGTGCTTGGCAATGGTGGTGCCGCCATCGTTGCTCCCCCCTCCGTCGGTTGAAGAGGTGGTGAGGTCGCCGGCTGCGCCCGCGCCGGCCACGGCCAGCCTGGCTACGCCAGCCGCGCCGTCTCCGCACGAGGCCCCTCAGAGCTCCCCAACCACAGGGCTGCTGCACCAGGCGCCTACGTCTTCGTGGTTGGGGCAGCTGTTTGCGGCTGCGCAGGACCTGGAGACCCTCCTCCTTCGTCTCGGGGCTGGCGTGAACCCGGCCTGGAGCGATGCTCCAAGCAGCTCCGCCAGGCCCGTGATTACGGAGGTGATGGAGGAGGCTGGGGCTGCGCAGGCGGCTGCGGCAGATGGCGGTCAGCCGGGTGCTTCTGTGCCGGCTGGGAGGGAGTTGGTGGTGGTTGCGCCTTCAGGTGTGGCTAACGATGATGACGAGGTTGTCGTCACCGGCTCAAGGCCATCTCCGGCTGTGCTGACGCCGGGTGCGATCCTTGCCTATCTCTTGGGCTCGGCATCCATTGCACTCAGCCAGGTTCGCCACCTGGTTGAGGGAATGGAAAAGGGCCTTGGCGAGGCCAAAAATTTGTCTGTTTTGATGGAGGTAAGTCGTTGCCCTTCGCATCCTTCCACTCTTCCATCCGGTTTGCTTTTTTGTTGCTCATTTGTTTTCTTGCTGTAGAGAGCTTTTGCGGAGTCCGTGAAGAACACCCGGGATCTTGGCCGTAAGATTGCTTCTTCAGATCTATCTTGGCAATTGGTTCCCTTTTCCCGTTTTTGTTGACCATCGGGTATCCTCCTACAGCCATCATCCAGGACAAGGAGAGGGAGGTGGAGCGCCTCAAATCTGAGGTCGCCCGGCTGGAAGAATCGAACAAGGCGCGACAGGTGCAGTTCGATCAACTTGCCGCGGCCAAGCATCAACTTGAGGTTAGCATGGAGCGGGGCAACAAGGCAGCTGACATCCGGGTGGAGGCGCTGAAGAATTTTGAGACGATCTCCACCTAGCAGGAGGAGACAATCAAGATTCTTCACGGTCGATAGGGGGAGCTTACTCAACACCTCCAGAACATCTCGGAGATGGTCATCAGTAAGTTCTTCAGTTTCCCTCTTCCGTTGTGTCATTACTTTCTCGATCTTGTCCATTTATTTTGCTTTGTGCTTGGCTGCAGCTCATTATCCTGAGGTGACCGAGATGGCCATGGAGAAGCTGCCCGTGGATGAGGTTGGACGCGTCCCGACTGCCCTCCGTCTAGTCAAGGTGCTGGCGGAGGAGAGCAATGGCCTGCATGCCATTGTCAACGATCTCTTCCACTACATCTGGCCGGACGTGGGCGAGGTGCACGACATCGCCAGCCTGGCTGTGGCTCTGTCCAGAGGCATCGACGTGCCGGATGTCCACAAGGAGTGGGCTGCACGAGGCGGAGTGGAGATGGCTATAGTCCTGGTGAAGTCGTGGTATCCGGGTGCCGACCTGAGCGTGCTCACCTGCGGCTTCCCTCTTGGGACGAGCTACGAGGGCCTTCGCGCGAGCACTCCAGTGCTCCAGTCCTATGGGGTGAATATTGGCACCTATGTGGACTTGGAGCGTGACTTCAATGCCCCCGGAGAGCAACGGCCGTTCCACTGGGATCCGGCGCCTTGGAATCCCATTGATGTCGCCTCCAGTAGCCAACCTCCTTTAACTGATGTCGGCGCCGTCCCTGATGATCCAGCTCCTGCTCCTGCTCCTTCCACTACTTCGGCCCAGAGTCTAGATCCCTGGAATGTAGGGTGTACTTGTGAAACTTATTGTTTTGTTGTTGCTACATTTTGGCTGACTTATGTTGCCAAATTCTTAATCTGCGTGGAGCTTTCGTGCTCCGCTTCATGGCTTGGTGCCTTTTGCTTATCTCTGGTGCTTCTTTGTTTACACCTCTGTCATTTTGCGGTCTTTGATGCTCGGGCCGGCTGGGATAGCCAGCCGGGTTGAAGCTCTTTTGCCGTCCTGACTTGAGTTTGCGAGTGCGCGAGAGCGCGCCCACTAGGTGTAGTCCCCGAGGTTCGGGCCGGCTGGGGTAGCCAGCCGGGTCGAAGCTCTTTTAGCGACCTTGACTTGAGTTTGTGGGTGCGCGGGAGCGCGTCCATTGGGTGTAGTCCCCGAGGTTCAGGCTGGCTGGGGTAGCCAGCCGGGTCGAAGCTCTTTTGGCGACCTTGACTTGAGTTTGTGGGTGCGCGGGAGCGCGTCCACTGGGTGTAGCCCCCAGGTTCGGGTCGGCTGGGGTAGCCAGCCGGGTCGAAGCTCTTTTGGCAACCTTGACTTGAGTTTGTGGGTGCGCGGGAGCGCTTCCACCGGGTGTAGTCCCTAAGGTTCAGGTCGGCTAGGGTAGCCATCCGAGTCGAAGCTCTTTTGGCGACCTTGACTTGAGTTTGTGGGTGCGCGGGAGCGCGTACACTGGGTGTAGTCCCCGAGGTTCGGGCCGGCTGGGGTAGCCAGTCGGGTCGAAACTCTTTTGGCCACCTTGACTTGAGCTTGTGGGTGCGCGGAAGCGCGTCCACTGGGTGTAGTCCCCGAGGTTCGGGCAGGCTGGGGTAGCCAGTCAGGTCGAAGCTCTTTTGGCGACCTCGTTTCCTGTCAAGTTGTGGCTCGGGTCGTGCGAGACATAGCGTTGCTTTGGGTTAGTTATCTTGTGCATATGCTCATTCATTAGTTGGTACTTATTGTGAAAGGAAAATAGAGGCGCGCCCCTTTGGGTTAGGCCGTTAGCAGCTCCCCTTTTCTCAGCGAGTATTGGCCCTTCGAGCATTTTTCCTTGCTGGCTAGCATCCGGTTTGCGGTCTGCAGCCGGAACCGAAGGAGTGGCTTCGCTGGCGTGCCTCTTGATACTTCGGTTAGCTGTTGTTGGCTTAGATCATGCGGGGCGCGACCAGTTCGCCTGGACGCCCTTGCTTTCTGCATTGGCATTTTCTTGCAGTGTGCGCTTTGAGTTTTTGCTCTTGCTGGGTCGACAGCCGGCGTGCGTACTGAAGCCGGAACTGAAGAGGTTACTCTAGGCGTCGTGTGCAATATTATGCCGCCTGTAGAAATCACGGGGCCTAGGATAGCCGGTGCGAAAATGCAGACGGTGTGCGGAATTGGGACAAAGTCCTCGGCGTCGTGCCAAGGCTTTCAATCTTGTTCACTTGTTACATGAAAAGGGAAGATACGTACACTTTTCTTTGCCTAAGTGTAAAATGGCCGGAGTAGGCTCACGTTCCATGGGCGTTCTGTCTCCTCGTCTGAGCGATCCTCCTTGTTCTTCATCGGCTGCTGTGCGTCGATCAGATAGTATGAATTGTTGTGGAGCGCCCGACTGACGATGAATGGGCCTTCCCATGGCAGGGATAGCTTGTGCATTCCTTTGGTGCTCTGGACTAGGCGCAACACCAGGTCTCCCTCGCAGAAGGAGGTGGGCCGGATCCGGCTAGCGTGGTATTGACGCAGGTCTTGCTGGTAGATTGCTGATCTGTATAGAGCCAACTCGTGTGCCTCCTCGAGCAAGTCCACGCTGTCCTCCCTTGCCTCCTTGGATTCCTGCTCCGTGTAGAGCTGCTTGCGGGGTGCGTCAAACTGGATGTCTATGGGGAGAATGGCCTCTACCCCATAGACGAGGAAGAACGGCGTGAAGCTAGTTGAGCGATTGGGTGTGGTGCGCAGACTCCAAAGTACTGCTGGCAGCTCCTCTATCCAGCATCCGGGTGATCTGACGAGCGGTTCGATGAGCCTTGGCTTGATTCCGGCTAGAACCAGACCGTTAGTGCGCTCGCACTGTCCATTGGACTGTGGGGTGCAACTGATGCCAGATCTAGGCGAATCCCTTTTTCCCCGCAGAAGCGAGCGAAAACTCCTTTCGCGAAGTTGGTTCCATTGTCAGTGATGATGCTATGCGGGTAGCCGAACCGGATGATGATGTCTGTGAAGAACTTGATCACTGTCGCTCCGTCCAACTTCTTGATTGGTTTCACCTCGATCCACTTGGTGAACTTGTACACGGCTACGAACATGTGTGTCATACCGGATCGAGCTGTCTTGAATGGCCCAACCATGTCCAGGCCCCAGACCGCGAACGGCCAGGTGATTGGTATTGTCTTGAGTGCCGCAGACGGCGTGTTCTTCAGCTGGCTGAATCGCTGACAGCTGTTGCATGTCTTGACTATTTCTTCGGCGTCCTTCAGCGCCGTCGGCCAGTAGAAACCATGCCGAAGGGCCTTGGCTGCTATTTCCCTTGATGAAGTGTGGTGGCCACACTTGCCCTGGTGTATGTCCGTTAGAATCTTGGTTCCTTCCTTCTGACTAACGCATCATTGATAGATGCCCCCGACGCTGCACTTGTACAGCTCGTTCTTGATGATGGTGTAGGCGTTTTCCCTTCGTCGCGCTTGTCGTGCTGCCACCTCTTCTGTCGGGAGTTCGCCCTTGGCCAGGAAATCCATGTAAGGATTTGCCCAGTCGGGCGCTTCCCGTATGGTGTGCACCGTCTGTATGATGAGCTTGATCTCCTCATGGACGGCCGGCTCTGGAACGTCGGGAGGCCTGCCAGGTGGAAGCGTGCTGATGTCGACCATGGGCCGCGTCGCGGTAGCGCCCGGGTGCGGTGAAGTAGTCCCCGAGTGAGGCACAACAGTGCCCGGGTGCGGCGAGGCACCGGTTGTTCCTGCGTTCGCACTGAGCACGATGGAGTCGGACTCTGGTAAGGGGGTTATGGAGGGCTTGCGCAAGTGCTCGAGGGAGACCCCAGGCGGTATGGCTTGTCTTGTTGACCCGACCCTGGCCAAGGCGTCAGCAGCCTCGTTGTTGGCTCTGGGCACATGGTGAAACTCACATCCTTCGAAACAAGCACACAACTGTTGGACGAAGAAGTGGTAAAGGACCATGTTCGCGTCCCTAGCGTACCACTCGCCAGATACTTGTTTCACCACCAAGTCCGAATCTTCGAAGAATAGAACCCTCTGGATGCCTATCTGCTTGGCCATCTTGAGTCCATGGATGAGTGCTTCGTACTCGGCGATGTTGTTGGAAGCTTTGAAGTGGATCTGGAGGACGTACTCCAGCCGGTCGCCTTTGGGCGAGGTTATCACGATTCCTGCTCCGAGACCTCCTCGCATTTTCGATCCATCGAAGTGTAGCTTCCAGTAAGTTGAATCCAGCACTGGAGGCATGTATTGTGTCTCCGCCCAATCGACGATGAAATCCGCCAGTGCTTGCGACTTGATTGCGGTCCGTGGCTTGTACTGGATGTTATGCGCGGCAAGCTCGATGGCCCATTTTGCCACGCGGCTAGTGGCGTCTTTGTTGCCAATGACTTCCGCGAGCGCGGCCAATGCTACTACCCAGATGGAGTGCTCTTGGAAGTAATGCTTGAGTTTCTTGGCGGCCATGTATACGCCGTACACCAGCTTCTAGTAGTGGGGGTAGTTCTGCGTGGAGAGTGAGAGCACCTCGCTTAGGTAGTACACGGGGCGCTGGACCATCTGAGCCTTCCCCCTCCTCTGATCGCTCCACTACCAATACCACGCTAACCACTCTGTTTGTGGCAGCGATATACATCAGCATGGGCTCCTTTGCCGCTGGCGCCGCCAGGATGGGCGGTGTCGTGGGAATGGTCACGGCAGATGCTGCAATCGGCAGCGAGTAGTAGAACGAGGGGCAAGGGCGGCCAGCCATCTGCGGTGCGAGATGAGGGCAAAGACACAGGGTTTTACCCAGGTTCGGCCCCCCGGAGGGTAAAGACCTACTCCTGCTAGATTGTATTATGGAGGTGTTACAATGGGCGAGCTCGGCGGCTAGGCGGCGACTCGCTTGGGTGTATGAGGGAACGCGTCTCTACTCACCCCATAGGGAGGTTTATATAGGCTCACCTCCCCTAGGGTTTACATATCTCAACCGATTCGGTTACATCTTCGGTAATAGTTTAACCTAGTCCGACTGGGCCTATCTACTCGCCTGGGCCTTCAGCTTCCAGTCGCTTGGTACCTTGCTGGGCCTTGATCCACTCGCCGTTCTGCAGGCCCACTCGCCAGCCCTCGGGCCAGTCGGAAACGTCCTGCTGAGTATACCCCAGTAGGCGTATCCCCATCAGTAGTCCCCGAGGCCGCCGTCGATTAGGCGTAAGTGGCTGCTGGCAATCGGAGTATACATCCCCGAAGTAGGCATCCAGTCGAATCGTCGGCGGGCTCCTGTATGAAGAAGAAAATCCGGTGTACCGAGTCGCGTCTTGGGCGAGCCGAGCTGATGGAACGCGGTCGCGGCGAGTGACCTAGCGAGCCGAGTGGCTGGAGTTGGACCGTCAGGCGTGGTCAAACTAGCCGTTAGGGCAACTCAACGGTAACTTTCGGCGCAATCATCGCGCGGTAACGGCCCCCTGATTTGGCGGGTAACTCCCGCTATATAAGAGGAATGGCAGGCAATCGTAGAGCCAACTGCCCACCACTTCTTCCGAGTGCGCGCATTCTCTTTCCTTTGCTCCTTGGTCCAATCGACCCGAAATCCTCCGATCTCCAACCAACCTCTCGGCTATGGCCCTTCTCACCGAACCATGGGGCAGGTCCAAGTGCACGAGGGCGCAGCTGGCCTCTTTCGAGGAGGCCGGAATCCTGCGAGCCGGCTGTTGGCGTATCCCCGCAGCCGGAGAAACGACCCCAAACCCGCGAGAGAGGGAATTCGTCTGTTTCACCAGTCATCTCGAGCGGGGTCTAGGGTTTCCCACGTCTTTGTTCTTCCGGCATTTTTGCGCCTACTACGGGATCCAGCCTTCAGATCTGGGTCCCCACAGCATCGAGCAGCTCGCCATCTTCGTGGCGTTCTGCGAGTGCTACTTGGGCTGCCGGCCCTACTTTCCCTTGTGGCAAGATCTGTTCCACGGACGGATCAGCCGCGAGGAGGCAGGCGGCCCAATGCTAGCCGCGGGCGGCCTGACGTTCCAGCTCAAGTCCAAAGCTTCTTTCTTTGACCTGATGATACCCGCCAAGGCAGCGAGCGACTGGAAGAAGTCATGGTTCTACGTGACCGAGGCGACCCCGGAGGACGAGGCGGCGATCCCGCGGTACTCGGCCAATCGTTCCGAGACGCGCCATCTCCAGGTCGGCAAGCTCCCCGACGACCAGCGGATGGTCGTCGACGAGATGCTCCAGGCCATTCGTGGTCTGAAGAAGAAGGGCCTTCAGACGATAAACTTGTACAATTGCTGGCTTGGGCGACGGCTCGTTCCGCTCGCCCAACGCGACCACTACATGTATCAGTACACGGGCCGGGGAGACTCGACGAAAGCCTGCCTCGACGAGTGGAGGCTGGAGGATTATCTCCCAGCGTTGAAGAAGATCACCCAGGCGGTGTACGTGGATGCGCAAGCCGGGGTTGCCCCCTACACCGCGAAGCGTCCGACTCCAACGGTAATTTCTTTACCTTGTTCGCAGTCGCAGCGTATGCAGTCGCGGTAATTCTGACTCTGTTTCGTATTCATCGCAGCTGTTCCAAGTGGTGGAAGGGTGGCTCCCACCTTCTGATGATGAGAGCCCGGGGCCATCCGCCCAGGATACAGGCGAATCGCCAGCCGCGAAGGGCAACGAGGACGACGAGGACGAGTCCGAAGAGGAAATCGCCCCGCTGGTCCGAAAGACCCGCGGGCAAAGTCAGCGCGAAATCGAAGCGAGCAGGAGCCTCGGGCGTCATGATGACGATGACGAGCTCCCAGAAACCACCTCGCGCCGCCAGGCCACTCCCTCGAAGAAGAAGAAGAAGGAGACGGAAACGAGGCCCCCCCCGAAGAGGAAAACGAAGCCGCCGAGGATGGCCTCGCCGCCGCACTCGACGAGCAGCTCCGATGCTCACAGCTCGGCCGGTGACGGCGCGACCCCAGCGACAACCGCGCTAGACGCGCCAACTATGGAAGTGCTGCTGGCCTCGATGCCCCCGCCGTTCGCGCCAGTCTCTGGGCTAGGGAAGGCTCCGGCTGTGGCGACTTCGCCTCGCAAGGAGGTTCCGATTGGGGCGGCTTCGCCCCGCAAGGAGGCTCCGTTTGTTGCGGCTCCAATTCGCGAGGAAGCCCCCGCCGAGGGTATCCCAGAGGCGCCAGCCGCGGCCTCAACGACGAAGAAGCCGTCCGTGTCTTGGGCACGCGACGTCCTGGAACTAGGGCTCAGTCGCCAACTGGGCCCCGAACTGGACAAACCGGCCGGCCTTCGCACAGGGCTACGTTTCATCCCAGTCGCCAAGTGAGTGCATTCGGCCTTCCCTATTTTCCGTAGATATTTCGATTGTCTTTATTGATTCAACTGATGTGCAGGACCGGAGTGAAAAGGATGGGCCACCCGACCGTGGCCCAGGTACCCTCCACCGCTAGCGAGGAGGATCCTTCCCGTAAGAGGAAAGCGGACGAGGTCGTCGCCTCAGCGGATGGCAGTAAGAAGGCCAAGGGCGACGACATCGTCACCGTCTCTGATGACACGGCGGTCGCGCCGGCCGGCCCCGCGGTGGAGGCAGCCGCGTCTACGAAGGAGGGCGTTTCCTTGCCTGGAACGGCGGAGGCGACTTCCTTTGGAGCGGGTGCCTCTGTCGCTACCTTCCCCCGCTTCGTGACCAAGGCGGCCGCGGCGAGCGGGGCTGCGCCCCCGAGCCTCGCTCCGGGGACCGCCGATGCTGAAGTCGACCAGCGTCGTGGGCACACGCCAGCGTTACTCGCGTCCGTGGACGCGATGCAACTTCATGGCATGCTTGGCGCAGCCATCCAGGTATATCCAGTCCCCGAGGATCAGGTCGGTGCTTTGCAGCGGCTTGATTCTTATTATTTTCTCGTCTTTTATTTTCGTATCCAGTCCCCGAGTGCGCACGCGCTAAATTTTAGCGGGGTGGGCACTTGAGAATTTCTTGATCGCCAATCCCCGAGTGCGCACTCGCTAAATTTCAGCGGGTGGGCTCTTAGGAGGTTCGTTTTTACTGACTTTTTTGATGATATGCAGGGTCTGCAGCTCGAGTCGGCGGAGGAGCTCCAGGCTGTTGCTGCAAAGGCAGAGGAAGCTCGCCAGGAGCTTGTCCCTGCTGGTGAGTTGGAGGCGGCGAGATCTGCTCTGGGCGCTGCTGAGCGGCGGGTCGCCGACCTCGAGCGCGAGCTGCGGGAGGCGAGGGAAGAAGCGAGCTCGGCGGACGGGCGAGCTAAGGCCGCCATTGCAGCCGTGGAGGAGGATCGCAAGTTGTCGGAAGTCCTTATTGCTGGGCTTCAGGACGACCATACGTCGCTTCAGTGCTTCATCACGGGACTCGCCCGCCCGTTGCTTGGTGAGTGCATCTTCCCTTTCCGTTAGTTGGGGTTTTCGTGGTGTCCGTCGCACTCATCATTGTCTCCTTCTCGCAGGTCGCGTTATTGGTAGCCAAGAAGAAGCGAGCTCGCTCGACGCGAGGCAGTGCGTAAGCATGCTCGTCGACTCGGCTACGCTATCGGCGACGTGCATCCGCGCCTACCTTCAAGAAATGTCCCCCACGGAGGTTATTCCCAGCGACCTCGTTAAGGTGTGGGAATATCTGGAGAAGGCGCCCGCGGTCGTTGAGTTCATGACGCGGTCGGCGTTTCGGCGTGGAGCGTCGACGGCACTGAGTCTTGGACTCGCCCACTTCCCCGAGGATTTCGACCTTGACGATGTGACGAGTGGGTATCCATCGTCGACTGGCGCGGTGGATCTGTCCGAGGTTCTCAAGTTGCAAGAGCGTGCCGCCACGTACTCGGAGCGTGTCTGGGCGATGGGCGACCTCCTGCCCTACCAGGAAACGGTCATCGCGCCGAACGACCCCGAGCCACCGCATCGTGACTTCAAGGTCGAGCAGCCTTTTCGCGCGGCGATGGCGGGTGAACTGACGACGTATCCATCAAACCCGTACACCGCGTTCATCCGTAATCGCCGGGATGCTGGCGAGTCGTCATCGAATCCTGCAGAGTAGGGTAGTTTTGCCTTGAAGTGTTAGCAGCAGTTCTGCCACACGGGCATATTTTGTAACATAAGACAATGCAATATGCGATTGAATGGGACGTCTTTTCTATGTTACTATTTGTTTGTGTGATTTGGATTGATTTTTGGACGAGTCCCCGAGCGCGTCCGCCCTTTTGTGGGGTTTACCTCGTATATGATGTGTGTTGTTATCATGTGTTTTGTTGATTTGGTCGACTCGCCCGAGCTCGGAGAGCCAGTCGCAAGGCGACTCCCTTGAGTGCTCTGTACTTTACCGTTTTCCCGTACGCGAACGGGGTCGGGTGGCCGAGTCCCCGAGCGTGGTACTTGGTAGTTCTAGGCGCGACTCGAGGGTGGTTGAGGACTTAGCGCGTTGGTGTGAGCGCGTCACTCCTGCCTGGCCCGTGGGGTCAGTCGCGTGGCGAGTCCCGGGCATGCTCTCTTACTTGGCGTTTTCCCTGACCGATCGCGACGAACTGGTATTCAGTCCCCGAGCGTGGTACTTAGCCGTTCGAGTCGCTATGCCGAGGATGCGGAGAACCAAGGTCGCTGTGAGAAGCGAGGGCAGTTGTCTTGGTTCGTAAAACCAGTCGAGCTAGGCGACTCCAATGGGGCTCCGGGTTGGCGTTTTTCGTGGACGATGCAAGACCTGAAGTGATTCAGTGCTCTTACACCGAACTACTTAGCCGTGCCGATCGCTGTACCAAAGGTTGACTTCTGCATTTTAGCATACCGTTGTTATTACGAGTGCGAGTGGCACAAGTCATGGAGAGTAGGCGCAATTTGCGGTAACCATTTCTTTTATTTCATAGCGACTGGAGAGTACATGTGTGGGGTTCTAGGAGTAGAACTTCCGGAGGAGGTTTACATTCCATGGTCGCTTGACGTCGAGTTCGCCGTCCCCGCGGACGTCGATGAGGTAGTAGGCGTCGTTGCCGAGTACGCGTCCGATAGCGAACGGGCCCTCCCACGGAGGGGAGAGCTTATGCATGCCCTTCTTGTCCTGGATGAGGCGTAACACCAGGTCGCCTTCCTGGAAGGTGCGGGTTTTCACCCGTCGGCTGTGGTAGCGGCGGAGTCCTTGCTGGTAGATGGCGGTGCGCGATCGAGCGAGGTCGCGTGCTTCGTCGAGCTGGTCGAGCCCATCTTGGCGGGCCAGCTCGTTTGCGGCCTCCGTATAGTGGACGACCCGCGGCGAGTCGTGTTCGAGGTCGGTGGGCATGACTGCTTCGGCGCCGTAGACCATGAAGAAGGGAGTGAATCCCGTCGATCTGTTAACCGAGGTGCGGATTCCCCAGATGACGGAGGGCAGCTCTTCGACCCAGCATCCAGCGGTGCGCTCGAGTGGTACTTGGAGTCGCGGCTTCAGGCCGTGGAGGATGCTTTGGTTGGCTCGTTCCGCCTGGCCGTTGGATTCCGGGTGGGCGCCGACTGACGCGAGATCGAGCCGGATGTGGTGCTCTTCGCATAATTCGGCCATTGCTCCCTTAGCGAAGTTTGTGCCGTTGTCCGTGATGATACTGTTTGGGAACCCGTAGCGATATATGAGCTCGCGTAGGAATTTGGTGGCGGTCTTCCCGTCGCATTTCCGGACTGGCTTGGCCTCCACCCACTTGGTGAATTTGTCGACGGCGACTAGCAGGTGGGTGTAGCTGGAAGGGGCTTTCTTGAAGGGGCCTACCATGTCCATGCCCCATACGGCGAATGGCCAAGTGATGGGGATCGTTTTGAGCGCCGAGCTCGGTATGCGCGTCTGATTGGCGTACCTCTGGCACCCGGCGCATCGCTGGACAATGTCGACCGCGTCGGCGTGTGCGGTGGGCCAGTAGAAGCCGTGTCGCATAGCCTTGGCCACCAGGGAGCGAGCGGCGGCGTGGTGGCCGCAGTCGCCTGAGTGAATGTCGTGGAGGATTTTACGTCCTTCAGCCGGTTGGACGCAACGTTGGAACACGCCGGTGACGCTGCGCTTGTGTAGCTCGCCGTCGATGATGGTGTAAGACTTGCATCGGCGAGCGATCATTCGAGCGTTTGTCTCGTCTGCTGGCAGGGTGCCGGTTTCCAGGTAGGCGATGTAGGGCTTGGTCCAGTCGTCTGGCTCGGTGATTAGTGCGACCAAGGCTGCCTCTGGTTGGAGTGGGACTCCGATGTCGATCTCCCTCGGGGGATAGACTGATGGTTTGGAGATTGTGTCGAGGAACACGCCGGCGGGTGGTGCGAGTCGAGCCGACCCGATGCGAGAGAGGGCGTCGGCCTCCTCGTTTTTTCGCCTGTCGATCCACTCGACAGAGTAGCCGGTGAAGTGGCCGCCCAACTTGTCCACCTCTTGGCGGTATGCTGCCATGGTAGGGGAGATGGCGTCGCAGGTGCCGGCGACCTGCCCCGCGACGAGGTCGGAATCTCCGTAGCATCGAAGGCGATTGACGTTCATCTCCTTGGCGGCTCGCATGCCGTGGAGTAGGGCCTCGTATTCAGCCATGTTGTTGGTGCAGGGCGTGAATTCGAGGCGGAGGATGTAGCGGAGCTTGTCGCCCTTTGGTGAAGTCAACACTATCCCTGCTCCTGCACCGTCCGCGTTCTTGGAGCCGTCGAAGTGCAGGCTCCAGTAATGGAGGTATGGCAACTTCTCTGGCTGCTGGGCCTCCTCCCAGTCGGCGATGAAGTCTGCCAGTGCCTGCGACTTTATCGCTCTTCGTGGCTCGTATTTAATGTTGTGGGTGCCGATCTCGACGGCCCACTTGGCGACCCGTCCGGTCGCCTCGCGGTTGCGGATGATGTCTTGCAGTGGCGCTGAGGAGACGACCGTGACCGGGTGCTCCTGGAAGTAGTGCGGCAGGCGCCGCTGAGCCCTGAAGACCGCGTATACTAGCTTTTGGTACTGTGGGTACCGCTGGCGCGACTCGGTGAGGACCTCGCTGATGTAGTACACCGGCCGCTGAACCGGGCGCTCCTTTCCTACCTCTGGTCGTTCGACGACCATCACAGCACTGACGACGCGCTCGGACGCCGCGACGTAAACCAGCATTGGCTCTTTGTCGGCGGGGGCGGCGAGTAGTGGTGCGGCGAGTAGCACCTTTTTGAGGTCGCGGAGCGCGTCGTCCGCCTCCTTGTCCCACTGGAAGGTGGGGTTCTTGCGCATCAGGCGGTATAGGGGCATCGCCTTTTCGCCTAGGCGGGGGATGAAGCGACTGAGAGCCGCTACCCGCCCGGCCAGCTTCTGGACGTCACGCAGGCACTCGGGTTTGCCGAGCCGGGCGATTGTGTCGATCTTTGTTGGGTTCGCCTCGATCCCTCGTTTGGAGACGACGTACCCCAGTAACTGTCCGGCAGGTACACCGAAGGTGCACTTGCCTGGGTTGAGCTTTATCTTATACCTTCGCAGATTGGCGAAGGTTTCCGCCAGGTCGGCGAGTAGGTCGCCTTGGCGAGCGGATTTCACGACCACATCGTCGATGTAGACGTGGATGTTGCGGCCAATTTGGCTCGCGAGGCATTCTTGCATGCACCGCTGGTAGGTTGCCCCGGCGTTCTTGAGGCCGAAGGTCATGGCGGTGTAGCAGAAGGCTCTGAATGGCGTGATGAACGCCGTCTTCTCCTCGTCTTCGACAGCCATTTTGATCTGGTTGTACCCGGAGTAGGCGTCGAGGAAACATAGCGACTCCGAACCCGCGGTTGAATCGATTATCTGATCGATCCGCGGGAGGACGAACTGCTCCTTTGGGCAGGCGCTGTTCAGGTTTGTGTAGTCGATACACATTCTCCAGGTCCCGTTTTTCTTCTCGACAAGGACTGGGTTTGCCAGCCACTTGGAGTATTTGATTGGCCGGATGAAGCCGGCAGCGAGTAGGTGCTGCACTTCCTCGGCGATTGCTCGACGGCGTTCTTCATTGAAGGGCCGTAGCGACTGCTTGACAGGTCGCACTTTGGGGTCGGCGTTTAGTTTGTGCTCAGCGAGCTCCCTAGGGACACCGGGCATGTCGGAGGGTTTCCATGCGAAGATGTCCCTATTCTCACGAAGGATCGATGAGCGCGCCTTCCTATGCTGGGCTCATGCCTATCCCGATCGTCACCGTCTGGCTGGAGTCGCCTGGGACCAGCTCGACGGTGCGGGTGTGCGTCGTGGCCTCAAAGGTTGAGGTGTTTGTGCCCTCTGATTTGGGCTTCTTGAGTATTGTGGGATCGTCACTGTTGACCCCGCTCGCGTATTTGGCGAGCTCGTCGGCGTGATTAGTCTCTGCCGCGATGACGACGTCGGCGAGTTCGGCTCCTTTGGCCTCGCATTCGGCGGCCATGTCGGGGTCGCCGTTGATGGTGATGACGCCGCACGGCCCGGGGAGCTTCATCGCGTTGTACGCGTAGTGGGGCGCTGCCATGAATTTAGCGAACGCCTGGCGCCCCAGGACGCAGTGGTAAGGGCTGTCGAAGGGCACCAGCTCGAAGACGATCCGCTCGGTGCGGAAGTTTGCCGGACTACCGAAAGTGACTGGCAGCGTGACTTTGCCGATCGGATATGCCTTCCGACCGGGGACGATGCCGTGGAACGTGGTGTGGGTTGTCTCGATCATCGACTGCGGGAGCCGCAGCCGCCTGAAGGTGTCGAGGTAGAGGATGTTGATGGAGCTGCCGCCGTCCATCAGTGTCTTGGGGAGCCAGTAGTCGCCAACCTTGGGCTTGACCACCAGGGCGAATCGTCCTGGGTACTCGATGCGTGGCGAGTGGTCTTGTCGGCTCCAGGTGATGGGCTGTTCCGACCAGTTCAGGAACTGGGGAACGTCTGTTTGGGCCACCGCATTAACGGCGAAGGCGCGGGCGATGACCTTCTTCTCGCGCTTTGTGTTGAAGCCTGTGAAGGTGTGGAGCGAGCCGGCTACTTTGCCGAATTTTCCGCCATTTGGCGGGTCGTTGTCGGTGTCCTCCCGCGCGTGCCGTGCCTTCTCGATTTCCCTGAGGGTGTGGCAGTCGGCGGTGGTGTGCGTTGCGGGCTTCCCTTCCCTTCTGTGGAACGCACATGGTTGATTAAGGAGGGCCGCAGGATCGAACCTTGGCTTGTTCTTGTAATTGCCGCCATCGCGTCGTTGCCCTCCGTCGTGACGGTAGCTCTTGGGCTCGCGCTGTGCGTGCCCAGCGTTGGCGACGAAGTCGACTCGCCCGTCGCTGCGGCGCTTGCCAGTGAGGCGGGTGCCGCTGTAGCGTAGGTCGGTTCGGCGTCCGCTGTTGTTGCCGCCCGTGCGGCGTTGCCCTCCTGACTCGTCGTCGGTTTCCTGGTTTGGATCCTCCTCGGCGTACCGTTTGGCGATCTCGAGGAGGTCGGGGATGTTGTCGAGTGTGCGGGAGTGTCTCTTAAGCTTGGCGACTAGGGGCTCGTAGCGTCACGAGGTCTTGAAGCAATGGATCGCGGTGTCCGGGTGGATGCCGACCGCATTGTACCAGAGCTCTTGCCACCGTTGGACCCAGTTGCGGGTCGACTCACGGGGTCCCTGGACGCATCGTTCCAGGTCCTCGATGGTGGTGGCGCGGGTGTAGGAGCACTCGAAGTGCCTGACGAAGGCGTCGCGCATTTCCTCCCAGGAGTCGATACTGTCCTGGGGAAGAGTGTTGATCCACTGCCTGCACGTCCCCTCCATCATCAGTGGGAGGTAACGGGCGGCGAGTAGGTCAGTGTGACCCGCGATCCCCATTGCCATGAGGTATGTGTCGAGCCAGACTGCGGGGTCGTACGAGGAGTCGTATTTTTCTATCTCCTTTGGCGCCTTGAAGTTTGGCGGGTACTTCTCGCCTCGGATCATTGGTCCGAAGCACTTAGGCCCAACTTGACTGAGCGACCCCATAGGCTCGCCATCGCGGCGATTAGTTAGGGTGTGCCGCAAGTCGTCGGGCTGGCGTGTGCGCCAGTTTTGGTTGTTGATGATGTGAGTGCGGGCGTCGATGGGTTGTCCGTTAGCGGCGACGAAGTTGGTCGCCGGCCTGGGATCGTTGGTGGAGAGTGCCGCGTTCGCGGGTCGGTGTTGGAGCTGCAGTTGCTCTGGTGGCGGGCAATTGAGGGTGTTTGCCGCCGCTGGGCGGCCGCTTGAGGCCGCTCTGCTTCCCGAGGAACGCGAGTATACTCGACCTTGCGAGTCGGCGCCCGCTTTTTGCTGCTCCACGGCCTTCGCAAGCAGGGCCTTGACGTACTGGATCTGTAAGGCGCCGTCGCCAGTGGCCGTGATGCTATCGGCTGCTGCTCGGCCTGCCACGAGGTTGTCCATTGGGGTGGAGAACAGTGGGAGGCCGTTTGCGTCTCGCTCCCGTGAGGAGACAACTATCCGCGGTTGGTCCCTGGGAGGGGTGCGGTTGGGTGGTGGTGGGGCACCCATCGCCGTTGATCCTGGCGGGGGCCGGGCGCTTCCTCCTGGTGGCGCGTTCTCGCAGATAGCGCGCTCGGCTATGCGGGCCGGGTCGTTTTCGTCGTCGAAGTTCAGGGCACGCCCTTGAACGGTGGGGTTCAAGCGTGACCTGATCCGCTGCTGGTGGTAGCGTGACAGCTCCTGCGCCGTCACCTGCTCGAGGCGAAATTTTTCGCGCTCGGCCTGCTCTTTGCGTACCGCCTCCGCCAGTTTCAAGCGGAGTTCCTCGACCTCCGTCGCCGTGGCGTTAGGAGGGATTGGGGTGGAGAAAGGATCCTCCGGTGGATCGGTGCCGGTGGCCATGTAAGCCGCGGCGTGGCGATTGGCACCATCGCGGAGGTCGGCGGAGTTCTCCGACCCGGAGTCGAATTCGAAGATCCCGAGGATGGAGGGGTCCTCGAAGTCTCCCGCGTTGGAGACCTGGGCGATGGAGCCCGCGGATGAGGCCGCGGTGATTGATCCGGCGAGTGACGCCGGGGTCGCCGAGTCGGCGTCATCGGTGAGGGCCGCATCTTCTGCGGCCGCTGAGTTCCCGGCCACGTTGCTGTGGGCCGAGTTGTACTCGGAGGCGAGGCGGTGGATCGTGCGAACCTGGCTCTCGGAGAGCCGATCGCGTGGCGGCGACTCGCGGATGCGAGCCGAGTCCTCCGAGACGATGACGTCGGTGAGGCCGACGAAGAGGCTGATCTTGCCGATTGGCAGGATTACACTGTGTGTGACGGGTCGCGCCGCCGGGACGTAGCTACTCGGCAAGATCTGGAGCATCTCGCCGATCGCTATCATGCGGCCGGTGGCGACCGTCTCGTTGATGGGCAGATTGGATCTCGCCGCAGAACACCGGCCAGACCGGCCAGGCCCCACGGTGGGCGCCACTGTCGTGGGAATGGTCACGGCAGATGCTGCAATCGGCAGCGAGTAGTAGAACGAGGGGCAAGGGCGGCCAGCCATCTGCGGTGCGAGATGAGGGCAAAGACACAGGGTTTTACCCAGGTTCGGCCCCCCGGAGGGTAAGGACCTACTCCTGCTAGATTGTATTATGGAGGTGTTACAATGGGCGAGCTCGGCGGCTAGGCGGCGACTCGCTTGGGTGTATGAGGGAACGCGTCTCTACTCACCCCATAGGGAGGTTTATATAGGCTCACCTCCCCTAGGGTTTACATATCTCAACCGATTCGGTTACAGCTTCGGTAATCGTTTAACCTAGTCCGACTGGGCCTATCTACTCGCCTGGGCCTTCAGCTTCCAGTCGCTTGGTATCTTGCTGGGCCTTGATCCACTCGCCGTTCTGCAGGCCCACTCGCCAGCCCTCGGGCCAGTCGGAAACGTCCTGCTGAGTATACCCCAGTAGGCGTATCCCCATCAGGCGGTGAGGTGAGCATGCGCTTGAGTTCTCGAAAAGCTTCGTCCGCCTGAGATATCCAGACAAATTTGTCTGTCTTCTTCATCAACTGGTACAGTGGAAGGGCCTTTTCTCCCAGCCGGCTAACGAATCGGCTGAGGGAAGCGAGGCACCCGGTGAATTTCTGCATGTCGCGCAGGTTCTACGGCAACTCCATTCGTTCGATGGCTATGATCTTCTCTGGGTTCACCTCGATTCCTTGCTCGGAGACGAGAAAGCCCAGGAGCTTGCCGGATGGGACGCCGAACACGCACTTCTCCGGGTTCAGCTTGATCTGGAAACGGCGAAGGTTGTCGAACGTTTCCTTCAGATCCTCAAGGAGTGTGTGCTGATCCTTGGTCTTGATGACGACGTCGTCGATGTAGGCGTGCATGTTTTTTCTAATCTGCGTCTACAAGCATTTCTGCATTCAGCGTTGATAGGTTGCGCCTACATTCTTCAACCCGAAGGGCATGGTGGTGTAGCAGTATGCCTCCATACGGGGTTATGAATTATGTCTTTATTTGATCGGTTACATTGAGATTGATCTGATGATATCCCCGAGTAAGCTTCTAGAAAAGACAACAAATCGCACCCGACAGTGGAGTCGATGACTTGATCAATCCGCGGCAGAGGAAAAGGATCTTTGGGGCAAGCTTTGTTGAGACTGGTATAGTCGACGCACATGCGCCATGTCTTGTTCTTCTTCAGCACTAGCACCGGGTTGGCAAGGATTCTGGGTGGAAAACTTCCATGATAAAGCCGGCTGCGAGCAGCCGTGTGATCTCCTCACAAATGGTTCTTCTTTTTTCTTCTATGAAGCAGCGTTAAGATTGCTTGACCAGCTTCGCGTCTGGTCGAACGTGAAGGGAGTGCTAGGTGAGTTCCCTCAGGACACCTGGCATGTCTTTGGGGCACCATGCAAAAATGTCCCGATTCTCACGGAGGAAATCGACGAGCGCGCTTTCCTATTTGTTGTCCAGGCCGTCTTCGACCAGGACGAACTTGCTTGGGTGTTCCTCGTTCAGCAGGATCTTTCTTGTTCCCTGCGAGGTCTTGAACTGTGATTCTCCAGCCGGTTTGGTCTCTCCAGCCGGCATATCCTTCTGCAGAGCCACCACGTTCTGCATTATGACGCGCTTCTCTTCAGCGATGATCATTGCTTCAGCCAGCTTGGAGCCATCTGAGGCACACTCGATCGAACGCTTGTAGCATCCATCGACAGTGATCACTCCCTTTGGACCCGACAACTTCATCTTGAGGTATGCGTAGTGCGGTACTCCCATGAACTTGGTCAGAGCCGGGCGCCCTAGTATGGCGTGGTAGGCACTAGAGAGGTTCACGACCTCGAACCAAATTGGCTCGCGAAGGAAGTTGTTCTTGCTGCCGAAGATGATGTCCAGCCGAATCTTGCCGATTGGGGAGTGCGATGGCCCTGGTACTGCTCCATGGAACGAAGTGCTCGAGGGTTGCAGCTGGGACTCGCTGATGCCTAGCCTCTCGAGGCTGCTCCGGTAGAGGAGGTTGATGCTGCTTCCTCCATCGATCAGTACCCGGGAGAAGCGGCACGAGTGCTTCTTGGAGATGATGATGGGGTCGAGGACCAATGCGTAGCTACCGGGGCTTGGCAACATGGCTGGCTGATCCTCCTTGCTCCAGGTGATCGCCTGGTCGGACCAGTGTAGGTACTGGGGAACGGGGGGGGGCAATTGCGTTCACCTCCGCCTCGCGTCTCCGCTTGGCGTTCTTCGTTTTCGGCTCCGCCAAGAATATGTGGTAATTACCCACCTTCCGCGGGTAACCGTCTTCGTCATCCTCGTTGCATCGTTCCCTGTTGTCCGGTGGACCTCCGGCTGGTGGTGGAGGTGGTGGTGGGAGTCCACCGGCTTCGGCCATTTTCTTTGTCCAGCTGCATTGGCGCGTCGTGTGATTCGTGGGCTTGTTGCCGCCACTGTCGAACTTGCATGGACCGTCGAGCATGGACTCCATGGTGTACTTAGGCCGAGGCGGCCTATCGTCTGGCCTCTGCCTCCGGCTGCCTCCTGCAGCCGGATCTTAATGCACCACGGCTACTTGTTTGGTGTCGTACCGGCTATCCGGCTGGTCGTCTTTCCTCTTGCCGTGGCGGTTGTCGTGACTGTGCCGCATGGGATGAAGTTCACCCGGCTGGCGTCGCTCCTCCTGCTCGTCCGTGACGATTTGGCCTTGGTATCCACCACGATGGGCTTCTTCATTGTTGCGTAAGCGGTGGCGTACTTGTCCGTGATGGCCATGACCTGGGCCATGGTTTTCGGGTCTACCCGGCTGAGCTTATGCTTTAGCATGGTGCCGTCTCGGCAGCCGTTGGTGAAGAATTCTATCGCTTGGTGCTCACGCACCCCTTCGCACGAATTGTGCATGCTGGTCCATCGGGTGAGGTAGGCACGATCCGACTCGTCCTTGCCCTGTACACAGAGGGCAAGCTCGCGAGGCCGACACGGTCGTTTGTATGTTCCGGTGAAGTTGCGGATGAACGCTTCTTCGAAGTCCAGCCATGCGTTGATGCTGTTGTCCGGGAGGCTATTGAGCCATTTCCTTGCCGAGTCAACGAGCATGAGGGGGACACAGAGGACGGCCAGGCGGAGGTTGCCATTGGTGATTCCCACCGCGGTGGTGTAATCGACCAACCAATCCTCAGGCTTGACGGTTCCATTATACTTTGGCGTGTCCCTTGGGAGCGAAAATCCCATCGGAAATGGCTCGTTCCGGATGCGCAGGCCAAAACACTTCGGGCCAGCCAGACTTTCCTCCTCCAGAGTGCGTGACTGCACCAGGAGGTCAATGCGCTCCCACGCTTCAGCCGGTTCTCGGGGACCGAGCCGGCCCTTCAGGCGTGATGCAGGCGGGTCCTTGTTTCACGTCTGCTCTCTCCTCCGGTGCTCGCGTCTTTTTCCCCTAGGAAGCTCCGGCTGCCGGAGCGCGGCTTACGCTGGAGGCTGCTGTGTCCCGGTTGTGGCGACCACGATTGCCGGATTCGCCATGCGGGCGGTTGTTTTGCCCAACCCCTCCTAGAGAAGAGGCATGTTGATGCTTGCTTCCTCCCTGCGACGTCTGGTTCGCGCCTTTGCGGACGACGATGTCGCGGGAGTTGCCCACCTGGCTAGGGACGCCCTTGTCTTGCTGCTTGTTAGAGGTGGCTACGCGGAGCTGCATGCGCTCCTGCTGGCGACGAAGCTCCTCGCCCTCAAGGTGTTTTAGCTCCGCAGTCGCCGCTTCGGCTGCCCTCATGTACTTGGAGGGAGTGTTGTAGACGGGCTGCGCCACACCTGCATGCGAATCGGCGGCGCGGTCCAGTTCGACGCCAGGTCGCGCCCCCGGTGCTGGATCTTCCTGGAGAAGCCGTGAGCCACATTGTATTCATGCATGGTGGCATTCAACCGACGCTGGTTAGACGCGACCTTGGTGGCTTCCTCTAGGAGTTTCTGGCGCGTACCTTCGAGCGCTGCCGCTGCAGTCGCCGGATCCGTCTCGACGACGACCGGAGCGCGCAGGTGCTGTATGGAGGCGGTGAGCGGATCTTGCTCTTGCTTGGGCACGGAGTTTTCTCCTCCTGCCCGACGTTCTTGAGGTGGTCGGTGGTTTTCACGAGAGTTTACCACCATAACTTTGACGCAACCACTCCCTACGGCTGGGCCGCGGGTGAGGGGCACGTCGAGGACGGGGGTGACCACGCTGGGGAAAACCTCAGCGACAGTGGCGACGTAGACGCGGACGTCCCCAAAATGCATGATGGAGCCGTCGACGGGGAAGGTGTTACCGGTGAAGCACGCTGCGTTGTCGATGACGCAGTCGAAGGCACCCAGCGCGAGAACGAGGCCAGACGCCACGCGTTCGCCGGCGACGAGCGGAAGTCCTGTGCGGAAGATGATCCCAGCCAAAGCGTTATGCCCCACGATGGGTGCCAACTATCATGGTGTGGAACATGGCAGTGCCATCGGGGATGGCAAAGAAGGGACACACAGATGCATTCGGTGGCTCACGCAATGTGTTGGGTATGGTGAACTGCAAACACAGGGACGTACCCAGGTTCGGGGCCCTCTTGGCGAGGTAACACCCCTACTCCTGCAAGATGAACTATATGTGGGAGCTGATGCTCAGTACAGATGCTCCTTGAGTTGTGTCCTTAGCAACTATCGAGGGCTAGAGGAAGATGGGAACTTGATGCTAGCACTTCTATCTTTTTATTCTTTGCCCCCCTAGAACTCTAGCTCTGCCCTCCCTTATATACTGGTCTCGGGGCACATTACAGATCGAGTCCTAGGGTTTACTATTTGGATATGGGTTTACACGGGAAGGCCGACTGCAGGGTCTAGCCGGTGGGCCAAGTTCCAGTCCGCCCTTCTTTTAGCGGCATCCTTCTCTTTAGCAGTCACTCGGGCTTCCTTTGGGGCGTCATCCTTGCTTTAATGGTCACCCGGACTGATTTTGCCAGTTCAGCCGACCACCTTGCTTTATCTTCATCGGGTAGCGCTGGTCATGACGGCATGACAGCTAGCCCGATGACGAGGGAGAGCTAGAGGCGTACCCCGCATGGAGCGTCAGCCCTTCCGTGCTCTCCATCGAATCCGAGGTGAGCCGGGTGGAAACGGCCACCCGACCGGTTCTTCTGGCCACCGGCTAGACAGGCCAACCGGGAAGGTTATAAGCCTAGCCGGGTGTGTTCGCCAGTTAGCTAGAGTTTTCCTTCCCGGAGGCCAGGCGGCCTGCATCTTCTGGAGTCGGCCTACTTATTCCTGGCTTTCCCCACCCGGGGGTTATCCCCCTGACAGTCTTCATGTTGGAGACCCAAACAACTTAACAAGAAGATAAGTTGTGGACAACCAACTCAATGCAACGGCTCTACACATGATTCATATTGGTGTGGGTCCCAAGGACATGCCTAACATAGAACATCTCAGCACCACAAAGGAGGCTTGGGATGCCCTCACCAAAATTTTCATCGGAAATGAAAGCATGAAGAGGAATAGGTATGATGCACTAAGTAACCAAGACGAAGGCTTTTATATGATGGATGGTGAGGATCACGAGTACATGTATAGAAGACTCAAGTCAATATCCACCACATTCAGAAATCATGGTGCTTCCCATGTTAATGACGCGTGGATTAAAAGAAAGTATGTTAGCGCTCTTATGCCCTTTGAGCCTACAGATTTGAAGAGTCTTCGAGGTAGACACAATTACCACCAAATGACTTCCAATGAGGTCATGCAAGAAATGACAGCTTTCAAGGTGGCCGCCAAGAATGCCGAAGACGCTCGTGCTCGAGCCATTGGAATGCAGAAGGGGGTAAATGTGGCTTTCAAGACAAGTGTTGTTGAACAAGAAGATGAGGAGCTTGAAGCTATGGATTGTCCCGAGGATGTCAAGAGGGCCCATGGTGAGTACATGGCCTTCTATGCCAGAAACTTTTGGAAGGACCCCCACCAAAGAAAAATTTGAACTTGAACGTAGGAGTGGGTCAAATGGAAGAAGGGAAAATGGTCCGAAACTGAGAACATGCTTGAACTGTCGAGACCAGTTGCACTTTGTAGCTGAGTTTCCTTATCAAAGTAGAGAATATAATGGAGGAACGATCCCCCTCAAAGATAAGTCAAAGGCTCCACGGAAGAAGCAATTTGTGAAGAAGAATGCTCCATTCAAAAGGCAACCAAAGATTGTCTTAGTGGCTCAAGAGGAGTATTCATCTGGATGCGCAGATGAAGAAGAGGATGGTAGCTCATGAGAGGTGGCTGCCATAGCCACCACGTCTACACCGACATCTCTCTTTGATTCACCTAATGAAAACACCAACAACAAGAACGTCACTTGCCTCATGGCAAGAGGTTCTGAGGTATCATCTTCTATTACTTCTTTTCCTAAGACTATGATTGACATGGATGATCCTACTAGTCTAAGGTTAAGGAAGAAATTATTGCTTTTTTGACTATTTTATCACTAACTTGCAAGGTGAGCATAAAAAGCATTTTGAGGATCTCATGGACCAGCTTGCTCAAAACAAAGTGCTCCTTGAAGAAAAGGGAAGAATTGAAAGGGAGGATGCAATGGAGATTGCATCCTAAAAAATTCTCTAGAAGAAGAAGAGGCTCGAGCCTCTCTAGAAGAGAGACTTGAGTCAATCAAGGAGTCACATGAAGAAGTTGTGACCAAGATTGTAAGGGAACGTGACAATGCAGTAGCCAAATCAAAGAAACTAAAGAAAGAAAAAGTTGACTTTGGGGCTGCTCATGCTAGATTCTTCGAGGAATTGGAGAAACTTGACATTGCTCACAAGGCTTTGGAAAGTGAATACTCCATTCTCAGTGAGTCTCATGGTCAGATCCAAATTCGATTGACCAAATATGATATCCCTAGCACATCTAAATCTACATGTGATCATGAAGATCATGCGAGGGTGGAAGATGAGCCTGCCAAAACATCTACTCCCAAAGGTAAGGAAGTCCTTGATGAGATCCTTGGCAAGCAAAGGTAAAACTTTGGAAAATAGGGACTTGGTTATGTCTCCAAGTCGAAGAAAAGAAAGGACAAGAAAAAGAAGACCAAGAATGTACAAGAAAGACAAGCACCACTAAAAAGAACATCACGAAGTACAAAACTGATTATTTTGGTTTTGCAAGGTCCAACAATCCTAATTATGAATTGTTTTGTGATTACTATGGTGATATATATGCTAGTTATGTTGGTCCTTGATACGTCGGAAATGTATCTATAATTTTTGATGTTCCATGCTTGTTAGTATCTACTTTGCTTTGACTACACTTTGAGGTGCTTTTTACATGTTTTCTAGTACTAACCTATTAACAAGTTGCCACAGTGCCAGTTGCCTGTTTTCTGCTGTTTTTGGTTTCAGAAAAGTTAGTAAAGAAATATTCTCGGAATTGGACGGGACAAAAGCCAAAGTAAATTACTTTCCGTGGGGAACAAGAAGTCCAGAGGGGAGACGAGGAAGCATGCCAGGGCGGCCACCCCCCCACCCCAGGCGCGGCTAGGGGTGGGCCCGCACCTGGGTAGTGTTTGACCCTCCTGGTCGCCTCCTCGGCCTCCCCCTTTGCCTATAAGAAGCCCCTAATGCAGAAACCCTAAGTACCCAATCAAATCTCCACGAAACCATCTGTAGCCGCCGCCACCATCGTCCCTAGATTGGGGGGATCTGAAGTTCTTCCCGACACCCTGCCGGAGGGGAGATCATCCCGGAGACCTTCTCTCCGGTATGATGCGTGAGTAGTTCCACCTTGGACTATGGGTCCATGTAGTATCTAGATGGTTGTATATCCTACTTGTGCTTTCATGTATAGATCTTGTGACCTCCGTTCATGATCAATATTTAATCTATTTGTAATCATGCATGTTGTGTTTGCGGGGATCCGATGGATATTGATGAGGATACGCCTACTGGGGTATACTCAGCAGGACGTTTCCGACTGCCCCGAGGGCTGGCGAGTGGGCCTGCAGAACGGCGAGTGGATCAAGGCCCAGCAAGGTACCAAGCGACTAGAAGCTGAAGGCCCAGGCGAGTAGATAGGCCCAGTCGGACTAGGTTAAACGATTACCGAAGCTGTAACCGAATCGGTTGAGATATGTAAACCCTAGGGGAGGTGAGCCTATATAAACCTCCCTATGGGGTGAGTAGAGACACGTTCCCTCATACACCCAAGCGAGTCGCCGCCTAGCCGCCGAGCTCGCCCATTGTAACACCTCCATAATACAATCTAGCAGGAGTAGGTCTTTACCCTCCGGGGGGCCGAACCTGGGTAAAACCCTGTGTCTTTGCCCTCATCTCGCACCGCAGATGGCTGGCCGCCCTTGCCCCTCGTTCTACTACTCGCTGCCGATTGCAGCATCTGCCGTCACCATTCCCACGACAGTGGCGCCCACCGTGGGGCCTGGCCGGTCTGGCCGGTGTTCTGCGGCGAGATCCAATCTGCCCATCAACGAGATGGTCGCCACCGGCCGCATGATAGCGATCGGCGAGATGCTCCAGATATTGCCGAGTAGCTACGTCCCGGCGGCGCGACCCGTCACACACAGTGTAATCCTGCCAATCGGCACGATCAGCCTCTTCGTCGGCCTCACCGACGTCATCGTCTCGGAGGACTCGGCTCGCATCCGCGAGTCGCCGCCACGCGATCGGCTCTCCGAGAGCCAGGTTCGCACGATCCACCGCCTCGCCTCCGAGTACAACTCGGCCCACAGCAACATGGCCGGGAACTCAGCGGCCGCAGAAGATGCGGCCCTCACCGATGACGCCGACTCGGCGACCCCGGTGTCACTCGCCGGATCCATCACCGCGGCCTCATCCGCGGGCTCCATCGCCCAGGTCTCCAACGCGGGAGACTTCGAGGACCCCTCCATCCTCGGGATCTTCGAATTCGACTCCGGGTCGGAGAACTCCGCCGACCCCCGCGATGGTGCCAATCGCCACGCCGCGGCTTACATGGCCACCGGCACCGATCCACCGGAGGATCCTTTCTCCACCCCAATCCCTCCTAACGCCACGGCAACGGAGGTCGAGGAACTCCGCTTGAAACTGGCGGAGGCGGTACGCAAAGAGCAGGCCGAGCGCGAAAAATTTCGCCTCGAGCAGGTGACGGCGCAGGAGCTATCACGCTACCACCAGCAGCGGATCAGGTCACGCTTGAACCCCACCGTTCAAGGGCGTGCCCTGAACTTCGACGACGAAAACGACCCGGCCCGCATAGCCGAGCGTGCGATCTGCGAGAACGTGCCACTAGGAGGAAGCGCCCGACCCCCGCCAGGATCAACGGCGATGGGTGCCCCACCACCACCCAACCGCACCCCTCCCAGGGACCAACCGCGGATAGTTGTCTCCTCACGGGAGCGAGACGCAAACGGCCTCCCACTGTTCTCCACCCCAATGGACAACCTCGTGGCAGGCCGAGCAGCAGCCGATAGCATCACGGCCACTGGCGACGGCGCCTTACAGATCCAGTACGTCAAGGCCCTGCTTGCGAAGGCCGTGGAGCAGCAAAAAGCGGGCGCCGACTCGCAAGGTCGAGTATACTCGCGTTCCTCGGGAAGCAGAGCGGCCTCAAGCGGCCGCCCAGCGGCGGCAAACACCCTCAATTGCCCGCCACCAGAGCCACTGCAGCTCCAACACCGACCCGCGAACGCGGCACTCTCCACCAACGATCCCAGGCCGGCGACCAACTTCGTCGCCGCTAACGGACAACCCATCGACGCCCGCACTCACATCATCAACAACCAAAACTGGCGCGCACGCCAGCCCGACGACTTGCGGCACACCCTAACTAATTGCCGCGATGGCGAGCCTATGGGGTCGCTCAGTCGAGTTGGGCCTAAGTGCTTCGGACCAATGATCCGAGGCGAGAAGTACCCGCCAAACTTCAAGGCGCCAAAGGAGATAGAAAAATACGACTCCTCGTACGACCCCGCAGTCTGGCTCGACACATACCTCATGGCAATGGGGATCGCGGGTCACACTGACCTACTCGCCGCCCGTTACCTCCCACTGATGATGGAGGGGACGTGCAGGCAGTGGATCAACACTCTTCCCCAGGACAGTATCGACTCCTGGGAGGAAATGCGCGACGCCTTCGTCAGGCACTTCGAGTGCTCCTACACCCGCGCCACCACCATCGAGGACCTGGAACGATGCGTCCAGGGACCCCGTGAGTCGACCCGCAACTGGGTCCAACAGTGGCAAGAGCTCTGGTACAACGCGGTCGGCATCCACCCGGACACTGCGATCCATTGCTTCAAGACCTCGTGCCGCTACGAGACCCTAGTCGCCAAGCTTAAGCGACACTCCCGCACACTCGACAACATCCCCGACCTCCTCGAGATCGCCAAACGGTACGCCGAGGAGGATCCAAACCAGGAAACCGACGACGAGTCAGGAGGGCAACGCTGCACAGGCGGCAACGACAGCGGACGCCGAACCGACCTACGCTACAGCGGCACCCGCCTCACTGGCAAGCGCCGCAGCGACGGGCGAGTCGACTTCGTCGCCAACGCTGGGCACGCACAGCGCGAGCCCAAGAGCTACCGTCGCGACGGAGGGCAACGCCGCGATGGCGGCAATTACAAGAACAAGCCAAGGTTCGATCCTGCGGCCCTCCTTAATCAACAATGTGCGTTCCACAGCAGGGAAGGGAAGCCCGCAACGCACACCACCGCCGACTGCCACACCCTCAGGGAAATCGAGAAGGCACGACACGCGCGGGAGGACACCGACAACAACCCGCCAAATGGCGGAAAATTTGGCAAAGTAGCCGGCTCGCTCCACACCTTCACAGGCTTCAACACAAAGCGCGAGAAGAAGGTCATCGCCCGCGCCGTCGCCGTCAATGCGGTGGCCCAAACAGACGTTCCCCAGTTCCTGAACTGGTAGGAACAGCCCATCACCTGGAGCCGACAAGACCACTCGCCACGCATCGAGTACCCAGGACGAGTCGCCCTGGTGGTCAAGCCCAAGGTTGGCGACTACTGGCTCCCCAAGACACTGATGGACGGCGGCAGCTCCATCAACATCCTCTACCTCGACACCTTCAGGCGGCTGCGGCTCCCGCAGTCGATGATCGAGACAACCCACACCACGTTCCACGGCATCGTCCCCGGTCGGAAGGCGTATCCGATCGGCAAAGTCACGCTGCCAGTCACTTTCGGTAGTCCGGCAAACTTCCGCACCGAGCGGATCGTTTTCGAGCTGGTTCCCTTCGACAGCCCTTACCACTGCGTCCTGGGGCGCCAGACGTTCGCTAAATTCATGGCAGCGCCCCACTACGCGTACAACGCGATGAAGCTCCCCGGGCCGTGCGGCGTCATCACCATCAACGGCGACCCCGACATGGCCGCCGAATGCGAGGCCAAAGGAGCCGAACTCGCCGACGCCGTCATCGCAGCAGAGACTAATCACGCCGACGAGCTCGCCAAATACGCGAGCGGGGTCAACAGTGACGATCCCACAATACTCAAGAAGCCCAGCTCAGAGGGCACAAACACCTCAACCTTTGAGGCCACGACGCACACCCGCACCGTCGAGCTGGTCCCAGGCGACTCCAGCCAGACGGTGACGATCGGGACAGGCATGAGCCCAGCATAGGAAGGCGCGCTCATCGAGTTCCTTCGTGAGAATAGGGACATCTTCGCATGGAAACCCTCCGACATGCCCGGTGTCCCTAGGGAGCTCGCTGAGCACAAACTAAACGCCGACCCCAAAGTGCGACCTGTCAAGCAGTCGCTACGGCCCTTCAATGAAGAGCGCCGTCGAGCAATCGCCGAGGAAGTGCAGCGCCTACTCGCTGCCGGCTTCATCAGGCCAATCAAATACTCCAAGTGGCTGGCAAACCCAGTCCTGGTCGAGAAGAAAAATGGGACCTGGAGAATGTGTATCAACTACACAAACCTGAACAGCGCCTGCCCAAAGGAGCAGTTCGTCCTCCCGCGGATCGATCAGATAATCGATTCAACCGCGGGTTCGGAGTCGCTATGTTTCCTCGACGCCTACTCCGGGTACAACCAGATCAAAATGGCTGTCGAAGACGAGGAGAAGACGGCGTTCATCACGCCATTCGGAGCCTTCTGTTACACCGCCATGACCTTCGGCCTCAAGAACGCCGGGGCAACCTACCAGCGGTGCATGCAAGAATTCCTCGCGAGCCAAATTGGCCGCAACATCCACGTCTACATCGACGACGTGGTCGTGAAATCCGCTCGCCAAGGCGACCTACTCGCCGACCTGGCGGAAACCTTCGCCAATCTGCGAAGGTATAAGATAAAGCTCAACCCAGGCAAGTGCACCTTCGGTGTACCTGCCGGACAATTACTGGGGTACGTCGTCTCCAAACGAGGGATCGAGCCGAACCCAACAAAGATCGACATGATCGCCCGGCTCGGCAAACCCGAGTGCCTGCGTGACGTCCAGAAGCTGGCCGGGCGGGTAGCGGCTCTCAGTCGCTTCATCCCCCGCCTAGGCGAAAAGGCGATGCCCCTATACCGCCTGATGCGCAAGAACCCCACCTTCCAGTGGGACAAGGAGGCGCACGACGCGCTCCGCGACCTCAAAAAGGTGCTACTCGCCGCACCACTACTCGCCGCCCCCGCCGACAAAGAGCCTATGCTGGTTTACGTCGCGGCGTCCGAGCGCGTCGTCAGTGCCGTGATGGTCGTCGAACGACCAGAGGTAGGAAAGGAGCGCCCGGTTCAGCGGCCGGTGTACTACATCAGCGAGGTCCTCACCGAGTCGCGCCAGTGGTACCCACAGTACCAAAAGCTAGTATACGCGGTCTTCAGGGCTCAGCGGCGCCTGCCGCACTACTTCCAGGAACACCCGGTCACGGTCGTCTCCTCAGCGCCACTGCAAGACATCATCCGCAACCGCGAGGCGACCGGACGGGTCGCCAAGTGGGCCGTCGAGATCGGCACCCACAACATTAAATACGAGCCACGAAGAGCGATAAAGTCGCAGGCACTGGCAAACTTCATCGCCGACTGGAGCCTGCACTTCGACGGCTCCAAGAACGCGGACGGTGCAGGAGCAGGGATAGTGTTGACTTCACCAAAGGGCGACAAGCTCCGCTACATCCTCCGCCTCGAATTCACGCCCTGCACCAACAACATGGCTGAATACGAGGCCCTACTCCACGGCATGCGAGCCGCCAAGGAAATGAACGTCAATCGCCTTCGATGCTACGGAGATTCCGACCTCGTCGCGGGGCAGGTCGCCGGCACCTGCGACGCCATCTCCCCTACCATGGCGGCATACCGCCAAGAGGTGGACAAGTTGGGCGGCCACTTCACCGGCTACTCTGTCGAGTGGATCGACAGGCGAAAAAACGAGGAGGCCGACGCCCTCTCTCGCATCGGGTCGGCTCGACTCGCACCACCCGCCAGCGTGTTCCTCGACACAATCTCCAAACCATCAGTCTCTCCCCCGAGGGAGATCGACATCGGAGTCCCACTCCAACCAGAGGCAGCCTTGGTCGCACTCATCACCGAGCCAGACGACTGGACCAAGCCCTACATCGCCTACCTGGAAACCGGCACCCTGCCAGCAGACGATACAAACGCTCGAATGATCGCTCGCCGATGCAAGTCTTACACCATCATCGACGGCGAGCTACACAAGCGCAGCGTCACCGGCGTGTTCCAACGTTGCGTCCAACCGGCTGAAGGACGTAAAATCCTCCACGACATTCACTCAGGCGACTGCGGCCACCACGCCGCCGCTCGCTCCCTGGTGGCCAAGGCTATGCGACACGGCTTCTACTGGCCCACCGCACACGCCGACGCGGTCGACATCGTCCAGCGATGCGCCGGGTGCCAGAGGTACGCCAATCAGACGCGCGTACCGAGCTCGGCGCTCAAAACGATCCCCATCACATGGCCATTCGCCGTATGGGGCATGGACATGGTAGGCCCCTTCAAGAAAGCCCCTTCCGGCTACACCCACCTGCTAGTCGCGGTCGACAAATTCACCAAGTGGGTGGAGGCCAAGCCAGTCCGGAAATGCGACGGGAAGACCGCCACCAAATTCCTACGCGAGCTCATATATCGCTACGGTTTCCCAAACAGTATCATCACGGACAACGGCACAAACTTCGCTAAGGGAGCAATGGCCGAATTCTGCGAAGAGCACCACATCCGGCTCAATCTCGCGTCAGTCGCCCACCCGGAATCCAACGGCCAGGCGGAACGAGCCAACCAAAGCATCCTCCACGGCCTGAAGCCGCGACTCCAAGTACCACTCGAGCGCACCGCTGGATGCTGGGTCGAAGAGCTGCCCTCCGTCATCTGGGGAATCCGCACCTCGGTTAACAGATCGACGGGATTCACTCCCTTCTTCATGGTCTACGGCGCCGAAGCAGTCATGCCCACCGACCTCGAACACGACTCGCCGCGGGTCGTCCACTATACGGAGGCCGCAAACGAGCTGGCCCGCCAAGATGGGCTCGACCAGCTCGACGAAGCACGCGACCTCGCTCGATCGCGCACCGCCATCTACCAGCAAGGACTCCGCCGCTACCACAGCCGACGGGTGAAAACCCGCACCTTCCAGGAAGGCGACCTGGTGTTACGCCTCATCCAGGACAAGAAGGGCATGCATAAGCTCTCCCCTCCGTGGGAGGGCCCGTTCGCTATCGGGCGCGTACTCGGCAACGACGCCTACTACCTCATCGACGTCCGCGGGGACGGCGAACTCGACGTCAAGCGACCATGGAATGTAAACCTCCTCCGGAAGTTCTACTCCTAGAACCCCACACATGTACTCTCCAGTCGCTATGAAATAAAAGAAATGGTTACCGCAAATTGCGCCTACTCTCCATGACTTGTGCCACTCGCACTCGTAATAACAGCGGTATGCTAAAATGCAGAAGTCAACCTTTGGTACAGCGATCGGCACGGCTAAGTAGTGCGGTGTAAGAGCACTGAATCACTTCAGGTCTTGCATCGTCCATGAAAAACGCCAACCCGGAGCCCCATTGGAGTCGCCTAGCCCGACTGGTTTTACGAACCAAGACAACTGCCCTCGCTTCTCACAGCGAACTTGGTCCTCCGCATCCTCGGCATAGCGACTCGAACGGCTAAGTACCACGCTCGGGGACTGAATACCAGTTCGTCGCGATCGGTCAGGGAAAACGCCAAGTAAGAGAGCATGCCCGGGACTCGCCACGCGACTGACCCCACGGGCTAGGCAGGAGTGACGCGCTCACACCAACGCGCTAAGTCCTCAACCACCCTCGAGTCGCGCCTAGAACTACCAAGTACCACGCTCGGGGACTCGGCCACCCGACCCCGTTCGCGTACGGGAAACCGGTAAAGTACAGAGCACTCAAGGGAGTCGCCTTGCGACTGGCTCTCCGAGCTCGGGCGAGTCGACCAAATCAACAAAACACATGATAACAACACACATCATATACGAGGTAAACCCCACAAAAGGGCGGACGCGCTCGGGGACTCGTCCAAAAATCAATCCAAATCACACAAACAAATAGTAACATAGAAACGACGTCCCATTCAATCGCATATTGCATTGTCTTATGTTACAAAATATGCCCGTGTGGCAGAACTGCTGCTAACACTTCAAGGCAAAACTACCCTACTCTGCAGGCTTCGATGACGACTCGCCAGCATCCCGGCGATTACGGATGAACGCGGTGTACGGGTTTGATGGATACGTCGTCAGTTCACCCGCCATCGCCGCGCGAAAAGGCTGCTCGACCTTGAAGTCACGATGCGGTGGCTCGGGGTCGTTCGGCGCGATGACCGTTTCCTGGTAGGCAGGAGGTCGCCCATCGCCCAGACACGCTCCGAGTACGTGGCGGCACGCTCCTGCAACTTGAGAACCTCGGACAGATCCACCGTGCCAGTCGACGATGGATACCCACTCGTCACATCGTCAAGGTCGAAATCCTCGGGGAAGTGGGCGAGTCCAAGACTCAGTGCCGTCGACGCTCCACGCCGAAACGCCGACCGCGTCATGAACTCAACGACCGCGGGCGCCTTCTCCAGATATTCCCACACCTTAACGAGGTCGCTGGGAATAACCTCCGTGGGGGACATTTCTTGCAGGTAGGCGCGGATGCACGTCGCCGATAGCGTAGCCGAGTCGACGAGCATGCTTACGCACTGCTTCGCGTCGAGCGAGCTCGCTTCTTCTTGGCTACCAATAACGCGACCTGCGAGAAGGAGACAATGATGAGTGCGACGGACACCACGAAAACCCCAACTAACGGAAAGGGAAGATGCACTCACCAAGCAACGGGCGGGCGAGTCCCGTGATGAAGCACTGAAGCGACGTATGGTCGTCCTGAAGCCCAGCAATAAGGACTTCCGACAACTTGCGATCCTCCTCCGCGGCTGCAATGGCGGCCCTAGCTCGCCCGTCCGCCGAGCTCGCTTCTTCCCTCGCCTCCCGCAGCTCGCGCTCGAGGTCGGCGACCCGCCGCTCAGCAGCGCCCAGAGCAGATCTCGCCGCCTCCAACTCACCAGCAGGGACAAGCTCCTGGCGAGCTTCCTCTGCCTTTGCAGCAACAGCCTGGAGCTCTTTGTTCGCCTCCTGGATGGTGGTCAGCTCCTTCTCGGCATGCTGTTGCGCGGCCAATCGGTCCGCCGACTCGAGCTGCAGACCCTGCATATCATCAAAAAAGTCAGTAAAAACGAACCTCCTAAGTGCCCACCCGCTGAAAATTAGCGAGTGCGCACTCGGGGACTGGCGATCAAGAAATTCCCAAGTGCCCACCCCGCTAAAATTTAGCGCGTGCGCACTCGGGGACTGGATACGAAAATAAAAGACGAGAAAATAATAAGAATCAAGCCGCTGCAAAGCACCGACCTGATCCTCGGGGACTGGATATACCTGGATGGCTGCGCCAAGCATGCCATGAAGTTGCATCGCGTCCACGGACGCGAGTAACACTGGCGTGTGCCCACGACGCTGGTCGACTTCAGCATCGGCGGTCCCCGGAGCGAGGCTCGGGGGCGCATCCCCGCTCGCCGTTGCCGCCTTGGTCACGAAGCGGGGGAAGGTAGCGACAGAGGCACCCGCTCCAAAGGAAGTCGCCTCCGCCGTTCCAGGCAAGGAAACGCCCTCCTTCGTAGACGCGGCTGCCTCCACCGCGGGGCCGGCCGGCGCGACCGCCGTGTCGTCAGAGACGGTGACGATGTCGTCGCCCTTGGCCTTCTTACTGCCATCCGCTGAGGCGACGACCTCGTCCGCTTTCCTCTTACGGGAAGGATCCTCCTCGCTAGCGGTGGAGGGTACCTGGGCCACGGTCGGGTGGCCCATCCTTTTCACTCCGGTCCTGCACATCAGTTGAATCAATAAAGACAATCGAAATATCTACGGAAAATAGGGAAGGCCGAATGCACTCACTTGGCGACTGGGATGAAACGTAGCCCTGTGCGAAGGCCGGCCGGTTTTTCCAGTTCAGGGCCCAGTTGGCGACTGAGCCCTAGTTCCAGGACGTCGCGTGCCCAAGACACGGACGGCTTCTTCGTCGTTGAGGCCGCGGCTGGCGCCTCTGGGATACCCTCGGCAGGGGCTTCCTCGCGAATTGGAGCCGCAACAGTCGGAGCCTCCTTGTAGGGCGAAGCCGCCCCAATCGGAACCTCCTTGCGAGGCGAAGTCGCCGCAGCCGGAGCCTTCCCTAGCCCAGAGACTGGCGCGAACGGCGGGGGCATCGAGGCCAGCGGCACTTCCACAGTTGGCGCGTCTAGCGTGGTTGTCGCTGGGGTCGCGCCGTCACCGGCCGAGCTGTGAGCATCGGAGCTGCTCGTCGAGTGCGGCGGCGAGGCCATCCTCGGTGGCTTCGTTTTCCTCTTCGGGGGGGCCCTCGTTTCCTTCTCCTTCTTCTTCTTCTTCGAAGGAGTGGCCTGGCGGCGCGAGGTGGTTTCTAGGAGCTCGTCATCGTCATCATGACGCTCGAGGCTCCTGCTCGCTTCGATTTCGCGCTGACGTTGCCCGCGGGTCTTTCGGACCAGCGGGGCGATTTCCTCTTCGGACTCGTCCTCGTCGTCCTCGTTGCCTTTCGCGGCTGGCGATTCGCCTGTATCCTGGGCGGATGGCCCCGGGCTCTCATCATCCGAAGGTGGGAGCCACCCTTCCACCACTTGGAACAGCTGCGATGAATACGAAACAGAGTCAGAATTACCGCGACTGCATACGCTGCGACTGCGAACAAGGTAAAGAAATTACCGTTGGAGCCGGACGCTTCGCGGTGTAGGGGGCAACCCCGGCTTGCGCGTCCACGTACACCGCCTGGGTGATCTTCTTCAATGCTGGGAGATAATCCTCCAGCCTCCACTCGTCGAGCCAGGCTTTCGTCGAGTCTCCCCGGCCCGTGTACTGATACATGTAGTGGTCGCGTTGGGTGAGCGGAACGAGCCGTCGCCCGAGCCAGCAATTGTACAAGTTTATCGTCTGAAGGCCCCTCTTCTTCAGACCACGGATGGCCTGGAGCATCTCGTCGACGACCATCCGCTGGTCGTCGGGGAGCTTGCCGACCTGGAGATGGCGCGGCTCGGAACGATTGGCCGAGTACCGCGGGATCGCCGCCTCGTCCTCCGGGGTCGCCTCGGTCACGTAGAACCATGACTTCTTCCAGTCGCTCGCTGCCTTGGCGGGTAGCATCAGGTCAAAGAAAGAAGCTTTGGACTTGAGCTGGAACGTCAGGCCGCCCGCGGCTAGCATTGGGCCGCCTGCCTCCTCGCGGCTGATCCGTCCGTGGAATAGATCTTGCCACAAGGGAAAGTAGGGCCGGCAGCCCAAGTAGCACTCGCAGAACGCCACGAAGATGGCGAGCTGCTCGATGCTGTGGGGACCCAGATATGAAGGCTGGATCCCGTAGTAGGCGCAAAAACGCCGGAAGAATAAGGACGTGGGAAACCCTAGCCCCCGCTCGAGATGACTGGTGAAACAGACGAATTCCCTCTCTCGCGGGTTTGGGGTCGTTTCTCCGGCTGCGGGGATACGCCAACAGCCGGCTCGCAGGACGCCGGCCTCCTCGAAAGAGGCCAGCTGCGCCCTCGTGCACTTGGACCTGCCCCATGGTTCGGTGAGAAGGGCCATAGCCGAGAGGTTGGTTGGAGATCGGAGGATTTCGGGTCGATTGGACCAAGGAGCAAAGGAAAGAGAATGCGCGCACTCGGAGGAAGTGGTGGGCAGTTGGCTCTACGATTGTCTGCCATTCCTCTTATATAGCGGGAGTTACCCGCCAAATCAGGGGGCCGTTACCGCGCGATGATTACGCCGAAAGTTACCGTTGAGTTGCCCTAACGGCTAGTTTGACCACGCCTGACGGTCCAACTCCAGCCACTCGGCTTGCTAGGTCACTCGCCGTGACCGCGTTCCGTCAGCTCGGCTCGCCCAAGACGCGACTCGGTTCACCGGATTTTCTTCTTCATACAGGAGCCCGCCGACGATTCGACTGGATGCCTACTTCGGGGCTGTATACTCCGACTGCCAGCAGCCACTTACGCCTAATCGACGACGGCCTCGGGGACTACTGATGGGGATACGCCTACTGGGGTATACTCAGCAGGACGTTTCCGACTGCCCCGAGGGCTGGCGAGTGGGCCTGCAGAACGGCGAGTGGATCAAGGCCCAGCAAGGTACCAAGCGACTGGAAGCTGAAGGCCCAGGCGAGTAGATAGGCCCAGTCGGACTAGGTTAAACGATTACCGAAGCTGTAACCGAATCGGTTGAGATATGTAAACCCTAGGGGAGGTGAGCCTATATAAACCTCCCTATGGGGTGAGTAGAGACACGTTCCCTCATACACCCAAGCGAGTCGCCGCCTAGCCGCCGAGCTCGCCCATTGTAACACCTCCATAATACAATCTAGCAGGAGTAGGTCTTTACCCTCCGGGGGGCCGAACCTGGGTAAAACCCTGTGTCTTTGCCCTCATCTCGCACCGCAGATGGCTGGCCGCCCTTGCCCCTCGTTCTACTACTCGCTGCCGATTGCAGCATCTGCCGTGACCATTCCCACGACAGATATTGAGATTATTATGTTGGTTTGATTAATGGTTTTGTCTTTATGATTCTATCATGTCTGTGTTGTTTATGATCTTGCATGCTCTCCGTTGTTAGTAGCTATCTTGGCCAAGTAGTTGCTAGTGACTCCAAGAGGGGGTATTTATGCTCGATAGTGGGTTCATGCCTCTAGTTTCCAAGGTAAGTGACAATAATCTCTTCGGTTGTAGATGTGATGTTGCTACTAGGGAGAAAACAACGGTATCATGTTCATGGAACATGTGGACTGTTTACCTTACACACTTTTCTTAAAGCAGTTGTTTGTTGCTTGCAACTTAATACTGGAGGGGGTTCAGATGATAACCTGGAGGTGGACTTTTAGTCATAGATGAAGTTGGATGGCGGTCTATGTACCTTGTTGTATTGCCCAATCGAATCTCATAGGATCTTTCTGACTAGTAATTGCATTGTTATACCTTGCTCAGTTCCTATCAATTTCCCTGTTGTAATTTGTTTACCCTTCATGCCATGTTGTTTATCTAAGGAGAGCACCTCTAGTGAACTATGGACCCCGGTCCAATCTTTACCATTTATACATCTTTCACTGTTAATTTTTTACTTGCTGCAAACCATTACCTTCCACACGATATGTTTAATCCTCTGTTACAGCAAACCGGTGAGCTTGACAACCTCACTGATTCGTTGGGGCAAAGTCTTGAGTTTGTGTTGTGAAGGTCTCCGTGTTTCTTGCAACACCTGTGTGACGGTTCCTTCCTCCTTCTAGTTCGATAACCCCGGTCTCTACTGAGGGAAGACTTGCTGCTGTGCTCATCACACCTTGCTCTTGGGGTTTCCAACGAAGCGCTCCACGTCAGCACCATCGACAAGTTTTCTGGCGCCATTGTCGTGGAGGCTAAGGACGTCTTCACAAGGGGAGTCCTTCACTTCCTTTCTCTTTACTTTGTTTTTAGTTTTCTTTGTTTCTTTTGCTAGGTTTTGCTTGCCTCTTTTCAAAAAAACCCAAAAAATTAGTATAGTTTGGTTTGCTTTGTTTATTCAAAAACACAAAAAATTAGTTCCTGCTCTAGTTGCTACCATGTCTGGTTTTGGACCAATCTTTATTTCACCTATGTAAGAGATCTCCACTTTTAAGCAAAAAAGTGAAGAGAGTTTTAAAGAAGCTTGGTCTAGAATTTCCGCTTTACAAAGGGAAATTGAGCCTGAGATGAGTCTTAGCTTGGTTATTGATAGATTCTACCGCGTTATTGCTCTTCGTTATAGATATGCTTTGGATGCTGTGGCTGAGAAAGATATTTTTCTATGTACTAAGGATGAAGCTTTTAATGCCATAAAAAAGTTGATTGCAATTTATAATACACCTATCAAGTCTGATTCCTCTTTCACAAATATTTTTGCCAGGTTGAACACTCTTGAGACTAGTATTTCTGCTATGAATAGTTGCTATCACACGCTTAGGGCTTACCATGATTATGTTCCCACAAATTTTGAGCCTTCAAAGTGGTTTCCCATAATCAAAGTCTCAATAAACACTACACTTTTTGATGCTCGCTGTGATATCATGTCTGAATTTTGCCTCATGCCTAAAGATATTTATGATTCCTTGAGTCTTTGGGGGCTTACTGAAGAAGGAGAGGAAATCTCTCTTACCAACAATGCCACTATATTTCCCATTGGAATAGCTGAAGGTGTGTTTACAAAGATCTCAGGGAAAATGGTGTCTACTGATTATCTTATTATAGAATATGTAGGCAAGGGACATATTACACTTGGAAGATCCCTACTGAAACACCTTGGGGAAGTAATAGATGTGGGAAAAGGCATTAAGCATTTTGCTCCTCCGTTAACCAATCATATCTTCCCTAAAGAGAAGAAGAAAGGTAATAAAGGAAATAACAAGAGGGGTAATGCTTCTTCATTTGAAAATACTTGATTCTTCTTGCTTCTTGTGCCTAACTTAAAGGCGTTAAAGAAAATTACTTGTTGGGAGATAACCCAAGAGTTTACTTGAGTCTTGGAAGTTATTACTTCAGTAATGACCTCTTCTTATCCTTTTTGTTTGCTTTTTGTGCCAAGAATGACCTCTAATGAGAGGGAAGTAAGATTTGGGGACTTGCTGTCCCGAAACAGATTTCTGTCCTCGGCAAAACAATTTGTGAGGAGTCTCTGTATCTCGGATTGAGCTCAAAATTTACAAATAAATCCCCTAGTATGTTAGCTAACTTTTGTTAGTTCAACACTTTTTTATTTGAGTACCAGAAGATGTTCAAAAAAATCGGTTTCTACCTGCTGGTCTGTTTTGACAGATTTTTGCCATTATTTGCATTTGCTTCTTATTGATTCTTTTTCGAGTTATCTTTAGGTGAATTGAGATTATTGTTGTAGCACGTCTTGTTCCAAACAATTAGGATTGCTTAATGTGCCTTGAAAAAATTATGCGTTGTTTTAGCATGCAAAAAGCATAGTATTGTGGTATTCTCCTTTAATGCTTTGTTTGGGTTGACTTGGCACATGATCACACCATGTTATGACTATGACAAGTCACCATTAGCGTCTATGATCATTAATCCTTGACTTGAAGTACCACTCTATGCCTTGATTAGTATGCTTTATTGCACTGCATGATTATGGCCGTTATTGCTCTCTTAGTTGGTTGCTCCCAGTCTTTTGCTAGCCTCCACTTGTATGAGTAAGCTCTACTCATGGTTCCAACTCCCAAGAAACCAAGTTATTCCAAAGTTTCCTATAAACTCCTATGAAGGGTGTGTTACACCATTCCAAGTATATTCTTGTTTTCAGCTATCTTCCAATTAAAAACTATTTTGTTATGTGAAAACTTAGTGATTAAAGCCCTCACAAACTTGATGGAACACTTTATATTCTTTGCCCCTAATAAACTTGAACCATTGTGACATCTATGTTGTATATGCTTGCACTTATACGTTGGAATTAACAGAACCGTGCTGTCACGGGGAACATTTTCAACATTGCACTTGTACTTTGTACCTAGTTGATATCATGCTCTTTTGTGTATGGATGTCACCGGTGCGAAATAAAGAGGGAACTTGTAAGTCCATGGAGTTTGTATCCTGTGTTAGAGAAACACCTGGGCCGCTAGCCTAAGTCATTCCTAATCATGGTGGAAACTTGCAGCATCACCATAGTGAGCTATCTATGAAGCATCCTCAATAAAAAGTTGTGCATATAGTAAATAAAAATATTGTTGAGATGTTCATTGTCTGCTTGCCTTGTCATTTTGGTTATGGGAAAGCTCCTGTACCATGTGCAAGGGGTACCCCGTTGGCGGTTCTCAATGATATGCAAATACTTACAATGACAAGAACTTACCTTTGACCGAAGTTGAGTATGCATGAGGTGTGGCCCTCGTATTCAAGGGACTTGAGATTGCCAACTTATACTTCATCAAGCATATACTCTATTTTTGTCACTTTAACCTTAACCACTTCAATATGCTTATGATAGGGGCAATGAGGCCTAAAAGCTATCAAGTACCATAATTTTTGGAAGCTCTTTTTGAAACTTGTAATCCCTATTTCCTTTACAAAAAGGCCTTTATTCCACCATTATTAAGTCTCCACCTTCTACCTTTAGGCACCATTAAGAGAGCATAGTTGTCATTCTGTGTGCACTATTCCAAAGCTTATTGATTGATGCATATTGTGATATTACTTGTTCTTGTGCTATTTGTTTCTAGTCACCCTTGTGAACTTTGAAGGTGTCCTATGCATTTATATTGCTACTCTATGAGGGACAAGCTGATTGCCACTATGCTATGTTTTCTGTATGTGAAACAAACAAACGTTTTTCAATGCATGTTATTAATGATCTTTGTTTGTAGCTTGTCATGTTGCATGCATAGTTACTATGTCCTATTGTTAAAACTCCATCTTTCATGCACATGTTTAGAGTTCTTTGATCCCATACTTCAATGCTTGCAAATGGTTGGATCTTTATTGTGAGGGTGCATGTCACCTCAAAAAATACTCTTTTTATCACTTACCTACTCGAGGACGAGCAGGAGTTAAGCTTGGGGATGCTTGATACGTCGGAAACGTATCTATAATTTTTTATGTTCCATGCTTGTTAGTATCTATTTTGCTTTGCTTTGTCTACACTTTGAGGTGCTTTTTACATGTTTTCTGGTACTAACCTATTAACATGTTGCCACAGTGCCAGTTGCCTATTTTCTGTTGTTTTTGGTTTCAGAAAAGTTAGTAAAGAAATATTCTCGGAATTGGACGGGACAAAAGCCAAAGTCAATTACTTTCCGTGGGGAACAAGAAGTCCAGTGGGGAGACGAGGAATCATGCCAGGGCGGCCAATCACCCCCCCCCCCCCAGGCACGGCTAGGGGTGGGCCCGTGCCTGGGTAGGGTTTGACCCCCCTGGTCGCCTCATCGGCCTCCCACTTTTCCTATAAGAAGCCCCCGATGCAGAAACCCTAAGTACCCGATCAAATCTCCACGAAACCGTCTATAAACGCGCCACCATCGTCCCTAGATCGGGGGGATCTGAAGTTCTTCCCGACACCCTGCCAGAGGGGAGATCATCCCGGAGACCTTCTCTCTGGTATGATGCATGAGTAGTTCCACCTTGGACTATGGGTCCATGTAGTAGCTAGATGGTTGTATCTCCTCCTTGTGCTTTCATGTATAGATCTTGTGAGCTCCGTTCATGATCAAGATCTAATCTATTTGTAATCATGCATGTTGTGTTTGCGGGGATCTGATGGATATTGAGATTATTATGTTGGTTTGATTAATGGTTTTGTCTTTATGATTCTATCATGTCTATGTTGTTTGTGATCTTGCATGCTCTCCGTTGTTAGTAGCTATCTTGGCCAAGTAGTTGCTAGTGACTCCAAGAGGGGGTATTTATGCTCGATAGTGGGTTCATGCCTCTAGTTTCAAGAGAAATGACAATAATATCTTCGGTTGTATATGTGATGTTGCTACTAGGGAGAAAACAACGGTCTCTTGTTCACGGAACATGTGGACTGTTCACCTTACACACTTTGCTTAAAGCAGTTGTCTGTTGCTTGCAACTTAATATTGGAGGGGGTTCGGATGATAACCTGAAGGTGGACTTCTAGTAATAGATGCAGTTGGATGGCGGTCTATGTACCTTGTTTTATTGCCCAATCGAATCTCATAGGATCTTTCTGACTAGTAATTGCATTGTTATGCCTTGCTCAGTTCCTGTCAATTGCCCTGCTGTAATTTGTTTACCCTTCATGCTATGTTGTTTATCTAAGGAGAGCACCTCTAGTGAAGTATGGACCTCGGTCTAATCTTTCCATTGATACATCTTCCACTGTTACTTGTTTACTTGGTGCAAACCATTACCTTCCACACGGTACATTTAATCCTTTGTTACAGCAAACCGGTGAGCTTGACAACCTCACTGATTCGTTGGGGCAAAGTCTTGAGTTTGTGTTGTGCAGGTCTCCGTGTTGCTTGCAACATCTATGTGACGTTTCCTTCCTCCTTTCTGGTTCGATAACCTCGGTCTCTACTGAGGGAAGACTTGCTGTTGTGCTCATCACACCTTGCTCTTGGGGTTTCCAACGAAGTGCTCCACGGCATCACCATCAGTCCTTTTGATGAATATATTGCTTGGTCGATTTGGGTTCCAAAGACCCCTATTACTAACATGAGAGGACCCATTGAAAAATGGGTACCTAAGACCAAGAAGTAACTTTCTTGCAGGACTATGCTTCCGGTGGATCTAAATGGGTGTTGGATAGTGGATGCACTAGTCATATGACCGGAAGCAAAGAGATCATCACGGAGATGAGGCCGAACCATGATCAAATAATTGTCTCCTATGGTGATAAGTCAAAATCTGAGGTATTGGGTCTTGGCAAGGTTGTGGTTGCCCACGATATCTCTCTCGTGGACATCATGCTTGTTGAGACCCTCGGTTACAATTTACTTTTTGTTCGTGCCCTTGGTAAGATGGGCTTTGCTATTTTTATAGATGATGATTTAGTGGTACTCTTGTGGAGCAAGTCTCTAAAGGTCGCTTTTGTTGGGTATGTCAAAAATGACCTGTATGTGGTGGACTTTTCGGGGAAAACCACTATGGGTCCGATGTGCTTATTCGGAAAGGCCGACATGGGCTGGTTATGGCATCGCCGTCTAGCCCACATCAATATGAGAACTTTGCAAAGTGTCCACATGGGTGACCACATCCTTGGACTAAAAGACAATGTTTCATTTGCCAAAGATCATGTTTGCAGGGCATGTGTTGAAGGAAAGATGCACGACTCTCCCCATAAGAGGAAGACTATTATATATTCAAAGAGGATTTTGGAGCTACTTCATGTGGATATCTTTGGTCCTCCATCTCATGCAAGCCTTGGTGGGAAGAAATATTGCCTGATCATAGTTGATGATTATTCAAGATACACATGGGTCTATTTTTTCAAGTTGAAAAGTGATACTCAACAAACTATCATTGACTTTGCCAATGAGGTTCAGCGTCAACACAATGTCCCAATATTGGCAATAACAAGTGACAATGGCTCCGAGTTCAAGAACTACGCCCTGAATGAATTTCCAAGTGAAGAGGGGATAAGACATCAATATTCCGCTGCATACACCCCTCAACAAAATGGTGTAGCTGAGAGGGAAAACCAGACTTTAAAGGACATGACAAGGTCTATTAGCTGAATTCAAGTCACCATACAACTTTTGGGCTGAAGCTATTTCCACCGCATGTCACTCATCAAACCGGCTTTATCTCAGCAAAATATTAGACAAGACTCCTTACGAGATACTTACCGGTAACAAGCCCAACATATCATATTTCCGGGTGTTCTGTTGTAAGTGCTTCTTTCTCATCAAAGGAGTTCGTTTGTCTAAATTTGAGTCTAAGGCTTGAGAAGGTATTTTTGTTGGTTATGGTGCTGAATCCCATAATTATATAGTCTACAATAAGCTCTCTAGAAATATTGTAGAAGCTTGTAGTGTGGTGTTCGAGGAAAATGATGGCTCCCATGTGGGGCAAGTTGATGTTTTATATGTAGATGCTAAAATACCCCAATATGCCATAAGAAGAATGGGCGTGGGATTTTTCTGCCCCATTGAGGAACCCCTTGTGGTGGATCAGGAAGGACAATGCTCTACTCAAGTAGAGCCCTCATCTACACAAGATCAACAAGCTCCACATGCTGGAGAAACCACTACACCGACACCACAATCCTATAAAGATCAACCATCATCTGAACTCCTGAAAGCCCCAGGCCGTATTATCCGGGTGAGGTCGGATTATCCGACACTACCTCATCTGATGCCACAAACGAAGAGGAGGATCATAATCATGCAGAAACTCCTAGGACGGATTATCCGGCCCCTCCTAGCGGCGGATTATCCGGCCCTGAAGCTCCAGAACTGCAACAGCCTCCTGTTATGGTTGTTGATTGATACGTCGTAAATGTATCTATAATTTTGGATGTTCCATGCTTGTTTTGTACCAACTATCCTATGTTTTGTCTACATTTTGAGGCACTTTTATACATTTTATGGAACTAACCTATTAACAAAATGTCGCAGTGCTACTTTCATGTTTTCTGCTGTTTTTGGTTTTAGAAAAGCTAGTAAATAAATATTCTTGGAATTGGACGGAACAAAAGAGGAAGTCAATATTTTACTGTAACAAAGACGGAGTCTAGAGAGGGACAAAGAGGCGCCACATGGCGGCCAAACCACCCCATGGCGCGGGCCCACCCTAGGCCACGCCAAGGCATGGTGTGGGCCCCTTGTCCCTCAACTGACCTTTCCCATTCGCCTATATAAACCTCCAGAGGCAGAAACCCTAAGCACCCGATCAGAAATCCACGAAAAAGTCTGTAGCCGCCGCCACCATCATCCCTAGATAGGGAGGGATCTGAAGCTCTTCCCGGCACCCTGCCGGAGAGGGGAGATCACCCTGGAGGCCTTCTTCATCACCATGCCAGCCTCCAGAGTGATGCGTGAGTAGTTCATCCTTGGACTATGGGTCCATAGCAGTATCTAGATGGTCGTTTCTCCTCTTTTGTGCTATCATGTTTAGATCTCGTGAGCTGCCTATCATGATCAAGATCATCTATTTGTAATCCTACATGTTGTGTTTGTTGGAATCCGATGGATATTGAGTACTACGTCAAGATTGATTATTGATTCTATCATGTCTATGTTATTTGTGATCTTGCATGCTCTCCGTTGCTAGTGGTTACTCTGGCCAAGTAGTTGCTTGTCACTCCAAGAGGGGGTATTTATGCTAGATAGTAGGTTCATGCCTCTAATAATCTGGGGGAGTGACAGAAACCTCTAAGGTTGTAGATGTGCTATTTCTACTAGGGAGAAAACAATAATCCTTTGTCCAAGGGAAATTGTATTGTTTACTTTACACACTTTTCTTAATGCAATTATCTGTTGCTTGCAACTTAATACTGGAAGTGGTTCGGATGATAACCTGAAGGTGGATTATTAGTCATAGATGCAGTTGGATTATGGTCTATGTATTATGTTGTAATGCCCAAACGAATCTCATAAAATCATCATGATATGTACATGCATTGTTATGCATTATCAATCTTTCAATTGCCCAACTGTAATTTGTTCACCCAACATGCTATTTATCTTATGGAGAAACATGAACTGTGGACCCCGGTCCATTCTTCCCACTGATATTCAATCTATTGTCTACTGTTTACTTTCTGCAATTTCAACGAGCAACTACTTTCTTCCACACTATACGTTTAATCCTTTGTTTTCAGCAAACCGGTGAGCTTGACAACCTCACTGTAAGTTGGGGAAAAGTATTGTGGTTATGTTGTGCAGGTTCCATGCTGCCAGCAACACCTTGGGAGCTGGTTTCTTTCTCCTACTGGTTCGATAACCTTGGTTTCATAACTGAGGGAAACTTGTTGATGTGCTCATCATACCTTCCACTTGGGGTTCCCAACGAGCTCTACATCATTTGAGCCATCATTGATCGAGATCAAGGGCAAGGTTCTTCATCTCCAGTCCATAGTGAACAAGTTGTTGATGAAAGGCAAGCTAGTGGTCAAGACGAGGACTCAAATGATGAAGCAATCCCTCCAAGAAACAATAAGGAGATTGAAACTTGTCGCAAATCTCGTGCTAAAAGGAACCTCAAATTAAGAGGTCATACACTTGATAAAGTTGTAGGTGATCTAAGAAGAAAGGTGTCCACACGAAGGGAATTAGCAATTTTCAGCGATCATCAAGCTCATATCTCTATGGTGGAACCCAAGAAAATTTTCGAAGCCCTTGAAGATCCAGATTGGGTTGCTGCAATGCATGAAGAATTGAATAATTTTGAGCGCAACAAAGTCTAGAAGCTAGTAGATAATCCCAAAGATTGCCGCAATGTTATCGGAACAAAGTGGATTTTCAAGAACAATCAAGATGGAAGTGGAATTATTGTGAGGAACAAGGCAAGATTGTTAGGACAAGGTTTCTCTCAAGTGGAAGGCATTGACTTTGGCGAAACCTATGATCCTCTGGCTAGCCTTGAGCCCATTCGTATCCTTTATTTTTCTCATCATAATTTTAAATTATAGCAAATGGACGTTAAGAGTGATTTCCTTAATGGTCCTCTACATGAGTTGGTATATGTCAAGCAACCCCTGGGTTTTGAGGATCCCAATTTTCTGAACCATGTCTACAAACTTGATAAGGCGCTCTATGGCCTTAAACAAGCCCCACGTGTGTGGTATGAGCACCTTAAAGAGCTTTTGTTAGACCGTGGATTCGGAGTTGGGAAAATCGATCCCACTCTTTTTACAAACAAGGTTAAGAGGGAGTTTTTTGTATGCCAACTATATGTAGACGACATTATATTTGGCTGTACTAATCAAGCTTTTAATGATGAATTTTCAAAGCTTATGACTGACAGGTTTGAGATGTCTATGATGGGAGAATTAAGGTTCTTTATTGGATTCTATATCAAGCAACTAAGAGAGGGAACCTACATTAATTGTAAGGTTCCCAACCTTTAATAAGGTAGAGATCCCTGTGTTTAAAATGCTAGTCCCTGGATCAATAGCTAGCATCCACAGTTAAGATGTAATATCAAGAAACAAAGGTCATAATACAACTTTATAACCAGGAATAACATAATTTATTACATCTTACATAGCTCATTTGGCTATTACATTACATTGCAGCAGAATATCTATAAGCATGGGGTCCTTCATCTTCAAAGTGCCACAGGCAGACATGTTGGTTGTAGAATTTGTAATCCTAATCAACACACTTCACTAAATCAAACAAACCTGCAACATAACAAGTTACAGCCACAAGGGTCAATACATTTGAATTGTATTGGCAAGTGATACTATGGTAGCATAGTGGAGTCTATCATCTATATGCATTTGGCTAAGTGGAGCTTAGGCTTGCTTTGCTCAAAATAGATTTTCCTTATCATTTGAAAACACTAAGTTTTTGCTTGACAAAATAATCTTTCCCAAGGCATCTCTCAATAGAAATTGGTGATCCTTTCAACCCTTGTTCAACCACAAGTTTTTAACTTAGAAATTTGGATGATGAGATTCTTGATAGCTTCCATGTCTTGATGCTCAATTGTCCTTTGCCAGGGACATGGCTAAGTACTTAGATTTTACACTCTGCAGAGGTGGTGCACTTTCCCCACAAGACTTGGTTTCACCAAGACAAGATCTTTCAGAAGCCTTCCCTCAGACCAAAATGGACGCGCTCCAACCTATCAAACCCCTACCACCAACTGTCCATTTGGCTAAGTTATTTCAACCTATATGATCCAGGCAGAGCCCATAATGCTAAGTGGCTGCACTTGAAGCTTCTCAACATTTGACATCTCAAATGTCTTTGTTCCTGGGTGGCCATCCACAAGTGAGATACACAAAGTAAACCATAAAAATGGGCCTTGTGAACCACTCAACACAAACCATTCCTTCCATTCCACCCAGGTGATTTATTTACTTAGTTGTTTTATTAAACAAAACTCAAGTCCTCAGACTTAGAAATTTTCCATAGCATGAATATATGTTCCACCCTTGTTTTCTATTAGCTAAGCTAAGCATGATAGTAGTAGGGATCTTAACTTAGGAAATTTTCTCTAAGGTTTCATCTACTAGGATTTCCCATAGCATGGTTTATACTTAGCAAAATTCCATGCAAATCTTACTTAGAAATATCTCTAATGCATAGTGAAAATAATGGCACAAAAGTATGAAGCATCACTTGCCTTTTTGGTAGAGAGTATAAGTTCACTCCGTGGTCTTTGCAATGTTCACTCACTTCAATTCACTACAAATGAATCAAGCAAACAATATTTCAATCTACCATTTAAGCAATTCATCACATAAAATCATAAAATCAAAGTAATGCATGCAGGCATGCAAAAGATTGTTTTATTTGTAAAAGTGGTTTCTAATAAGTTATGAACATTTGGTAACACCATTTGGTCATTTTGTAAAGTGGCAAAACCATTTGCAAAAGATTCTACCTCTAAACCCTTTTTAAACCAAATCATTATTTCATGTGATTGAAATTGCCTTTAGCAAAGTAATAATTTTTTTATAGGGTTTACCAAATACATTCTCAAGTCATAAAACTTGGTGTTTGGGGTCAGAGAGTTTATTCCAAAACATTTCTCAAAGGTTTTCTTCCAAAACCATTTTTCATAAAAAAACCATATTTTTATTTGACTAGAATTGGTTTTAAATCCAAGATTCATTCTTTTGTTTCACCAAATACATTTTTGATACCACAAAGTGTTTCCTATGGTCAGTAGGTTCAAAACACACCATTTGCCAAATATTTTATCCTCAAAATCATTTTAGAATAATTTTTATAACCTAAATAAGCATACACAAGTTTCTGCAAAAACAAACATTTTACCAGAAGATTTTTACTAAACAAGGTGCATGGTTGGCTAGGGCTTGCCTTGCTAAATCCATTGATATAAAATTTGCAAAATTTGGACGTGTGGTTTGAAAGTTATGGATTTTTCAAATTGGCACATCTAATAGATCTATTCTGTTTTAAAACAAATCAACAGCGACACGTGTCCTATTCCTATTCGCAGATACCGCTTCGCTCGGATCACGCTCTCTGGTGCGTTGGATCAAGTCAGATCGAGCGGCACAGGTTGCATACCCCTTCGGTGTTAAGTGAATCTATCTAGGCCCTACGATCTTCATCTAACAGTTATCAACACAGCGACCAAGAACTGGCAGTGCCTAGCAACGGTGAGCGGCGGCGATGCTCGGCTAGCAGCGGAGCTGGCGCTAGAGGAAGCAAGGAAGAGTAGGGAGATGCTCACCAGGCTCATGAGAACACGGCGAAGCTCAAGGTACTCGCGGCTGGTCAAGGGGCACACTGGGGTTTCAGGAATTCCTCGTCGGAGTTGCGCCTGACGACGACCACGCTCTGTCATCGTCGAGGGACGCACTACTGGTCACGAGAGAGCAAACAGAAAGCACGGTTAGACACGCAAGGTCATGGCGATGATGCGTGCGTGAAGGAGAAGGAGAGGGGCGGTCAGGTTCTTACCAGAGGAGTCGCCGGAGTAACAAACAGACGGTGGCGCTACTGTTTGTCGTTGTTGTCGACGCTGCAGAGCACGCGCGGGTGAGCTGGTGATACGGAAAGATGCGCCAGGGTCTGGGGAGTATGTGAGCTTGGTCGGCGTGGCAGGGGGCGGTGTCTACTGGCCGAAATTGCTTGCGGAACTTGCCGGAGACAGTGGCAATGCGAGGCGGAATTGTCGCAGCCTGGTGGCTCCTGTGAGGTGTGGTCTGGGGGAGAAGGAAGAGGGAAGCCTGGCGTTTATCACTGCGTGGTCATGGCGAGAGATTAACGCAGCATTAAGGCGAATTCATGCGAAGATTTAAATGGCAGGAACGGCAGCGGCATCTGGGGGAAGAAGGGGTCGTCGCGGGTAGGGGAGAAAGAGCTGGCGGTGGGGTCCGCTTGGCAGCGTGAGAGAAAGAGAGGGAACGGGGTCCACCAGCCAGTGTCTTTGCGGGTTTAATCGTTGGTTCGAATCGTTTTTCTGTGGGAGAGGAGCAGTAGGCTAGGTTGGGCTTAGTTGGGCCAGATTAGTTGGGCTGGGTCCTTTTCATATTTTTTTTCTGTTCTGTTTGTTTTTCCTTTTCTCTTTTGATTTTTCTGTTTTGATTTTGTTTAACCAATTCAAACACTTATTTGATTTCAAATCTTTGCCAGATTTTGTGTAGGTTCAGATACTGGTTAGTAGCACATTCTGATGCCAATTTTTGAATAAAAACTTTATTCTTTTTGGTGTCTTTTATTTTCTCAAAATAGGTTCTAGTTTTAAATCAAATAGATTTAATAATATTTCTAAACACCATTTGATTTTTCCAAAACCTTCCAAAATCTTTTCAGTAGGTTTTAATTACTTAAGGAGGTGTCAAATAATTCATCTTGATTTATTTGGAAAAGTTTTTAATAAGATTTATTAATCATTTAAAATTGGGTATTTGTTTTAATTCCAATAGGATTTGGTTTAGGTTTGATCTTTAATATTCTTATTTAATATTTCTTTCTTCATCTTATAAAATCTATATCTTTTTATTTAGAGATCCAAACTTGGTGATTCCAATTTGTGAATTCTTATTTGATATTTCTTTATCCTTTTAAATATCTTTAGGATACTTTTCTCACCACTTGGTATGGATTTTAGATAAGGGCTTTATTGGCTTTGGAAATTCAATTCCTTTATTAAATCCATAAGATTTTATTTATGGTTCCAAATTGAGTGAAACCAATTTCCATGGTCTTATAATATTTCTATTTGTCTTTCTTAATCATTTGTGAATGTTTGTTGATCAATTTTTATATGGATCAAATCCATGGATTTGGAGATACTTTGGAAATGATTTTATTCCATTTGGGTTTAGGGTTTGGATTTATTTTCCAAGGGTTTAAATTTCCAGATACATTCATTGAGGAATGCAATTCCCTTGATTTGGATTTTGTTGGATTCAAACTTTTACCAAAGTTTGTTCAAGATGGGATTTTAAGTTTCCTTTTAGAAACAAAAGTTTCTTTTCACCCTGATTTTCAACAAAAAATTATTTTGTTTATTTTATTTTTCACATTACAAGATTTGGAAAATCTTGGGATGTGACAGGCTACCACCCTTAAAATAAATCTCGTCCCGAGATTTGGGAAGGCTAGGGTTTACAAGTTGGCTCAAAAGCATCTAGGGTACTACCACCCTTAAAAAATTTCCAACTAGATCACTTCTTGACTTGCTTGGGGTCTTGTTGAAACTTCCCTGGACACTTGTATGCATAATGGCCTAGCTCTTTGCATTTGAAACACATCACTTGGCTGATATCTTTCTTTTCCTTGGGTATCAATTCTTCTTGTTTATTTCCTTGGTTCTTCTTCTTTTCTGGGCAATCACTGGCATAGTGTCCCATTTCTTTGCAATTGTAACATTGCAACTGGCTTATGTCCTTCTTCTTCTTCTTGGGTTTCTCCAAAGCTAGGAGTTCTTCTAGTTCATGCTCTTCATATCTCACCTCAAAGGTGGGAAATCTTTCTCTCTTCTTGGGGCATTTACTAGAGATATGACCTTCTTCTTCACAAGAGTAGCAAAACTTTGTGGTCACTTTGGATTTGGCTTTATGTGGCATGGTTCTGACTTTGACTTCATCCATCTTGGTAGAAGTTGTTCCCTTATGGAGGTTTCCAAACATTTGATGCATTTCATCTTGCTTCATTTTTTGAACTATAGGATAGATGGGGCATTGAATAGGGGCATGATCATTTCCTTCACATAGGAAACAAGTCACTTGAGATGTGGGGCATTGATTAGTTGGATGTTTCTCTTCACAATTAGGGCATTGATCTTCATGCTCCTTGGATGTATGATCCTTGTCTCCAAAAATATTGCATGCTTGGGTTCCTTCTAGAATAACATCTTTGCCATCCTTGTTGTCATTAGCTCCTTGGGAAGAGCTTTCACCCATGTTGGTCATTTGAGTAGCCATCCCTTGCAACAGTTGGTATTGAAGTTTCAAAATCCTTTGTATGGCTGGGTCTAATCCATTGTTGTTGGCTAAAAGCTGAGTTGTCACTTGGCTCAACTGGGTTTGGTTTTTTAGTAGCTGTTCTCTCATGTTGTTCTCTTGGTTGTTGTTGTTGTCACCATCCTTGATGTTGGAGTCTCTTGGAGAAGTCATCTGTTTGGGTTGGATTGGGATTAGAATAGGCAAAATATTTCTAAGGGAATACTTCTAATCACACTCATCACAATTCACACAAGCAATGTGCAAGAAATCACAAACAAACATTCCACTCAAACAACAAAGTTCAAGCACATTTTTAGGCAACCAAAAATATTTTGTTACACCACATAAGTTGGTGGGTTTGACTTAAACTAAATATGGTGGTCCATCTATATGGTTCACTTGAAATTTTCCTTCCTTCTTGGTTGATTCTTCTTGAATGAGATCATGGTTTCCTTGGAAAAAAAATTCTTGAATCTTGGTCACAAAACTTCAAGGCGATGATGAATCTCAAGTTGTGTTTCCTTAGTCTTCAAGTCTTGAGCAACATTTCTTGTCTCACTTGTAGTCCTTAGTGATATCCAAGTTGATGTCCTTGGTGAAAATGTTGAAGATGTTGAAGTCATTAGAGTTGAAGATGTTGAAGTCATTAGAGTTGATGAAGTCCTTTGCACATGGTGAAGTCTTTGGTCATGGGGTAGGCTTTGTCCATCAAGTTTGAAATAGAAGAGATGTAGATTCAAAAAAAATGGTTTGAGGAAAGAGTTTACAAGATTATTTTGTAAATAAGTTTTGGAACAAATACAACTCCTATTTTCTAAGGGTTTTTTGTCCAATCCTAGGTTTACAAATCCTATAGGAAACACAATGCTCTGATACCATCTGTAAGGTTCCCAACCTTTAATAAGGTAGATATCCATGTGTTTACAATGCTAGTCCCTGGATCAATATCTAGCATCCACAGTTAAGATGTAATATCAAGAGACAAAGGTCATAATACAACTTTATAACCAGGAATAACATAATTTATTACATCTTACATAGCTCATTTGGCTATTACATTACATTGCAGCAAAATATCTATAAGCATGGGGTCCTTCATCTTCAAAGTGCCACAGGCAGACATGTTGGTTGTTGACTTTGTAATCCTAATCAACACATTTCACTAAATCAATCAAACCTGCAACATAACAAGTTACAGCCACAAGGGTCAATACATTTGAATTGTATTGGCAAGTGATACTATGGTAGCATAGTGGAGTCTATCATCTATATGCATTTGGCTAAGTGGAGCTTAGGCTTGCTTTGCTCAAAATATATTTTCCTTATCATTTGAAAACACTAAGTTTTTGCTTGACAAAATAATCTTTCCCAAGGCATCTCCTAATAGAAATTGGTGATCCTTTCAACCCTTGTTCAACCACAGGTTTTTAACTTAGAAATTTGGATGATGAGATTCTTGATAGCTTCCATGTCTTGATGCTCAATTGTCCTTTGCCAGGGACATGGCTAAGTACTTAGATTTTACACTTTGCAGAGGTGGTGCACTTTCCCCACAAGACTTGGTTTCACCAAGACAAGATCTTTCAGAAGCCTTCCCTAAGACCAAAATGGACGCGCTCCAACCTATCAAACCCCTACCACCAACTGTCCATTTGGCTAAGTTATTGCAACTTATATGATCCAGGCAGAGCCCATAATGCCAAGTGGCTGCACTTGAAGCTTCTCAACATTTGACATCGCAAATGTCTTTGTTCCTGGGTGGCCATCCACAAGTGAGATACACAAGGTAAACCATAAAAATGGGCCTTGTGAACCACTCAACACAAACCATTCCTTCCATTCCACCCAAGTGATTTATTTACTTAGTTGTTTTATTAAACAAAACTCAAGTCCTCAGACTTAGAAATTTTCCATAGCATGAATATATGTTCCACCCTTGTTTTCTATTAGCTAAGCTAAGCATGATAGTAGTAGGGATCTTAACTTAGGAAATTTTCTCTAAGGTTTCATCTACTAGGATTTCCCATAGCATGGTTTATACTTAGCAAAATTCCATGCAAATCTTACTTAGAAATATCACTAATGCATAGTGGAAATAATGGGACAAAAGTATGAAGCATCACTTGCCTTTTGGGTAGAGAGTATAAGTTCACTCCTTGTTCTTTGCAATGTTCACTCACTTCAATTCACTACAAATCAATCAAGCAAACAATATTTCAATCTACCATTCAAGCAATTCATCACATAAAATCATAAAATCAAAGTAATGCATGCAGGCATGCAAAAGATTGTTTTATTTGTAAAAGTGGTTTCTAATAAGTTATGAACATTTGGTAACACCATTTGGTCATTTTGTAAAGTGGCAAAACCATTTGCAAAAGATTCTACCTCTAAACCCTTTTTAAACCAAATCATTATTTCATGTGATTGAAATTGCCTTTAGCAAAGTAATAATTTTTTATAGGGTTTACCAAATACATTTTCAAGTCATAAAACTTGGTGTTTGGGGTCAGAGAGTTTATTCCAAAACATTTCTCAAAAGTTTTCTTCCAAAACCATTTTTAATAAATAAACCATATTTTTATTTGACTAGAATTGGTTTTAAATCCAAGATTCATTCTTTTGTTTCACCAAATACATTTTTGATACCACAAAGTGTTTCCTATGGTCAGTAGGTTCAAAACACACCATTTTCCAAATATTTTATCCTCAAAATCATTTTAGAATAATTTTTATAACCTAAACAAGCATACACAAGTTTCTGCAAAAACAAACATTTATCCAGAAGATTTTTACTAAACAAGGTGCATGGTTGGCTAGGGCTTGCCTTGCTGAATCCATTGATATAAAATTTGCAAAATTTGGACGTGTGGTTTGAAAGTTATGGATTTTTCAAATTGGCACATCTAATAGATCTATTCTGTTTTAAAACAAATCAACAGCGACACGTGTCCTATTCCTATTCGCAGATACCGCTTCGCTCGGATCACGCTCTCTGGTGCGTTGGATCAAGTCAGATCGAGCGGCACAGTTTGCGTACCCCTTCGGTGTTAAGTGAATCTATCTAGGCCCTACGATCTTCATCTAACGGTTATCAACACAGCGACCAAGAACTGGCGGTGCCTAGCGACGGTGAGCGGCGGCGATGATCGGCTAGCGGCGGAGCTGGCGCTAGAGGAAGCAAGGAAGAGTAGGGAGATGCTCACCAGGCTCAGGATAACACGGCGAAGCTCAAGGTACTCGCGGCTGGTCAAGGGGCACACTGGGGTTTCAGGAATTCCTCGTCGGAGTTGCGCCTGACGACGGCCACGCTCTGTCGTCGTCGAGGGCGGCACTACAGGTCACGAGAGAGCAAACGGAAAGCACGGTTAGACGCGCAAGGTCATGGCGATGATGCGTGCATGAAGGAGAAGGAGAGGGGCAGTCAGGTTCTTACCAGAGGAGTCGCCGGAGTAACAAACAGACGGTGGCGCTACTGTTCGTCGTTGTTGTCGACGCTGCAGAGCACGCGCGGGTGAGCTGGTGATACGGAAAGATGCGCCAGGGTCTGGGGAGTATGTGATCTTGGTCGGGGTGGCAAGGGGCGGTGTCTACTGGCCGGAATTGCTTGCGGAACTCGCCGGAGACAGTGGCAATGCGAGGCGGAATTGTCGTAGCCTGGTGGCTCCTGTGATGTGTGGTCTGGGGGAGAAGGAAGAGGGAAGCCTGACATTTATCACTGCGTGGTCACGGTGAGAGATTAACGCAGCATTAAGGCGAATTCATGCGAAGATTTAAATGGCAGGAACGAAAGCGGCGTTGTGGCACCGCGGTTCTGAAAAGACCGTGGCTTCTATGTGACATGCCAATCCCTGGATCGGTTCATTGGCCCACAATAGAATGAGATGAATAACATAGCAAAATATCCGTGTATCATGAATAACGAAGATCCAGAGTACCATTATTACAATAAAAGCTTAGCCCAAGGCTAGCTCAAATTATTCAGGTAGCAACATAAATAAAGTAAATCCTCCATTCTTCAAATTGCCCACAAGTGAATAAGTGCCGAGTGGAGTACCGTGGCCTATATCGATTACTCAGAATCGGAATATCCTGCAACATGAAACGTAGCAGCCCTGAAGGGTCAATACATGGAATGTATGGCAAGTAGAGCTAGTAAAGGAGACAATAGTGCTAACATCTACATGCATATTTGGCAAGTGGAGCTGTGTCTGGCTTACATTTCCAAATACCTTTGTCCTACTTTCTTAAACAGTTTTTGATTTTCTTTGAAAAGATCCCAATTAAGTTAACCCAACAATATTAAAATAATTATGAAATTGGAATGAGCGAGAAACATGTCATGGAATCAATATCAAGCAACTCAGTTGTCCATAACCGGGGACACGGCTAATCGATTAGATTATACACCCTGCAGAGGTTAGTACACTTTACCCATGTGACTTGGCCTGCCCAGCTCGGACCATCACTCTCATTTTGGGTGATGATAGGGAGAAGTCCAAGAAGAGACTGTTCGGGAAGTAGCTCCTCAATCCCGACGCGCACCGGTCCAACCTACCAAAATTCTACATCTCTGGATACGCGGGTTCGAGTTACCACAACCTACTAAGTCCAACCAACCGCCCATTCCATTATTGGCACATGGTTGTACACGTAAGCTACACAATAAAGAAGCCAATCAATTTCTCTTGATACCTGGGTGCCTTTCCGCAATGAAACCACCAAAAATTATCAATACCATCACACTCAGGGGACTCATTGATTAAGTTGTTTTAGTTTTCACAAACCAATACTTTTAGAAACAAGTCTCAATGATGTAACCCAGCCCTCGTTCAACATAGCATGGCTAAGCACATCTACCAATGGTGGTTCATCTACAAGGAAATCCCTACCACATAATAGGACATAGCATAGCGATAGTATCATCCTACACATGCATCTACAAAATACACGACAATGCATAGAAAATAGTAGGGCGATATCATGAACAAGGTAGCATCTACTTGCCTTGGTTGTAGCGGTCGGAAGAACAATCCACACACGAGCAAGCGTTGCACTCGTCACAATCTACACGATACAATTGCAATCATAAACAGACAATCCACAAGCATATGCAACAAAGATGATGCATGAAGGTATGCAAGACAAGTGGATTGGTGCTACAGCTGCACCACATAAAAGAAAACTGTAGAGGTACTGATTGCATGCATGGAAAATAGTTTTAGCACAAGGAAAACTATTATGGAAAAAGTAATGCTCCAAACTAGAGCTAGAACTTAAATAATTCACTACCGGTAGTGTACTGTTTGTAAAATCTTGGAAAAATTCTACCGCATAGGCATTGCTATTTAGGAACAGTACCAAATGGAATTACTCGAAAAGGAATTATAAAACTCCCGGAGTAATTAAAACACTACAGAAAGCCACTAGACAGTTTCTGCAGAAGTTTTCACTGTAAGCCTATCCTTTTAATTCACGATGAGATTCCCCTTGTTCCACTGAATCCAGGGACATATCATACGCGATTTTTGGAGCTACGGATCTTTTTCTACGAATTAATTACTTCATAAAGGCCATTAAGCTATTTGATTAAACTATACTAAACCTTGCTGCAAAAGTCTGAACCAAAGGTACAGCAAGATTCTACACGACTTACTGAATCTACACATTTTTTATTTGCAATTTTTGGCCCAGCGGTTTAATTTCTACGCAATTTACAAGTTTCTACCGAAATCTGCCAACTAAATCGATTAACGAAAATAACCAGTCAACTGTGTCTGTTGACTGGTCAACGCGTCTGCTGACTGGGCGCTGACTGGGCATCTGACTAGTCAACGCCTGGGTCTGACCAGTCAACGGCGGATCTGAACCGCTGATCTGGAATCTAACGGTGGCTGCAGGCTTACCGGGAACGAACGGCGAAGCGGACGGCGGCGAGTTCCGGACGGCGCGACGATCGATTCCGGCGACGGTGTTACCTGCGCGAGAGGGAGACGGTCAGTGCGTGGTTCGAGATAGTCAATGCGGCGCGCAAGACGGCGCGCGTGCGTGCGTGCGTGCGTGCGTGTGTGCGCGCGAAGGCGCGCAGCGGCGCAGCGCGAGCGGCGGCCAGCGCAGCACGGCGGGCAGGCGGCGTGGGCTGCAGCGGCAGCGGCAGCAGCGCTGCAGGCGAGCGCGCGCGCAAGCAGCGGCTGCAGCAGCGCGCAGCAGGGGCGGGTGTGGGGCGCTGAGGGGACGGGCGATGACGCGGCTCGGCGGCGGAGCAAGCGCAGCGCGGCGCTGCGAGCGGGAGGCGGCGCGTGCAGGGCGGCGGGGTCGCGGGCGCGAGGTGGCGATAGGCAGGCGGCGGGGTCGCGGGCTGCAGGCGGCGGGAATGGCGCGGAGGCGGCGGCGGCTCGCGGCCAGGAGGAGAAGGAGGTGGCGTGGCGGGTACCTGCTGGCGGCGGGGTGCGGCGATGGCGGGGTGCGGTTCCCGAGGGCGGGCGCGATCTACGAGGCGGGCAGGTGGCTGCTGCCCCTTTTGTGGGCCCCCACGCGGGTCCTAGTCCGAATCGGAACGAGATTGGAAAAGGACTCGGAAATCGGCCCGAAATTCGGACCGTTTTTCCGACGTTTCATAAAACGGCGATAACTCTTCCGTACGAGCTCCGAGTCGAACGATTTTTGCTCCTACGGTTTTGTAAATTCGAGGGGAACAATCTAGGGTCAAGGGTTGGACGAAACCACTATGCTACAAGGGTGGCAACACTAGTTCTTTAAAGCCTCCCGTAGGATCCTCGTAGCAAAATAGAATAGGGTTTCGAAAATAGCGTTTCGCCGATTCATTTCGATCGACGGTTTTGTATGGAAAAGCATGATGCAATTATGAATGATATGCAGAACCAAATCTAAAATTTGGGATGTGACAAGACTAACCCCCTTAAGATGAATCTCGTCCTCGAGATTCGGCGCGGCTAGCAAATAGGTGTGGGTAGTCCTCTCGGATGTCATCCTCACGTTCCCAAGTGGCTTCCTCTTCGGTGTGGTGGCTCCACTGCACCTTGCAAAACCTGATTGTCTTGGTACGGGTAATCCTTTCTGCTGTCTCCAGAATTTTGACCGGTTTCTCCTCATAGGTCAAATCGTTCTCAAGCTGAACCTCCTCTAGTGGTACAGTGTCCCTCAACGGTGTATCCACCATCTCCGGATGGCACTTCTTCAGCTGTGACACGTGGAACACATTGTGAACAGCGGACAGAGCTTCTGGCAACTCCAACTGATAAGCAACTTCTCCTTTGCGTGCTAAGACCCTGTACGGTCCAATAAATCGAGGTGCCAGCTTACCCTTAATTCCAAATCTCTTGATTCCACGAAGTGGCGACACTCTGAGGTATGCTCTATCACCAATCTCATACACCACTTCCTTGCGCTTGGCGTCAGCGTAGCTCTTCTGCCTTGATTGTGCTACCTTCAGTCTGTCCCTAATCAAGGCGACCTTCTCCTCAGCGTCCTTGATCAAATCAGGTCCAAACAACTGACGTTCTCCTACTCCATCCCATAGCAATGGTGTTCGGCACCGTTTCCCATATAGCACATCGAACGGTGACGTCTTGATGCTGGTTTGATAGCTGTTGTTGTAGGAAAACTCCGCATACAGCAAATTATCATCCCAACTAGAACCATGAGCCAAAGCGCAAGCTCTCAGCATGTCCTCCAAAATCTGATTCACCCTCTCGGTCTGTCCATCGGTCTGTGGGTGAAACGCTGTGCTAAACTCCAATCTAGTACCGAGTGACTCGTGTAGCTGGCGCCAGAAGTGTGAGGTAAATTGGGTGCCTCTATCAGATACGATACTCTTGGGAACTCCGTGTAGGCACACAATCCTGTCCATGTAAATCTTGGCCAACTTTGCACTCGTATAGGTCGTCTTCACCGGTATAAAGTGGGCTACCTTGGTCAAATGGTCGACCACTACCCAAATAGAGTCATATCCTGACCTGGTCCTGGGCAATCCTGTGATAAAATCCATTCCCACTCTATCCCACTTCCAATCCGGCACAGGCAATGGCTGTAGCAGTCCTGCTGGCTTCTGGTGTTCCGCCTTCACTCGGCTGCACACATCACATAGGGCAATATGCTTGGCGATATCTCCCTTCATGTTGTTCCACCAAAATCTGCTCTTCAAATCCATATACATCTTTGTGTTGCCCGGATGTATGGAGTATGGCGAGTTATGAGCCTCCTACAGAATCAACTCCCTTATCTCCGGGTCGCTGGGCACACACAAACGATCTCCATACCACAAGGTACCATGCTCATCCTCGCGAATATCCTTTTCCCGATTCTCCTTCATCTTTTCCTTTATCTCCTCTATCTCCTTGTCTCCCACCTGAGCCTTTACGATTCTATCCTGTAGTGTCGGTTGGACTTCCATTGTAGCCAGGTATCCTTCAGACACTACTTCCAGTCTAAGGTCCTTGAATTGCTTGCACAAATCCTCAGGCAATTCACCAACTGTCAATCCATTGGCATAAACCTTCCGGCTCAGAGCATCTGCTACTACATTGGCCTTTCCTGGGTGGTATTGTAGATTCATATCATAGTCCTTGATAAGCTCCAACCATCTCCTTTGCCTCATGTTCAGTTCCTTCTGCGTGAATATGTACTTCAGGCTCTTGTGGTCGGTGTACACATCACAGTGTTTTCCCATTAAGTAATGCCTCCATACCTTGAGCACATGAACCACTGACGCTAACTCCAAGTCGTGTGTGGGGTAATTCCGCTCATGGTGCTTGAGTTGTCGCGAGGCATATGACACTACTCTCCCATATTGCATCAGCACACTCCCAAGTCCCTGTCGAGAAGCATCACAGTACACTTGGAAATCCTTCTGAAGATCTGGCAAACACAGAACAGGCGCGGTCACTAGTCGACGCTTCAGTTCCTGAAAGCTGGCTTCACATGTGTCTGACCATTCAAACTTCCTCTCCTTCTTCAGAAGTTCAGTCATCGTCTTAGCAATCTTGGAGAAGTTTTCAATGAACCTCCAGTAATATCCAGCAAGTCCCAGAAAGCTTCGAATCTCTCCCGCATTCTTGGGTGCTTCCCACTCAGTTACTGCAGTCACTTTGCTTGGATCAACAACGACTCCTTCTCCTGACACTACGTGTCCAAGAAATCCAACAGTGTTAAGCCATAATTCACACTTGCTGAATTTGGCATACAACTTGTGTTCCCTCAGCTTCTCCATAATCAGTCGCAGGTGTTTCTCATGCTCGGCATCATCCTTGGAATATATCAGTATGTCATCAATGAACACTACCACGAACTTGTCCAAGTACTCCATAAATACCTTGTTCATCATGGTCATGAAGTATGCCGGAGCATTCGTTAGTCCAAAAGACATAACTGTATACTCATATAAACCATACCTAGTGGTGAAGGCGGTTTTTGGTACGTCCTGCTCTCAGATCTTCAATTGGAAGTACCCTGATCGCAGATCAATCTTGCTGAACACCTTTGCTCCTTCCAGTTGATCAAACAAATCATTTATGTTCGGCAGAGGGTACTTGTTCTTGATGGTTACTTCATTCAGCGAGCGATAGTCCACCACTAATCTCTTGCTGTTATCTTTCTTCTCCACAAACAGAACAGGTGCACCCCATGACGACGAACTAGGCTGAATGAATCCCTTTTCCAGCTGCTCTTTCAACTGCTTCTTCAACTCCTTCAGCTCATCCACATCCATCTTATATGGTTTCTTTGCTATTGGTCCTGTTCCCGGCATCAGGTCGATAAGAAACTCTACATCCCTGTCAGGTGGCATCCCTGGCAGCTCTTCCGGAAACACGTCAGGGTAATCCCTAATTACTGGCACAGTATCCATGCTAACCCCCTTAAGAGAATTCAACTTACACCTTTCCGGTCTTGAGCCGACTTGAATCTAATCCTCTTACCATCCGGGGTTTTGAGTGAAGCGGCTCGCTGTGCATAATCTATGTGTCCCCCATGCATAGACATCCAATCCATACCCAGAATAACATCTAATCCCTATGATTCCAACACTACCAAATGTGCACTGAAGTTGTGTGTTCCAATCCTCATAGTCAAGTCGCGGCATCCCGCGCTAGCTATCATATCTCCTCCAGGTGAACTCACTCTAATAGACCTTTTCATAGACTCAGTAGGTAACTTATACTTATCCACAAATGCCCTTGATATGAATGAATGCGATGCACCAGTATCGAAAAGTATAAGTGCGGGGTAAGTGTTGATTGGGCACTTACCAATCACAAGGTCAGGCTCATCTGGAATCTCCTCCACATTCATGTGGTTCACTGTGGCCTTCTCGCTGTTGGTTGGCTTCAGTCCTTTCCTCTCCGGACAGTTGTCAGCATAGTGTCCCTTCTGTTTACACTTGAAGCATGTCACCTCACTCAGATCCTTCTTCACAAAGCTGCGATCACGGTTGCGGTCATGTCCACCGTGTCCTCCGGAGTGGTGAGAGTGTCCTCCCTTGTGGTTGTGGTGGCTGCTCCTATGGTTGTCATGACGATGACCATCGCCTCCATGGTGGTGGCGGTCATGGCTCCCATGGTCACTTCCTCCATGCTTGGAATATCCATCATATGAAGTGCGGGACTTGTGATGTGAACCAGAGTGGTGATTGTTGCTCTTTCTCTTGCGGTTCTCCACCTGTTTGTGCTTCCCTTCCAAGATCCTGGCCTTGTCCATAACCTCCTGGAAAGTGGGGCAGTAAACCACAAGTAGTTGTACTGAAAGCTCATCACTGAGGCCATCCAGGAATCTCTCCCTCCTTTTTGCATCAGTGTCAACATCCTCAGGTGCATAACGGGACAGGTTGTTGAACTCCTCAATGTACTCAGCCACGGTGCGATTGGTTTGGCGCAAGTTGCGGAACTCCTTCCTCTTCAGGCTCAGAACTCCTGAAGACACGTGGTTGGTCTTGAAACCTTCCTCAAACATTGCCTAAGTCACAGTATTCAGCGGGTGGGTGATCTGAAAAGTGTCCCACCAAGAAGCGGCTGGTCCCTCCAGTATCAGTGCATCCGACAGTTACTAGATCCTTGTTGACTGAACGCAACCAGTCGAGAGCAACCATTGGTTCCATTGCAGTAGAGAACTTAGCTGGCCTTAACCTCAGAAATCTGGTGAGAGCATCTCCCTGAGACTGATTGTTTCCATTGTTGTTGTTCTGATTTGCCATGAACTGAGTCATCACTTGGGTCAGCTGTGCCTGAGCTGCCATGAGCTGCTCCAACTCAGTGGGTTGACAGCGGGGAGGCATCTGCGGTTCAGCACAGGTAAGTTTAGAAAGAATCAACTACGACAATAGGATTCTATCCATGCATATGATCAAACAACAACAAACAATAGCAGACAATCACAAGCAGGCAACACATCAACAAACAAGTGATCCAGCAACATCCCAGGGGTTATCCTAGCAGTATATATCTACTGAAATAGTTTTACAAGAGTTGGCAATGGTTAACTAAACAGTTGATCATCTAAACAACAAAAACAGCAATCTGCCAGAACAGTCCAGCAGCGTTCACGAATTTTTCCGCCTGACTTAAACTCGTCAGAAAAAATAGCTTATTTTTTCACATATAGTACAGATAGTTTAGCATCAGCCCAATTTTTTTCAAATTTTTCCGAGTTACCAGAAAAATATGAAAAATCGCTCAGTATTGCTGTATCAGCAGAAAACTGCAGCGAAAATAACACAGATAGTAACCAAAATTGCCATAACTCTTTCATAAAATTCGCACAAATAATTCCTGGGATATTGGAGTACACAAATAAGCAACCAAACACTCTTAAACTAACACGAACTAAGTTTCACATCGATCGAGACTAATCCTAACGAATTTGCCTAACGTGGACTAACTGGTGGACTTCTATCTACTCCTTGAAGAGGTTGCGGTAGGTCCTTGCTGTCATGCGTTGGGGCTTCGGCTCGTGGTACAGCCATGGCGGCGGAGTGTACACTTCTCTTGAATCATCACTTGAGATCTCAAACTCCACCTCTTCTGGATCCTCCTCTTCTTCACTCTCAGCTGCAACTACAACAGCTTCATCTCCTCCACCATCATCGTCTCCATCATCATCATCCTCGTCCTCATCATCATCATCATCGTCTCCACTGTCATCATCATCCCCATTGTTGCCATCATCTCCATTGTCATCATCAGAGGGTGGATTCAGCTGTGCTTGGAGAGCGGCAATCTGGACTGTCATAGCTTCAATAGTTTGATCCCTTTCCTGGACGGTCCCTTGCAACTGTTGTATGTTCTGGGTGTTCTCCTGCACAGTACCATGAAGATGAGCTATGGTTGCATCTCTGGCTATCAGGGCATTCTCCAGAACTCCCACAGCTTCATGCAAGGTGTCAATCTCCTGTCCTGGGACCACCATACCATTGCGATCAAAGTCTGCAATCTCCTTTATCATCATCACTTTCTCAGCTAGAGCTCCATTCTCCCTTTCCATGTCCTCTATGTGCCTCCGACGGGGCGGCATGTTGTTCCTGTCGCCCGGGGTAATCACAATGTGGCCATCTTCATCACGCCTCCCATAGTCACGGTAGGGTGAATCTGCTGGCAGTAGGTGTCGGACTTGATGGCACTGGCGAGACAGGGCTTCATGTATGGCCAAGTTGATTCCAAGTCCCCAGTTGCAGTATGTCTTGGTGTAGATCAAGTGCACGGGGTTTGGCAAGGCGGCATCTCTGAATATGAAGGTAGTGATCTCCCATGCATCCTCTCCATATCCATAGGTGTACAACCTCCTTCCCTTGAACATGGGTAGTGGCAATCCCAATGACTGCGAGAGCTGTGCTAACTGCCTTGCAAAGGGCCTTGGTGACTCCATGGTGGCATACTCAGTCCCGACTTCTCCCATCTATCAAGTAAAAGAGGAAAGTGTGAGAATAGCATATGGTAAGAATATACGAGGGTGAGAGGCATAAGAGGAAAGACAGAGTTAATATAGGCTTTAATAAATCTATGGCTTCCTAATCCAATCCTAGGTCACGATCCTACAGTCGACACACGGGCTCTGATACCATCTTGTGACACCGCGGTTCTGAAAAGACCGTGGCTTCTATGTGACATGCCAATCCCTGGATCGGTTCATTGGCCCACAATATAATGAGATGAATAACATAGCAAAATATCCGTGTATCATGAATAACGAAGATCCAGAGTACCATTATTACAATAAAAGCTTAGCCCAAGGCTAGCTCAAATTATTCAGGTAGCAACATAAATAAAGTAAATCCTCCATTCTTCAAATTTCCCACAAGTGAACAAGTGCCGAGTGGAGTACCATGGCCTATATCGATTACTCAGAATCAGAATATCCTGCAACATGAAACGTAGCAGCCCCGAAGGGTCAATACATGGAATGTATGGCAAGTAGAGCTAGTAAAGGAGACAATAGTGCTAACATCTACATGCATATTTGGCAAGTGGAGCTGTGTCTGGCTTGCATTTGCAAATACCTTTGTCCTACTTTCTTAAACAGTTTTTGATTTTCTTTGAAAAGATCCCAATTAAGTTAACCCAACAATATTAAAACAATTATGAAATTGGAATGAGCGAGAAACATGTCATGGAATCAATATCAAGCAACTCAGTTGTCCATAACCGGGGACACGGCTAATCGATTAGATTATACACCCTGCAGAGGTTAGTACACTTTACCCATGTGACTTGGCCAGCCCATCTCGTACCATCACTCTCATTTTGGGTGATGATAGGGAGAAGTCCAAGAAGAGACTGTTCGGGAAGTAGCTCCTCAATCCCGACGCGCACCGGTCCAACCTACCAAAATTCTACATCTCTGGATACGCGGGTTCGAGTTACCACAACCTACTAAGTCCAACCAACCACCCATTCCATTATTGGCACATGGTTGTACACGTAAGCTACACAATAAAGAAGCCAATCAATTTCTCTCAATACCTAGGTGCCTTTCTGCAATGAAACCACCAAAAATTATCAATACCATCACACCCAGGGGATTCATTGATTAAGTTGTTTTAGTTGTCACAAACCAATACTTTTAGAAACAAGTCTCCATGATGTAACCCAGCCCTCATTCAACATAGCATGGCTAAGCACATCTACCAACGGTGGTTCATCTACAAAGAAAGCCCTACCACATAATAGGACATAGCATAGCGATAGTATCATCCTACACATGCATCTACAAAATACACGACAATGCATAGAAAATAGTAGGGCGATATCATGAACAAGGTAGCATCTACTTGCCTTGGTTGTAGCGGTCGGAAGAACAATCCACACACGAGCAAGCGTTGCACTCGTCACAATCTACACGATACAATTGCAATCATAAACATACAATCCACAAGCATATGCAACAAAGATGATGCATGAAGGTATGCAAGACAAGTGGATTGGTGCTACAGCTGCACCACATAAAAAAAACTGTAGAGGTACGGATTGCATGCATGGAAAATAGTTTTAGCGCAAGGAAAACTATTATGCAAAAAGTAATGCTCCAAACTAGAGCTAGAACTTAAATAATTCACTACCGGTAGTGTACTGTTTGTAAAATCTTGGAAAAATTCTACTGCATAGGCATTGCTGTTTAGGAACAGTACCAAATGGAATTACTCGAAAAGGAATTATTAAACTCCCGGAGTAATTAAAACACTACAGAAAGCCACTAGACAGTTTCTGTAGAAGTTTTCACTGTAAGCGTATCCTTTTAATTCACGATGAGATTCCCCTTGTTCCACTGAATCCAAGGACATATCATACGTGATTTTTGGAGCTACGTATCTTTTTCTATGAATTAATTACTCCATAAAGGCCATTAAGCTATTTGATTAAACTGTACTAAACCTTGCTGCAAAAGTCTGAACCAAAGCTACAGCAAGATTCTACACGACTTACTGAATCTACACATATTTTATTTGTAATTTTTGGCCCAGCGGTTTAATTTCTACGCAATTTACAAGTTTCTACCGAAATCTGCCAACTAAATCGATTAACGAAAATAACCAGTCAACTGTGTCTGTTGACTGGTCAACGCGTCTGCTGACTGGGCGTCTGACTTGTCAACGCCTGGGTCTGACCGGTCAACGGCTGATCTGAACCGCTGATCTGGAATCTAACGGTGGTTGCAGGCTTACAGGGAACGAACGGCGAAGCGGACGGCGGCGAGTTCTGGACGGCGCGGCGATCGATTCCGGCGACGGTGTTACCTGCGTGAGAGGGAGACGGTCAGCGCGTGGTTCGAGATAGTCAACGCGGCGCGCAAGACGGCGCGCGTGCGTGCGTGCGTGCGTGCGTGTGTGCGCGCGAAGGCGCGCAGCGGCGCAGCGCGAGCGGCGGCCAGCAGCGGGCAGCGCAGCACGGCGAGCAGGCGAGCGCGCGCGCAAGCAGCGGCTGCAGCAGCGCGCAGCAGGGGCGGGTGCGAGGCGCTGCAGGGGCGGGCCATGACGCGGCTCGGCGGCGGCGCAAGCGCAGCGCGGCGCGGCGAGCGGGAGGCGGCGCGTGCAGGGCGGCGGGGTCGCGGGCGCGAGGTGGCGATCGGCAGGCGGCGGGGTCGCGGGCTGCAGGCGGCGGGGATGGCGTGGAGGCGGCGGCGGCTCGCGGCCAGGAGGAGAAGGAGGTGGCGCGGCGGGTACCTACTGGCGGCGGGGTGCGGCGATGGCGGCGGCGGCGGGAGCCTGGCGGACAGCGGCGGCGTGGGCCGAAGGGAGGCGGCGCAGCGATCGAGAGGAGGCGGCGGGGTGCGGTTCCTGAGGGCGGGCGCGATCTACGAGGCGGGCAGGTGGCGGCTGCCCCTTTTGTGGGCCCCCACGCGGGTCCTAGTCCGAATCGGAACGAGATTGGAAAAGGACTCAGAAATCGGCCCGAAATTCGGACCGTTTTTCCGACGTTTCATAAAACGGCGATAACTCTTCCGTACGAGCTCCGAATCGAACGATTTTTGCTCCTACGGTTTTGTAAATTCGAGGGGAACAATCTAGGGTCAAGGGTTGGACGAAACCACTATGCTACAAGGGTGGCAACACTAGTTCTTCTAAAGCCTCCCGCAGGAGCCTCGTAGCAAAATAGAATAGGGTTTCGAAAATAGCGTTTCGCCGATTCATTTCGATCGACGGTTTTGTATGGAAAAGCATGATGCAATGCTATGAATGATATGCAGAACCAAATGTAAAATTTGGGATGTGACAGGCGTCTGGGGGAAGAAGGGGTCGTCGCGGGTAGGGGAGAAAGAGCTGGCGATGGGATCCGCTTGGCAGCGTGAGAGAAAGAGAGGGAACGGGGTCCACCAGTCAATGTCTTTGCGGGTTTAATCGTTGGTTCGAATCGTTTTTCTGCGGGAGAGGAGCAGTGGGCTAGGTTCGGCTTAGTTGGGCCAGACTAGTTGGGCTGGGTCCTTTTCATATTTTTTTCTGTTCTGTTTTTTTTTCCTTTTCTCTTTTGATTTTTCTATTTTGATTTTGTTTAACCAATTCAAACACTTATTTGATTTCAAATCTTTGCCAGATTTTGTGTAGGTTTAGATACTAGTTATTAGCACATTTCGATGCCAATTTTTGAATAAAAACTTTATTCTTTTTGGAGTCTTTTATTTTCTCAAAATAGGTTCTAGTTTTAAATCAAATAGATTTAATAATATTTCTAAACACCATTTGATTTTTCCAAAACCTTCCAAAATCTTTTCAGTAGGTTTTAATTACTTAAGGAGGTGTCAAATAATTCATCTTGAATTATTTGGAAAAGTTTTTAATAAGATTTATTAATCATTTAAAATTGGGTATTTGTTTTAATTCCAATAGGATTTGGTTTAGGCCATTTCGGCAATTCTTTATCCAATATTTTTATTTGGATTGGGATTATAATTCATTCCACTTGTTTAAAGATTTGGCCAAGATTTGGTTTGATCTTTAATATTCTTTATTTAATATTTCTTTCTTCATCTTATAAAATCTATATCTTTTTATTTAGAGATCCAAACTTGGTGATTCCAATTTGTGAATTCTTATTTGATATTTCTTTATCCAATTAAATATCTTTAGGATCCTTTGCTCACCACTTGGTATGGATTTTAGATAAGGGCTTTATTGGCTTTGGAAATTCAATTCCTTTATTAAATCCCTAAGATTTAATTTATGGCTCCAAATTGAGTGAAACCAATTTCCATGGTCTTATAATATTTCTATTTGTCTTTCTTAATCATTTGTGAATGTTTGTTGATCAATTTTTATATGGATCAAATCCATGGATTTGGAGATACTTTGGAAATGATTTTATTCCATTTGGGTTTAGGGTTTGGATTTATTTTCCAAGTGTTCAAATTTCCAGATACATTCATTGAGGAATGCAATTCCCTTGATTTGGATTTTGTTGGATTCAAACTTTTACCAAAGTTTGTTCAATATGGGATTTTAAGTTTCCTTTTAGAAACAAAAGTTTCTTTTCACCCTGATTTTCAACAAAAATTTATTTTGTTTATTTTATTTTTCACATTACAAGATTTGGAAAATCTTGGGATGTGACAGGCTACCACCCTTAAAATAAATCTCGTCCCGAGATTTGGGAAGGCTAGGGTTTACAAGTTGGCTCAAAAGCATCTAGGGTACTACCACCCTTAAAAATTTTCCAACTAGATCACTTCTTGACTTGCTTGGGGTCTTGTTGAAACTTCCCTGGACACTTGTATGCATAATGGCCTAGCTCTTTGCATTTGAAACACATCACTTGGCTGATATCTTTCTTTTCCTTGGGTATCAATTATTCTTGTTTATTTCCTTGGTTCTTCTTATTTACTGGGCAATCACTGGCATAGTGTCCCATTTCTTTGCAATTGTAACATTGCAACTGGCTTATGTCCTTCTTCTTCTTCTTCTTCTTCTTCTTCTTCTTCTTCTTCTTGGGTTTCTCCAAAGCTAGGAGTTCTTCTAGTTCATGCTCTTCATATCTCACCTCAAAGGTGGGAAATCTTTCTCTCTTCTTGGGGCATTTACTAGAGATATGACCTTCTTCTTCACAAGAGTAGCAACACTTTGTGGTCACTTTGGATTTGGCTTTATGTGGCATGGTTCAGACTTTGCCTTCATCCATCTTGGTAGAAGTTGTTCCCTTATGGAGGTTTCCAAACATTTGATGCATTCCATCTTGCTTCATTTGTTGAACTATAGGATAGATGGGGCATTGAATAGGGGCATGATCATTTCCTTCACATAGGAAACAAGTCTCTTGAGATGTGGGGCATTGATTAGTTGGATGTTTCTCTTCACAATTAGGGCATTGATCTTCATGCTCCTTGGATGTATGATCCTTGTATCCACAAATATTGCATGCTTGGGTTCCTTCTAGAATAACATCTTTGTCATCCTTGTTGTCATTAGCTCCTTGGGAAGGGCTTTCTCCCATGTTGGTCATTTGAGTAGCCATCCCTTGCAACAGTTGGGATTGAAGTTTCAAAATATTTTGTATGGCTGGGTCTAATCCATTGTTGTTGGCTAAAAGCTGAGTTGTCACTTGGCTCAACTGGGTTTGGTTTTCTAGTAGTTGTTCTCTCATGTTGTTCTCTTGGTTGTTGTTGTTGTCACCATCCTTGATGTTGGAATCTCTTGGAGAAGTCATTTGTTTGGGTTGGATTGGGATTAGAATAGGCAAAATATTTCTAAGGGAATACTTCTAATCACACTCATCACAATTCACACAAGCAATGTGCAAGCAATCACAAACAAACATTCCACTCAAAAAACAAAGTTCAAGCACATTTTTAGGCAACCAAAAATATTTTGTTACACCACATAAGTTGGTGGGTTTGACTTAAACTAAATATGGTGGTCCATCTATATGGTTCACTTGAAATTTTCCTTCCTTCTTGGTTGATTCTTCTTGAATGAGATCATGGTTTCCTTGGAAAAAAAATTCTTGAATCTTGGTCACAAAACTTCAAGGCGATGATGAATCTCAAGTTGTGTTTCCTTAGTCTTCAAGTCTTGAGCAACATTTCTTGTCTCACTTGTAGTCCTTAGTGATATCCAAGTTGATGTCCTTGGTGAAAATGTTGAAGATGTTGAAGTCATTAGAGTTGAAGATGTTGAATTCATTAGAGTTGATGAAGTCCTTTGCACATGGTGAAGTCTTTGGTCATGGGGTAGGCTTTGTCCATCAAGTTTGAAATAGAAGAGATGTAGATTCAATAAAATGGTTTGAGGAAAGAGTTTACAAGATTGTTTTGTAAATAAGTTTTGGAACAAATATAACTCCTATTTTCTAAGGGGTTTTTGTCCAATCCTAGGTTTACAAATCCTACAGGCAACACAATGCTCTGGTACCATCTGTAAGGTTCCCAACCTTTAATAAGGTAGAGATACATGTGTTTACAATGCTAGTCCCTGGATCAATAGCTAGCATCCATAGTTAAGATGTAATATCAAGAAACAAAGGTCATAATACAAATTTATAACCAGGAATAACATAATTTATTATATCTTACATAGATCATTTGGCTATTACATTACATTGCAGCAGAATATCTATAAGCATGGGTCCTTCATCTTCAAAGTGCCACAGGCAGACATGTTGGTTGTAGACTTTGTAATCCTAATAAACACACTTCACTAAATCAATCAAACCTGCAACATAACAAGTTACAGCCACAAGGGTCAATACGTTTGAATTGTATTGGCAAGTGATACTATGGTAGCATAGTGGAGTCTATCATCTATATGCATTTAGCTAAGTGGAGCTTAGGCTTGCTTTGCTCAAAATAGATTTTCCTTATCATTTGAAAACACTAAGTTTTTGCTTGACAAAATAATCTTTCCCAATGCATCTCCCAATAGAAATTGGTTATCCTTTCAACCCTTGTTCAACCACAATTTTTTAACTTAGAAATTTGGATGATGAGATTCTTGATAGCTTCCATGTCTTGATGCTCAATTGTCCTTTGCCAGGGACATGGCTAAGTACTTAGATTTTACACTCTACAGAGGTGGTGCACTTTCCCCACAGGACTTGGTTTCACCAAGACAAGATCTTTCAGAAGCCTTCCCTTAGACCAAAATGGACGCGCTCCAACCTATAAAACCCCTACCACCAACTGTCCATTTGGCTAAGTTATTGCAACCTATATGATCCAGGCAGAGCCCATAATGCCAAGTGGATGCACTTGAAGCTTCTCAACATTTGACATCTCAAATGTCTTTGTTCCTGGGTGGCCATCCACAAGTGAGATACACAAGGTAAACCATAAAAATGGGCCTTGTGAACCACTCAACACAAACCATTCCTTCCATTCCACCCAGGTGATTAATTTACTTAGTTGTTTTATTAAACAAAACTCAAGTCCTCAGACTTAGAAATTTTCCATAGCATGAATATATGTTCCACCCTTGTTTTCTATTAGCTAAGCTAAGCGTGATAGTAGTAGGGATCTTAACTTAGGAAATTTTCTATAAGGTTTCATCTACTAGGATTTCCCATAGCATGGTTTATACTTAGCAAAATTCCATGCAAATCTTACTTAGAAATATCACTAATGCATAGTGAAAATAATGGGACAAAAGTATGAAGCATCACTTGCCTTTTTGGTAGAGAATATAAGTTCACTCCTTGGTCTTTGCAATGTTCACTCACTTCAATTCACTACAAATCAATCAAGCAAAAAATATTTCAATCTACCATTCAAGCAATTCATCACATAAATTCATAAAATCAAAGTAATGCATGCACGCATGCAAAAGATTGTTTTATTTGTAAAAGTGGTTTCTAATAAGTTATGAACATTTGGTAACACCATTTGGTCATTTTGTAAAGTGGTAAAACCATTTGCAAAAGATTCTACCTCTAAACCCTTTTTAAACCAAATCATTATTTCATGTGATTGAAATTGCCTTTAGCAAAGTAATAATTTTTTATAGGGTTTACCAAATACATTTTCAAGTCATAAAACTTGGTGTTTGGGGTCAGAGAGTTTATTCCAAAACATTTCTCAAAGGTTTTCTTCCAAAACCATTTTTAATAAATAAACCATATTTTTATTTGACTAGAATTGGTTTTAAATCCAAGATTCATTCTTTTGTTTCACCAAATACATTTTTGATACCACAAAGTGTTTCCTATGGTCAGTAGGTTCAAAACACACCATTTGCTAAATATTTTATCCTCAAAATCATTTTAGAATTAATTTTATAACCTAAACAAGCATACACAAGTTTCTACAAAAACAAACATTTTACCAGAAGCTTTTTACTAAACAAGGTGTATGGTTGGCTAGGGCTTGCCTTGCTGAATCCATTGATATAAAATTTGCAAAATTTGGACGTGTGGTTTGAAAGTTCTGGATTTTTCAAATTGGCACATCTAATAGATCTATTCTGTTTTAAAACAAATCAACAGGGACACGTGTCCTATTCCTATTCGCAGATACTCACCAGGCTCAGGAGAACACGGCGAAGCTCAAGGTACTCGCGGCTGGTCAAGGGGCGCACTGGGGTTTTAGGAATTCCTCGTCGGAGTAGCGCCTGACGATGGCCACGCTCTGTCATCGTCGAGGGCGGCACTACGGGTCACGAGAGAGCAAACGGAAAGCACGGTTAGACGCGCAAGCTCATGGAGATGATGCGTGAGTGAAGGAGAAGGAGAGGGGCGGTCAGATTCTTACCAGAGGAGTCGCCGGAGTAACAAACAGACGGTGGCGCTACTGTTCGTCGTTGTTGTCGACGCTGTAGAGCACGCGCGGGTGAGCTGGTGATACGGAAAGATGCGCCAGGGTCTGGGGAGTATGTGAGCTTGGTCGGGGTGGCAAGGGGCGGTGTCTACTGGCCGAAATTGCTTGCGGAACTCACCGGAGACAGTGGCAATGCGAGGCGGAATTGTCGCAGCCTGGTGGCTCTTGTGAGGTGTGGTCTGGGGGAGAAGGAAGAGGGAAGCATGGCGTTTATCACTGCGTGGTCACGGCGAGAGATTAACGCAGCATTAAGGCGAATTCATGCGAAGATTTAAACGGCAGGAATGGCAACGACGTCTGGGGGAAGAAGGGGTCGTCGCGGGTAGGGGAGAAAGAGCTGGCGGTGGGGTCCGCTTGGCAGCGTGAGAGAAAGAGAGGGAATAGGGTCCACCAGTTAGTGTCTTTGCGGGTTTAATCGTTGGTTCGAATTGTTTTTCTGCGGGAGAGGAGCAGTGGGCTAGGTTGGGCTTAGTTGGGCCAGACTAGTTGGGTTGGGTCCTTTTCATATTTTTCTCTGTTCTGTTTGTTTTTCCTTTTCTCTTTTGATTTTTCTGTTTTGATTTTGTTTAACCAATTCAAACACTTATTTGATTTCAAATCTTTGCCAGATTTTGTGTAGGTTTAGATACTGGTTAGTAGCACATTCTGATGCCAATTTTTGAATAAAAACTTTATTCTTTTTGGAGTCTTTTATTTTCTCAAAATAGGTTCTAGTTTTAAATCAAATAGATTTAATAATATTTCTAAACACCATTTGGTTTTTCCAAAACCTTCCAAAATCTTTTCAGTAGGTTTTAATTACTTAAGGAGGTGTCAAATAATTCATCTTGAATTATTTGGAAAAGTTTTTAATCAGATTTATTAATCATTTAAAATTGGGTATTTGTTTTAATTCCAATAGGATTTGGTTTAGGCCATTTTGGCAATTCTTTATCCAATATTTTTATTTGGATTGTGATTATAATTCATTCCACTTGTTTAAATATTTGGCCAAGATTTGGTTTGATCTTTAATATTCTTTATTTAATATTTCTTTCTTCATCTTATAAAATCTATATCTTTTTATTTAGAGATCCAAACTTGGTGATTCCAATTTGTGAATTCTTATTTGATATTTCTTTATCCTTTTAAAGATCTTTAGGATCCTTTGCTCACCACTTGGTATGAATTTTAGATAAGGGCTTTATTGGCTTTGGAAATTCAATTCCTTTATTAAATCCATAAGATTTTATTTATGGTTCCAAATTGAGTGAAACCAATTTCCATGGTCTTATAATATTTCTATTTGTCTTTCTTGATCATTTGTGAATGTTTGTTGATCAATTTTTATATGGATCAAATCCATGGATTTGGAGATACTTTGGAAATGATTTTATTCCATTTGGGTTTAGGGTTTGGATTTATTTTCCAAGTGTTTAAATTTCTAGATACATTCATTGAGGAATGCAATTACCTTGATTTGGATTTTGTTGGATTCAAACTTTTACCAAAGTTTGTTCAAGATGGGATTTTAAGTTTCCTTTTAGAAACAAAAGTTTCTTTTCGCCCTGATTTTCAACAAAAATTTATTTTGTTTATTTTATTTTTCACATTACAAGATTTGGAAAATCTTGGGATGTGACATTAATCAAGCAAAATACATCCAAGACATGCTCAAGAGGTTCAAGATGACGGATCTTAATGGCGTTGCTACACCAATGAAAACTAAATGTCATCTCGACCTTAATCCAAAGGGTAAAGATGTGGACCAAAAGGTATACCAATCCAGGATCGGCTCTCTCCTTTACCTCCGTGCATCTAGACCCAATATTGTGTTGAGTGTAGGAGTGTGTGCAAGGTATCAAGTTGCTCCTAAACAAAGCCACCTAGTGGGGGTCAAGAGAATCTTCCGATATTTGGTTCATTCCCCAAACTTTGGTATATGGTATCCCAAGGACTCTAATTTCTCTCTGTGTGGATATACAGACTCAGATTGGGCTGGTGAAAATCAACTTCTGGTGCATGTCAATTCTTGGGCAGGTCTCTAGTATGTTGGTCTTTAAAGAAACAAAATTGTATATATCTCTCCACCGCCGAAGCTGAATATGTGGCTACTGCAAGTGCTTGTATGCAATTATTATGGATGAGGTAAACTTTAAAGAAATACGGTGTCAATTGTGACAAAGTGCCTCTTTTATGCGATAATGAAAGTACTATTAAAATTGCATATAATCCGGTGCATCACACAAGGACAAAGCATATTGAGATTCACAATCATTTTATTCGGGATCATGTTGTTCGTGGTGATATTTGATGACTGCAAGTGCACAGATCGTTTGTAGCTAGTTTCAAAATAAAGATATCGATCCCACATGGCGCAAGAGTCTGAAGTCTAAGAATTCTTGAAATAAATACTGAAAATAGAAATGCTAAATAAAGTTCCAAGTGACAAGATAAAATGCGACTATTGCATAGAAAGGTGTTTTGGGGGTTTTGGTATAAGAGAAAAATGAGTAAAGTAAACAAAACTGAATACAGAAAATAAGTATCACGTATGTAAAAGAGATTTGAAACTTCAGTGGGAAAAAGCGTAATTAGGGATTAGCGGATACACCACTAGCATTATAAAGGGATAAGGTAAAGATTATTATCATGAATATCTCAACTATGTATGTGTGGGAGGAACTCCGTATTTGGACAGTGGGGTAGCAACCACTGCTCAAATCATCCTCATAACCACAACAGACAGCAATCAACATCAATCGAATTACTGCGCTATTAAGGTACATAATCTCGTAGGATGTATCCCATGGCATGGATAGTATTTTGTGAGTTTCCTTAATTCCCATGTTGATTTGTAAGGAGTGTCAACAGCTTTATAGTCACTGTAAGTGCTAACATCCCCCCATCTACCAACAAGTAGTGCCCTACATCAAGTCCCCACAAGAGGCAAATATTGATAGGTCAACTTCTCCCAACATCAAGATGTAGACAATCTAACACATGATCACAGTGATGAATATCATAATAAACTTTATCTTATCTCAATATCATGCTAGGGTTTCTCCATATCCCCAAGAACTAATGATCTACTCAGACATGGAGGCAATCAACATCATGACAAAAGTAATGGAATCTATCATAGATGAATAGTACTTGTATAAATCCACAATGAGTACGGAAATTACAACAAGATCTAGACAAGATGTAGATGGATGGATGGAGATGGTGGTGATGCAGTTGTTGATGATGAAGATCGATGCCTTAGCCTCCTGGATCTACGTAGGGTGGAGATGGATCCCCGGTGGATGAGTTACCCCTCCAGATGCCTTCCGGAGGTTAGGTTTCAGTGATTTCTGGGTGTTCTGTATGTCGTCTCTCTGAGGTGAAACTATTTGAGGAGGCGGAGACAACGCTAACTATACGGCAGGAACTATACGACCGGAATATTTACTCCCATTGTATAGTTGGTCGTTAACCCTTCTGTATCCTCCAATTGCTTCGGATTTTCTTCTGGTGCTATTAATATTTCCCAAATAAGCAATTTACGTAGTTTTTGGCTCCTTTCATTCCAATATAACTAGTCCAAGAATTGTGTCCATCGGATCCATCATCTGATCTGATCCTGGTGAAAATAAAAATAAAAAGTGTGTATGAACGCTGTAAAATACCAAGATCCTACTATTACAATGCAAAATAATAATATAAAACATGATGCAAATATGCACACATCAACTTCCCCAAGCTTAGACTCTTGCTCGTCCCGAGCAAGTTTAGCTTTAATGGATGTGATCCTCATATTCATGAAGCTGAGTCGATAAAATAAATGAGGCAGTTGCAGCATGTGTTTATCATAAAGGATACATATAAATAAGTTCATGAATAGTACCTTACTTGAACCATCCAAATAATTTTAGCAGGCTTCCACACCTTAGCAATTAATAGTTCACAAAAGATTACTCTCAACATGATGTAAAAGTATTCGGTTCAACCGAATGAGTTAGTGAGGTAGTCCCAAGTGTTTTTAGGATTATCATATTCACTTGGGATTCAAAATCTCAAACGTCTCTTTGTCTTACTACAATATAGTGGTATATGCCTATTTTATCTTTGCACATTCGCTCTTTTTCTTCATTTTTTCTTCATTTTTCTTTTTCTTCTTTCTATATATATATATATATATATATGTGCTCACACTTTTGTTTAAGTGTTGTGCAAAGGAGCTAGCCATATATTCCACTTCATGTAGGAATTTCAAAGTTTAACAATCTCAATTACCAAATTCCAAATATATATGAAGCATCTTTATAACTTGAGTATTATACCTCACTTGTTCTCACTCTATTTGATAGCACTTATAATTTCTTCTTTGTTCAAGGTTTTCCTTTTTCAACTTAATTAATTAGATAATCTCTCCTTTTTATAAATCAAACCATTGACCTACAACATATTTATAAAATTATCCTTATATGTCCCGTTAATACCAATGGTGTGGAAGACTCCTATTTCTATCATCAAGTCCAAGTAAAATCATACTCAAGCCATTCATATATCCAATAAAACAAACCCAAACTCAATAATGCTCCATATATTATAATAAAATCAGAATTTCATAAGAGGGATCAACTATTCCCGAAGGGCATTCTAATGATGCAAACTTTATTTATGAGTTCGAACTAATTCAAAACTAGAATAGTAATAAAAACTTATCAGATAGATTACAAGGTCTTAAATATCTCCCCAAGCTTGGAATCAAGCCATACGGGATCAGATAATCCCTCGCGATTATTTGATACCGTGTTTTATTGAAGGTCATTGTGGCGCCATGGCACGTGGTATCTTATGTTCATGGGCCAGCCTGAGACGGAGGGATTGATTGATGGCCTCCAGTTCTTTAATGCGCGGCTTGTAGAGAACATTATTCTTCTCCATCACTTTCACTTATTATTTAATTATCTCATTGTTATTTTGGAGGGTTTGTATCACCTTGAGACTCATGGTGAAACCTGCTTTGGTGGTTTGCTTGATATTTTCATAAAGTTTATCAAGATAAACTCGCAGCCACCAAAGATGCATGGGCGTCCCCAGCGCCTCCTTTTTTATTTCTTCAATCTTTAACTCGAGGGCCTTCAAATCCCTCTTTCGGTGTTCTTTATCGTCGTCAAAGAAGTCCAAAGGGGTGGTCTTGATCTCCTTGCCTTGCTCGCTATTGCTTTCGAACTCCATAGGAACTCCTCCCCTTGGCCTCTTGGATCTTGATGGATCTATGTGGTGTGTCCTCTTGTATGAACAAGAGGTAGATTTGTTCCTATTGATTTATGATTAGAGAGAGACACAAGGGCAGTATATAAGAGGGGTCATAGGTCGGTAAAACTCGCGATAAACACCAAATTCACGCCGAAGAAAAGAATCCAAACCGACTAGGAAAAGAAATCACGGATTTGGAGGAGTCATGCTCCGTAACGACAAACTATATGGTCACGACCCGTATAGTTCCGGCTGTATAGTTGGTTCCGGGCAGATATTTCCAAATATCTCGAGCTCAGGTCGGTTAGATTACCGACTAAGAACCGACAAAGCATTTTTTAGACGAATAAGAACGAAAACGGGTTGAAAGTTCTGAAGCTTTAACGACCAACTATACGGCGGAAGAATTTTCTCTGGCTGTATAGTTGCAGCCGTATAGATACTGCACCTCGAAATTATTTTTGCGAAGGGGGTATATAACGTTTAACGACCAACTATACGGCGGGATATTTTTCTTCGGCCGCATAGTTGCACCCGTATAGTTATAGAAACCCCTCAAAAACTTCAAAAAAACAAGAGGAATTCAAAGGCAGAATTTTTAAAAGTAAAAACTATGAAAACAAGGCACTTATTAAAGTTAGAAAACTTACCTTTCACTTACCATTTATCTAGTCGGGAGTGACAAGCTCCTCCAACAACTAGGACTTCTTCTTGGGAGGATTTGACCTTAGTTCATATAATAATTCTTGAAAACAAAAATATCAAGACTAAAGTTCCTCTCAATAAGATCGGTATCCTGCTGGGCACATAGAGATGTTGCATCCACTATCTTTGCTTCTTTCCTCTGCATAATCCGCAACTCAGATTCTTGGAGTAAAAGGGTCCAACGGATCAGTCTTGGCTTATGAATCTTCCTCTGGAGGAGTTCTTTTAAACCATCACGATCCGTATGAACTCTTACTTTTGCATCAACAATATAAGAATGAAACTTATCACAAGAGAAAAATATAGCAAAGAGTTCTCTTTCTTCCTTAGGATAATTCTTTTGAGCACTATTGAGATTTCTACTAACATTATGTATAATATTAAATCTGTGACCTATGTGTTGTCCTAGAGTTACTCCTACAACATCATTACTAGCTTCACATATTAAGTCAAAATTCATATCCCATATAGGTGGTTTAATGATGGGAGCACGAGATAAAGCATATTTAAGTTTACCAAGGCAATAAGGAACTTATCATCAAAATTGGATCTTACTCCCTTTTCTAACAGATTAGTTGGAGGTTTAGAAATTCCAGAAAAATTCCTAATGAACCTTCTATAAAAGCCTACATGACCAAGAAAACTTCTTATACCTTTTATCTCACTTGGTTGTGGCATTCTCTCTATTGCTTCAACTTTAGCCCTATCTACTTCAATACTCTTACCTGATACTTTATGTCCAAGTAATATGCCTTCTTTGACCATAAAATGACACTTCTCATAGTTTAGAATAAGATTTGTTTCTTCGCAATGCTGCAAAATTCTATTGAGATTATCCAAGAAACTAGTAAATGAAGTTCCATAGACAAAAAATCATCCATAAATACTTCCATTATCAGTTCTATAAAATCGGCGAAAATAGCAGTCATGCATCTTTGAAAAGTAGCCAGAGCATTACATAGACCAGGCATACGTCGGTAAGCATGTAAACCATAAGGACTAATGAAAGTTGTTTTAAGTTGGTCATCAGGATGAACGGTTATTTGGGAAAAATCAGAGTATCCGTCCAAGCAGAAAAAATGAGTGTGGTTTGCTAACCTCTCTAAAGTTTGATTTATAAACGGTAAAGGATAGTGATCTTTCCTTGTTTCCTTATTCAATTTCCTGAAATCTATGCACATCCTATGTCCAATAATAGTTCTAGTAGGTATCAATTCATTGTTTTCATTAGGAACAACAGTAAAGCCGCCTTTCTTAGGAACATAATGAACATGACTTACCCATTCACTTTCTTTTACAGGATATATTATACCTGCATCAAGTAGGCATACTATTTCTTCAACTGGTTTAGCACCTTCCTCCATGAATATTCGATGGAGGGCTATCATGGGAGTAATACCCTTCAAGTCATCCATTGAGTACCAAAAGGCCTTGCGGTGCTCCTTTAGTACCTTCATGAGTTCTTCTTCCCCTAAAAGTTTAGCACTAATAATAATAGGGAATTATTAGTATCATCTAAGAATCTATACTTAAGATTATCTGGTAGAGTTTTTAATTTTGGCGGTGGTAATTCTTCATCCCCTCTCTTTTTTGGATCTTCAAAAGCTTCATCAGTTGGACGTTCTACAATCGGAAATGAATCAAATTCACTTTCTAATTCTTCTAAAGTTCTGTCCTCCATAATTATTTCCTCACAATTTGATTCTTCATTTATTTGTTCTTCTTGATTACTTAAGAAAATAGCCACCATCTCCTCAATAGTATTTTCTTTCTCTTCTCCTTATATATATAGAGGTTTGTCTTTAAATTTGGAAAAGTGGAATTCTTTTTCCGCTTTCCCAAGCTTAAGGGATACAACCTCCTTTTTAAAGTCCATTGTTGCACCTATATCACTTAAAAAGTTTCTTCCAAATATAATTGGGCAAACAGTGTTAGTTGGCATATCAACAACTACAAAATCTATATGGAAATTTTTATTCACAATTGCATCTTCAACTATTCCCATTGGAATTCTAAGATTTTTATTGGCTAACATAATTCTCATATCAGTATTTTCAATTGTAGCCGGTGCTATCTCTTCTTTTATTTCTAAATAAAAATCATAAGATATAACATTAACTTTGGTGCCAAGATCACATAAACCGTAATGCGAGGTTTCTTTAAATATGCAGGAAAAAATAGGCTTACCCACATCTTTTACCTTATTTTTACCTTCAACCAATATAGAAGTCTCTTCATCGAGTTCAACTATGTTACAATGTGCATACATAGCCATGATTGCTTCGTTAGTTACCTCTTCATCTTTGGTTTCATCTAGATGTTCTTCAATTATTGGAACACTTTCCTCTTCTTTCTCCTCATGTACTGCCTTGACCTGTTCATATTCCAAAATATGCTTTTGTGCACAATGTTAGGAAAAGGTATCTCATTCATTGGTTCTAGGGAGGTCAATGTTGCTTTAACTTCTCATTTCTTCTCCGGTTCGGGTGGTGGATCATACTTGGCCGAACCCTCTTTTGGAACTTTGATGTGTTCTTTAAAAGCTTTAACAAGTTGCAACACAAGATCTGAATCTAAATAAAGCTCTTTAGATAATTCATTAACATGGCCTTTTTTATTATAGTGGTGAATACATTCATGATCTATTTTTGTGCCTCCTTCATTTCCTAGACCAAAATTCCATGAAACTCTATGATTGCAAATTCTATTAAGTAAAGCCCAAGCTTTAGTTATAGGTAAATCCATAAAATCTCCTCTCGCGCAAGAGTATAGTTCAATTTTAGGTTCGATTAAACCGCCATAAAAGATATGCAATAAATACCATTTAGGCAAATCACGGTGAGTACATTGACTAAGTAAATCTTATATAAGCTCTTACTAGTCCTTTGTAACATCCCTAAAATCATGTTTTCAAAGTTTGCACATCATTCATGCATTCATACTCATTTTAGGATCATTTCTTCAAAAACAGAAACTTGTGATCTATCATTTTATGTAAAGAAAGGCATTAGCCTTATTGCTACCTTATGAGAAGGAATACCTTGTTTTGATCAGTAGAGAATTGATCCTAAGATTGATTGATATTTTCTAAAGCTTGTTCAAAGTTTCAAAACAAGAATAAAAAATTAAAACCATTTATATGCCTATTATAAATATTTAATTAAGGCATGGTTTTAATTCTGTTTTTAATGGACCAAAGTGTTTGTGATCAAACAACAATGTTTTATACACCAATATATGCTTGGGTATTTTTACAAAAATCCAAAGGAAGTTTTAATTCAAACTCATTTAAATTGAATTTGAAAATGATTTCAGAAAATCAAATAAGAAATAGAAAAGGACAAAATAAATGGAAAAGGTCTGGCGCCACCATTCCAGCCCAACAGCAGAAACGGCCCAAAAGCCAGCCCACCCGGGTTCCCCTCTTCTCTCTCTCTCCCGCACCCACTCTGCCCCGCTGAAGCTTCCACTAGGCCCAAGCCAGGTCAGCATCTTCTTCCCCACCCCCGCGCGCGCAGACTCCGTCGCCACTGTCGTTTCCTCCAGAAACGCCGCGTTGATTCCTCACTTAATTGGCATTGAACCACTACGTAATTCTCTCGCCCCTCCTGGATACTTAATCACCTCGCCGCCGCGGTCATTCCCCCCCCCACACACACACACACAACACACTCACCTCGCCACCAGGCTGCCAGTATTTCGAACTGCACCGCCGCTGCCAACGAACTCCGGCAAGCGATTACCGTGAGCTCTGACCGCCCCTTTGCTTCTGGTTCAAATGAGCATGACCCTCGTGTCCTGGTGCATCTTCTGACACCTCTGGTTTTCCTGCTCGTGACCCAGGTCGCCGTCCCCATCCACCTCTGCAAACGACCGAGCCTCCGCTCAACTCCGTCGAGCAATCTAGGTAAAACCCGAGCGCCCCATGCCTTCTGCCTGACCCTATCATGTTCGGCTGACCCTTGTGCACACACTGATGCTTCTGGCTTGTACTAGGGCGATCCAGAACGTCGTCAACGTCACCGTCTGCACGGACCCGACCCCGCCCGCAACTTCGACGAGCGCTAGCCTCTGCTACAGCCCGCCCGTGTCCACGCCAGCGGCACGTTGAGATTCCCCGTGTTCTTGCAAGTCTGGTAAGCCACACCACAACCCCCAGCCCCTCATGTATTCGCCGGACCGTCACCGCCAGTAGCGTCGCCGCCGCTGCAACCACGCACGCCGCCAGTTCTTGGCCAAGCCGTCGTGGGCCGTTGGATCTAGATCTAGCGCGTTAGATTAGATCACTTAGAGAAGATGTATGATTAGATCTGGCCCATGCGATTTTATTTAGATCGTGTGGCCCACGTTGATCATTCCGGCCGAACCGGTACGGGCCAATCAGACATGCCCACGTGTCTAGAGTTTTGATTTAAAATCTGAATTTAGATCTATTAGATGTTCAAACTTGCAAAATTCATAACTTTTGATCCACACGTTCAAATTTTGCAAATTTTATATCATTGGAATCAGGAGAAAGAATTCGATCCAACCATACACTTTGTTTAATAAATTGCATATGTTAAAATGGTGGTTTTTGCAGAAACATTTGTAGGATTATTTTGAGGATAGAAATTATTTGAAAAATGTTTTAAAGACTAAATAAAGTTTATTTAGTGTATAATTGTTTTGTTTATGATTCAGTACTGTTTACTTGTATTGTTGGGTTTAGAAAAATCATCACATGGCATTTGCATGCATTCATATATTTTTGCTTGTTTATTTTAATATGTGAATTTGGTGCTTTCATTTTATGTGTAGATTTTGGTGCTAGTGGTGATTTTGATTGTGAGGATTGTTTCTACTCCCCAAACTACCAAGGCAAGTGGTGCTTCATATTTTTATCCCAATATTTTGACTATGCATTAGAAATATTTTGTATAGGGCTTGCATGAATATTTTGCTAAGTAACTATATGCTATGCTTGGGAAATCCTAGTAGTTGTAGAATTGTTAGAATTTTCCTCTAATTTAAGATACTTGCTGTTGCCATGCTTAGCCTAGCTAGTAGCAACCAAGGGTGGAATATATACATGCTATGGAAAAATATTGCTAAGTCTTTGACTTATGTTTTTGCTTAATAAAACAACTAAGTGAATGAAACACCTGGGTGTTATGGTAATTGCTTGGTGGTTTTGGTTGAGTGGTTACACAAGGCCCATTTACATGGTTTACCTTGTGTATCTCACTTGTGGATTGCCACCCAGGAACAAAGGGATTTGAGATGCCAAATGTTAAGAAGCTTCTAGTGCAGCCACGTGGCATTATAGGCTCTGCCTGGATCATATAGGTTGCAATAACTTAGCCGAATGGATAGTTGGTGGTAGGGTATTTATATGTTTGGAGCACGTCCATTTTGTTCTAAGGGAAGGCTTCTGAAAGGTCCTGTCTTGGTGAAAATCAAGTCTTGTGGGGAAAGTGCACCACCTCTGCAGATGGAAGAAACTAAGTACTTAGCCATGTCCCTGGTATTGGACAATTTGAGCATCAAGACATGGAAGCTATCAAGAATCTCCTCATCCCAATTTTCCAAGTTAAAACTTGTGGTTGAACAAGGGTGAAGGTTCACCAATGTCTATTGGTGGTTCCTTGGGAAAGTTTCTGCCAAACAAAAACTTAGTGTTTTCAACTGATAGGTAAAACCTATTTTGAGCAAAGCAAGCCTAAGCTACACTTAGCCAAATTCATGTAGTAACTAGATGCTAATATTCTACTAAGGTATCACTTGCCAATACTATTCCAATGTATTGACCCACTGTGGCTATAACTTGTGATGTTGCAGGTTACTCTGATGATGATTAGGGGTTATGAGTCTACACTCAACATGCTTGCTTGTGGCACATGAAGATGAAGACTTTTATTTATATTGTTAAGTTAAACTCTTGTACTAGCCTATGGCTATGGAGTTGTAAAAGACTATGTTATCTCTGGAATGATGATGTAATAATGACCTTTGTTTCTGTGTACTTCATCTTAAACTGTGGATGCTAGCAATTGATCCAGGGACTAGCATTGTAATCACAGGGATCTTTACCTTTATAAAGGTGGGATCTTACAGATGGTATCAGAGCACTATGTTGCCTATAGGATTATAACCCTAGGATTGGATTATAAACCACTAAGGAAAATTTTTCAACAGTTTCCACACTTGTCTTATTCTTCTCGTAAACTTTTCTAATCTTCCTTCTCATCTCTATTTGTAGATGAACTCCATCAACGAAGCCGTAAGGAAGGGACCACTCATGACCATGACTTTGGAGTGTGAGACTGAATTTCCCAAGGCCCTCAAGAACCTTATGGTTACCATGGGGATACATGGTGCAGCTGTGTGCAAGGGATTCCCTATGATGGATGAAGGAGAAGAGTATTGGTGGGTTCAACTTCACTTGTACAAAAACAAGGAAGACAGCCACAAGGAGTCAGGATTCTGCATGGTCACCAACTCAGAAATGCACCCAACATTCTTTGACTCTGCAAGAAATGCAGCTTGGAATGCTATCAAGGAACTTGGTGATAGACTCAAGTGCAGAATGCTCAACACCCAAAATGACCTTAGAGAAGAAAAGAAGCATACCCAAGAATTAGAGACTACCAACCAGAAGCTAAGAGGTGACATCATAGACTTGATTTGGGAGTCTTGCGAGTAGGATAGACAAATGGCTACTAAGGATGCCCTGATAGCTATTTTGTCTAGTGAGTGAGAGTTGTAACGTACTTCGTTAGTTGGACCACCACACTTATCGTTTTTATTTTTCCAAAAATTTGTCTAAGTCATGTTGAACCTTTGATGCTTGTAATGTATTTGTGTGTGCCATGACTTGTGTGTTTGTTTCAAAAGATATGCATGTGATATTTTGTCTTGTGATTCTTTTTCTATTGATGTTGATTCTAACTTTACTCTATCTTATAAAAATATATGCCTAAGGTTATTATAAACTCGGCCGAGGAGTTCAAGGGAACTCGTTTTGGTACTCGTCTCATTGAGCTCACTAGTGTGCTCAACCTTCCACTTCCTAGCATCATGACACTTCCACTCACCAAGTTTGAGAGGAAGGACCTTTGGGGCTTCAGAGTCACTCAGCCCGGACGCCAGACAAAGCCAACCATGGAGACCATCACTTTTAAGCTGATGCATGACGACAAAGAGAAAGGCCTAGATGTAGTTATGCAGGAGTTACTCGGGCGCCTGGTCAGGAGACACTCCACAGAGCTTAGAGGTCTTTACTTTCACCCCTTCGGGAGACGGAACAAGGAAGGTGAGGCTATTGAGTACGAGGATGCTGCTAGAGAGACGATGGAGCCGATTCTTCTGTACCTTCAGGACCTAGAGGGTCTTATTAGGCACCTAGATACTTATAGGACCAACGTCATGCTTATCAATGACGAGCTCCGGGTTCAGCTTCGTGAGAAGGACAAGCTCTTCGCGGAACAAGACGAGATAGTCAAGGAAATGGAGGCCAAGTTTGAGATCCAGGACAGGAAGTTCAAGAGCCAAGAGAAAAGAGTCCAAGACAGGAACAAGAGGATCCGGGAGATGAAGGAAGAGTTAGAGGCCAAGGACTTCGAGCTCGAGCATCAACAGGGAGTGATCGAGATGCTTCGCTCACAGAAGAGGGCTCTTAGGGCCAAGATAGAGGCCTTGTCTACTAGTGTTGATGAGTACAAGACCTCCATGGAGAATGCAGGTCTTACACTTGTTGACGAGGAGATTGATGCGGAGGAGTAGTGCAGACTACTCGATTTACTTTCATCTACCGTACTTTGTTTATTGAGTCGCAGTGACCATCCAACATGTGGGTGGCTTGCTATGGTGTGTTTTGCATTTTCCAAACTTGTTGTTTATGTCATTTAAACTTTATGTTATTTTGATGCTTGGTTATTGTGATTGTCTGTGTGATGTATTGTGCATATTAAACATCTATGGGTATCTCATTCTTATCCTTATGAAAACCACAGATGCCTCCTCGACGTGCCAACCCCAACCCAAACAACAACAATGTCACTCCCGAGATGCAGCAGTTGATGATAGCATAGGCACAACTGATGCAGATGATGACCACTTTCATGCAGAATCATAATAACAATAACAACAACAATAACAACAAAAACAACCAGAATAATCTGCCAGGATTTGACATGCTCACCAGATTCCTAAGACTGAGGCCTGCAAAGTTCTCAGGAACCACTGATCCAATGGTGGCCAATGATTGGCTATGTTCTGTAAACAAGGATTTGGTAACTGTCGGCTGCACCGACGAGGAGAAAGTCAGGTTTGCAGCACATCTGTTGGAAGGGCCAGCAACAACTTGGTGGGATAACTTTCAGATCACCACTCCCATTGAGGATGTGACTTGGGCTATCTTTGAGGATGGATTCCGCACGGCTCACATTTCATCCGGGGTGATGAATTTGAAGAAGAAGGAGTTTCACAATATGAAGCAGTGTCACCGCAGTGTGGCTGAATACATTGAGGAGTTCAACAACCTGGCACGTTATGCATCGGAGGAAGTTGATACTGATGCCAAGAGGAAGGAGAAATTCCTCGAAGGACTGAATGATGAACTGAATCTACAGCTGTCTGTTTCCTATGTCCCAACCTACCAATCACTTTGTGATAAGGCTACCATCTTGGAGAACAAGATGAAACAGGTTGAAAGCAGAAATAGGAAGCACAACTCTGACAAGCATAGCTCGGGATCGTCTCACAAGCGTTCCCATCATGATGATAGTGGAAGTTCTGGATTCCACAAACATGGAAAGTACAACAACCACCACAGCCACAACTGCCATCATGACAACAAGCATCACCGTAGTCATAATAATGACAAGTACAATAACCACAAGAGTGGACACAAGAGTCACCACAGTGGAGGTGGAAGTGGAAGTGGTAGTCATCCTGCAAAAAGAGATATCAGTCAAGTTGAATGTTTCAAGTGTAATAAGATGGGGCATTATGCAAACGAGTGCCTAGAGAAGAAAGTTGAAGGAACCACCAAGCCCAACCCTTTCCAGAAGAGACAAGTAAACCACATCAATGTGGAAGAGATTTATGAGGAACCTGATGCTGTGGCTGGTAAGTTCAAACTCAATTCTATTCTAGCACTTGTTCTTTTCGATACTGGTGCATCGCACTCATTCATATCAAAAGCATTTGTTGATAGAAATGGGTTTCCAACTGAAAACATTGGGTGTCCAATAAAAGTAAGTTCTACCAGTGGAGATATGATAGTAAGTCTCGGATGTCGTGATCTAGTGATAGAATTTGGAAAGCATAAGTTTCTAGTTAGTCTGATAATCTTAGATTCCCAAGGACTCGATGTAATTTTGGGAATGGACTGGATGACCAAGTATGAAGGAGTACTAGATTGTGCCAATCGTACTGTTGCACTCACAACCCCGGATAAGAAACGGATTAGATTCAAGTCTAACTTTGAATCAAAAGGGAGTAAGCTAAATTCTCTTAAGGGGGTTAGCATGGACAGTGTGACTATTGTGAGAGAATATCCAGATGTGTTCCCGGAGGAATTGCCGGGAATGCCACCAGATAGAGATGTGGAGTTTCTGATTGATTTGTTGCCAGGGTCAAGACCAATAGCAAAGAGACCTTACAAGATGTCAGTTGACGAGCTGAAAGAACTCAAGAAACAACTTGGAGAACAGTTGCAAAAAGGATTTATTCAACCAAATTCTTCATCTTGGGGAGCACCAGTTTTGTTTGTAGAAAAGAAAGATAGAAGTCAAAGGTTATGCATCGATTATTGTTCACTCAATGAGGTGACTATCAAGAACAAATATCCTTTGCCCAGAATCAATGACTTGTTTGATCAGTTAGAAGGAGCCTGTGTGTTTTCAAAGATTGATCTCCGGTCAGGCTATTTACAACTTAAGATAAGGGAACAAGACATACCTAATATAGCTTTCACCACTAGGTATGGATTGTATGAGTACACTGTGATGCCATTTGGTTTGACCAATGCGCCAGCTTACTTCATGAATATGATGAACAAGGTGTTCATGGAGTTTCTTGACAAGTTTGTTGTTGTTTTGATCGATGACATTTTGATCTACTCCAAGAGAAAAGAAGAGCATGAAGGACATTTGCGCTTGATACTTGAGAAGCTTAGAGAGCATAAGTTGTATGCCAAATTCAGCAAGTGTGAATTCTGGTTGAATGAAGTTGGATTTCTTGGGCACATCGTGTGAAGAGATGGTGTAGCAGTTGATCCCGCAAAAGTGTCAGCTGTAACTGAATGGGAATCTCCTAAGTCAGTGAAAGAAATTTGTAGTTTCCTTGGCTTGGCAGGATATTATAGAAGATTCATTGAGAATTTCTCCAAGGTAGCTAAGCCAATGACGGAGTTACTAAAGAAAGACAAGAAATTTGCTTGGACTGAAGGATGTGAACTCAGTTTCCAAGAGTTGAAGAAGAGACTAGTGACAGCACCAGTCTTATGTTTGCCAGATTTGGAGAAGGATTTCCAAGTGTATTGTGATGCATCTCATCATGGATTAGGTGCAGTTTTGATGCAAGAAGGGAAAGTTGTGGCTTATGCCTTGAGACAACTCAAAACTCATGAGGTGAATTACCCTACTCATGATTTAGAGTTAGCCTTTGTTGTCCATGCACTCAAAACATGGAGACATTATCTTTTGGGAAAGCTATGTGAAGTGTTCACAGATCACAAAAGTTTGAAGTATATCTTCACTCAGAAAGAAATCAACATGAGACAAAGAAGATGGCTAGAACTCATTAAGGACTATGACTTGAGTTTGCAATACCACACCGGTAAAGCAAATGTTGTAGCAGATGCAGTAAGCCGTAAGGTATTTGTGAATGGCCTTACTAAGGGAGAGTTGCCAGATGATCTGTGTACCCAATTTAAAGACCTCAGATTGGAGATTGTGCCTGAGGGACATCTCATGTCATTGGATATTCAACCCACCTTGTTGGACAAAATCAAGGAAGCCCAAAAGACGGATAAGGAAATTGAAGAGATTAAGGAAAAGATTGGTAAAGGAAAAGACAAAGGATTCCATGAAGACGAACAGGGGACTTTATGGTATGGAAAACGTATCTGCATTCCGCAAGATCCAGAGCTTCAGAAACTGATTTTACAGGAAGCACACAACTCACCGTATTCCATTCATCCAGGTAACACCAAAATGTACATGGATGTGAAGGAAAGATTCTGGTGGAATAATCTCAAGAAGGACATCGCCGAATATATTGCTTTGTGTGATGTATGTAGTAGAGTGAAGGCGGAACATCAGAAACCTGCAGGATTGTTACAACTACTACCTATTCCTGATTGGAAGTGGGACAAGATTGGCATGGATTTCATCACCGGATTGCCAAGGACCAGGTCAGGATATGACTCCATTTGGGTGGTAGTAGATCGCCTAACTAAAGTGGCTCATTTCATACCCGTAAATACAACCTATACAAGTGCTAAGTTGGCCAAGATCTATATGAATAGGATTGTGTGTCTGCATGGAGTACCCAAGAGTATTGTGTCTGATAGGGGAACTCAATTCACTTCTTGTTTTTGGAGGCAACTGCATGAGTCATTGGGAACGAGATTGGAATTCAGTACTGCTTTTCATCCCCAGACTGATGGACACACAGAAAGGACCAACCAAATTCTAGAGGATATGTTGAGGTCATGTGCCCTAGACTATGGAGCTAGTTGGGATGAAATTCTGCCTTACGCAGAATTCTCTTATAATAACAGCTATCAAGCCAGTATTGAGATGGCACCGTTTGAGTTTCTCTATGGGATAAAGTGTACTACCCCATTGCTATGGAATGGTGTGGGAGAAAGAAACTTGTTCGGGCCAGAGCTAATCAAACAGGCTGAAGAGAAAGTCAAGTTAGTAAAGGACAGATTGAAGATAGCACAGTCCCGACAGAAAAGCTACGCAGATCCTAAGCGTAGAGAAGTCACCTATGAGGTGGGTGATAGAGCTTATCTTAGAGTGTCACCACTTCGTGGAGTGAAGAGATTTGGAGTCAAAGTAAAATTGGCCCCAAGATATGTTGGACCATTCAAAATTCTATGTCGTAAAGGAGAAGTAGCTTATGAGATTGAATTTCCAGAGTCATTGTCTGCCGTTTACAATGTGTTTCATGTGAGTCAGCTAAAGAAATGGCATCCAGAGATGGAAGAGACTTCTTTGAAGGATACTATACCCTTGGAGGAGGTCCAATTGGAAAGTGACCTCACTTATGAGGAAAAACCTATCAAGATTCTTGAGACTGCAGAAAGAGTTACTCGGACAAAGACTATCAAATTCTGCAAAGTTCAATGGAACCATCATTCCGAAGAAGAAGCAACATGGGAAAGAGAAGATGACCTTCGGAAAGACCACCCTCACCTATTTGCAAGCCAATCCGAATCTTGAGGGCGAGATTCACCTTAAGGGGGTTAGATTTGTAACATCCCTAAAATCATGTTTTGAAAGTTTGCACATCATTCATGCATTCATACTCATTTTAGGATCATTTCTTAAAAACAGAAACTTGTGATCTATCATTTTATGTAAAGAAAGGCATTAGCCTTATTGCTACCTTATAATAAGGAAGACCTTGTTTTGATCAGTAGAGAATTGATCCTAAGATTGATTGATATTTTCTAAAGCTTGTTCAAAGTTTCAAAACAAGAATCAAAAATTAAAACCATTTATATGCCTATTATAAATATTTAATTAAGGCATGGTTTTAATTCTATTTTTAATGGACCAAAGTGTTTGTGATCAAACAGCAATGTTTTATACACCAATATATGCTTGGGTCTTTTTACAAAAATCTAGAGGAAGTTTGAATTCAAACTCATTTAAATAGCATTTGAAAATGATTTCAGAAAATCAAATAAGAAATAGAAAAGGAGAAAAGAAATGGAAAAGGGCTGGCGCCACCATTCCAGCTCAACAGCAGAAACGGCCCAAAAGCCAGCCCACCCGGGTTCCCCTCTTCTCTCTCTCACACCCGCACCCACTCTGCCCCACTGACGCTGCCACTGGGCCCAAGCCAGGTCAGCATCTTCTTCCCCACCCCCGCGCGCGCAGACTCCATCGCCACCGTCGTTTCCTCCAGAAACGCCATGTTGATTTCTCGCTTAATTGGCATTGAACCACTGCATAATTCACTCGCCCCTCTTGGCTACTTAATCACCTCGTTGCCACGGTCATTTTCCCCCCACACATCACACTCACCTCGCCACCAGGCTGCCAGTATTTCGAACTGCACCGCCGCTGCCCGACGAGCTCCGGCAAGCGATTACGGTGAGCTCCGACCACCCCTTAGCTTCTGGTTCAAACGAGCGTGACCCTCGTGTCCTGGTGCATCTTATGACACCTCTGGTTTGCCTGCTCGTGACCCAGGTTGCCGTCCCCGTCCACCTCTGCAAACGACCAAGCCATCGCTCCACTCCGTCGAGCAATCTAGGTAAAACCCGAGCGCCCCTTGCCTTCTGCCTGACCCTATCGTGTTCGCCTGACCCTTGTGCATGCACTGATGCTTCTGGCTTGTACTAGGGCAATCCAGAACATCGTCAACGTCGCCGTTTGCATGAACCCGACGCCGCCCGCAACTCTGACGAGCGCTAGCCTCTGCTACAGCCTGCCCCTGTCCACGCCAGCAGCATGTTGAGCTTCCTCGTGTTCTTGCGAGTCTGGTAAGCCACACCACAACCCCCAGCCCCTCCTGTATTCGTCGGAACGTCGCCGCCAGTAGCGCCGCCGCCGCTGCAACCACGCGCGCCGCCAGTTCTTGGCCAAGCCGTCGTGGGCCGTTGGATATAGATTTAGCGCGTTAGATTAGATCACTTATCGAAGGGGTACGATTAGATCAGGCCCGTGCGATTTTATTTAGATCGTGCGGCCCATGTTGATCGATCCGGCCGAACCGGTACGGGCCAATCAGACACGCCCACGTGTCTAGAGTTTTGATTTAAAATCTTAATTTAGATCTATTAGATGTTAAAACTTGCAAAATTCATAACTTTTGATCCACATGTTCAAATTTTGCAAGTTTTATATCATTGGAATCAGGAGAAATAATTCGATCCAACCATACACTTTGTTTAATAAATTGCATCTGTTAAAATGGTGGTTTTTGTAGAAACAATTATAGGCTTATTTTGAGGATATAAATTATTTGAAAAATGTTTTAAAGACTAAATAAAGTTTATTTAGTGTATAATTTTTTTGTTTATGATTCAGTACTGTTTACTTGTCTTGTTCGGTTTATAAAAATCATCACATGGCATTTGCATGCATTCATATATTTTTGTTTGTTTATTTTGATATGTGAATTTGGTGCTATCATTTTATGTGTAGATTTTGGTGCTAGTGGTGATTGTGATTGTGAGGATTGTTGCTACTCCCCCAACTACCAAGGCAAGTGGTGCTTCATATTTTTATCCCAATATTTTGACTATGCATTAGAAATATTTTGTATAGGGCTTGCATGAATATTTTGCTAAGTAACTATATGCTATGCTTGGGAAATCCTAGTATTTGTAGAATTGTTAGAATTTTCATCTAATTTAAGATACTTGCTATTACCATGCTTAGCCTAGCTAGTAGAAACCAAGGGTGGAATATATACATGCTATGGAAAAATATTGCTAAGTCTTTGACTTATGTTTTTGCCTAATAAAACAACTAAGTGAATGAAACACCTAGGTGGAATGGTAATTGCTTGGTGGTTTTGGTTGAGTGGTTACACAAGGCCCATTTCCATGGTTTACCTTGTGTATGTCACTTGTGGATTGCCACCCAGGAACAAAGGGATTTGAGATGCCAAATGTTAAGAAGCTTCTAGTGCAGCCACATGGCATTATGGGCTCTGCCTGGATCATATAGATTGCAATAACTTAGCCAAATGGACAGTTGGTGGTAGGGGATTTATAAGTTTGGAGCGCGTCCATTTTGGTCTAAGGGAAGGCTTCTGAAAGGTCCTGTCTTGGTGAAAATCAAGTCTTGTGGGGAAAGTGCACCACCTCTGCAGATGGAAGAAACTAAGTACTTAGCCATGTCCCTGGTATTGGACAATTTGAGCATCAAGACATGGAAGCTATCAAGAATCTCCTCATCCCAATTTTCCAAGTTAAAACTTGTGGTTGAACAAGGGTGAAGGTTCACCAATGTCTATTGGTGGTTCCTTGGGAAAGTTTCTGCCAAACAAAAACTTAGTGTTTTCAACTGATAGGTAAAACCTATTTTGAGCAAAGCAAGCCTAAGCTACACTTAGCCAAATTCATGTAGTAACTAGATGCTAATATTCTACAAGGTATCACTTGCCAATACTATTCCAATGCATTGACCCACTGTGGCTGTAACTTGTGATGTTGCAGGTTACTCTGATGATGATTAGGGGTTATGAGTCTACACTCAACATGCTTGCCTATGGCACATGAAGATGAAGACTTTTATTTATATTGTTAAGTTAAACTCTTATATTAGCCTATGACTATGGAGTTGTAAAAGACTATGTTATCTCTGGAATGACGATGTAATAATGACCTTTGTTTCTGTGTACTTCATCTTAAACTGTGGATGCTAGCAATTGATCCAGGGACTAGCATTGCAATCACAGGGATCTTTACCTTTATAAAGGTGGGATCTTACATCCTTCATTAGGACGATTCCTCCAAGTCATTATAAGACGCTTGATTCGAAAAGATTTTGATAATGGATAATATTTGGTAAAAAATTCACAAGTTAAATTATCCCAAGTAGTAGTGGCTTCTAAGGGTAGATATCTATACCATGAGAGAGCTGTACTTGTCAAAGTTTGACTAAAAAGTTAACCCTTACCTCATCGGCGGTGTACCTTGTTAATTGGAACGTGCCACATATATCTTTGAAACATGCAATATGCTCATATGGATCAGGATCTTCTTCATCTCCAATAAATTGCTTCTTATGTAAAATACCGAGTAGTAGAGGATTTATTTCAAACCCCCTTATCTTCTTGTTGGAGTTGTCTCTTTTATAAATATCGTAGGGCTTATCAAAGTGGCTGAGTGGGTTAGCACTTGCCATATGCTCAAACTCCATCATGTTGGTGGAAACCTGTAACTCAAAACTAAACTTAACAAAACTAAAGTAAATAAGCAAAAACTAAAAGACCTACAACGCTTAGCTCCCCGGCAACGGTGCCATAAAATAGCTTGATGACTGAAAGTGAATAGATCAGTTGTAGCTAGTTTCTAAATAAAGATATCGATCCCATATGGAGCAGGAGTCTGAAGTCTAAGAATTCTTGAAATAAATATTGAAAATAGAAATGTTAAATAAAGTTCTAAGTGACAAGATAAAATGCGAGTATTGCGTAGAAAGTTGTTTTAGGGTTTTTGGTATAAGAGAACAATGAGTAAAATAAACAAAACTGAATACAGAAAATAAGTATCGCGTATGTAAAGAGATTTGAAACTTCAGTGGGAAAAGGCGTTCTCGGGGATTAGCGGATACACCACTAGCATTATAAAGGGCTAAGGTAAAGATTATTATAATGAACATTCTCAACTATGTATGTGTGGGAGGAACTCCGTATTTGGACAATGAGGCAGCAACCACTGCTCAAATCATCCTCATAACCACAATAGACAGCAATTAACATCAATTGAATTACTGTGCTATTAAGGGACATAATCCCGCAGGACGTATTCCATGGCATGGATAGTGTTTTGTGAGTTTCCTCGATTCCCAAGTAGATTCGTAAGGAGTGCCAACAGCTTTATAGTCACTGTAAGTGCTAACATCCCTCCGTCTACCAACAAGTAGTTCCCTACATCAAGTCCCCACAAGAGGCAAATATTGAGAGGTCGACTTCTCCCAACATCAAGATGTAGACAATCTAACACATGGTCACAATGATGAATATCATAATAAACTTTATCGTATCTCAATATCATGCTAGGGTTTCTCCATCTCCCCAAGAACTAATGATCTACTTAGACATGGAGGCAATCAACATCATGTTAGGTTTCGGCAATTTTTGGGTGTTCTGTATGCCGTCTCTCTGATCCAATTGCACAGGGTGAAACTATTTAAGGAGGCGGAGGTGGCGCCAACTATACGGCAGGAACTATACGGCCGGAATATTTCCTCCCGATGTATAGTTGGTCGTTAACCCTTCGGTATCCTCTAGTTGCTTCAGGTTTTCTTCTGGTGTTATTAATATTTACAGAATGAGCAATTTACGTAGTTTTGGCTCCTTTTCACTCCAATATAACTAGTCCAATAATTTTTTCCATCGGATCCATCATCTGATTTGATCCTGGTTTAAATAAACATAAAAAGTGCGTGTGAATGCCGTAAAATACCAAGATCCTACTATTACAATGCAAAATAATAATCTAAAACATGATGCAAATATGCACTCATCAATATTGCCTTATCTTTTGTGAGCACGAAGAATCAACTTGCTGATATTTTCATGAAGCCACTTGATGAAGCAAGGTTTTGTTACTTGAGGAATGAGCTAAATATCGTGGATTCAAGGGGCTTGGCTTGACTACTCTTGCATACTCACTTGCATATCTTCCTTTATTTGGTTTAGATGTGGGCATAGACATAGGGGGAGTGTGATCCTAATTGATTGGGCTAAACCTCCCCCCATAATGTCGAAAGCAAGAAAAATCATTTCCCTTAATATCATTATGTGATATGTGGGTTATTGATGAGCATTGGTTTTCAACTCAAGATACATCTTCGCGGTGTCATGCCATTCGCTCCAACATGGTGGCTTCGGCCACCGCCCTCTTCTTTTAGAAGAGTTAGTTTCTTGTGGATATTTTTGGATTTTATTGGATATCTTTTGTTCTTATGGAAAACACACCCATTTTTGGCTTTTATTTGATTTGTTCTTGCAATATTGGGTGTGTAGTAGCATCTCTGTTTGGTGGTCTAAACCTAAGCCTTTTATCATCCCCGAGCCATCTTTTCTTGCAAACAAGTCCTTTGATACCTTGTGGGGGTTTTTGTTTGGGATGCGCTGGCCTAAACATGTGTGTAACTGAAAGTTCAGTGAGGGACGGATTATCCGCCCCTAGTGAGGGATGGATAATACGCCCCTGGCGGTTTTGTCTTCTAAGACCATGGGTGGGGGAAGGGCTCAAATAGAGCAGCACTTCCTCCCCAACCCCGTATCTTCTTCCCAACCGCCGCCGAACTTTACGCCCCTCTGATACCTTCGATCTGGATTACGGATGTAGTATAGCTATTTTCCGTAGTAGACCTAGGTTATCAAATCCTCGAGAAGCAGAAAGCGTAGTAAGGTTACTTTAACAAACCTTCAGGAGTTTTAGAATTCCTTTTGTGTTTTATCGAACCAAGAGTTTGTGATCTGTTGTTGTCGATGATGGAGAGAGGGCCTGGGGCTTTCAGTTTCACCAGTAGCTGTGCAAAACATCTAATGGGAATAAAAGATAATAATAAAGTATGCATGTAATTGTTAGAGCAGGAGAATTATATGTGGGCAGTGCATCCATAATTGCTATCGCCTCCACAACCACTTATAACAATAACCTACTAGTCTCATCCATAGAAGAAAGAGAACTAATGATATGCATAGTGATGTCACCGTTAATCCCAAGTAAATCCCTTACATACAGTCGTACTACCCCTTCTGTCACTGGGCTTCCCATCCTGCAGATTAGTCATTACTCACACTCCCTATACCTGGATCAATCCTTGGGGTCTTGGGGTACCTGACATGTCTTTAGATTGAGGCAAGAGAGGGTACAATAATCATCATGTCATACAAACTAATACATGATCCCATCTATGATAAATAACATGCACAAAGCTACATGGCTAGGCCGAAGCCCTTATCCAAAGGAGAATTACCCACACATAGAGATGAAATCAACAACCAAAAACATTGTAGTAAGTAGTCTTACAATGTCTCCAATTGGAGATGAGATCTACTATTATAAGTGGTGGAAAATGGCTATGGTGGTGGAGAAGGGTTTGGAGATTAGATCTAGATCTATTCCTATGGTGTGGTGGCTTCTGGTGGCAGGGAGAGTTGAGATCAAAAAGAAGAAGGGGTTTTGTCGTTTCCCTAAGCCTCTTTATATAGGGGTCCCTTCATGAAAGTTGTTCTGGTTGACCTGGCGATGTCGGTGGCAACTATACAGCCGAGACTATACGGCCGGAATTTTATTCCTGCCGTATAGTTGGTCGTTAAAGCTTTTGTATCCACTTCACGACTCCTGGTTTCTTTGGGTCGTTTTAAATCTCGTATATTTGACTTTAATGTAGTGATTCCCATCATCAAACGTCATTATTTACGCAGGAAAAATAGAAAGAAAGGATTGCATACTCCTTTGATCATTACGCATTAGTGGCAGGGTTTAGAGAGATATTTTATCAAATATATGAATAATATCCAGTTCAAATGTGAGTGTCGATGGCTATATTTCACAGTCATCACCCTCCCCAGAGTCGACCTCGACCACCGGATTCTCTGGGCCTTCCTCGGATCTTCTTCCCGACGCCTCCGGGTACCCTCGCCTCCGAGCTCTTCCTCCAATGAGTGAGGGTAACCCCCCATTCATCTCTTTTGTATGGAAGTTGTTGTTTTTGGTGGAAACTCGGTTTAGAGGATAATCTTTGATTCCATTGCCTGTGAGGAACCGTAGTCTAGCAACCCTAGTGCCCGATCTACATCGGTACCTTGAATCTATGGAGGATCTCACAAATTTCGCTAGGGCCGGATTATCCGCCCCTGGCATGGCAGGATTATCCGGCCTGGGAGGTTCACCCCTTTTTAGAATTTCCACAGCTTCTCGTATCGTGTGTATTTTTGGACTATGGATTGCTTGCCTATTATTTTTAGCATTCCTCCTGGACTTGTGTGTGCGCTTATCCCCTTGCTACCTATCTTATTCACTTCACAGGTGGTTCGAGTGATCCCAAGACCTACAAGTGTCGTCCCCGCTCCCGTTATTTCAGGAATAACGAAGAGGGTGTTCTAGTGGACGAGGTTGAATTGTGAAGGTGGCAAAGGGAAGCTGACAGGATGGTTGAACATGCTAGAGCTATGAAAAAGACCTCTCAAAGAAAGGGCAAGGGCCAGCAGGTCCGAGTCAATTACAAGTCTATGGATATCCTTAAGTTTTCTGCCATTCGCCACCGTGACTTGTATGATTAGGCTGACAGTGATGAGACACAGGAGGACAATCTATTTTGGTGTGCCCACTTCAGGTATATTCATGATGACATCTACGCCTCTCTCAAGATTCTCCATGTGTGCCCTCTGGATATGACAGAGGCAATGACAAATCCAAGACTTACTGAGGCTTTGGCTATGACTGAGACGATGGGGCTGCACCATCTCATGACTTTGCAATGCAACTATGATTCGTCGGTGGTGAAGCGATTCTTTTCTACTCTGGTGATCTGTGGCGATGATCTCCGCACTATGAGGTGGATGACTAGGAGCACCCTTATTTAGTCCGATTTCCGCACCTTTGGTCAGGTTCTTGGTTACTCATTTCATGGTCGTGACACTCCTTCTGGTCATCGCATTATCACTCAAATCAAGCTTAGCAAGGACACTGCACACACACCCCATTCCTTGCTACCAATGGTGTGGTTGGTACTCTCTCTGGTCTCTCACCATTGTATTCGGCGCTTGTTGGACTTTTCAGGGACAACATTATTTTGAGTGGAGGCAATAATGACAAGATTCGTGGGCACCTTGTGCAGCTGCTTGCTTTTTCTCAGGAATGTTATAAAAATGCAAATGCGTTAGTGGGATATTGGCTAGATGTCATGGATTTCATTTACCATGGGATGACTAATGCCATGTTCAACCGGCTCTCCATTCCTTATGCTCCTTACATCATAATGTTCATCAAGTGTATGCTTCCCCATGAGGATTTCAGCAGGAATTTGGATGGTGTTCACAGGGCCAAGAATATCTACAACAAATCTCAGAAGACCTCACATCCCTCTTCTGCCCCAGAGTCGTTCATGAGAGATGCTCGGGCATGTGGACATAGGCCCCCAATGCCTTCTATGGCCCGTGAGGTCAAGCAGCTGAACTGGTTCTAGAGGAACACTCTGTGCATGAGGGTTGATACCCATAAGGGCCGGTGCGAGGCCTACAAGCAGCACCATGAGTTGGCCCACACCCAGCAGCTGATCCTTCATCATGTGTCAAGGGCGTCAGGCCTCCCTCCAGCTCATACTGCTTCATCTCCTTATGCTCAGTGGAACACCTCCGGTCTCAACTATGGGGAGCTCGAGCGTCACCTGTTTCCTGCCCCGGCAAGGGAGCCTACACCTCCAGCAGGTGATGATGATGACAAATATGATGATGAGGACGAGGAAGGGGACGGGACGATCTCTTGGAGCATTAGCATCGCTCTTCTTTATTTCTGGTGTTTTGATGCCAAAGGGGGAGAAGTAGTTCTATTTAGGTCTTCGTAGATTTGCATGGGTCGGGCACAAGTACTTGCCTCTTTTAACGTTTTCTTATCTCATTTCTTGTGTGCGGTGACCCAGCATACCACTGCATGTGTAGTACACTATAGTCATTGACATGACATCCACAGAACACCGTTCCGTAAATATCACATCCCTCAGAGTGGTACAACAGAAACATTGCGGGTCCATATTACAAACATACACACGTTATTATTATTACAATACCGGAAGTTCAAGACTTCCAAAAGATTCAACTTACAAACTGAAATATAAGTGTTTTAGCGGAAGTTTCAAATTTAAAACTTAAACTCCAAATTGAGCTCAACAACTTATTACTATATGTTGTTCATGATGCTCGGCTCAAGTGGTTACTAGAACTATAGTAATTATTCGGACTCCTGGAACTCTCCTCCATAGACGATGTTGTAGTCCTCCCCTTCTACGACTCCATATAAGTTGGGCTCTTCATAGAAGACCTCCTCTTGACTCTCAGATGCATACATTGGAGTATATTCGGAATTCTCAGAGTCTAAGCAAGGATTCAAAGGAAAGGATGAGTAACAGCGTTACTCAGCAAATTTGTTATATGCAAGGTAGGAAGTTTGATGCTCTATCTACCACCTCGAACTATCAGTTGTTGGCACTATGCAATTTTCATAAATCTTTCTTCAAAGGTTGATTTTATTATGAAAATCTATGACCACCAGCCTTCACATGTTGACCAGAACTTTTATGGAGTTCCTTTCCTGCCGCGGTCGTAGCTCCTTCCTGGAACAGAGAGTAACAAGTTACAATTGTTACACTCTGCAGAGGTGCATTACTTTTCCCATGAGAGATCAACTCCTTGTTGCACAACCGGGCGTACTTTCCCGTCCACAATTCCATGATGTGGGGCCCAGTAGTTGGTCAAAGCCAATCACTGCCCTTTCCGTGACCTCATATGTCTACACGATCCTTGGGGATATCTCACCTTCGTTAAGCCCCCTTTCGGGCAGGCTAAAACCCTGATGAGTTCCCGAAGACTCTATGACCTAGTGATGCCCGGATTAGTACCATTTACATGGACTATCTCCCTAAACACCATTCATAGATAATCTAGACACCAAAAGTGTGGGGCGTAAGGGTGCCCACCCATATGTTGCATCCGCACAAGGAATCACAATGTCACGTTAAGGTCGTCTTACCTCCATAAAACAGGAAAAGCATACAGCTGACTTCTCCGTCCCATTCCAAATCTCATAGTTAACGCGTAATATACGGCGCTAGAATCACTAATGCCATGGGTTATTAATTCCTAATTGTTCATCATTAGTGCAATTATAACTGTAAGGGTCCCAACCTTTAATAAGGTAGAGTCCCCTGTGTTTACAATGCTAGTCCCTGGATCAATAGCTAGCATCCACAGTTAAGATGTAATATCAAGAAACAAAGGTCATAATACAACTTTATAACCAGGAATAACATAATTTTATTACATCTTACATAGCTCATTTGGCTATTACATTACATTGCAACAGAATATCTATAAGCATGGGGTCCTTCATCTTCAAAGTGCCACAGGCAGACATGTTGGTTGTAGACTTTGTAATCCTAATCATCAAACTTTACTAACATCAATCAAACCTGCAACATACAAGTTACAGCCACAAAGGGTCAATACATTTGAATTGTATTGGCAAGTGATACTATGGTAGTATGGTGGAGTCTATAATCTATATGCATTTGGCTAAGTGGAGTTTAAGCTTGCATTGATCAAAATAGATTTTTCCTTAACATTTGAAAACACTAAATTTTTGCTTGACAAAATCATTTTTCTCAATTAAAGATTGAAGATCCTTTAACCCTTGTTCAACCACAAGTTTTTAACTTAGAAATTTGAATGATGAGATTCTTGATTGCTTCCATGTCTTGATGCTCAAATGTCCTTTACCAGGGACATGGCTAAGTACTTAGATTTTACACTCTGCAGAGGTGGTGCACTTTCCCGACAAGACTTGGTTTCACCAAGACAAGATCTTTCAGAAGCCTTCCCTTAGACCAAAATGGACGCGTTCCTACCTATCAAACTCTACCACCAACTGTCCATATGGCTAAGTTCTTGCAACCTATGTGATCCAGGCAGAGCCCATAATGCTAAGTGGCTGCACTTGAAGCTTCTCAACATTTGACATCTCAAATCTCTTTGTTCCTGGGTGGCCATCCACAAGTGAGATACACAAGGTCAACCATAAACATGGGCCTTGTGAACCACTCAACCAAAAACCACCAAGCAATTACCATTCCACCCTGGTGATTCATTAACTTAGTTGTTTTATTAAACAAAACACAAGTCCTCAAACTTAGAAATTTTTCCATAGTATGAATATATATTCCACCCTTGTTTTCTATTAGCTAAGCTAAGCTTGATAGTAGTAGGAATCTTAACTTAGGAAAATTTTACTAAGTATTCACCTACTAGGTTTTCCTATAGCAAGGTTTATACTTAGCAAAAATTCCATGCAAGTTTTACTTAGAAAAATCACTAATGCATAGTGAAAGTAAAGGGACAAAAGTATGAAGCATCACTTGCCTTTTTGGTAGAGTATAGGTTCACTCCTTGATCTTTGCAATGTTCACACACTTCAAGTCACTACAAATCAATCAAGCAAACAATAATTCAATCTACCAATCAAGCAATTCATCACATAAGATAATAAAACAAACAACACATGCAAGCATGCAAAAGGGTTGTTTTATTTGTAAAAGTGGTTTCTAATGGGTCATAAACATTTGGGTACTCTTAATGGTCATTTTATAAAGTGGAAATGTCATTTGCAAAAAGGTTTCACTTTATAAACCATTTTCAAAACAAGGTATCATTTTATGTGGTGTAGAAATGTTTTTACCAAGGCATCAATCTATAGGGTTCACCAAATATGTTTTCAAACCATAAAACTTGGTGTTTGGGGTCAGAGATTTTAAAACAAACATTTCCCAAAAGTTTTCTTCCAAAACCATTTTTAATAAATAAACTATATTTTTATTTGTCTAGAAATGGTTTTAAATCAAAGAATCATTCTTTTGCATCACCAAATATATTTTTGAAACCACAAAGTGTTTCCTATGGTCAGTAGGTTCAAAATACACCATTTGCAAAATATTTTATCCCCAAAATCATTTTTGAACAATTTTTATAATCTAAATAAGCATACAAATATTTCTGCAAAAACAATCATTTTTCCAGAAGCTTTTTACTAAACAAATGGAATGGTTGGCTAGGGCTTGTTCCACTGATTCCATTGATATAAAGTTTGTAATTTTTGGACGTGTGGATCAAAAGTTACAAGGTTTTCAAACCTGCATCTAAATCAGATTTCAAATTCTATTTTTAATCGTCTGGTGCCACGCGTCTTAATCCTATTCATCCATACCATTTCGGTTGGATCGAGCACTCTGGTGCGTTGGATATTAAACAGATCGTGCGGTGCAGAACTGTTCGTACCCCTTTGATCAGTGGATCTATCGTGGTGCTTGGATCGTCATCTAACGGCTAGTGTCGCATTGACCAAGCTCTGGCGGCGCTCGACGGCTGCGCGCGGCGGCGACGGTCAGACAACGGAGAAACTGGCGATGCAGGAAGCGAGGAAGGAAGGGAGTATGCTCACCGTGTTCACAGTAGCGTGGGGAAGCTCAACGTGGTGCCGTATTGGCGAGGGGCGCACTGGAGCGGGCTTAATTGCTCGCCGGAGTGGAGCTGCGCCTCGGCCACGCTCAGTCGTCGTCGAGGACGGTGCTATGGATCACTCGGAGACAAACGAAACGCACGGTCAGACGCGCAAAGACACGGCGATGATGTGTGCGTGATTGAGAGGGGTCGGGGTAGTCTGGTTTACCAGAGGGAGGTCGTCGGAGAAGAGCCAGACGGTGGCGGCGGCGGTTGTTGTCGTTGCCGATACTCAGGGGCGCGCACGAGCGAGTTGGCAATGCGGAGAGGTGCGCCTGGGTTTGGGGAGTGTGTCTGTGTACTTGGGGAGGCAAGAGGTGGCGAGTACTGGCCGGAATCAGCAAGGAGGGTCATCGGAGACAGAAGTGCTCAGGGAGGAATTAGGGCGGCCTGGGGGCGTGTTGAGGTGGGGCAACAGAGGGGAACGAGAGAGGAGGGGGAGACGCTTTATCATGCGTGGTCGCAGGGCGGGATTATTGCGCCATTAATCGAGAATTAAGCTCGCGGATTCAACGCAGAAATGGGAGAGAGGGGGAGGAGGAACTGGTCGTGCGGTTGAAGACAGGTGAGCTGGCGGTGGGGTTCGCTTGGCAGCGTGAGAGAAGGAAAGGGAACGGGGTCCACCAGTCATTGGCTTAGTGGGTTTCTTTCGTGGTGAAAAACGATTCGCTCGCTGAGAGGGAGATGTGGGCTAGGTTGGGCTGAGTTGGGCTGGAACTGGGCCAGATGGTTGGGCTGCTGTCTTGTTCCATTTTTTTCTTCCTGATTGCTTTTTTTCTTTTTCTAATTCTAATTTCTGTTTTGAAATTCAAACAAACAAATCAAGCATTTAAATCCATTCAAAACTTTCACCACACTTTGCAATTGAATTTGGTTCTGTTTAACAACATAAACCAATTCCCAAAATAAAATAATATTTTTTATTTTAGAGTCCATTTATAATTAAATAAAATGGACACTAGTTAATAAATCAAATGGGTTTTAATTTATTTAAAAACTCCATTTGAAATCTAAATATTTTCAAAACCAAATCAGAAGGTTTTATTTCAAAATAGAAGATACTTGGAAAACTTGTTTAAAATAAAATAACAAGTTTTAATGTTTTATTTAAAATGGGGAAAAGCCTTTACTTAAATAAAATTGGATATTAAATCCTTATTATTTTTTTAATAAACCTTTACTATTTTTATCAAAACAAAACATTTTATTTCAAAAACTTGGCCAAGGTTTAATTTGGCTCAATAAAAATAGTCCTTATTTATATTTCTACGTTTTCTTTTGAACCAAATCATTTATTTAAAGATCCAAAAATAGTAATTTTAAATATTTTTAAGTTTTATTGTTTATTTAACTTTTTAAATCCTTTTAAGATTTTATTTGATCCAAATAGGTTTTGAAAGTTTCCAAATGGATTCAAAAAATTTCTTCTCACCCTGAAAATCAACAAAGTTTTATTTTATTCATTTTTTTTCACATTACAAGATTTGGAAAATCTTGGGATGTGACAATAACCCTAAGTTCTATTGCTCCATCATGTCATCACTTAGGATGATATCTAAGATTTAGTATCTTGAGAAAATATTGTTTTCATTTTCTAGAGTGTAGATGATAACACACAATTCGCAAATACTTCGATAAAGACTCTTCAAAGGACATGAGCAAGTGATGAACTTGCCTTGTGATTGCAAGGTAGTGAAGTCTGATGCTTGCACTGGACCTTGAGCTTCTATGTCAACAAAAACATCATTATTGCCCGGTCAGGACAATATTTAAAGAAGCAAAATGATTATGCAAAGGTAATGTAATGCATTATTTAACTTTATATGTATTCTCCGCCATCATTTAAATTATAGAAAAATCCTTTTTAATTTATTAAGGATTTATAAATATTAAATCCTTTAATATTTATTGAATATTGTACTCTTTTTATTTTATTTTCTTTTATTTGGATTTTATTGATTTTATATTTTCTTTAAGAATTATTATTTGAATACCAAAAATTGTTATGAAATATTTATTTAGTATTTTCTAAAATACTACAATATTAATATATAATGAAAGTGATTTTTATTTATTTTTATCATCTTTCAATAATTTTGTAAAATTCCATAAGGAATATTTAAATTACAAAATTCTTAATAAAATATATAGTTTAAAATTTTATTTCTTAATTTATTTGGATAGTTTAGATTTTATATCATATTTATCATTTTTTGACTTTTATTTTATTTTATAGAATTTATTTTGGTTCAGGGGAATTTTGGTCTTTTTCCAATTATTAAAACAGGCTCTAAATGATTTAGGCTGGCTTATTTTTATTGGGCCCTTGTGGCCCATTAGGAAAAGTCCAAACAACCACCCTGAAGGGTTTATGTCCCAACCCAGTCCATCCCTCCCTGTCTCTCACTCGAGCTCACCCCTCTCCTTCTCCTTCCCCGACCCGGTGGTCAGTGTTGTCGCCGCCGACGATTCCCGCCGTCGTGGACTGCCCTGGCCGCCGCCATGGTGCAGGAAGAGGTTGTCGAACCCGTTCTTCCCTCCTGTCCAATTGGATTTGTACATGGAGCTCTCTTGTGGCCAGATCGATGCCATCCCGAACCCTAGGGTTTGGGGTTCGCGTTGATCCCGACACCGCCGCTGCTGTCGTGCGTCGTGGTGATGTTCCTCGCCTCCAAGCGTGGCTATGTTCGCCACTGTAACATCCCAAAAATATCAAACTTAGATCAACAAAACATTAATCCTAAAGTTTAGGGTTAACAAAAACTTTTCTAAATCAATTCATGAATGCATGTATATGTGTATGCATGAATTTTGAATTTCTTCAACACCACCTTGTTTGTGTGATCCATTGCTTTTAAAATGTTTATTAGGTGAAAATAACATCATCTAAAACATTCCCCAAACTTTTCCTAAAGAAAAATAAATCAAAACAAATATATTAAGTGAATGGTCATTTTGACCAATTTAACTCCCATGCCTACTTTGGCTGTCTCAAACTTTCAAAACCTAACAGAAACTTTTCTGGATCTTTGCACCCCTTGAATATACTCATAACAAAGTATCAAGGCCCACTTTGTGATCATCCAGAAACTTTCAAATGCATGGTTTAAATGACAACTCAAAATTGAATCTTCTTCATATGGGAAGATCCCACTTTTTCAAAACCCACTCAAACAAGCTCAACTTTCAAAACCCAAGCATCTGCAGACTCACCAGAACCAATCTAGCAAACCCACCAAAAATCATTTCAAAATTCAAAACTTGATTTCATGCGGCCATTTCATCAAACAGGTTGCAGACACAAATCAAACAAAACCACAAACACTATAGTGTGCAGTGTTTTGAGCCTAACTTGTTCCCTAGTTAGCTCTCACACAATCCAGTAGATCATCTAGGAAGTTTAGCCAGGCACTAGCACCCCTGTGAGCTTGCCATTGCCATTAATGGTGAACAGCCGAGCAACCCCATGTCACCCCAATGTGGAAAGCAAGCTAGGAGCAACAGCAAGCCTAGCCAGCGTGTCTGGGAGGCAGCCCACCGTCCATCGCCACTGCCTGTCCCAGCCGCGAGCGTTGCCAAGCCATGGACCACGCGCACAAGACACGCCCAGACCATGCTGAGCGTGCGCCAGAGCGCCACCCGCGACCAGCATCCATAGACCGCGCGTCGCCCTCACCGCGCGCGCACACGATCACCACCGACCCAGGAGACCGCCAGACATCCCCGTTTAACGCCCCGCGCCATACAGCCGCCGCCCGCCGTCGAGAACGTCGCCTCTGCCGCGCAGAGCACCGCCCGTTCCAGACCAAACCACACCGCCCCATGCCTCGCGACCATGTCATTGATCATCGCCAGGAGACACAGCACCATCCCCTACCCTTGCCCATGCCATTAGCTGCATGTAACGTCGCCCCCGACGAGCACACCTTGCGCCCCGACGGTCCCCTCGCTCGACTATAAATAGAGGCCACCCCCGCACGATTTCTTCACACCATCTCACTCCCCTCTCCTCACTGATCGTGCCACACCATTCTCAGAGCAAGGCGAGCACCACCTCGCCGGAATTTCACTGGAGCCTGCCGCTGCCGGAGAAGAAAGGAGCCAGCGATTGGAGCCGCCCCAGGAGAAGCCACCGGTACCAGGAGGTTCGCCATCGTCGACTTCGTCGTTCGCCCGCCTCGCCGACCCTCGCCCGTACCCCGGTGAGCCCCCAGCAACCCTCACTGGCCGCGCTAGGTTTCGTTCTCGCCGGAGCTGTCTCGCGTCGACGATGACCCTCAGCCGTTGGATTAGAACCAGATCGAACGAACCACGTTTGCCCATACCGCTTCGCCCAGCCCCGTGTCACTGACGAGTGGGGACGCCCACTTAAGCAGCCCGCGGGAGCACTGCGCTTAGCAGGCCGGCCCGTTAGAATTTCCCGCGCAGCCCAGCAATTCAAATTAAATCTTTTCTTTTTAATTTCAAACACACTTCGGTACCCAACTTCAAAAATCAACCCAGATCGATTTATTGCACCAAATTAGATGAAACCAATTTTGTTGGAAAGGTCTGTGAATGCTTAATCCAAGCCCGTTGGATTCAAGTCATTTGGATCTGTAGATCACCCATAGAAAAAATAACAAGGCAGAAGTTTTTCTGCATTCAAACATTTTTCAAATTTAAACCATAATAGCTTTTGAGTTGATTCCAACTCTCAAAAATCACACTTAACCATACCTTTCAGAATATATAAAAAAAATATAGGTTACTTGAAGAAATAATGTTCAAGGAATAAAAGAATGCTTTATAAGCATTTCTAGCCACTTTAATTATTTAAAATAAAAGGGTAAAACCTTATTAAATTGTGACACCACTTTAAATCACATTACCATGACCTACAACATGTAGTGATGACATGTGTCAACATGATCCCATGTTTGGTTTGGAGAATATTAAATCTTAAGTAGTTTTTCAATGAGTAGAAATTACTTTTCTAACATAAAAAGACTTAAACCAATCCTTAACCTTGTAATGTTAGAGATGACGCTAGATCATCTATAGGACCCTTGTGTGTGATGATTGCAAGTAGTTAAGTATTGTTTGGTGATTGTGTACCTCGTATTTATTCCTAGACGCTAGTACCGACCAAGGATACGAGGAGGAAGGAGGATACTACGAAGAGGAAGCCGAGGAGAACTTCAACCACTGCTCTGCACAAGGAAAGCTTTACTATGCAAGCTTTACTAACCAAGTTGACCAATGCAAGTTAACACTTGCCAGATACCCTATTGTTGCCACAAACCCATGCTTGTGATATGATTACTATATGCCTTAAGCGTATGTGACCATACCCACTTGCTAAACCAATCCTAGTTTTATGGCAAGCTTCTTACTTTATTTCCTTATCAAAGATTACTTGGATCCTGCTTAATAGTTTTGGTAGATACTAGACAGTTGTGCTGAAGGTTGCATAAAGAACATAAAATTTGGCCTAAGCTAGAAACCTTGATATCCGCTGATGATATAAGGTTGGACCTATTTGAAACCCCACTAGTTACCACCCTCTATTAGTACTACCCGCACCTGTAGATGCTAGTGCTAAGCATAAAACTGGATCAACTTTAGATGGGAATCCTTGGTGGAAAAAGGGTTATGAAAACCTTGGAATGATGGATCATTCTATTGAAATGTTTTGGACATGTGTTTCCAAACACTTGATGATTTTGGTGATGAAAATGTTGAGGCATGAGCCTTAGCCCTTTATAAAACTGATGGTTGTCTGGATGCGATACCATTCCAATTTTATCGTACAACCACAATACCCGAATATTGGGTAGGGCTTGACTGGAAAATTATATACCTTAGTATTAGTTCCCTCACGGCCAAGGTCTGAGCTGAGGCTACCTTGTGAAGATTGTCCACCTATGCAGTACCCAAGATGACAGTGGTCATGGTTGGGAGGCCAAACTCACAGGAGAGGTGCTTATACTAGGGAGTGTAATTGAAAGGTTAGGATTGCTTATCCGCATACTAAGTATGGTGAATTCAGGATTTGTTCCTGACGGATGTATCGAATGTTGTGGTGAAAGTGTACAATCTCTGCAGAGTGTCAAACTATTCGAATAGCCGCGTCCGCGGTTATGGACAGTTGGAGTGGCCATACTGTTCCCCCGTCAGACTTTTCAAAATGACTTGTGAAACGACTTGAGACTTCGACTTGACCACAACAGAGTTGTGACTGGAAATACAAGATCTCACTTAGGAGTTATAAAATTGTGACTAGCTTTGGAACTTAGTAGTTATAAATCTGGCTTTTGCAAAACAACCATAGAGCCTAGTGTCCTATTATCCAAAAACCCCTTTTACTTGTTAGTATTAGTTTGCGAGTACTTAAAGAGTACTCATGGCTTTGTCCCTGGCTATTCCCATGGCCATACTATGAAGAGGAGTACCTGGAGGATGGACCCCAGGAAGGTTACGACAACTAGGATCATCTCCCATCGTCAGCATTGCCTGTGACCCCGAAGATGGAGCCTCGCCTACGCTACCGTTATTATTACGTATTCCGCTGCTTGGTGTTGTATTAAGGACCGGATCATGAGATCCCTATTTGTGTAAGAACTTATGTATCGTTGTAATGGATGAAGTACTATGGTATCCAATTCTGTTATGTCTCGCAAAAATGGTAATCCTGGGATTGCGATGTATGGCATAACAGGCATCTAGGATTGAAAAATCCGGGTGTTGACAAGTTGGTATCAGAGCCATCCTGACCATAGGAGACCCTAGTTAGATTGGACGCTGAACCCAAAAACTTAGTTTCAAAACTTAAGAACAAAACTATTTACGAAAACTTATTCTCATTCTTACCTCTTTAATTCTTTAATAAAACTTCATGTTCCTCAAAAACTCTTGCAAAATAAATAAAATTTTGACACAGTTGATCACTTTTCTAATCTACTCATCCTCTATTTTTATAGATGGACGTGAAGTACAGCAAGTTTTACCAACTCGGGAATGGAGGAGACCTTATCTTTGAGAGGGATCTGGATCAGCTTTCGGAACTTCTGGAGTGCCCGCATCCCGAGTTCTTTGGAGCTCAGCTCAATGATCAAGGGGGAGAAGATCTGCAGTGGCTAATTGTTGCAAGTCTCCGAGGAAAGATTGAACCTCCCACTGCGGAGGGAATTTAGTTTACCTTGAGGGAAAACAACTGGCTTGATGGACTTGCCAGAGCAATGCAGGAAGCTCTTTCCCGTCTGTGTGGCCAGAGCATCAATCAGATCAAGGGTACTCGCTTTGAGTTTTGCCCGAGACGTGATGCAAATGGTCAACCACTAGAAGCCCCATACCACCCCAAGTTGAAGACTCAATTGGACCACCTTAGCTTCATGATGTATGATCGTCAGCAGGAACTGGTCAACTGTCGTGACTATTGCAACCACAAGTCTGCCATCATCAAGACGAAGGATCAGACCATCGCCATGCTAGCAAAGGATCGCAAGTCTCGCCGACGTCAGCTCGACAAGAAGGAGCGCATTATTGCCCGTCTTCGCCATCGTATCTCATCTCTGGAAGAGACCATCCATGAGAGAGACATGCAGTTAGAGGAAAGGGAGAATGCCGGAGAAGATCTTCGTGGAGACCCTTACTCCTATCTCAGCGATGACGATGATTTTCTGGAGGATCAAGCCATGGACTTCTTCACCGATGAGGATGATTTCGCCTTCATCGATGATGCGGAAGATGATGAAGCCACAGACTCCGAGAAGTAGTAGCACTAAGCACTAGCGTAGTGAGTAGTAGTCGGTCCCACTGTATCGTAGTTCCCAGAATGGTTCTTAAAACCATCTGTTTTGCGTTGTTGTGGTGTGTGTTGTACTGTGTGCTATGAGTGAATGAATGAAAAAGCAAGTGCTAGAAAACTTGAGTCAAACGCTAAAAACTTTTCAAATACCCAAAAACCTTAGAAATTTCCCTCTTTTCTCATGATCTATATCAATCTTCAGATGCCACATGGAGGAAGTGGTTCAGCCCCGGACCCGATGTTGCAGATCCTGCAAATGTTGACTTCTAACCGCGAAGCTGAAAGAGCGGAACGTCAAGCCAACCTAGCCACTCTGCAATAGATAGCCCAGCTAGCCCACAACAACCAAGGCCATGGAAATCAGGACAACCACGGATCTAAGCTCAAGAATTTCCAGAATACCAACCCACCCGTTTTCACCAAGTCAGAAGAACCCCTAGACGCCGATGATTGGCTGCAAACCATGGAGAATAACTTAGAAGTAGCCGGAGTAGAAGCCAACGAGAAAGTCTTGTTCGCCACTCATTATCTAGCCGGAGATGCCAGGGCATGGTGGAACAGTGTTCGTGCAATGACCGGAGGCCAAATGATGACCTGGGAGGAATTCAAGGTCAAGTTTAGCAGAACCCATGTGCCGCCAGGTTTGATCAAGAGAATGAGAGACGAGTTCAGAGTATTGAAACAAGGAAGGATGACTGTAGTAGAATATCGTGACAAATTTTTGTCATTAGCTAGGTATGCCCCGGATGAGATAGACACCAAAGCCAAGAAGAAAGAAAGATTCCTGAATGGTCTGCATGACGAGATGCAGACAGTGTTAGTCAATATTCCCTTTGCAGATATTGAAGCCCTTGTAGACTCTGCTATCCAGATGGAAGGAAAGATCAACCAGGCCAATGAGAACCGCAAGCGTCGCATGATGCATCAACCAGGAACCCATCAGACCCCAAAGTATCGCCCCAACCCATCTCTAGGATTTTCCCCAAGAACCCACAGACCTCCTATGACCCGTCCGACCTATCCCAACCGTGGAAACCCTAGACCCGGAGGAAATCACAACAACCCCGGCAATTCTAGCAATTTCACCCGTGCCCCACCCAAGTTCAACACCAACAATGCTACCGCCAACCCCAATACTGCCCCGAGGACTGGAAGCAATGTTGTGCCTGTCGCAGCCAAGGACAAGTCACAAGTGACCTGTTATGACTGTGGAAATAAATGCCACAATTCCAACGAGTGCCCCAACAAGAAGAACACTACAGCCCCTAATACCAATGTCCCAGCTCAGCAGCAGCGTCGTGTCCAACCAGGGAGAAGATTTGCCCCAGGAAATTCACTCAACCGCAATGGCCGTCTTTTTCTCATGCATGCTGAAGAAGCTCAGGAAGCGCCAGACGTGGTGCTGGGTATGTTTTCTGTTAATTCAGTACTTGCAAGAGTGTTGTTTGATTCTGGTGCATCGCATTCATTTGTCACCGAAGAATTTGTCTGCACTAGTAAAATTCAACCAACCAAACTGAAGCATGTGATGATTGTACAAATTCCCGGATCGACCACCAAGGCTAGGCAAATTTGCAAAGCCGTCCCTATCCGAATCCATGGCATAGATTTTTATGCTAACCTAATAATACTCGGAACTAAAGGTTTGGAAGTAGTACTAGGAATGGATTGGATGTCCAAACATAAAGGAATGATTGACTGTGCCAAGAAAGCCATTACCATGACCAGTACCGCCGGAGTATCAGTCGAGCATATATCTGAAACCTTACCTCGCCAATTCAAGTGTAACAAGAGTCTAGCCCAACCTACCATTGACCAAGTTCGGATAGTCTGTGAATACCCCGATGTATTTCCAGATGTTTTGCCCGGTATGCCCCCAGATAGGGATATCGAGTTTATCATCGAACTAATCCCGGGAACAGGACCTATAGCCCAGAGACCCTATAGTATGAACCCGTCAGAACTAGAAGAACTGAAGAAGCAGTTGGACTCCATGTTAGAAATCGGATTGATTCAACCAAGTGCGTCCCCATGGAGGTCAACTGTCTTGTTTGTGGACAAGGAGTATGGAGGTAACCGTTTGTGTACGGATTATCGAAAGTTGAATGATGTCACCATCAAGAACAAGTACCCCTTGCCCAAGATAGAGGATTTGTTTGATCAGTTGACCGGTGCCCAGGTGTTTTCTAAGATTGATCTTAGAACTGGCTATCATCAACTCAAAATTCGTGCAGAGGATATTCCAAAGACTGCCTTTACCACCAGATATGGATTGTATGAGTATACAGTCATGTCTTTTGGATTAACCAATGCCCCCGCTTATTTCATGAACCTCATGAATAAGATTTTAATGGACTTCCTGGATAAGTTTGTCGTTGTTTTCATCGATGACATTCTGATTTATTCCAAATCGGAAGAAGAACATGAGCTACACCTAAGGACCATTCTTGGAACCCTTAGAGAGCATCAGTTGTATGCAAAATTTAGCAAATGTGAATTCTGGTTACAGGAAGTAGGATTTCTCGGTCACATTGTATGAGCAGGAGGAATTGCCGTTGACCCTACCAAAGTGAAAGATGTAGAAGATTGGCAAGCCCCAACCACTCAAACCCAAGTTCGTGCTTTTCTCGGATTGGCGGGATATTACCGCAAATTCGTAGAAGGATTCTCTAGTATCGCCTGACCCATGACCCAATTGCTGAAGAAGGACAAGAAGTTTGAATGGACAGACAAGTGTGAAGCGAGTTTTCAAGAACTCAAAAGAAGACTGATTTCCGCCCCAATCTTGATCATGCCGGATATCACGAAGCCCTTCGATGTGTTTTGTGACGCATCCAAGATTGGTCTCGGATGTGTGCTAATGTAAGAAGGCAAAGTTATATCCTATCTATCGCGACAATTGAAGCAACATGAACAAAACTACCCAACCCATGACCTCGAACTCGCAGCCGTAGTTCTAGCCCTGAAGACATGGAGACATTACCTTATGGGAAACCGTTGTGAGATTTATTCGGATCACAAGAGCCTAAAGTATATATTCACTCAGAAGGAGCTGAATATGAGGCAGAGAAGATGGATTGAGCTAATCAAGGATTACGACCTGGACATTCACTATCACCCTGGAAAAGCCAATGTAGTAGCCGATGCCCTTAGCAGATTGCCGTGCCGCTTGAACTCCATGATTTTGAAGGAGCAACCAAGTTTGCACAAAGATATGGAAGATTTTCGAATAGAATTAGTAAGTGAAGGATTTTTGGCTAGCATAGAACTTCAGCCCACTTTGATCAGTCAAGTTAAAGAGGCGCAGAAAGGAAATGCTAGTATCGACGGAATTAAACGTCGTATCGGTACAGGCAAAGTACCCGGATTCACCGAGGACGAAGAAGGAGTTTTGTGGTACAAAGGACGCCTTTGTGTACCAGCAGATTCTGAGTTAAAAGAAGTTATCTTGAAGGAAGCTCATGATACTCTTTATTCTATCCATCCCGGAGGAACTAAGATGTATCAAGATTTGAAAGAGCAATTTTGGTGGCATAAGATGAAGAGAGAAATCGGAAGCTATATCGCCAAGTGTGATATATGTCAGCGTGTCAAGGCAGGACATCAAAGACCCGCTGGATTGTTGCAACCTTTGCAAATTCCGGAATGGAAATGGGATTCTGTAGGAATGGACTTTATCACTGGACTACCTACTTCTAGTAAGGGAAATGACTCTATTTGGGTCATAGTGGACAGATTGTCCAAAGTCGCCCATTTCTTGCCCGTCAAAACTACCTATCAGAGTTCGAAGCTAGCACAGTTGTACATCGCTAGGATCGTTAGTTTGCACGGAGTCCCCAAGAATATCGTATCGGATTGAGGAACTCAGTTTACCTCGAGATTCTGGAAGAAGGTCCAAGAAGGTTTAGGAACCCGCCTAGATTTCAGTACCGCGTATCACCCTCAGACCGATGGACAAACGGAGCGAGTAAACCAAATACTCGAAGATATGCTTAGAGCATGTGTGCTAGAATATGGATCCAAGTGGGAAGACTGTCTGCCGTTTGCAGAATTTTCCTACAACAATAGTTACCAAGCCAGTTTGCAAATGGCCCCATTTGAATTCATGTACGGAAGAAAGTGCCGCACCCCTTTGAACTGGTCGGAAGTAGGAGAGAGTCAAATTTTCGGACCTGACATCCTACGAGAAGCAGAAGAGAAGGTTCACAAGATTCGAGAGCACCTCAAGACAGCCCAATCCCGACAAAAGAGTTACGCCGACAAGAGACGTCGAGACCTCGCCTTCAACATTGGAGACTTTGTTTATCTGAAAGTGTCGCCATTGAAGGGAATGCAGCGTTTCCAACTCAAGGGAAAGTTAGCCCCCAGATATATCGGACCTTTCAAAATTTTGAACCGTCGAGGAGAAGTATCGTATCAACTCGAGCTACCAGAAGAGATGTCACCGGTGCACAATGTGTTCCATATCTCGTTACTTCGCAAATGTCTCGAAGTCCCCGAGAAGACCGAAGTGTTCAAGAATATCGATCATAGGACCATAGAGATCAATGATGACCTGACCTATCCCGAAGTACCCATCCGTGTATTGGAAGAAGCCTTTCGAACGACCAGAACCCGAAGCATCAAGTTTCTCAAGATTCAATGGAGCAATCACACAAAAGAGGAAGCTACCTGGGAACGCGAAGATCACATCAGGACGGAGTTTCCAGATCTCTTCAAATCCTAGGTAATCTTTTCGTCCTTTTTCAAATCTCGTGACGAGATTTTGTTTAAGGGGGGAAGGTTTGTAACATCCCAAAAATATCAAACTTAGATCAACAAAACATTAATCCTAAAGTTTAGGGTTAACAAAAACTTTTCTAAATCAATTCATGAATGCATGTATATGTGTATGCATGAATTTTGAATTTCTTTAAAACCACCTTGTTTGTGTGATCCATTGCTTGTAAAATGTTTATTAGGTGAAAAGAACATCATCTAAAACATTCCCCACACTTTTCCTAAAGAAAAATAAATCAAAACAAATATATTAAGTGAATGGTCATTTTGACCAATTTAACTCCCATGCCTACATTGGCTGTCTCAAACTTTCAAAACCTAACAGAAACTTTTCTGGATCTTTGCACCCCTTGAATGTACTCATAACAAAGTATCAAGGCCCACTTTGTGATCATCCAGAAACTTTCAAATGCATGGTTTAAATGACAACTCAAAATTGAATCTTCTTCATATGGGAAGATCCCACTTTTTCAAAACCCACTCAAACAAGCTCAACTTTCAAAACCCAAGTATCTGCAGACTCACCAGAACCAATCTAGCAAACCCACCAAAAATCATTTCAAAATTCAAAACTTGATTTCATGCGGCCATTTCATCAAACAGGTTGCAGACACAAATCAAACAAAACCACAAACACTATAGTGTGCAGTGTTTTGAGCCTAACTTGTTCCCTAGTTAGCTCTCACACAATCCAGTAGATCATCTAGGAAGTCTAGCCAGTCACTCCCTGTGAGCTTGCCATTGCTATTAATGGTGAACAGCCGAGCAACCCCATGTCACCCCAATGTGGACAGCAAGCTAGGAGCAGCAGCAAGCCTAGCCAGCGTGTCTGGGAGGCAGCCCACCGTCCATCGCCACTGCTTGTCCCAGCCGCGAGCGTTGCCAAGCCATGGACCACGCGCACAAGACACGCCCAGACCATGCCGAGCGTGCGCCAGAGCGCCACCCGCGACCAGCATCCACAGACCGCGCGCCGCCCTCACCGCGCGCATACACGATCACCACCGACCCAGGAGACCGCCAGACATCCCCGTTTAACGCCCCGCGCCATACAGCCACCGCCCGCCGTCGAGAACACCGCCTATGCCGCGCAGAGCACCGCCCGTTCCAGACCAAACCACACCGCCCCATTCCTCGCGACCATGTCGTTGAGCATCGCCAGGAGACACAGCACCGTCCCCTACCCTTGCCCATGCCATTAGCTCCCTGTAACGTCGCCCCCGAAGAGCTCACCTTGCGCCCCGACGGTCCCCTCGCTCGACTATAAATAGAGGCCACCCCCGCACGATTTCTTCACACCATCTCACTCCCCTCTCCTCACTGATCGTGCCACACCATTCTCAGAGCAAGGCGAGCACCACCTCACCGGAATTTCACTGGAGCCTGCCGCTGCCGGAGAAGAAAGGAGCCACAATTGGAGCCGCCCCAGGAGAAGCCACCGGTACCAGGAGGTTCGCCGTCGTATACTTCGTCGTTCGCCCGCCTCGCCGACCCTCGCCCGTACCCCGGTGAGCCCCCAGCAACCCTCACTGCCGCGCTAGGTTTCGTTCTCGCCGGAGCTGTCTCGCGTCGACGATGACCCTCAGCCGTTGGATTAGAACGAGATCGAACGAACCACGTTTGCCCATACCGCTTCGCCCAGCCCCGTGCCACTGACGAGTGGGGACACCCACTTAAGCAGCCCGCGGGAGCACTGCGCTTAGCAGGCCGGCCCGTTAGAATTTCCCGCGCATCCCAGCAATTCAAATTAAATCTTTTCTTTTTAATTTCAAACACACTTCTGTACCCAACTTCAAAAATCAACCCAGATCGATTTAGTGCACCAAATTAGATGAAACCAATTTTGTTGGAAAGGTCTGTGAATGCTTAATCCAAGCCCGTTGGATTCAAGTCATTTGGATCTGTAGATCACCCATAGCAAAAATAACAAGGCAGAAGCTTTTCTGCATTCAAACATTTTTCAAATTTAAACCATAATAGCTTTTGAGTTGATTCCAACTCTCAAAAATCACACTTAACCATAACTTTCAGAATATATAAAAAATATATAGGTTACTTGAAGAAATAATGTTCAAGGAATAAAAGAATGCTTTATAAGCATTTCTAGCCACTTTAATTATTTAAAATAAAAGGGTAAAACCTTATTAAATTGTGACACCACTTTAAATCACATTAACATGGACTACAACATGTGGTGATGACATGTGTCAACATGATCCCATGTTTGGTTTGGAGAATATTAAATCTTAAGTAGTTTTTCAATGAGTAGAAATTACTTTTCTAACATAAAAAGACTTAAACCAATCCTTAACCTTGTAATGTTAGAGATGACGCTAGATCATCTATAGGACCCTTGTGTGTGATGATTGCAAGTAGTTAAGTATTGTTTGGTGATTGTGTACCTCGTATTTATTCCTAGACGCTAGTACCGACCAAGGATACGAGGAGGAAGGAGGATACTACGAAGAGGAAGCCGAGGAGAACTTCAACCACTGCTCTGCACAAGGCAAGCTTTACTATGCAAGCTTTACTAACCAAGTTGACCAATGCAAGTTAACACTTGCCAGATACCCTATTGTTGCCACAAACCGATGCTTGTGATATGATTACTATATGCCTTAAGCGTATGTGACCATACCCACTTGCTAAACCAATCCTAGTTTTATGGCAAGCTTCTTACTTTATTTCCTTATCAAAGCTTACTTGGAGCCTGCTTAATAGTTTTGGTAGATACTAGACAGTTGTGCTGAAGGTTGCATAAAGAACATAAAATTTGGCCTAAGCTAGAAACCTTGATATCCGCTGATGATATAAGGTTGGACCTATTTGAAACCCCACTAGTTACCACCCTCTATTAGTACTACCCCCACCTGTAGATGCTAGTGCTAAGCATAAAACTGGATCAACTTTAGATGGGAATCCTTGGTGGAAAAAGGGTTATGAAAACCTTGGAATGATGGATCATTCTATTGAAATGTTTTGGACATGTGTTTCCAAACACTTGATGATTTTGGTGATGAAAATGTTGAGGCATGAGCCTTAGCCCTTTATAAAACTGATGGTTGTCTGGATGCGATACCATTCCAATTTTATCGTACAACCACAATACCCGAATATTGGGTAGGGCTTGACTGGAAAATTATATACCTTAGTATTAGTTCCCTCACGGCCAAGGTCTGAGCTGAGGCTACCTTGTGAAGATTGTCCACCTGTGCAGTACCCAAGATGACAGTGGTCATGGTTGGGAGGCCAAACTCACAGGAGAGGTGCTTATACTAGGGAGTGTAATTGAAAGGTTAGGATTGCTTATCCGCATACTAAGTATGGTGAATTCAGGATTTGTTCCTGACGGATGTATCGAATGTTGTGGTGAAAGTGTACAATCTCTGCAGAGTGTCAAACTATTCGAATAGCCGCGTCCGCGGTTATGGACAGTTGGAGTGGCCATACTGTTCCCCCGTCAGACTTTTCAAAATGACTTGTGAAACGACTTGAGACTTCGACTTGACCACAACAGAGTTGTGACTGGAAATACAAGATCCCACTTAGGAGTTATAAAATTGTGACTAGCTTTGGAACTTAGTAGTTATAAATCTGGCTTTTGCAAAACAACCATAGAGCCTAGTGTCCTATTATCCAAAAACCCCTTTTACTTGTTAGTATTAGTTTGCGAGTACTTAAAGAGTACTCATGGCTTTGTCCCTGGCTATTCCCATGGCCATACTATGAAGAGGAGTACCTGGAGGATGGACCCCAGGAAGGTTACGACAACTAGGATCATCTCCCATCATCAGCATTGCCTGTGACCCCGAAGATGGAGCCTCGCCTACGCTACCGTTATTATTACGTATTCCGCTGCTTGGTGTTGTATTAAGGACCGGATCATGAGATCCCTATTTGTGTAAGAACTTATGTATCGTTGTAATGGATGAAGTACTATGGTATCCAATTCTGTTATGTCTCGCAAAAATGGTAATCCTGGGATTGCGATGTATGGCATAACAGGCATCTAGGATTGAAAAATCCGGGTGTTGACAGCCACCGTGGCGTTGTGTGGGTTGCAGCGCCCCCTGGGGTGCTCCCCGTGCCGCCATGGTCGTCGGCCATCTCTGCTTCCTCTTCTAGTCTGCAGCGAGGACCTACTATAAGTTTTTTCCTCTCCCCTCATGCTCTCTGTGCTAGGTCATCCTATGCTAGTTGTTGGTAGTGACCTTTCTGGTTACTGTCTTGTCCTGATCAAGATGATTTGTTCCACTTAGGGTTCATATCCTACTATTGCTTAAATACTGGATGAATTGGGATCAAGTTTTGATGGTCCCTAAGCATGCTATATGATTGTTAGTTGTGGCTTGCTGCTTAAGATGAACTGTGGTTGTGCTAGTGGCTTATCAGATGATTCTATGGATTAATTTTGATATGGTCAGGTGGTAAAGTTACTCTAGAATCAATATTTGGAAATCTAGTGGTTTAATAGCACACCACTGTCATTACTTGGTTAATGACAGTGAGTGTTGTGTGATGAAGTCACTGTATTAACACTTGTTGGCTTAAGATTTCATAAGTAGTTTGAGATCAAATGGTTTCAAGCAATGAAGATATACATAGGGATTTTCTTAATTATGATTCTTGTGATGACAGGAAAATGATTTATAGTTGGTTGGTTGAATCTGTGAAGATTGAATGCTTAGCCTATTTAATGTAGAACTGTTCTTGTGACACCATCTTTGTATGGCACACAAGATTAGATTCTATTTCATTGTTTGGGTTGGTTCAAGCTTAAGATGAGTTTGGCATTAAAGATAAGTAGAAATTTTCCTTTCTTAAATACCTAAGACCCATGATGTTGGTCTGAGGTTTAGGGATTAAGCTTTTATCTAGTTGATTCATATGGATGGTTCTGGTAGTGGTACCAGCTACTGTTTCTTGAATCAAAGTTTGGGAAAAATGATGGTAGGTTTGATCACTTGTATAGATCCATAGGATTAAATTCTAAGGTGCGACTCTTGTCTTAGAGATGTGCCTAGAAGTTTAAATCTTAGCTATATTCATTCTTGAATTGAAATATAGCTTGATAGCTAAATCAATGATGTTGTTCTGAGATTTAGTTGGATCGTTATACTTTTTTTATTGCTTTTAGAGTTTAAAACCTCAGTGATGGATTCACCCCATTTGGGTGTTTTCTGAGAGTTTGAATAAGAGACAGATCATGTATGCTTGTCTAATATTAGACAGACAGATCATGTGATGGTCTATTTACTCACCACTGTCACTTTATGTTGTGGTTGCTAGTGGTTGATCTTGTGATAGCTTGATCTGGTGCTCCTCTGGTATTTCCAGTTCCTGGCTTGTCCTTGATCTAGCCCATCATTTCCTGACCCTGATGGCTTGATCTTGGTCTTGCTATCCACCTGATCTACCCCCTCCTTATGTCACCATCTTGGTGATGTGATCCTGGGCTTTGGTTGGTGTGATCTAGATTGGCTTTGGCTTGGTTTAGCTGTTGATTGTTGTGCTTGGTGTGTAAGAGCAATGGAATGATGTGGGGATTGGTTTCCCACGGCTGTGTTGATGGTTTTGTTTGATTGTGTTGTTGTTGTGGTGCTGACAGCACACCCATGCAGTTTGGTGTGTGTGCTGCATGTGTGCCTGCTGCACAAGATGTGGATGTGTTCTGAATTTGAGAGTTACTTTTGCCATGTTACCATTTACTTGGCTGGTGAAACTTGCCCATCCTTGCTATTTATTTGACTTATGGCTTAAAATTATGAAAGATACATTCCTTCATATTGGTGAAATTTTCCCCTTTTTATAAGATTACTCAATGATGAACGTTGATCAGTGCACTTCACTGTCAAGTCTAAGAGTAAAATAATTCTAATCCTAACCTTCTTTTTCTTTTAAGTTTCTTTTTATTTTGCAGGTACCAGATTTGAAGAATCAAGATTTTAGTTTAGGCTTTTATTTTTCTTTATAGAATAGTCACTTCTAATAACTCTCATATTCAATTATAATCTTTAATTTATTATTTTGTAATAAAGATTTTACTATTGTCAATAAAGAAATATTATTCTTTATTTATTTGCTATTGTAAAGATTGTTGATGATTTTCATAAGTTACATTTTGTAACTTATTTATTGAATAAAATTATGAAATGGAGATTCATATTCTTTATTGCTCTCCTTATATAAAGTTTGAGTTATTATTGGTTAACTCTTAATTAAATCAAATACTCAAACATTATTCAAAAATTCTTTTGAATTATAATTCAAACACTCAAGTTTAAAAATTCAAATTTCATTTCCCAAAACACTCTAATCCACAAGATCATATCAAAGTCTATAACAATCATCCTTCAAGTCTATACCTAACCTCAAAGTATGAAAGAAACCTTGATCACTTTAGGTTTTTATTTGGCGAAAAATTTACCCACATTTTCACCGATGAATGGATGCAACATTTAAAATTCCTAAATCTACCCTTCGTTAGTGCCTAAATGTTGGGATGTTACAGACTTCCCTCCTTAAATTAAACTTCGTCCCGAAGTTTGTTGAGATATACCTGAATAGTTCTGGATAGGCTTTTCTTAAATCCTCTTCTTTCTCCCACGTGGCTTCCCTTTCAGGGTGATGTTCCCACTGTACTTTGCAATATGTGATTGCTCTATTCCTTAATCTTTTCCAGTTTTCTTCCAAAATTTTATAGGGCTTTTCAACATAGGTCAAGTCTTCTTGTAGTTCTATCTCCTGATGTGTGATTGCATCATCCAGAACTTTCAAACATTTATGAAGTTGTGACACATGAAAAACATTATGCACTTGAGCTAATATTGATGGCAACTCTAAAGCATAAGCTATATTTATGTTCTGACTCAATATCTTGAATGGTCCAATATATCTTGGACTCAGTTTTCCTTTAACTCCGAATCTTTTCACCCCTTTCATTGGACTTACTTTCAAATATACCATATCTCCTACTTCTGGATGCCAAGATCTTCGACTTTGATCAGCATAACTTTTCTGCCTACTTTGAGCTATTTTCAGTCTATCTCTGATCTTATCAATGATATCTTGTCTTTCCTTGATATAGTCTGGTGCAAACTCCTTTCTACTTCCAGGCTCATACCAACATATTGGTGATCTACACTTCCATACAGAACCTGATATGGAGCTGCCTCCAGACTACTCTGATAGCTATTATTATAGGAAAATTCTGCCAATGGTAGATGATCTTCCCATGTACCTCCAAAATCTAATGCACAAGCTCTTAACATGTCTTCTAGTATTTGATTTGTTCTTTCAGTTTGAACTCATGTTTCAGTATGATATGATGTGCTAAAATCTAACTTGGAACCAAGTGCTTCATGCAATTGCTTCCAAAATGCTGAAGTAAACACTGATCCCCTATCAGTTACGATCTTTTTGGGCACTCCATGCTTACTTACTATCTCTTTGACATAAACTTTTACTAACTTCTCGGCATTATCTTTTTGATTTACCGAAATAAAATTTGCACTCTTCGTGAGTCTGTCCACAATTACCCATATCATATCCTTCCGTTTAGGCGTCATGGGCATCCTGTGATGAAGTCCATACCTATTTCTTCCCACTTCCATTCGGGAATTTCCAAAGGTTGTAATGGTCCTGCTGGACTTTGATGTTCAGCCTTCACCCTTTGGCAAGTATGGCATTCTGATACATATTTAGAAATGTCCCTTTTCATGTTATTCCACCATAATAGTTCTTTCAAATCCATATACATCTTAGTACTTCCTGGATGTATAGAATATGGTGTTTCATGTGCTTCTTTGAGTATGACATCTCTAATCTCAGTCACATCTGGAACACAAAGACGGTCTTGAAACCATAAAGACTCATAATCTCCAAGGCAAAAAACTGATTTTTTTCCCTTGAGATATCCTCCAAATTTCCTCAGCAATAAAAGGATCTTCTGCTTGATGTTTGAAAATTCCGTGCTTAAGATCACTGTCCTGCTCTGCAACTACCTGCATAGTAGCTAATCCTCCAAGAACCTCTGTTCTAATGAATTGAAGCTCTAATCTTTCCAAGTCCATTTGTAACACTTTTGGTAGCTCCCGATTGCTAGGCTGAATATCTGCACTCTTTCTGCTTAAAGCATCAGCTACAACATTTGCTTTCCCTGGAGTATAGTTGATTGTTAAATCATAATCTTTGATTAGTTCCAACCAACGCTTCTATCTCATATTCAATTCCTTTTGAGTGAAGAAATATTTGAGACTTTTATGGTCAGTGTATAACTCACATCTGGCTCACTACTGCTGCTAACTCTAAATCATGAGTTGGATAATTGACTTCATGTGGTTTCAGTTGTCTTGAACCATACGTAATGACCTTCCGATCTTACACTAATACACAACCCAAACCTTCTTTAGATGTGTAGGGGTTCCCAATCTTAGATAAGATTGATCCCTCCTGTGTTTACAATGCTAGTCCCTGGATCAATAGCTAGCATCCACAGTTTAGATGTAATATCAAGAAACAAAGGTCATAATATAACTTTATAACCAGGAATAACATAAGTTTATTACATCAAACATAGCTCATTAGGCTATTTCATTACATTGCAGCGGAATAACTATGGTCAAGTGGTCCTTCATCTTCAAGTGCCACAGGCAGATGTTGGTTGTAGACTTTGTAATCCTAATCAAACAATCTTCACTAAAATCAATCAAACCTGCAACATACAAGTTACAGCCACAAAGGGTCAATACATTTGAATTGTATTGGCAAGTGATACTATGGTAGTATAGTGGAGTCTATCATCTATATGCATTTGGCTAAGTGGAGTTGAGGCTTGCATTGCTCAAAATAGATTTTTCTTATCATTTTGAAAATACTAAGTTTTTGCTTGACAAAATCATTTCCTCAATCAAAGATTTCAAGATCCTTGTACCAAGCCATCTCTCCATCAATGATTGAAGAATTCAAACAACCCTTGTTCAAACCACAAGATTTTAATTTAGAAATTTGAATGATGAGATTCTTGATTGCTTCCATGTCTTGATGCTCAAATTGTCCTTTACCAGGGACATGGCTAAGTACTTAGATTTTACACTCTGCAGAGGTGGTGCACTTTACCCACAAGACTTGGTTTCCCAAGACAAAATCTTTCAGAAGCTTTCTCTTAGACCAAAATGGACGCGCTCCAACCTATCAAACACTACCACCCACTGTCCATATGGCTAAGTTCTTGCAACCTATATGATCATGGCAGAGCCCATATTGCCAAGTGGTTGCACTTGAAGCTTCTCAACATTTGACATCTCAAATCCCTTTGTTTCCTGGGTGGCATTCCACAAGTGAGATGCACAATCCAAGCCTATGGCATTGTGAACCACTCAACCATTCTCCACCAAGCAAGCCCATTCCACCCAGGGGATTCATTAACTTAGTTGTTTTATTAAACAAAACATAAGTCCTTAGACTTAGAATATTTTTCCATAGTGTGAATATATTCTCCACCCATGTTTTCTATTAGCTAGGCTAAGCTTGGTAGTAGTAGGAATCTTAACTTAGGAAAATCCTACTAAGGATTCATCTACTAGGTTTTCCTATAGTAAGGTCTATACTTAGCAAAAACCATGCAAGTTTTACTTAGCAAAATTCACTAATGCATAGAGAAAGTAATGGGACAAAAAGTATGAAGCATCACTTGACTTTTTGGTAGAGTACGGGTTCACTTCTTGATCTTTGCAACAGTCACACTCTTCAAGTCACTACAAATCAATCAAGCAAGGCACAAATTCAATCTACCAATCAAGCAAAACAACACACATAAATAACAAAGTCAAAGAAATGCATGCAAGCATGCCAAGCTTTGTTTTGTTTTGAATAAGTGGTCCCTAGTGGGTCATAGTCATTTGGGTACATCTAATGGTCATTTCCTAAAGTGGCCAAGTCATTCGCAAAAGGTTTCACTTTTAAACCATTTTCAAAACAAAGTGTTAGTTTATGTGGTGTAGAAATATTTTTACTAAGGCATTAGCCCATAGGGTTCACCAAATGAGTTGCTATTGCAAAACTTGGTGTTTTTGGGTCAGTAGGTTTGGTCTAAACCATCTACTCAAAGTTTTCTTCCTTTAAACATTTCCATAATAAAATCACTAATTTTATTTGGCTAGAAATGGACTAAACTAATTAATCCATTCCAAACTTTTCCAAATTCATTTTCCAAACCATGGGTTGGTTCCTAGGGTCAGTAGGGTCACAATAAACCAATTGGCAAAGTTTGATCTCAAAATTCATTTTTAAATGATTTTTCTAAAGTTAACAAGCACACAAAAGAATCTACAAAATCAAACAATCTATCAAATACTATTTGCTAAACTAAGGGTAGGGTTGGCTAGGGCTTGTTCTCCTGAACTCATTGATATAAAATTTGCCAAATTTGGACGTGTGGTTTGAAAGTTACAAGGGTTCAAAGTTTGCAAATAAATCTGATTCAGAAATCTGTTTTTTAACTCAACACTGGCCACGCGTCGCTTTCTCATTGGCTGATAACGGTTCGGTTGGATCGGCAACGCAGACCGTTGATTTTAACTGAGATCGCACGGCTCAGTTTCCCTCTTACCGCTTCGCTCTACTTTCTATCCTATCCACCGGATCATGATCGGATGGCTCTCAGCGCCTCGACCAGAAGCTGGCGGCGCTCAACGGTGGCATGCGGCGGCGCGGCTCTGCCGATGACGTTGCCGACGAATTAGGGCGAGCGGGGAAGAGTGAGGTTGCTCACCAGGTTCGTAATGAATCACTGATTCTCGTTGTCGCTTTAGTTGACCAAGGGGAGCTCAGAGGCGTCGGCGATTGCTCGCCGGAGATGAGCTGGACCTCGGGCGGTTCGGGAGGTCGTCGCGGGCGAGGATAGAGGGCGCGCTGAGGCAAACAGACCACGCGGTTAGCTGCGTACGGTACTGAGGGTCACAGTAGTGTCATGGATAGGTGCTGGGGCAGTCTGTACTCACCGGGAAATCTCGTCGGAGGAGGAACGGACGGCGGCGCTGTCGGGGCTTCGTCAAAGCCGACGCTTCGGGGCGCCCGCGGGTAAGCTGCGGTTACAGAAAGGTTCTCTGTGGATTGCTGAGAACGGCTGCGTGCTCGAGGAGGCAGGAGAGGGCGTGTGTTGGCCGGAATCGGTGAGGAGGGTCGTCGGAGACAGAGGAGGTGCTGGGCAAAATTCTCCGGCCTGGGGGCGTGTCGAGGAGGAGCGTCTGGGGGAAACAGAAGAGGGGAGGCTGGCGCTTTAAGGTGCTTGATCGCGGCGAGGAATTAACTCGGCGTTAAGGCGTAATCAAGCCGAGACTTTATGTCTGCAACGGCGAGGAGAGGAGGAAGAAGAGGTCGTGCGGGGTGGAGAAGGAGAACAGGAGAGGTGGGGTCCTCTGTTCAGTGGGAAAAGAAAGGAGGGAGGGGTCCACTTGCCAGCTTCTCGGCGGGTGGTTTGAGTGGTGCAGGAAAACGGTTCGGGGAGGGAAGTTGGCTAGATGGGCTGGACTGGGCCGGGGTAGTTGGGTCTGGTCCACTTTCATTTTTTTTCTTTTATTCTGTATCCTTTTCTTTTCTTATTTCTGAATTCTGTTTTGAATTTCCAATCAAACAAATCACATTCAAAATGATTCAAACAATCATCAAGCCTTTCAAATATGAATTTGGTTCTGCTTAACATCATAATTCATATTCTAAAAATAAATATTATTTTAAATCTTTTTAGGTTCCATTTATTAATTAAATAAATGGATCATTAGTTAAATAAAATAGGGTTTGTTTTATTTAAAAATATTCATTTAAAATCCAAATATTTTCAAAACCCAATCAGTAGGTGTTATTTGGAAATAAAGAATATTTGGAAAACTTGTTTAAAATAATATATTCCTTTTACCTTAGGGTCCATTAATAATTAAATAAAATGGACCTTAGTTATTAAATCAAATAGAGTTTGATTTTATTATTAAAATCTTTATTTGAACCTAAATATTTTCAACATTAGTAGGCTTAATTTGGGAAGTATATAATATTTGGTAATTTGTTTTAAAGCAAAATAACCTTTTATTTTAGTGTCCATTATTAATTAACATAGTAGGCTTTCATTATTAAATCCAATAGGATTTGTTTTATTGAGATATTTATTTTGAAATCTAAAATAAAACCAAAACACTTTAGTAGGTTTTATTAGAGAATAAAATATTTGGAAAACCTATTTAAAATAATTTATTAAGTTTTAATGTTCTAATTAAAATAGTAAAACCTTTCATAATAAATTTTGTTATTAATTCCCTATTATTTTATTTTAAATAAACCTTTGTTATTTTTATTCAAACTAAATGTTTTAATTCCCAAAGTTTGGTCAAGGTTTAATTTGGCTTTATTAGATAATCTTTATTTATAAATCCATCTTTTCTTTTGAATACCAAATCTTTTATTAAAGGATCAAGTAATAGTATTTCCAAAACATTTTTAATTTCCTTTATTAAATGTTTATCTTTATGAATCCTTTAAGATCTTATTTAATTCAAATGGGTTTGAAGTCCTAATTGAATTCAAAAAGTTTCTTCTGGCTCTGAAATTCAAACAAAGTTTTATTTTATTCATTTATTTTCACATTACAAGATTTGGAAAATCTTGGGATGTGACAGGCTACCACCCTTAAAATAAATCTCGTCCCGAGATTTGGGAAGGTTAGGGTTACAAGCAAATTCAAAACAACTAGGGTACTACCACCCTTAAAAATTTTCAAACAAAAATTACATATTGGCCTTCTTGGGATCCTGGGAAACTTCTTCTTGGAAAACTTTTGCATAGTGTCCATTGTTTCCATAATTGACTTATGGTCCAAGGTTGAGTTTCTCCATAGGCTTGATCAACTTGTTCTTCATCTTTTCTGGACAGTTGCTTGCATAGTGTCCTGGGTTCTTGCAATTGTAACATATCAATTGGCTGATATCCTTCTTCTTCTTTGGCATCACTACTTCTTGTTTGCTTCTTTGGTTCTTCTTTCTTTCTGGGCATTCATTGGCATAATGTCCCATCTCTTTGCAATTGAAACATTGCACTTGAGTAATATCCTTCTTGTTAGGGTTGGGGCATTTCTTCTTCTTCTTGGGTCTCTCAAAAGCTAGGAGTTCTTCTAGTTCATGTTCTTCATAGGTGGGAGATCTTTCTCTCTTCTTGGGGCATTGATCTTCATGTTTCTTGGATGCATGATCCTTGTCTTTGAAAATATTGCTAGCTTGGGTTCCTTCTAGATTAGCATCTTTGTCATCCTTGCTGTCATTAGTTCTTTGGGAAAAGTTTTCTCTCATGTTGATCATTTGAGTAACTAGTCCTTGCAACATTTGGGATTGAAGTTTCAAAATTCTTTGTATGGCTGGGTCTAGTCCATTGTTGTTGGCTAAAAGCTGAGTTGTCTCTTGGCTCAACTGGTTTTGGGTTACTATAAGTTCTCTCATGTTGTTCTCTTGGTTGTTGTTGTTGTTGTTGTCATCAACCTTGATGTTGGAGTTTCTTGGAGTAGTCATCTGTTTGGGTTGAAGGGAGATTAGAATAGGCAAAAGATTTCTATGTAAGGGTTCTAATCACACACACCACAATTCACACAAGCAATGTGCAAGCAATCACAAACAAACATTCCACTCAAACAACAAGTTTCAAGCACATTTTTAGGCAACAAAATTATTTTTGTTACACCACATAAGTTGGTGTGTTTAACTTAACTAAATTTTGGTGGTCTATCTATATGGTTCACTTGTGTTCTTTCCTTCCTTCTTGGTTGATCCTTCTTGCATGAGATCATGGTTTCCTTGAGATAAATTCTTGGTTGCAATACTTCAAAGTTGTTGATGGCTCCTTCTCATTTTGCATTCCCTCAGTCTCTAATTCTTGAGCAAGATTTCCTTGTTTCACTTGTAGTCCTTAGTGAATATGCTGAAGATGTTGAAGTCATTAGAGTTGAAGATGTTGAAGAAGTCTTTTGCACATGGTGTAGTCTTTGGTCATGGGGTAGGCTTTTCCATCAAGTTGAAGTAGAAGAGATGTAGAGTTGAAACCAAAATGGTTGAGGAAAGAGTTTACAAGATTGTTTTGTAAATAAGTTTTTGGAACAAATAGAACTCCTATTTTTCTAAGGGTTTTTGTCCAATCCTAGGGTTTACAAATCCTACAGGCAACACAATGCTCTGATACCATCTGTAGGGGTTCCCAATCTTAGATAAGATTGATCCCTCCTGTGTTTACAATGCTAGTCCCTGGATCAATAGCTAGCATCCACAGTTTAGATGTAATATCAAGAAACAAAGGTCATAATATAACTTTATAACCAGGAATAACATAAGTTTATTACATCAAACATAGCTCATTAGGCTATTTCATTACATTGCAGCGGAATAACTATGGTCAAGTGGTCCTTCATCTTCAAGTGCCACAGGCAGATGTTGGTTGTAGACTTTGTAATCCTAATCAAACAATCTTCACTAAAATCAATCAAACCTGCAACATACAAGTTACAGCCACAAAGGGTCAATACATTTGAATTGTATTGGCAAGTGATACTATGGTAGTATAGTGGAGTCTATCATCTATATGCATTTGGCTAAGTGGAGTTGAGGCTTGCATTGCTCAAAATAGATTTTTCTTATCATTTTGAAAATACTAAGTTTTTGCTTGACAAAATCATTTCCTCAATCAAAGATTTCAAGATCCTTGTACCAAGCCATCTCTCCATCAATGATTGAAGAATTCAAACAACCCTTGTTCAAACCACAAGATTTTAATTTAGAAATTTGAATGATGAGATTCTTGATTGCTTCCATGTCTTGATGCTCAAATTGTCCTTTACCAGGGACATGGCTAAATACTTAGATTTTACACTCTGCAGAGGTGGTGCACTTTACCCACAAGACTTGGTTTCCCAAGACAAAATCTTTCAGAAGCTTTCTCTTAGACCAAAATGGACGCGCTCCAACCTATCAAACACTACCACCCACTGTCCATATGGCTAAGTTCTTGCAACCTATATGATCATGGCAGAGCCCATATTGCCAAGTGGTTGCACTTGAAGCTTCTCAACATTTGACATCTCAAATCCCTTTGTTTCCTGGGTGGCATTCCACAAGTGAGATGCACAATCCAAGCCTATGGCATTGTGAACCACTCAACCATTCTCCACCAAGCAAGCCCATTCCACCCAGGGGATTCATTAACTTAGTTGTTTTATTAAACAAAACATAAGTCCTTAGACTTAGAATATTTTTCCATAGTGTGAATATATTCTCCACCCATGTTTTCTATTAGCTAGGCTAAGCTTGGTAGTAGTAGGAATCTTAACTTAGGAAAATCCTACTAAGGATTCATCTACTAGGTTTTCCTATAGTAAGGTCTATACTTAGCAAAAACCATGCAAGTTTTACTTAGCAAAATTCACTAATGCATAGAGAAAGTAATGGGACAAAAAGTATGAAGCATCACTTGCCTTTTTGGTAGAGTACGGGTTCACTTCTTGATCTTTGCAACAGTCACACTCTTCAAGTCACTACAAATCAATCAAGCAAGGCACAAATTCAATCTACCAATCAAGCAAAACAACACACATAAATAACAAAGTCAAAGAAATGCATGCAAGCATGCCAAGCTTTGTTTTGTTTTGAATAAGTGGTCCCTAGTGGGTCATAGTCATTTGGGTACATCTAATGGTCATTTCCTAAAGTGGCCAAGTCATTCGCAAAAGGTTTCACTTTTAAACCATTTTCAAAACAAAGTGTTAGTTTATGTGGTGTAGAAATATTTTTACTAAGGCATTAGCCCATAGGGTTCACCAAATGAGTTGCTATTGCAAAACTTGGTGTTTTTGGGTCAGTAGGTTTGGTCTAAACCATCTACTCAAAGTTTTCTTCCTTTAAACATTTCCATAATAAAATCACTAATTTTATTTGGCTAGAAATGGACTAAACTAATTAATCCATTCCAAACTTTTCCAAATTCATTTTCCAAACCATGGGTTGGTTCCTAGGGTCAGTAGGGTCACAATAAACCAATTGGCAAAGGTTTGATCTCAAAATTCATTTTTAAATGATTTTTCTAAAGTTAACAAGCACACAAAAGAATCTGCAAAATCAAACAATCTATCAAATACTATTTGCTAAACTAAGGGTAGGGTTGGCTAGGGCTTGTTCTCCTGAACTCATTGATATAAAATTTGCCAAATTTGGACGTGTGGTTTGAAAGTTACAAGGGTTCAAAGTTTGCAAATAAATCTGATTCAGAAATCTGTTTTTTAACTCAACACTGGCCACGCGTCGCTTTCTCATTGGCTGATAACGGTTCGGTTGGATCGGCAACGCAGACCGTTGATTTTAACTGAGATCGCACGGCTCAGTTTCCCTCTTACCGCTTCGCTCTACTTTCTATCCTATCCACCGGATCATGATCGGATGGCTCTCAGCGCCTCGACCAGAAGCTGGCGGCGCTCAACGGTGGCATGCGGCGGCGCGGCTCTGCCGATGACGTTGCCGACGAATTAGGGCGAGCGGGGAAGAGTGAGGTTGCTCACCAGGTTCGTAATGAATCACTGATTCTCGTTGTCGCTTTAGTTGACCAAGGGGAGCTCAGAGGCGTCGGCGATTGCTCGCCGGAGATGAGCTGGACCTCGGGCGGTTCGGGAGGTCGTCGCGGGCGAGGATAGAGGGCGCGCTGAGGCAAACAGACCACGCAGTTAGCTGCGTACGGTACTGAGGGTCACAGTAGTGTCATGGATAGGTGCTGGGGCAGTCTGTACTCACCGGGAAATCTCGTCGGAGGAGGAACGGACGGCGGCGCTGTCGGGGCTTCGTCAAAGCCGACGCTTCGGGGCGCCCGCGGGTAAGCTGCGGTTACAGAAAGGTTCTCTGTGGATTGCTGAGAACGGCTGCGTGCTCGAGGAGGCAGGAGAGGGCGTGTGTTGGCCGGAATCGGTGAGGAGGGTCGCCGGAGACAGAGGAGGTGCTGGGCAAAATTCTCCGGCCTGGGGGCGTGTCGAGGAGGAGCGTCTGGGGGAAACAGAAGAGGGGAGGCTGGCGCTTTAAGGTGCTTGATCGCGGCGAGGAATTAACTCGGCGTTAAGGCGTAATCAAGCCGAGACTTTATGTCTGCAACGGCGAGGAGAGGAGGAAGAAGAGGTCGTGCGGGGTGGAGAAGGAGAACAGGAGAGGTGGGGTCCTCTGTTCAGTGAGAAAAGAAAGGAGGGAGGGGTCCACTTGCCAGCTTCTCGGCGGGTGGTTTGAGTGGTGCAGGAAAACGGTTCGGGGAGGGAAGTTGGCTAGATGGGCTGGACTGGGCCGGGGTAGTTGGGTCTGGTCCACTTTCATTTTTTTTCTTTTATTCTGTATCCTTTTCTTTTCTTATTTCTGAATTCTGTTTTGAATTTCCAATCAAACAAATCACATTCAAAATGATTCAAACAATCATCAAGCCTTTCAAATATGAATTTGGTTCTGCTTAACATCATAATTCATATTCTAAAAATAAATATTATTTTAAATCTTTTTAGGTTCCATTTATTAATTAAATAAATGGATCATTAGTTAAATAAAATAGGGTTTGTTTTATTTAAAAATATTCATTTAAAATCCAAATATTTTCAAAACCCAATCAGTAGGTGTTATTTGGAAATAAAGAATATTTGGAAAACTTGTTTAAAATAATATATTCCTTTTACCTTAGGGTCCATTAATAATTAAATAAAATGGACCTTAGTTATTAAATCAAATAGAGTTTGATTTTATTATTAAAATCTTTATTTGAACCTAAATATTTTCAACATTAGTAGGCTTAATTTGGGAAGTATATAATATTTGGTAATTTGTTTTAAAGCAAAATAACCTTTTATTTTAGTGTCCATTATTAATTAACATAGTAGGCTTTCATTATTAAATCCAATAGGATTTGTTTTATTGAGATATTTATTTTGAAATCTAAAATAAAACCAAAACACTTTAGTAGGTTTTATTAGAGAATAAAATATTTGGAAAACCTATTTAAAATAATTTATTAAGTTTTAATGTTCTAATTAAAATAGTAAAACCTTTCATAATAAATTTTGTTATTAATTCCCTATTATTTTATTTTAAATAAACCTTTGTTATTTTTATTCAAACTAAATGTTTTAATTCCCAAAGTTTGGTCAAGGTTTAATTTGGCTTTATTAGATAATCTTTATTTATAAATCCATCTTTTCTTTTGAATACCAAATCTTTTATTAAAGGATCAAGTAATAGTATTTCCAAAACATTTTTAATTTCCTTTATTAAATGTTTATCTTTATGAATCCTTTAAGATCTTATTTAATTCAAATGGGTTTGAAGTCCTAATTGAATTCAAAAAGTTTCTTCTGGCTCTGAAATTTAAACAAAGTTTTATTTTATTCATTTATTTTCACATTACAAGATTTGGAAAATCTTGGGATGTGACAAGATGCATCACAGTATACTGTAAAGTCTTTCCCTGTTTTAGGAACTGCTAATATTGGAGTTGTGGTTAACCTAGTCTTCAACTCCTGAAAACTTGCTTCACACTTCTCATCCCAATTGAATGGCGTATTCTTTCTTAGCAATTTGGTCATTGGTCCAGCTATTTTGGAGAAACCTTCAATGAATCTCCGGTAATAACCAGCCATTCCTAAGAAACCTCGAATTTGCTTCACATTGGTTGGTGCAGTCCACTCTAGTACTGACTGAACCTTAGATGGATTTACAGCAATTCCATCTTTACCGATCACATGGCCAAGGAATTCTACCTCATCTAGCCAAAGCTCACACTTACTAAACTGAGCATAAAGTTTGTGTTCCCATAGAGTCTGCAATGCTATCCTCAAATGATCAGCATGCTCTTCCTTATCCTTGGAATATATCAGAATATCATCAATAAAGACTATGAAAAACTTATCTAGATATGGCATGAAGATTTTGTTCATCAAATTCATGAATATTGCAGGTGCATTGGTCAAACCAGATGGTACTACCAGATACTCATGGTGTCCATATCTTGAGACAAATGTTGTCTTTGGAACATCTTCCGGTTTGATTTTTATTTGATGGTATCCAGATCTTAAGTCGATCTTTGAAAATACTCTGGCTCCTTTCACTTGATCAAACAAATCTTAGATCCTTGGTAAAGGATACTTATTCTTGATAGTAACGTTGTTCAAATTTCTATAATCTCCACACATCCTTCTTCCACCATCTCTCTTATCCACAAAGATTACTGGTGTTCGCCATGGAGATACACTTTCCTGAATAAATCCTTTTCTAGCTAACTGATCAATTTGCTCTTTGAGGTCTTTTAACTCTTTGGGTCCCATCTTATATGGTGCTTGAGCTATTGGTGCCGTACCAGGAATTAGATCACTAGTAAACTCTATCTCCCGATATGGTGGCATTCTCGGTAGCTCTGCTAGAAAAACATCTTGAAATTCATTTACTATAGGAATATCTTCCAATTTGACCTCTTTCATTGAGTTCAGCTGCAGATCCACCATGATATGACTGTGATTATCTGCTTGGTAAACTATCCTTGCTCCACTTGGAGTTTTGATTGAGACAGTTTTCTCCTCACAATTTATCTGAGCCCCATGCTCCATCATCTAGTCCATAACCAGCACTACTGCAATTCCCTTTAAAGGAATCACATAAAGGTCTACAAAGTAAGTACAACCACAGATCGAGATAACCTGATCTTGTTTGATGTGGAGTACAATCACATTTCCCCCTGCCATAACTACGGTCATAGGGTTTTCTAATGTTGCCCTTCTAATCCCGAACTTATCACAGAATTCTTCAGAAATGAATGAAGTAGTTGCACCAGTATCAAATAGAACTTTGCCGGGATTGGTAAGGATATTGATCGTACCTATCACTGCATGCTCCGAATTATCCACCTCCTCGAGGGTTGCACAGTTCAATTTCCCGGTAGGTTTGTTCCTCTTGCCATTGTTGTTCTTGCCATTATTTCCTCCTTTATTGGGATGTCCATTTCCTCCCCTGGCTTGCCTTCCATCTAGAGCCGGCCAACCACCTTGTGGTTTGCTTGGACAATTGGGCTTGATGTGACCTCTCTGATCACAAGTGTGACATACAATTACTGGTTTCAGGCAATCCCTGCTCATATGCCCTGGGAGTTTGCAATTTTAGCATATAATATTCTTTGCATTTGGATTTGCACTCCGATTGGGATTTTTGTTGTTATAGGGCTTATTCCTTGATTTGAATTCCAGATTGGGCTTGCTTGCTTGTATCCTCTTGGTTTCCTTCTTAGCTCTCTTCCTTCTATCCTCTTGGACATTCTTGTAGTCATCTTCGAAGGTAATAGCTTCATCTAGCAACTGCTGATAAGTTTGATTATTAGCCAACCTCAACTGCATCCTCACAAATGGATTTAATCCATGCAGGAAACGCTTCTTCCTCTTTTCCTCCGTGTTAACTTCTTCCTTGGCATAACGAGATAGTTGACTAAACTCCCGGATATACTTCATAACACTAGTATATCCCTGCTGCAGCTCTTCAAATTCTATTTGCTTCAATTCCATAACACTCTCGGGAACATGATATTCATGGAATCTATGTTTAAACTCTTCCCAGTATACTCCCTTCCTGGTTGTTGCATGGCCAACTGATTTTCCCACCAAGATGTTGCAGGTCCTGTCAGAAGATGAGTTGCATACCTCAATTTCTCCTCATCATTACAACCTACAGTCTTCAGCTTTCTTTCTATATCTTCTAGCCAATCTTATGCATCCATTGGTTCAGGAGCTGATGCAAAAGGTAGCGGCCTTGCATTCTGGAAATCAGATAGACTCACTCCTCCACCTTCAGGTGCCCTCTGATTTGCTCGTCCCGGCAACTCCTCCATGAACTTGTTCTGGGTCTCTTGCATCATTTGCATACATTGCATAAAGTTCTGCTCCATTAACGGCCTCATTGGTGGTGGTGGTGGCAATGCTCCCTGATTTTCTGCATATGCCTTCTCCTTGGCCTCTCGTTCCATCCGTTGCTGTTCAGTTTTGATTTCTACACCCATATCCATGACCCTCTAGTCCTGCAACATAAAGCGAATACTCATAATTACATCATGCACATGTGTTCTGAGCTCGACTTTACGCACAGAACTAGTCACACAATGAAGATCCAAAGAAAATCCAAATATGCATTTCACATATTATACATAATATCATAATAATACAAAGTCATTACAACATATACCATATAAGTATAATCACGACACTACCTTATTTATCTAACTATCTTATTTCTTGGGGTACAATACACGGTACTTGATACTTCTAACTAATTGCCTACTTGTAGTAGTAACTACGCTCATCATACACGCCTGATGTCCAACCGTGAGGATGTGTCATTCGTTGCATAGTTTGTGAAACAAATGTCCTTCCAGAAGGATCATACTCAGTATCTGAAGTGTCAGGACTTGAGTCATTACTCAACCTGAGTGCATTGACTCCCTCCAGCTCAGCTAAAAAGTATTCAGAAACATATTCAACATTATCTCCCGCTTGCATCTCCTGAGCTTCATTCCTAGAGTTGTCAACAGGATATGCAGATCCTGCTGCTTCCCAGGTGCTCCTGTGGGCAAGATAGTTAAACACTGGATAATGTATATTCCCTGGGTTTTGAGAAGATGTTGATGATTCAAACACTCTCTCCTCAGGATATTATTCTTCATCCTGAGTATCTATCGACATGGCATTTCTACTACTGTTACTAGGGTTAATTCTTGCACCCATCCAGCTAGATTGTCCAACGTTTCTGTCAGAATCATCTGTGGACATCTGGTGTTCATGAGATCCTTCATATGATCCCCTTCTCCAACCATCAGAATTCTCAATAGGAAGTTCTAAATCAGAATCATCCTCTGAACCCTATGGTACTGCATACCTCATATCCATATTAGGATCATGTATAGGTTCAGGTCTTGGTGAATAAGGATATGGTATAAAAGATTCAGGATCTATAGGTATATCCTTAAAGATAGGTGTTGCACTACTACTTGCTTCCTTCCCCAACTAGAACGCTAACTGATTCCTCCTTTCCGGATCAGTTAGATCCTCTAACATGTCATTTTTATCTTCGACAATCACTTGATGTGTCTTATAAAAAGACGCAACGAGTGTTCGGTATCTATCCATAAACTTGGAAGCTAACTTAGGATGCTTCTTAACCAAAGTAAGATGATCCGGTATAGGCTCTGAGTCTATAAAATCATGAGGTATCATAGAGAATGTGCTACCTTCTAACTCCTTGGCTTTATGCTCCCGGATATTAGCTATCGCCTCCACAACAGCAACATGATATGCTGCTAAGTGACTTCTACCTTCACCTGTAGGTAGATCATGATATAATCCAAGCTCCTCAGGGAGTTGGATACTCACACGATAATTGGATAACATCCGGCCATCACAGTAGGTTATAGTGTTCACTAGAATTCTAGTTGGACAACTAAAAATCTTTATAAGTTGACGAAGTTAGTCTGTGAATGATCCTTGATAATCATCAAGAGTCTCCTCTTTCCTTACCAAAGTCTATTTTGGAAACTTTGGTGCCATAGCTCTATATATCAGAAAATTAGTTTTGATTAGTAACCAATAATATATTGCATCATAACAAAGAATTATCGCACTAAAACATATAATGGAATATTCTCATTTGAATACCCATTATACTACTTTTAGAGAATTCTTTATCGATGCTACACTCCTATAGGTAATACCCTTTACTAGGTTTCTAACCTAAGGTCAAAGCAATTTGCTCTGATACCAACTGCGGTGACCCAGCATACCACTGCATGTGTAGTACACTATAGTCGTTGACATGACATCCACAGAACATCGTTCCGTAAATATCAAATCCCTTAGAGTGGTACAACAAAAACATTGCGGGTACATATTACAAACATACACACTTTATTATTATTACAATACCGGAAGTTCAATACTTCCAAAAGATTCAACTTACAAACCAAAATATAAGTGTTTCAGCGGAAGTTTCAAATTTAAAACTTAAACTCCAAATTGAGCTCATCAACTTATTACTATATATTGTTCATGATGCTCGGCTCAAGTGGTTACTAGAACTATAGTAATTATTCGGACTCCTAGAACTCTCCTCCGTAGACGATGTAGTAGTCCTCCCCTTCTACGGCTCCATATAAGTTGGGCTCTTCATAGAAGACCTCCTCTTGACTCTTAGATGCATACATTGGAGTATCTTCAGAATTCTCAGAGTCTAAGCAAGGATTCAAAGTAAAGGATGAGTAACAGCGTGTAACATCCCAGCATTAGAGCCTAGAAATAAGCTGAACCCAGATGTGTGCATTGCATTCATGCATAGAAAATCCGAATAATTTTTGCGCTTCTAAACATGAAGTTTAATTAGGTGTGCAAATGCATGATGTAACACCCGGTTATTACTTGATGTTATGGATCTAGATAGAAACGGGAATTCGTGTAAGGGAGTGACAAGTTTCAAAGATCAAAAGGAAGACTTACTTGAAAGATGAAGCAAGATATAAGGAGTATTAACACCATTTGGAGGATAGATCAAGCATAGACTATTCTTAGCCAGATTCAAGAAAGAAGTTTGGTGTAGAAAATGTATGGAGCAACAAGAAGTAATAAACTTAAGGTCCATTCAAAGTAGGTAGCATTGCTAAGAAGTTAATGAAAGAGTTGTACCAAGTTCATGGAAATATCATGAAAACGTACAAAGAAGATGCCTTGGAACCAAAAGGGTATTCAAGCTCTGACAATTCAGAGAGAGTGCCAGTTGTAGATCGGAAACTGTAAGGTAATACTTACCACCAGAATGATCCGCCTTTGGTACTTAATCCCTAGTCGGCATTCTAATCCACAGTTGGTATTTTTTTCCGCAGCTGGTATTTGGTTGACATAGTTAACTAGATCATCTTAATGATTGCATAAAGAGCATTAAATTTTGCCTAAGTTAAGTAAGACCTAAGGAAGTATAAAAATTTGAAGGCGATCGTCTTTCGAGATGCTTCGCAAAGTTAGACTTACCCCAGCGAAAATGTCCAATAGTAAGTACAACATATAGTGCTGAAAGATTTGCTTCGGAGATCCACAACTATGTGGATACACCGTATAATCTTTCATCAGATCCTAAACCGGTAAAATATAAGCTGAACAGGAACCAACATTCTAGTTTAAGAACCAATGGTCTCTATGTATGTAGTTTAAAGACTATTAGTAAAACCTAAGGGGGAGAGTAGACATTATGAATGAAAGTTGAAGAAAGTATTATAGGTAATAATGAAAGACTATTTAAAAACCTTAAGAAGGTATAAGCTTGAAGGTAATAAAGGATACATTTAACCGATCAATTCTAAAAGAAACAGCTCTTAAGTAACCCTTAAGAAGTAATATAGAATACCTAATTGGGCAAGTATCGAGAATGGTATGGACAAATTGAGTTCAAATCCAATATTGGAAGGAGTACCAGTATCAACTATACTACAACAGGAATAGAAGGTAGTCTTTTGACTACTAACACGGGTATATAGAAACGTAAAACTTATTTTAAGGAGACCCTCTAAACTATACTTAAAATAGTAATACAGTTTGATGTTTAAATAAAAAAAGAATTGGATTAGGATATCTAATCAGGTTATGGAATACTACAATTAATTCCATTTAAGGTCATCATGGAGTGGAGAATGTAGCAACCACTACAAGTCAATTCCTTACCCCGAAACGTGAGAGTTTGCGAACTTCGAGGATGAAGTTTATTTTAAGGGGGAGAGTCTGTAACATCCCAGCCTTAGATCCTAGAAATAAGATGAACCCAGATGTGTGCATTGCATTCATGCAAAGAAAATCCGAATAAGTTTCGCGCTTCTAAACAAAACTTGTCAAAGGGATTGAAGCTTCTCTCAACTTGATGGAATTGAAGTAGATCATACAGTTGATTGCGATAAGTTTCAATATGACCTTTGCTAAAACCTTATTTGGGTAAACATGATTTGATCTAAGGCTAGATCTAATATAATAAAATGCTACTCATAACATATTGCTTAATTAATTAATATCTGATCCTTAAGGAATTCTATCACCATACTCAAACCAACAATTTATAAGTGCCAAGTCAAGATTACAAACTAAAGTAATATAAATGTAATGACTAATCCTGACCTATCTTATTCCTACTATGAGTACCATAGTAGTACTTAAATAAAACTCTTTAATGAGTTGGAGTTGGAAAGAGACTAAGTCAAGGTCATCCACTATATATATTTCTTTCTTTAGCAATCTTTATGGAACTTATCTCAATATCTGTTGTTCATCAATGTTGGGTAATTCCCCATTGATTCACAAATTCTTTAACTATCAATCCTTGATCTACTATTTCTTGATCTTATCATAACATCTACTTAAATCTTTTAAAGAGGGCATAGTCCATTAATAACCTTAATCCAATATCAGATACTAAGAAGAAATTTTCAAGACAATGGAAAAGTAGGATTGATAAAGCCTTGCTTAGCCAACTAAGAACTTAAGCAATAATTGATTAAAGGATTATAATGGTGATGTTTTAGCCACCAATATTGAATGCTTATATTTAGTATAAGTAATACTGGTGGGTAGAACATGATTGGAACCTTAGTAGAGATAAGTTATCCTAGAGTAGTCATTGCAAGCCACATAAATATAATTTAGGGTTGGAGTAAAGTGAATATAAGATGATGTTATTCAATTAAATCTAGTAAAGCATAGAGTTATGGAAGTAGTGTTATCCATCTTAAAGGATAGTAAACTTGGGAGGAAGATAGTTGGATATATTCATCTAATGAAGAAATATTAGTGAGGGGTGATTAAGGAAGATTATGAGTGGAGTTTGAAGGAACTCTTGTTGGATGGAAGGATATCAACAGTAGAGTGGTGGATATAACTAAGCCATGATATGAGGAAGTTATGAATACTTTAGTATCAACTCAATGGATTTATCAATGAGTTTAGAAGAATAATAGGTGAATAAGAATATTCATGTGAAGTAAAATTCATCATGTTAACACATGATGATGGATATGAAAGAATAGTATATCTAGGAAAGGAATTCCTTACTTAGAAGTCCAGAATTATGAATTATGGAAGATAGTAATTCTTGGTAAATAACCAACTTTAAGTCTTAAAACCAAGTATAATATCCATTTCATATTAAGAATTCCTCATCTTATATCTATATCACTTGATAAGAACATTTCCCTATAACAAATCACATAAGCACATCTCTGCCAATTCCAACAATCATAATTAAATGTGTTTAGGAGTATCTTTATCAATTTCTTTCTATAAAACATTCAAGATATAACTTTCTAGTACTAAAGGTGATGTCATCAAATATTCCAAATAGAAAACAATATGCTTAGTTATGGAGTCTTTAACCACATCCATAAAGGAGTCTAAGTATATTAAAAACCCTAAACCCTAGGGTAAATAATCATAATCCAAAATCCTAAACCTCTTTGTTTATCATAATAGAATATATACATTGTCATTTTACAAATTAATGGAAGTAGTAAGAATCATATTAATTTCTTTCATATTTCATGCATCAAATAATGATATAGGATCATTATACATATAAAAATTTATATTCAAACTCTGAGCCAACTAGAGTTAAGTCTTACAAACAAATAAGAATACATCATTCAAGAAATCCATAACTAAAAGAGGAGAGAAAAATAATAAGAAAAGTTTCTACAAATTATTAAAAAGTGTTCATATTGAGTAAATAAAAGAAATACAAAAAGATTATATAATAAAAGTTCACAATTGATACTAAATATATTTTAGTATTATTGCAATTATCCAGCAAATAAATCCTACAAAGAAAAGTTCAAAATATAAATCAAATTCAAATCTGAAAAGGAAAACAGAAAATAGAAAAAGGTAAAACAAATAAAAAACATTACCTGGTCGTGGCCCAACCTCTTTTTCCTTATCTAACGCCCATGTGCAGCCCACAACAGCCCAACAACCATCCCATCTCTTTCTCTCCTGTGACTGACAAGTGGGGTCAGGGAAGGACTGTGGGTTAAGAAGAAAGAAACGCCAAGGGGGTTATCCGCAAAACAACATGTCGCCGTCATCCCCACGCACACGGGAAGCTCGCTAGAGGAGCTCGTCGCCGCCCGATACCGTCGTCGTCATCCGTGCGTCAAGATGCTCGCCGTCGTTCAAGAGGGAGATAAGAAGGCCACCGCGATGCCCTGCCTCAATCCCTATCCACAATCCCTCCTTATCCTCTCTGATTTGAACGGGGCCGAAACCCTAGATCACCGGAGCCACACCTCGCCGTCGAACCACATCTCCCCACACCCTTCCAAGCAGCCATGGAGAAGCACCGTCCTCCGTAGATCCTCTGAGAGAAATCCTGCATCAAGGGGAGCACTGGAGTGGACGAATTTGGTTGTTCTTCTTTGCGGCAATTCGTCGGAAATCTTGTCAGAGAGCTCTCCTCCGACCGCCCTGTTCTCGCCGACCTCTCTATCATCATCAGGGTGAGTTCCTGAACCTTCTAGTACCCTTAAATTGTCTTATCTCGTTGTGAATTGTCGTCTCACCGTGTGCCATCATCGGTCACCGTCGGAGCTCGTCGGAGCTAAGGCTCTGATGACCATTTCCGAGCGGTGCCGCCACTTTAGGACTCAGCACGATGCACTGATTCGAACTAGGATCATTTTGTTTGCTAGGGCGCAGTAGATCGTCGCCGGCGACCAACCACTGACGGCGGTGGTGGTGCTGACACCGTAGCTACGTCATGCCGATGCCACCCTGGACCCAGTCCGCTGTTTGACCCGGTCTTTGTCTCACGTGGCAAGTGACGTGGCCTTGGGCCCATATGTCATTGTCTGGGCGTCAAGACAGGGTCGGTAATAAATGTATTTTCTTTAAACAGCGTGCAGAGGTGATCACTATCCCACTAGTCAGTGACTAAGGCTAGCTTTAGGTGCGGTGTAAAAAGTATTTACTGTTTAAGAAATAGATAAAATGTTATAAACTTAATTATTAATATTCCAGAAATAAAATAAATGATTAAATCTTGTTTAATTAATAACTTTTGTTTTGTAATTCAGAAAAATGTGTATAATATATGAAAAAATTTAGAAAAATAAAATCTATAACCTAAAACTATTATCAAATATTACTGTGATAAATATTTAAACAAATATTATTTAATAAAGGTCTTATTAATTCACTTAATTAAACTTTCATTATTTATTAAGTAATTATAAAGTAATAAGAATTATAAAAATCATATCTTATTATTTATAAATCACAAAATAAATTAACAGCCCAACAACCAGCCCAGCTCTTTCTCTCATGTGACTGACAAGTGGGGTCAGGGAAGGACTGCGGGTTGAGAAGAAAGAAACGCTAGGGGGTTATCCGCAAAACAACATGTCGTCGTCATCCCCACGCACACAGGAAGCTCGCTAGAGGAGCTCGCCGCCACCTGATGCTGTCGTCGTCGTCAGCCATGCGTCAAGATGCTCGTCGTCGTTCTAGAGGGAGATAAGAAGGCCACCTCGACGCCCTGCCTCAATCCCTATCCACAATCCCTCCTTATCCTCTCTGATTTGAATGGGGCCGAAACCCTAGCTCGCCGGAGCCACACCTCGCCGTCGAACCACATCTCCCCACACCCTTCCAAGCAGCCATGGAGAAGCACCGTCCTCCGTAGATCCTCTAAGAGAAATCCTGCATCAAGGGGAGCACTGGAGTGGACTAATTTGGCCGTTCTTCTTTGCGGCAGTTCGTCGGAAATCTTGTCAGAGACCTCGCCTCCGACCGCGCTTGTTCTCGCCGACCTCTCTATCATCATCAGGGTGAGTTCCTGAACCTTCCAGTACCCTTAAATCGTCTTATCTAGTTGTGAATCGTCGTCTCACCGTGTGCCATCGTCGGTCACCGTCGGAGCTCATCGGAGCTGACGCTCCGATGACCATTTCCGAGCGGCGACGCCACTTTAGGACTCAGCACGATGCACTGATTCGAAGTAGGATCATTTTGTTTGCTAGGGCGTAGTAGATCGTCGCCGACGACCAACCACTGACGGCGGTGGTGGTGCTGACGCCGTAGCTACGTCATGCCGACGCCACCCTGGACCCAATCCGCTGTTTGAACCTGTCTTTGTCTCACGTGGCAAGTGACGTGGCCTTGGGCCCATATGTCATTGTCTGGGGGTCAAGACAGGGTCGATAATAAATGTATTTTCTTTAAACAGCGTGCTGAGGTGGTCACTAGCCCACTAGTCAGTGACTAAGGCTAGCTTTAGGTGCGGTGTAAAAAGTATTTATTGTTTAAGAAATAGATAAAATGTTATAAACTTAATTATTAATATTCTAGAAATCAAATAAAAGATTAAATCTTGTTTAATTAATAACTTTTGTTTTGTAATTCAAAAAAATGTGTCTAATATATGAAAATTTTCAGAAAAATAAAATCTATAACCTAAAACTATTATCAAATATTATTGTGATAACTATTTAAACAAATATTATTTAATAAAGGTCTTATAAGTAATTAAACTTTTATAATTCATATTTTAATAATGGTAAATGTTAATAATATAAATAAAATACCAAAACTCTTAGAAAAATAAAAATTATAATTTGAAAACATAATCATGTATTATTATTTCACTTAATTAATTTTTCATTATTTATTAAGTAATTATAAAGTAGTAAGAATTATAAAAATAATATATTATTATTTATAAATCACAAAAATAAATGTAATATACCAAAATGATCACAAAAAAATAATATTTACATGTTAAAAATCTAAGATTCTACTTTTGAGTTAAAAAATCAAATATTTTAATAACTCAAATTTAAACTTATTTACTTCATTAATAATTCATATAAGGATAAATAAAATTTATTAATATTCATAAAATAAGTAAATTAAGTATCATAAATAGTATTTATTTTAAATATGAATAATATGAAGCCATAATGGTTTAAAACATTATAAGTGTTTTTTTTAAAATTATCTTCAACCTTAAGTGAAGACTACATTCTAAAAGGATTCCTATTCATAATAAAAACCTTAAAGAACAACTTGTGAATAAATCAGATCATTCCTATCTACTTTAACCACCAGATTACAAAAACTACCACCACACTATAATAAATCCATAAGTAGTTAAGTAATATTATATTTTGGTTTATAAACTATAACCACTCATTTATAAAAAGGTAAACGATACTACTCCATTATAAAATCAAGAAACCACTACACTAAGTAAAAGAATCACCAATATTAAGTAACCTAAAGGAAACATTCCAGATCCCAAGATACAAATGTTATAAGTATCATACTTTCAAAACTATTTATATTTTAAAGTTAACTTTAGTCTCCAAGAATTTAAATATAATACTATAAACATTACTATATGTTTGATAGTTAACTTTGATCTGAACTAGTTAAGTTATAAGCATCTCAAGCCAAAACTAATCAGGCAAACACAAATAACATCAACCACCAATAACTAACCACAAAGATTGTTTAAACCTTAGAAAAGGAATTTATTCTTCAAACGTTATTCGTTTTGCCACTTCAGACAATGTATGACAAATAATCAAAATCACCTTACTTCATACTTCACTTGTATAACTAGGAACAATAACACTTAAGCTATTTATAAGTGACTATACTTATACAGTCAAGTCTGAAGATAAACAATTAAAGTATAAAAAATCTTAAAGATAATTTCATAGGTGTATATTTTATTGCTACATAAATATGTGTTGTTCACACACACTCACAAGCCCTAATAAGAAGCACAAGTGTGAAACTTATCTAAAAGGACAACACATTCTAAAGTAACCATTTCCGGAATCCAAACCCTAGGACAACATTATCCCCGGGATTTGTGTTTAGAACGTGCATCACATTACTTATGCATAAAAGCATATTGCTTCTTTAAACATTAGTCCTTATCGGACCAATGATGTTGATTTCAGATTTTTGATCTTATACTGACTCGAAGACCGTGAGTGCATAATCTTTCAATCACAAAAGGCAAGTTCACACTTGCTCATGTCCTTTGTTTATTTTCTGTAAAGTATTTTACAAATCCAGTGTTGTTATCACCTGCATTTGAAAAAGGTATAAAAACACTATTTTCTATAATAATGTGAACTATTGGTTACTGATCCAGGGTGATCAGCTAATCTATTAAATCTGACAGTTGGAATACCACTGTTTAGAACTATATCACCTAGGACTTAACAACCAATGTTGCCAGTGATTCTAACGGTTTGTACAAACCATTACCGTAATCCAATATGTGGGCATGGTGTACACCAAGGAGGCATGCGAGGTCGTGAAGGGGGCAGTGATTGGCTTGGATCATCTTCTGGGCCCCACATCATGGAATTGTGGACAGGAATAAGCTGCCCGGTTGTGCAACAAAGAGTTGATCTCTCATGGGTAAAGTAACGCACCTCTGCAGAGTGTAAGAACTGTAACTTGTTACTCCCTGTTCTGGGAAGGAGCTACGAACGCGGCAGGAAAGGAACTCCATGAAAGTTCTAGTAAACCCGTGAAGGCTGACAGACATAGCTTTTCAGAATAAAAGCAACCTTTGAAGAAATGTTTATGAAAACTTGCATTTCCTACGACCTACGGTCTGTGGCTGTAGTTATAGTGCATCAAACACTCCTTTTATAGTGAATTTGCTGAGTACGCTCGTACTCAAAGTATCTTCCTAACCCTTGCTAGATTCTGAAGCCGGAATAGACAACAACCACATCAAGTTATGCTCCAGGACTTATCATGCAAAGTTAAAGATCTTCAATGAAGTCAAGGAAATCAACATATACATCAACTCAAGTGAGGACAAATTTACTGATTAGATCGTAATATAATCTCTAGCCAAAAAACCTAATTCTGTAGTGCATTGCAATAGCAGCAATGCCAATCCCTTAGTTAAAATATTAGTTTTAATAGTATAATAGTTCTTGCGTTATTTATCTTTGATTCTTCTCCGTAAGAAGTTATTTCTCTCTCTTTAACTTAGAGTTTTCTCTGGATCTTGTGTAAAGAGTGAGTTGTAACCTTTAGCCATGTATTGGACCCGCTGTGTTTTTGTTGTGCCATTCTGAGGGATATAATACTAGTGAACGGTGTTTCATTGGTGTTATGTCAACAATTATAGTATACTACACCATGCAGTGGTATGCTGGGTCACCGCACAGCGTTACTCAGCAAATTCGTTATATGCAAGGTAGGAAGTTTGATGCTCTATTTACCACCTCGGACTATCAGTCGTTGGCACTATGAAATTTTCGTAAATCTTTCTTCAAAGGTTGATTTTATTATGAAAATCTATGACCACCAGCCTTCACAGGTTGACCAGAACTTTTATGGAGTTCCTTCCCTGCCGCGTTCATAGCTCCTTCCCGGAACAGGGAGTAACAAGTTACAATTCTTACACTCTGCAGAGGTGCATTACTTTTCCCATGAGAGATCAACTCCTTGTTGCACAACCGGACGTACTTTCCCGTCCACAATTCCATGATGTGGGGCCCAGTAGTTGGTCCAAGCCAATCACTGCCCTTTCCACGACCTCATATGTCTGCACGATCCTTCGGGCTAGCTCACCTTCGTTAATCCCCCTTTCGGGCAGGCTAAAATCCTCATGAGTTCCCGAAGAATCTATGACCTAGTGATGCCCGGATTAGTACCATTTACATGGACTATCTCCCTAAACACCATTCATAGATAATCTAGACACCAAAAGTGTGGGGCGTAAGGGTGCCCACCCATATGTTGGATCCGCACAAGGAATCACAACGTCACGTTAAGGTCATCTTGCCTCCATACAAGAGGAAAAGGATACAGCTAACTTCTCCGTCCCATTCCAAATCTCATGGTTAACGCGTAATATACGGCGCTAGAATCACTGATGTCATGGGTTATTAATTCCTAATTGTTCATCATTAGTGCAATTAGAACCCTAAGTTCTATTGCTCCATCATATCATCACTTAGGATGAAATCTAAGATTTAGTATCTTGAGAAAATATTGTTTTCTTTTTCTAGAGTGTAGATGATAACACACAATTCGCAAATACTTTGATAAAGACTCTTCAAAGGACATGAGCAAGTGATGAACTTGCCTTGTGATTTCAAGGTAGTGAAGTCTGATGCTTGCACTGGACCTTGAGCTTTTATGTCTACAAAAACATCATTATTGCCCGGTAAGGACAATATTTAAAGAAGCAAAATGATTATGCAAAGGAAATGTAATGCATTATTTAACTTTATATGTATTCTCCCCCATCATTTAAATTATAGAAAAATCCTTTTTAATTTATTAAGGATTTATAAATATTAAATCCTTTAATATTTATTGAATATTGTACTCTTTTTATTTAATTTTATTTTATTTGGATTTTATTGATTTTATATTTTCTTTAAGAATTATTATTTGAATACCAAAAATTGTTATGAAATATTTGTTTAGTATTTTTATAAAATACTAAAATATTAATATATAATGAAAGTGATTTTTATTTATTTTTATCATCTTTCAATGATTTTGTAAAATTCCATAAGGAATATTTAAAATACAAAATTTTTAATAAAAATTTTATGTTTAAAATTTTATTTCTTAATTTATTTGGATATTTTAGATTATTTTGAATCCAAAAATATCTTATTTATAATTTTTGGACTTTTATTTTATTTTCTAGAATTTATTTAGGTTCAGGGGCATTTTGGTCTTTTTCCAATTATTAAAACAGGCTCTAAATGATTTGGGATGGCTTATTTTTATTGGGCCCTAGTGGCCCATTAAGCAAAGTCAAAACAACCACCCTAAAGGGTTCCTGGCCCAACCCATCCCAGCACTCCTTGTCTCTCACTCGAGCTCACCCCTCTCCTTATCCTTCCCCGTCCCGGTGGTCAGTGGTGTCGTCGCCGGCGATTCCCGCCGTCGTGGACCGCCCTTGCCGCCGCCATGGTACAGGAAGAGGTTGTCGAACCCGTTCTTCCCTCCTGTCCAATTGGATTTGGACATGGAGCTCTCCTATGGCCAGATCGATGTCGTCCCAAACCCTAGGGTTTGGGGTTGGCGTTGATCCTGACGCCACCGCTGCTATCAAGCATTGTGGTGATGTTCCTTGCCTCCAAGCTTTGCAGCGCCCCCTGGGGTGCTCCCCATGCCGCCATGGTCGTCGGACATCTCTGCTTCCTCTTCTAGTCTGCAGTGAGGACCTACTGTAAGTTTTTTCCTCTCCCCTCATGCTCTCTGTGCTAGGTCGTCCTATGCTAGTTGTTGGTAGTGACCTTTCTGGTTACTGTCTTGTCCTGATCAAGATGATTTTTTCCACTTAGGGTTCATATCCTGCTGTTGATTAAATACTGGATGAATTGGGATCAAGTTTTGATGGTCCCTAAGCATGCTAAATGATTGTTAGATGTGGCTTGCTGCTTAAAATGAACTGTGGGGGTGCTAGTGGCTTATCAGATGATTCTATGGATTAATTTTGATATGTTTGGATGGTAAAGTTGCTCTAGAATCAATATTTGTAAATCTAGTGGTTTAATAACACACCACTGTCATTACTTGGTTAATTACAGTGAGTGTTATGTGAAGGGAATATGCCCGAGAGGCAATAATAAAGTGGTTATTATTGTATTCATTATTTATGATAAATGTTTATTTGCATGCTATAATTGTATTAATACGGAAACGTTAATACATGTGTGTTTAATAAACAAAAAGGAAGTTCCTAGTTATGCCTCTCTTATAAACTAGCTCGTTGATTAACAAGATGATCAAAGTTTCCTGATCATGGACATTGGATGCTGTTAATAACAAGGTCACAACATTATTGTAATGGTGTGATGAACATTCATCCAAAGTATAGCATTACGATCAAAGTCATTGAGTTTATATTGCTATAACAACTTACAAAGTGGTCCTAATCCTTAGACCATGAGATCATGTCAATCACTAACACCGGAAGAGTTTCTCAATGACATCAAACATCACACCGTAACTGGGTGATTATAAAGATGGCTTCAGAACTACTAAAGTGTTATGTTGAGGTCCATGGATCGAGAGTGGAATTTGTTCATCCCGATGACGGATAGATATGCTCTGGGCCCTCTCGGTGATATCACATTGATTAGCTTGCAAGCAAGTGATTTGATCACTAGAATGTTATATCACGGGAACGAGAAAAGAGTGCATGTCGGTAACGAGATCAAATTAGGTATGGAGATAGCGATGATCGAATCTCGTACATGTAATATATCGTGAAACAAAGGGATTAAGATACTAGCGTAAAAGGTTCACACGATCATAGAAGTCATCGTTGAATGTGTGGGAGTCAGTATGGATCTCCAAGTCCCGCTGCTGATTATTGATCGGAGAGGGATCTCGATCAGGTCTACATTATTCGCGAACCGTAGGGTGACACACTTAAGGGATACCGAAACCATTCGGAGCAAATGATATGTCAGAAAAAGAAAAGGAAAGCGCAGGAATTTATTTCACCAGACACCGGAACTGTTTCGGTTGAAATTGCTGAAACTAGTTCTGCATGTGAAATTGAATACTATCAAGGGGTTTTATGTGAATGTTTGTTAATTAAAGTAATTAACAAAATTCTTAATAAATAAATAAAAGAGTTTTATTTAAATGAGAGCTTGCATTAAATTTGGTGGAAATTTAATGCATGTGAGTGGATTTTTGAGTGGAGGCTCTTTTATGGGAGTGGAGGCTTTTCATTTTGAGTGGGGGCTCCACCCACATGAATGTGGAAGAGGTGGGGGCAGCCACCATGGCTAGCGCCATGCCCCTTGGGATGCCCCCCTCTCCCTATAAAAGGCCCCCTCTCATCCTCTCAAAGCACACCTCCTCGCGAAGGATCTCTCTCCCCCCTTTAGAATTCCCCCATGGTCTCAGATCAGCGAGATACATGTTCCCGGTGGCTTTTTCTGGAAGGATTTGTTGCTTCCGCTGCTTCGCTGGAGCGAGGGCGCGGAGGTTGTCGGGGTACCCGTACGTGTGTGTGATCACGGATGCACCACTGCTTTGCGGTGCTGGACTTGATGGTGTTGGACCGGCTAGACCAGATGGACGTCATCACGATCTTGATATCGGCAAGCGTTTTTCTACATCATCCACGAGTACAACCTCGTTAACGCTATTCGGTCTTCGAGGGTATGTATTCTATGGATGTATATCCACCCGTTGCTTGTATCTAGTAGATAGATCTTGGTACTTAGATGTTCCCATCATAGAAAAAAATTTGTTTTCTATGCTGCGAACCCTTCATTGTGTGATGAAGTCACTGTATTAACACTTGTTGGCTTAAGAATTCATAAGTAGTTTGAGATCAAATGGTTTCAAATAGTGAAGATATACATAGGGATTTTCTTAATTATGATTCCTGTGATGACAGGAAAATGATTTATAGTTGGTTGGTTGAATCTGTGAAGAATGAATGCTTAACCTGTTTAATGTAGAACTGTTCTTGTGACACCATCTTTGTATGGCACACAAGATTAGATTCTATTTCATTGTTTGGATTGGTTCAAGCTTAAGATGAGTTTTGCATTGAAGATAAGTAGAAATTTTCCTTTCTTAAATCCCTAAGACCCATGATGTTGGTCTGAGGTTTAGGGATTAAGCTTTTATCTAGTTGATTCATATGGATGGTTCTGGTAGTGGTACCAGCTACTGTTTCTTGAACCAAAGTTTGGGAAAAATGATGGTAGGTTTGATCACTTGTATAGATCCATAGGATTAAATTCTAAGGTGCTACTCTTGTCTTAGAGATGTTCCTAGAAGTTTAAATCTTAGATATATTCATTCTTGAATCGAAATATAGCTTGATAGCTAAATCAATGATGTTGTTCTGAGATTTAGTTGGATCCTTATACTTTTTTGATTGCTTTTAGAATTTAAAACCTCAGTGATGGATTCACCCCATTTAGGTGTTTTCTGAGAGTTTGAATAAGAGACAGATCATGTATGCTTGTCTAATCTTCGACAGATAGATCATGTGATGGTCTATTTACTCACCACTGTCACTTTATGTTGTGGTTGCTAGTGGTTGATCTTGTGATAGCTTGATCTGGTGCTCCCCTGGTATTTCCAGTTCCTGGCTTGTCCTTGATCTAGCCCATCATTTCATAATCCTGATGGCTTGATCTTGGTCTTGCTATCCACCTGATCTACCCCCTCCTTATGTCACCATCTTGGTGATGTGATCCTGGGCTTTGGTTGGTGTGATCTAGCTTGTCTTTGGCTTGGTTTAGTTGCCGGCTGCTGTGCTTGGTGTGTAAGAGCAATGGAATGGTGTGGGGATTGGTTTCCCACGGCTGTGTTGATGATTTTGTTTGATTGTGTTGTTGTGGTGCTGACAGCACACCCATGCAGTTTGGTGTGTGTGCTGCCTGAAGGGAATATGCCCTGAGAGGCAATAATAAAATGTTTATTATGTGTATTCCAAGTATATGATAGATGCTTATTTTGCATGCTATAATTGTATTAATACGGAAACGTTAATACATGTGTGTTTAATAAACAAACATAAAGTTCCTAGTTATGCCTCTATCATAAACTAGTTTGTTGATTAACAAGATGATCACGGTTTCCTGATCATAGACATTGGATGTTGTTAATAACGAGATCACAACATTAGTGTAATGGTGTGATGAACATTCATCCGAAGTATAGCATTACGATCAAAGTCATTGAGTTTATATTGCTATAAACAAACTACGAAGTAGTCCTAATCCTTAGACCATGAGATCATGCCAATCACTAACACCGGAAGAGTTTCTTGTTGACATCAAACGTCACTCCGTAACTGGGTGACTATAAAGATGGCTTCAAAGCTACTAAAGTGTTATGTTGAGAATCATGGATCAAGAGTGGAATTTTTTCATCCCGATGACGGATAGATATGCTCTGGGCCCTCTCGGTGATATCACATTGGTTAGCTTGCAAGCAAGTGATTTGATCACTAGAATGTTATATCACGGGAACGAGAAAAGAGTGCATGTCAGAAACAAGATCAAACTAGGTATGGAGATACCGATGATCGAATCTCGGACATGTAATATATCGTGAAACAAAGGGATTAAGATACAAGCGTAAAAGGTTCCGACGATCACAGGAAAAGTCATCGTTGAATGTGTGGGAGTCAGTATGGATCTCCAGGTCTCGCTACTGATTATTGATCGGAGAAGGGTCTCGATCATGTCCGCATTATTCGCGAACCATGGGGTGACACACTTAAGGGACACTGGCATCCAATTGGAGCAAATGTTTCATGTCGAAAGAATAAACAAGCGCAGGAATTTATTTCACTAGATACCGAAACAGGTTTTCGGGTGAAATTGCATAAAGTGGTTATGCATGTGAAAAGGAATTCTAGCAAGGGGTTATTTGTGAATGTTTGTCATTAAAGTAATTGACAAAATTCTGAATAAAATAAAAGAGTTTTATTTAATGAGAGTTTGCATTAAATTTGGTGGAAATTTAATGGGAATTTGAGTGGACTTTTGAGTGGAGAAAATTGAAGGGACATTTTGTGAGTGGAGTGTCCACCCACATGAATTAAGGAGGGGAGGGGGAAGCCCCCATGGCCGGCGGCCAACCCCTTGGGTGCCCCCCCTCCTCCTATAAAAGGAGCCCCTCCTCTCACTTGTCTCTCACACCTCCTCGTGAAGGATCTCTCTCCCCCTCTAGAATTTATCCCCCATGGTATCGGACTAGCGAGATACATGTTCCTGGTGGCTATTCGGCAAGAAAGGGTTGTGCTTCCGCTGCATCGCTGGAGCAAGGAGGCAGAGGTTGCCCGGTGTCTTGTACGTGTGTGCGAGCACGGATGTGCTGCTGCTTTGCGGCGCTAGGACTTCCTCTCGATCTTGAGATCGGCAAGAGATCGTCTACATCAACCACGAGTTGAACTCGTTCAGCTTTGTCGGTCTTCAAGGGTATGTTCTCTATGGATATACATCCACCCATTGTTTGTATCTAGTAGATAGATCTTGGTACATAGTTCCCATCGTAGGAATTTTTTTGTTTTCTATGCTGCGAACCCTACAGTGGTATCAGAGCCGGATCTATGCGTAGATACTTTACACGGGTAGTACACATATGAGTATGTGGGCGATGATGATCATGTTGTTGCTCCTTTGTTGTAATTTTGGATATTGGTGGCATAGTGGGATGAAGCCGCCCGGACAAACTTTACATGTCCTCGCACATGAGACCTGTTCCACGCTTGCCATGCAACAAGTTTGCATAAGTGGCTAGCGGGTGTCTGTCTCTCCTACTATAGTCAATATCTATTTTGCAACGAGTTGTCAACAATTTGGTTATCCTCGTTGTGGTTCATTTTCATAGGTAAGAATGGTTCTATCTCGAAAGCCCTAAGCCACGTAAAACTTGCAATGGATAAATTAGAGGCGTCTAGTTTAGATTGTTGTTGGGCTAGTGTTATGATATGGTGATGTTGTAAATAGAAGTATGAGATGATACTCTTACAACATACATAATGTGTAATCTCCATAGACCTTGGACTTACACATATAGGTATGATAGTGATCATACCACGGTGCACATGATAGAGATCATATGCGGGAATCATATCATTTCACTAATAAACATGTGATGTTTGATAGCATCTTATATTGCTTGTTTAGCGCTTTGTTAGCATAATAAGATGATCCCTTTTTTAATATCAAGATAATAATGTGTTCTTCCTTTAGTATGCACCGATTATGTTTTCGTCGCTCCAAGACATCACGTGATGATCGGGTGTTCTTGGATCCACGACCATATTTCGGGTGTAAAACAGTTACACACGCGAATACTAAGGTTCTAACTTGGCGACCCTAGCATGTACAGACATGGCCTCGGAACACAGACCGAAAGGTTAAGCATGAGTCATATAGTAGATATGATGCCCATTTGATGCTCGCCTTTGAAGCTACACCGACTCACGTGATGATCGGACTTGGTGTAGTGGATTTGGTTCATGTAATCACCAAAAAGGCACGAGGGATGTCGTTTTTGAGTGGGAGTTCATTCGTAATATGGATTAGTTGAACTCAATCTATCATACACTTAGTCTAAACTTTACAAATTCTGTTGTAGATGGCACCACCTGCTTTTAATTTCAATGTGTTCATGGAGAAATAGAAACTTGCAACGAACGGTAGCAACTTTACCGAATGGGCCATGAATTTGAGGATTCTCCTCTCTGCTGCACAAAAGCAATATGTGCTAGAAGCGCCGTTAGGCCCCCCACCTTTAGAGGATGCCCCTGACGAGGAGAAGAATGTCTATCAGACTCATTAGGAGGACCACAACTTAGTTCATTGCGGCATATTGTATGGGCTAGAGCCGGAACTTCGAAAGCGTTTCGAAAATGGCAATGCTTTTGATACAATGGGTGAGTTGAAAATGATTTTTGACACACATGCTGTTGTAGAGAGCTACAACGCTTCAGAAAGGTTCTTTAGCTGCATGATGGAAGAGCACAACTCCGTTAGTGAGCATGTACTCCAGATGTCGGGTTACGCCGATAAGCTTGTGTCCTTGGGAATATCGATTCCCATTGACTTAGGCATCCATCGTGTTCTGCAGTCTCTGCCACCTAGCTATAAGAGCTTCGTGATGAACTATAATATGCAAGGCATGAAGAAGTCTCTCCCCGAGCTTCTGTCAATGCTTAAAACTGCAGAAGTGGAGATCAAAAAGGAACATCAAGTGTTGATGATCAATAGGAACACTGGTTTCAAGAAAGACAAGAAGGGAAAACGGAAGGGAAGTAAGAGCGGCAAGCCTGTTGCCGTGCCTGAAAAGAAACCCCGAGTTGGACCTAAGTCTGATACCGAGTGATACTATTGTAAGGGGACTGGCCACTGGAAGCGCAACTGCCCCAAGTATTTGGCAGACAAGAAAGCCGGCAAGTCAAACAAAGGTATATATGATATACATGTTATTGATGTGTACTTGACTAGTGCTCGCAGTAGCACCTGGGTATTTGATACCGGTTCAGTTGCTAATATTTGTAACTCGAATCAGGGGCTGCGGAACAAGCGACCGCTAGCAAGGGGTGAGGTCAAGATGCGTGTCGGCAATGGATCAAGCGTTGATGTGATCGCTGTCGGAACGCTGCCTCTCCACTTGCCGTCGGGATTAATTATAAACTTGAATAATTGTTATCTGGTGCCTGCACTGAGCATGAACATTGTATCTGGATCATGTTTGATGCGAAGTGGTTATTCATTTAAATCCGAGAACAATGGTTGTAGCATTTATATGAATGAAATCTTTTATGGTCATGCACCGATGATGAATGGTTTATTTCTTTGGGATCTCGATAATAATGTTACACATATTCATAATGTTGATGCTAAAAGGATTAAACTAAATGATGATATATCCACATATATGTGGCACTGCCGTCTAGGTCATATTGGCATTAAACGCATGAAGAAGCTCCCTTCGGATGGACTTTTGGAATCACTTGATTATGAATCATTTGATACATGTGAGCCATGCCTTATGGGAAGATGACTAGAACGCCGTTTTCCGGTTCAATGGAACGGGCGACAGATTTATTGGAAATCATACATTCTGATGTATGTGGTCCAATGAGTGTGTCGGCGCGAGGTGGATATCGTTATTTTGTTACTTTCACGGATGATTTGAGTAGATACGGTTATATCTACTTGATGAAACACAAGTCTGAAACCTTTGAAAAGTTCAAGGAATTTCAGAATGAAGTGGAAAATCATCGTAATAGAAAGATCAAATTTCTACGGTCCTACCGTGGAGGTGAGTATCTAAGTTACGAGTTTAGCACTCACATGAAAGAGTGTGGAATTGTTTCACAACTCACACCTGCCGGAACACCACAGAGAAATGGTGTGTCGGAACGTCGTAATCGTACTTTATTAGATATGGTTCGATCTATGATGTCTCTGACGGACTTGCCATTGTCATTTTGGGGCTATGCACTAGAAACTGCTGCATTCACTTTAAATCGGGCACCATCTAAATCCGTTGAAAAGACACCGTATGAATTGTGGTTTGGAAACAAACCTAAGCTGTCATTTCTTAAAGTTTGGGGATGCGATGTTTATGTGAAGAAACTTCAACCGGATAAACTTGAACCCAAAGCGGAAAAATGCGTCTTCATTGGATACCCTAAGGAAACTATTGGGTATTCCTTCTACCACAGATCCGAGGGCAAGGTTTTTGTTGCCAAGAATGGATCCTTTCTAGAGAAAGAGTTTCTCACGAAAGGTGTGAGTAGTCGGAAGGTAGAACTCGAAGAGGTTATTGAACCTTCTCTTCAAAGTATCGCGAGTAGCGCAGCGCCGGAAGTTGTCCCGGAGTTGGCTCCACCTGTTGAAGAGGGAACTAATGATAATGATCATGAAACTCCGAAAGAGAGTACTACCGAACCTCGCAGGTCAAGCAGGACGCGTGCAGCTCCAGAGCTGTACGGAAATCCTGTCATGAATTTCATGGTTGATGAAAACGATGACCCTGCGACGTATGAAGAAGCGATGATGATCCCGGATTCCAACAAATGGTTAGAAGCCATGAAATCCGAGATGGAATCCATGTATGAAAATCAAGTTTGGAACTTGGTGGACTTACCTCACGACCGAAAGGTCGTGGAGAACAAATGGATTTTCAAAAGGAAAACTGATGCTGATGGTAATGTAACCGTCTATAAAGCTCGACTTGTCGCAAAGGGGTTTCGACAAATTCAAGGAGTTGACTACGATGATACATTCTCTCCCGTAGCGATGCTAAAGTCAGTTAGGATTATGTTAGCAATTGCTGCATATTTCGATTATGAGATATGGCAGATGGATGTCAAAACCGCGTTTCTCAATGGTAATATTGAAGAAGAATTGTATATGATACAACCAAAGGGTTTTGTCGATCCTAAGGATGCTAACAAAGTGTGCAAGCTTCAGCGATCCATCTATGGATTGAAGCAAGCATCACGAAGTTGGAATCTCCGCTTTGATGAGGTGATCAAAGAGTTTGGATTTGTCCAAACTTATGGAGAAGCTTGTGTTTACAAGAAAGTGAGTGGGAGCAATGTGGCATTTCTTATATTATATGTGGATGACATATTATTGATCAGAAATGATATAGATCTTTTAAACAGTGTTAAAAGTTATCTAAACAGCAAATTTTCAATGAAGGACCTAGGTGAAGCGTCATACATATTAGGCATAAAGATCTATAGAGATAGATCTAGGCGCCTAATAGGGCTATCGCAAAGTACATACCTTGATAAGATTTTGAAGAAGTTTAAAATGGAAGATAGTAAGAAGGGGTTCTTACCTATGACACAAGGCACGACATTGAGTAAGACTCAAAGTCCGGCTTAGGCGGAAGAAAGAGAGATAATGGACAAGGTCCCCTATGCTTCAGCCATAGGCTCTATAATGTAAGCCATGCTATGTACAAGACCGGATGTGGCACATGCTATTAGTTTGACTAGTAGGTACCAATCGGATCCAGGTTCAGAACATTGGAAAGCGGTCAAGAATATCCTTAAGTACTTGCGAAGAACTAAGGATATGTTTCTTGTATACGGAGGTGAAGAAGAGCTCGTCGCTAAGTGTTATGTCGACGCTAGCTTTGACACCGATCCGGATGACTCTAAGTCTCAATCCGGATACGTATTTCTCATGAATGGCGGAGCGGTTAGTTGGAGGAGCTCCAAACAACCTGTGGTGGCGGGATCAACAACGGAGGCCGAATATGTTGCTGCTTCAGAAGTGGCTCAGGAAGCAGTTTGGATGAAGGAGTTCATATCCGAACTAGGTGTGGTTGCAAACGCGTTGGACCCAATGGTGATCTATTGTGACAACAATGGTGCCATTGCCAATGCCAAAGAGCCAAGGTCTCACAAGCATTCCAAGCATATTAAGCGCCGGTTTCACTCCATCCGCGAGCATGTCAAGGATGGAGATATAAAGATTTGTAAAGTACATACGGATCTCAATGTAGCAGATCCGTTGACTAAAACTCTCCCTAGAGCAAAACATGATCTACACCAGAACTCCATGGGTGTTAGATACATCACAATGTAGCTAGATTATTGTCTCTAGTGCAAGTGGGAGACTGAAGGGAATATGCCCTGAGAGGCAATAATAAAATGTTTATTATGTGTATTCCAAGTATATGATAGATGTTTATTTTGCATGTTATAATTGTATTAATACGGAAACATTAATACATGTGTGTTTAATAAACAAACAGAAAGTTCCTAGTTATGCCTCTCTCATAAACTAGTTCGTTGATTAACAAGATGATCACGGTTTCCTGATCATAGACATTGGATGTTGTTAATAATGAGATCACAACATTAGTGTAATGGTGTGATGAACATTCATCCGAAGTATAGCATTACGATCAAAGTCATTGAGTTTATATTGCTATAAACAAACTACGAAGTAGTCCTAATCCTTAGACCATGAGATCATGCCAATCACTAACACCGGAAGAGTTTCTTGTTGACATCAAACGTCACTCCGTAACTGGGTGATTATAAAGATGGCTTCAAAGCTACTAAAGTGTTATGTTGAGAATCATGGATCAAGAGTGGAATTTTTTCATCCCGATGACGGATAGATATGCTCTGGGCCCTCTCGGTGATATCACATTGGTTAGCTTGCAAGCAAGTGATTTGATCACTAGAATGTTATATCACGGGAACGAGAAAAGAGTGCATGTCAGAAACAAGATCAAACTAGGTATGGAGATACTGATGATCGAATCTCGGACATGTAATATATCGTGAAACAAAGGGATTAAGATACAAGCGTAAAAGGTTCCGACGATCACAGGAAAAGTCATCGTTGAATGTGTGGGAGTTAGTATGGATCTCCAGGTCTCGCTACTGATTATTGATCGGAGAAGGGTCTCGATCATGTCCGCATTATTCGCGAACCGTAGGGTGAGACACTAAAGGGACACTGGCATCCAATTAGAGCAAATGTTTCATGCCGAAAGAATAAACAAGCGCAGGAATTTATTTCACTAGATACCGAAACAGGTTTTCGGGTGAAATTGCATAAAGTGGTTATGCATGTGAAAAGGAATTCTAGCAAGGGGTTATTTGTGAATGTTTGTCATTAAAGTAATTGAAAAAATTCTGAATAAAATAAAAGAGTTTTATTTAATGAGAGTTTGCATTAAATTTGGTGGAAATTTAATGGGAATTTGAGTGGACTTTTGAGTGGAGAAAATTGAAGGGACATTTTGTGAGTGGAGTGTCCACCCACATGAATGAAGGAGGGGAGGGGGCAAACCCCATGTCCGGCGGCCAACCCCTTGGGTGCCCCCCTCCTCCTATAAAAGGAGCCCCTCCTCTCACTTGTCTCTCACACCTCCTCGTGAAGGATCTCTCTCCCCCTCTAGAATTTATCCCCCATGGTCTCGGACTAGCGAGATACATGTTCCCGGTGGCTATTCGGCAAGAAAGGGTTGTGCTTCCGCTGCATCGTTGGAGCGAGGAGGCGGAGGTTGCCCGGTGTCTTGTACGTGTGTGCGAGCACGGATGCGCTGCTGCTTTGTGGCGCTAGGACTTCCTCTCGATCTTGAGATCGGCAAGAGATCGTCTACATCAACCACGAGTTGAACTCGTTAAGATTTGTCGGTCTTCAAGGGTATGTTCTCTACGGATATACATCTGCATGTTGTTTGTATCTCGTCGATAGATCTTGGTGCATAGTTCCCATCGTAGGAAAATTTTTGTTTTCTATGCTGCGAACCCTACATTGCCTGTGTGCCTGCTGCACAAGATGTGGATATGTTCTGAATTTGAGAGTTACTTTCACCATGTTACCATTTACTTGGCTGGTGAAACTTGCCCCTCCTTGCAGTTTATTTGACTTATGGCTTAAAATTATGAAAGATACATTCTTTCATATTGGTGAAATTTGCCCCTTTTTATAAGATTAATCAATGATGAACCTTGATCAGTGCACTTCACTGTCAAGTCTAAGAGTAAAATAATTCTAATCCTAACCTTCTTTTTATTTTAAGTTTCTTCTTATTTTGCAGGTACCAGATTTGAAGAATCAATATTTTAGTTTAGGTTTTTATTTTCTTTATAGAATAGTCACTTGTAGTAACTCTCATATTCAATTGTAATCTTTAATTTATTCTTTTGTAATAAAGATTGTACTATTGTCAATAAAGAAATATTATTCTTTATTTATTTGGTATTGTAAAGATTGTTGATGATTTTCATAAGTTACATTTTTGTAAATTATTTATTGAATAAATTTATGAAATGGAGATTCATATTATTTATTGCTCTCTTTATATAAAGTTTGAGTTATTATTGGTTAACTCTTAATTAAATCAAATACTCAAACATTAATCAAAAATTCTTTTGAATTATAATTCAAACACTCAAGTTTAAAAATTCAAATTTCATTTCCCAAAACACTCTAATCCACAAGATCATATCAAAGTCTATAACAATCATCCTTCAAGTCTATACCTAACCTCAAAGTATGAAATAAACCTTGATCACTTTAGGTTTTTATTTGGCGAAAAATTTACCCACATTTTCACAGATGAATGCATGCAACATTTCAAATTCCTAAATCTACCCTTCGTTAGTGCCTAAATGTTGGGATGTTACATTGTGCCCATTTAGCATTGAACTTCTATTTGTGATCGTTTTTGTATGAGACTATGTCGTGTGGTACTATAGTTTATGTGTAGATTTCTCGTTGAAATTATCTGTGTGGAGTTATCTTTGGTCTTATGGAATTCTAGAATTATACATATGGAATTATCTATGGTCTTATAGAATTTTGTAATTATATCTATGGATGCATCAAAGTGGTGTGATGTTTCAAGGCCTAATATTATTGCTTATCGTATTGGCTAGCTCATCTTTCGGTGGTATAATATTCTGATTCTAACTCATCATTTCTATGTAACATTTTAGCAAATGAAATAGGCTTGTAACTTATTGTGTGCATTTGTATTCAAATGCAAATTATCTATATGCACACACTTAGGGGGAGCCTCTTTCACTGTTGGAATGATGTGTTATTAGATTTCTTTACAAATCCTAGTATTGTCATCTAACACCAAAAAGGGGAGATTGAAAGAGCATTTCATGAAATCTAGTGTTTTGTGTGTTAGATAACAATGCCAAGGATTATTTAGTGTGTGTTGAAGTGCTGCAGGTCTTAGCTCATTGAAAAGAAGCGCAAAGATGTGTTTAGGGGGCAGATTATACGCCGGCCCTGCCCAAACTCCATGAGCGAGCCAAGACATGGCATACTGTGTGGGGCGGATAATCCCCCGAAAGTTTTTGCCTAGGCCGGATAATCCGCCCCCCTTGAGGAGTTTTGCGAAGGAAGTCTCGGCATGACGCACTGTGTGGGGGGCGAATAATCCCCCGTATTTTCCGGCTCTGGGGCGGATAATCCGCCCCTAGTGGGGGCCGAATAATCCTTCCCCCAAAGTCTCCAACGACCAGTTTTGGCAGGGGTATTTAACCCCCATCACCCCTCCTGCCAGAACTCTTGATTCGATTCGAAAAAGACCAGACCTGTTCTTCAAGCTCCATCAAGATATCTCCATCTTCATCCACCGAAATGCTTCGATCTTTGGGGAATCGAAGGAGGAGGCCTCGATCTTCATCAACAGCAATCAAGCGCTTCACTTCCCCTCCATTCACTTGGAGGATTTTCTATCTAGTATTTCTTGCAAATATCTAGATCCTTGTTTCGATTAGTTGACAATCCTTGTTCTTGTGGCATCTTGTTGTCATCACGGGAGCCTCTAATTCAGTTGTGGATGTGTGCCCCACTAGAGTTGTAAAGGCACCGGTTTCCGCCTCGAAGGGTACCAATAGTGGAAAGGTGGATCAGGCCTTTGGTGGCGAGATCCATCGAAGAATAGGGTGAGGCCTATTATGCGTGGTGGTCTTAGAATCGCCCACCCCTCCAACACAGATGTACTTCCCTTAACAAGGAAGGAACTGCGGTAAAACAAATCCCTGTGTCTCCGTGTGCTCCACTATGGTTCCCTCACTCCTCGCTTTACTCGTCTAGTAGATATGTTGGAATATAGGAAATTCCCGTACTTGCATATCTAGAGAGTTTACATTTGTGTCAAGCCTAAAATTGAAAAATAACTAAAAAATTATTAGCACCTATTCACCCCCCCCCCCCTCTAGGTTCCCATACGATCCATTTTAAGGTCCTCTTCCAGATATTTATCACCAAGTGTAGTGGCGGAGCTTCAGCCCGGCAAGGCTGGCCAGTTGCCCGAGCTCTTGCCAGAATATGACGTTTAGTTATTGAAGGTAAAAACTAGTGAAAGAGCAGGTGGGCCCCCATGTGTGGTTTTGGTAGTTAATGATAATCTCTATGGACTAATGCTTGTATCAAGTTGCACTTATAGGAATTGTCTATTGACATCGCTTGCAGCATGTGTCGGCATCAAGGTAGAATAAATGAAGTGAAAGTTCAAGATGTACCATCTCGAAGAGATCATATGCTTGAATCTTGACATCATTATATCATGGATATGTGAGGATATTCCAAAAAGAGAGGCTCTTATCCATACTGGAGTATGTGGGAGAAAATTCCAAGTCTTAACCAAGCTAGTGCAATCAATAAAGGTGCTCCATCTTGAGGTGTACAAGATCGTCATCATCAAGGTCAAGTGGAATATGCGCAAGGTTCTTACCGGTCTCCTGGTGTTAGTTTGGGAGACCGGTTTATAGGATAGATAACTGTACTATCAAGAGGGGCTCTCGAGTGAGTAACGTGATCATATCTTTCGGAGAGAGGTCAAACCTTTGCATACTTAACATCATATTTCTTGGTTGTTATTTGGATCTTATCCATGAGAGGTTCTAGAGCTTGTGGTAATATTCATAACAAGCTCTAGTTCATCAAAAACGAATTTCCCTTTTATATCTTATTGCGTTTTTTATCTTGGAGGTTTTTGGTTTCTCACCAAGGGAGGTAAACATGAAATATTCTCACTTGGTGGTATCCAATATTTTTTACAAAATTGATTTCGGGTCAATCAGAGTTTCCAAACTCTAGATATCGCTATTTGAAGTTTGCCTCTTATTTGTTCTATCCTATCTTGTTGGACTATGATGGTTCCCAGGCTGGATTTTGGCCGGAATCTCCGGTGTAAAGTTGCAGGCCAGAATTTATGGTGTGCAAAGACCAAAGTTTTCGGTGTGCCTAGGACCGGAGTTTCTGCCAAGTCTTCAGAGTAATCATCAAGACCAGGTCCAGTACAGTCTGATTAGGGGTTCGGAGATTGTCCGGAGATGAACCGGAATCTCCGGTGTGAGATGTTTGCAGATTGGAATCTCCGGTTCCTAGACCAGAATCTCTCCCAGACTGGAGTCTCCAGTGTGGTTTTTTCCCAATGGGCAGAAAACGGTCAGAAGTGAGTGGGCCTATATAAGGGACCCTTCTTCCCCAATGGTTATCCCCCAGTTCTTGCAAGTCTTCCCCTCCATTGTTGACCTTATTGGGCTTGCTATCCCTCAATCCCTCCTATGATTCTTGCATATTGTTGAGGGGTTTGAAAGAGGAGATCTAGATCAACAACCCCACCAATAAATCTCTCCTCCAAGTGAGGGGAACATCTTGAGATATAGATCTTGGAGTCTTTTGTGGATTTCCTCCATTGTTCTTCATCTCTTATTCCCCCATAAGCTTTTGTAGCTTTGGTGGAATTTGGGAGAGAAGGACTTGAGCAATTCTTGTATTCTTGCCATTGCATTTGGTGCATCAGTTTGAGTTCTCGGCGAGGATTCGATTGGGTGAAAGTTGAGAAGCTTTTTACTCTTGGGTTCTGATGGTGGCTCAGATCAATGTAGAGCTTCATTGTGAGAACCCAAGAGGAAGGTGTGATGAGCACAGCAGCAAGTCTTCCCTCAGTAAGAAACCAAGGTTATCGAACCAGTAGGAGGAAAGAAACGACTCAAAGGTGTTGCTAGCAACTTGGAAACCTGCATAACACAAACTCAAGACTTTGCCCCAACGAACAGTCAGGTTGTTAATCTCACCAGTTTGCTGAAAACAAAGGATTAATTGTATGGTGTGGAAGGTAATGGTGGTTTGCAGAAAGGTAAACAATAACAGTGGAAGATGTATTAGTGGTAAAGATTGGACCGGGGTCCATAGTTCACTAGAGGTGTTCTCCTTAAGATAAACAAACATGGCATGCTGGGTAAACAAATTACAGCAGGAAAATTGACAGGACTGAGCAAGGCATAACAATGCAATACTAGACATTCATGATCCTATGAGATTTGATTGGGCAATACAACAAGATACATAGACCGCCATCCAACTGCATCTATGACTAGTAATCCACCTTCAGGTTATCATCTGAACCCCCTCTAGTATTAAGTTTCAAGCAACGGATAAATGATTTAAGCAAAGTGTGTAAAGTAAACAATCCACTTATTCCATGAAGAAGAGACCGTTGTTTTCTCCCTAGTAGCAACAACACATCTACAACCTTAGAGATTTCTGTCACTTCCCTTAGATTAAATAGAGGCATGAACCCACTATCGAGCATAAATACTCCCTCTTGGAGTCACTAGCATCTACTTGGCCAAGATAGCTACTAGAAACGGAGAGCATGCAAGATCACAAACAACACATACATGATAGAATCAATAAGATAGAACCATTAATCAATCTGACATAGTAATCTCAATATCCATCGGATCCCTGCAAACACAACATGCATGATTACAAATAGATGATCTTGATCATGAATGGATCTCACAAGATCTAAACATGGAAGCACAAAGGAGGAGAGACAACCATCTAGCTACTACATGGACCCGTAGTCCAAGGTGGAACTACTCACGCTTCATACCGGAGGCTGGCATGATGATGAAGAAGGCCTCCAGGATGATCTCCCCTCTGACAGGGTACCGGGAAGAGCTTCAGATCCCCCCGATCTAGGGACGATGGCGGTGGCTCTAGACTGTTTCGTGGAAGATTTATCGGGTACTTAGGGTTTTGGTATCAGGGCTTCTTATAGGCGAAGAGGCGAGGCAGGGGCACCCCGGGTGGCCGCACCCCTCCCCCTTAGGAGCGGTCCAGGCATGGCCACGCGGCCAGGGGTGTGGCCCCCTGGTGGCTCCCCTCCGTCTCGTACTCTAGATCCGTGTTCCCCACGGTAAAATATTGACTTTGGCTTTTGTCCCGTCCAATTATGAGAATATTGATTTTATGCCTTTTCTGAAACCAAAAACAGAAGAAAATAGGCAACTAGCACTATGGCATCTTGTTAATAGGTTAGTCCCAGAAAACATATAAAAACACCTCAAAGTGTAGACAAAGCAAAGCAAAGTAGATACTAAACAAGCATGGAACATCAAAAATTATATATACGTTTTTGATGTATCAAGCATCCCCAAGCTTAACTCCTGCTCGTCCTCGAGTAGGTAAGTGATAAAAAGAATAATTTTTCAGGTGACATGCACCATAAAAATCAAGATCAAACCATTTGCAAGCATTGAAAGCTGGGATCAAAGAACTCTAAACATGAGCATGAAAGATGGAATTCTAACAATAAGACAAAGTAACTCTGCATGCAATATGAAAGGTTACAAACAAAGATCATGAATAACAATGCATTAAAAGACGTTTTTTGTTTCACATATAGAAAATGTAGCATAGTGGCATTCAGCTTGTCCCTCTTGGAGTAGCAAATAAATGCATATGACACCTTCAAAGTTCATAAGAGTGACTAGATACAAATAGTTCAAGAGCAAGCAATATCAACAATATGAATCAATCAATAAGTTCTGGGACAATGCAAATAGAACTAAGAATGGAAATTATGCTCTCTTAACTAGTGACTAAGGATAGAAGGTGGAGACTCAATATAATGGTGGAAGAAAGGCCCTTCATAAAGAGGGAAGCAGGGATTTCAAGTCCCAAAAAGAGCTTCCAAAAATTATGGTACTTGTTAGCTTTCAGCTCTCATTACCCCTATCATAAGCATCTTGAAGTGATTAAGGTTAAAGTGAACAAACTAAGGAGTATATGCTTGACAAAGTATAAGTTGGCAATCTCATGTCCCTCGAATACGAGGGCTGCTCCTCATGCTACTCAACTTTAGTCACCTGTAAGTTCTTGTCATAGTAAGTACATGTATATCATAGAGAACCACCAACGGGGTACCCCTTGCACATGATACAGGAGCTATCCCATAATCAAAATGACAAGGCAAGCAGACAATGAGCATCTCAGCAATCTTCTTATTTACCTTGGGAAAATGGTGCTTTTTTCTCTCTTTCCTCTTTTCTCATTTTTTTCTTTTTCTCAATCTCTTTTTCTATCTCTTTTTTATTAGAAGAATGCTTCATAGATTGCTCACTATGGTTATGCTGCAAGTTTCCACCATGATTAGGCATGGCTTAGGCTAGCGGCCCAGGCGTTTCTCTAACACACATAATTAACTCCATGGACTTACAAGCTCTCCTTTCATTTTATTCCGACAACATCCATAAAAAAAATAGCATGATATCAACTGTGTACAATGTACAAGTGCAATGTTGAAAGCGTTCCCCGTGACAACATGGTTCTGCTAATTCCAACATATAAGTGCAAGCAAATACAACATAGATGACACAATGGTTCAAGTTTATTAGGGGCAAGAAATATAAAGTGTGTCATCAAGTTAGTGAGAGCTTTAATCACTAAGTTTTCACATAACAAAGAGACTTTAATTGGAAGATAGATGAAAATAAGAATATACTTGGAATGGTGTAACACACCATGCATAAAAGTTTATAGTGGACACTTTGGAATAACTTGGTTTCTTGGGAGTTGGAAGCATGAATAGAGCTTACTCATACAAGTGGAGGCTAGCAAAAGACTGGGAGCGACCAACTAAGAGAGCAATAATGGCCATAATCATGCAGAGCGACAAAACATTACTAATCAAAGCATAGAATAGTACTATAACTCAAGGACTAAATGATCATAGAGGCTATGGCTACTTGTTCATATTCATAACATGGCGTGAGCATGTGCCAAGTCAACCCAAACAAAGCATCAAAGGAGAATACCACAATACTATGCTTTTGTATGCTAAAAGAACGCATGATTCCTTCAAGGCACATTAAGAAATACCAATTGTTTGGAACAAGTCATGATACAGCAATAATCACTAAGCATAATGTCAAAACAACATCCAGCATGGCATGATAAAGTCTAAGTCATAGTCAAAGCAAGCTCCTCTTGTATTATTCAAGCAAGATCTTTCTACTCCTCTCCAACACCAATCAACTTATTTGAAACAACATAGCGAGAACGGGGGCCCAAACTACTTTATTCAAGCAAACTAAGCAAACAAAAATGAAAATTAAGACGCTCCAAGAACAACACAACTTGTGCATGAAACAATAAAAACGAAGTGTCTAGAAAGACCTGAGATTTTTATTGATGAAGAAGGGGATGCCTTGGGCATCCCCAAGCTTTGATGCTTGTACCTCTTGAATATTTCTTGGGGTGAAACGGGGTGTCATCCCCAAGCTTGAGCTTTTGTCCATTCTTCATCTCATTACATCATTCTGTCTCTACACCTGAAAATTTTCCTTCATACAAAACTTCACACAATCTTCATTAGCAACATTAGTGTATTCAAAAGATAATAGACCCTTGGGTTTTAGTTTTAAAACATCAAAACTTTCACTAAAAACACAATCTACTGTAGCAATTCCCTCAAAAATCTCAATTTCCCAAAAAGAACCCAAAAAGGAATCAATAAGAAGCAAATGCAAATAATTGCAGAAATCTGTCAAAACAGACCAGCAAGTAGAAACCGATTTTTTCGAAGACCTTCTGTTGCTCAAATCAAAAAGTGTTGAACTAACGAAAGTTAGCTAACAACCTGGGGGAGCTATTCAAAAAATTATTGCTCAATCTGACTTACATAGATTTTACACGAATTTTTACAGTGAAGCACAAAAATCTATTTCGAGACAGCAACTCCCCAAATCTTCCTTCCCTCTCATTAGAGGTTATTCTTGGCACAAAAAGCAAATAAAAAGGATAAGGCGAGGTCATTACAGAGGTAATAACTTCCAAGACTCAAGAAATTTTTTGGGTTATCTCCCAATAAGTACTTTTCTTTAACGCCTTTAAGTTAGGCATAAGAAGCAAGAATCAAGTATTTTCAAATGAAGAAGCATTAACATCAAACCTTGCTTTCAAAGGAGGAGCAAAAAGCAAATTCTCTCTCCTCATAGGGAAGTGTTCAATACCTTTCTTGAATGGAAATTGATATTTAATGGTGTCTTCTTTCATATCAATGATGGCACCAACAGTTCTAAGAAAAGGTCTTCCCAAAGTAATAGGACAAGAAGCATTGTATTCAACATCCAAAACATACAAATCAACAGGGACATAAGCATTGTTAACCATAATAAGAACATCATTAACACTCCCCATGAGTTTCTTTTTAGCATTATCATTAAGTGGACATCCAAATAACAATCTTCCAAAGGTGGCAAAGCAAGCATTTCATAAATATTTCTAGGCATAATAGAGACACTAGAACATAGGTCACATGAAGCTTTGAGATATAAGTCATTCACTTGCATATTAATGATGGGTTCCCAACTATCTTCTTCTTTTCTAGGAATATAGGCTTTGTGTTCAACTTTTCTTCCTTAATTTTAATAAGAGCATCTGTAATGTCCTTGGTGAAAGCCACATTTATATCACTAGCATTAGGACTTCTAGCAAGCTTTTGTAGGAACATAATCACTTCAGAAATATTGCAACCATCAAGATCAAAATCAAACTTAGCATCACTAGTAGTAGACTCTTTGGGTTTAGGCATTGTGGTAGGAGGAATGGGGACTTCTTGTGGTTCAGTGGCATCCATATTGGTGGTGGTGATAGTGCACACACTATTGTTTCTAGCTATTTTAGTCTCTCTTTCCCACTTACCATGTAGTTGGGCTAACAGTCTAACATTTTCATCAATAGTAACTTGTATGGCATGAGTAGCAGTAAAGGTACTTTCCAAGGTTTCAGGTTTAGCAGCCATTTTATTAATCAAAGAGGATTGTGCTTCAGACAAAGAGGAAATATTTTTCTCAGCACTCAAATTTTTTGACTGTAAACTAGAAATTTCTCTATTCAAATTCTCAAGTTGATGACTAATATTTTTCAAGATAGCAGATTGTTCTTCCATAGTTTTAGTGAATATCTTGTTTTTCTCATATTGCATTTGCATAAAGTTTTTAGTGGATCTTTCAACTTTTAGAATCTTATCTTCACTAGGCATTCCAGATCTACCATGATAAGTATTGCCATTATTAGGAGGATAAGGCCTATAGTTATTACCATAAGCATTGTTGCCAAAATTATTATCCCTAATGAAGTTCACATCAACTTGCTCTTGTTGAGCAACCAAAGAGGCTAAGGGAACATTATTTGGATCAATATGAGCTTTCCATTAACAAGCATAGCCATGATAACATCAATCTTATCACTCAAAGAGGAGGTTTCTTCAACAGAATTTACCTTCTTACCATGTGGAGCTCTCTCAGTGTGCCATTCAGAATAATTAACCATCATATTATCAAGGAGCTTTGTTGCAGCACCCAAGGTAATGGTCATAAAGGTACCTCCAGCAGCTGAATCCAACGGGTTTCTTGAGGAGAAGTTTAAACCTGTATAAAAAGTCTGGATAATCATCCAAGCAGTAAGTCCATGAGTGGGACAATTCTTAACCAAAGATTTCGTTCTTTCCCAAGCTTGAGAAACATGTTCATTATCAAGTTGTTTAAATTTCATTATTTCACTTCTCATAGATATAATCTTAGTAGGAGTATAGTATTTTCCAATAAAAGCATCTTTGCACTTAATCCAAGAATTAATACTATTTCTAGGCAAGGATAGCAACCATTCTTTAGCTTTTCCTCTCAAGGAGAAAGGAAACAACTTGAGCTTAATAATAAGGCCGTACTACGCGTCCCCCGGGGGATATTTTCCCAAAATCCCTCGGGTCCTCGTGCTGACACGTGTCCCTAAAAATCCCTAAAATCCCGCTTTTGCTATAAACATATCCGTTTTTGCTACAAATAGTCCCGTTTTTGCTACATGTAGCAAAACGATTTGGCTCAGGAAATATAAAAATAGACTGGACCTCGCCGGAGATCTCGCCGGAGACCTCGCCGGCGACCATGTAGCAAGAAAATTGTGCTAATGTAGCAAAACAAGACCTCACCGAAGACTCGTCGGAGACTTTCGCCGGGAGTCCTTGTCGGAGATATTGTAGCAGAAACTTTGCACTATTGTAGCAAAACTAGAAAACAGATGTAGCAAAAAAGTTCAGCATATGTAGCAAAATAGATGACTTCGCCGGAGACATCGCCGGACTATTTGTAAAAAATATTTTCTACTGTAGCAAGCTGATTTCGCGGGACACTTTCGTCGAAGACCTCGTAGCAAAACATTTACGCTATTATACCAGAAGCACAAAACGGTGATAGCAAAAAAATACACTAATGTAGCAAGCACGATTTCATCGGAGACATTCGCTAGAAGACCTCGTAGCAAGATGTGGAGGCCGTCTCGCTACGCTAAAGGAGCCCATGCGTGCTTGCAGATGTGGAGGCCGGTGATGGGTGAGCCGGCAAGACCTCCTCACGAGGCGCCACAGACGTGCTTGCAGGTGCGGATGCCTACGAGGGGCGAGCCGGCGAGACCTCCACGGTGATGTGGTCCATGGCGAGGCGGAGGGAGCAGCCGGAGGCATCCGAGATCGAGGGGCGGCAGTAAGGCGAGCGCGAGGCCGGTGACCGGCGGCCGACGGTAGGACGAGCACGGGACCAGCTATGGAGACGGGCAGAGATACGTGCTGTGAAGAATCTCTCTGTGTGGATAAGAAACGAGTGAGGAAGAAGATGAAACGTGGATGGGGTCCACCTCATGGGGCGTGGACTGTGCTAGCGAACGTGGCCCGAAACGGTTGCCAGCGAGGATGACACGGGGGATCCTAACGTACGATCCCCCGGGGGAACAGTATCATTTTCTTTAATAATATCTCCATCTACATCCTTATATTTTTGCATCTCACAAAGTCTAACAAAGTTATTGAGATGGGCATCATCATCATCAGAACTAGCACCAAAAAAATTCTCTCTCATCACAAGATTCAACAAAGCAGACTTAATTTCATAAAAGATAGCATTAGGAGCGGGTGGAGCAATAGGTGTACTTAGGAAATCATTGTTGTTAGTGCTAGTGAAGTCACACAACTTGGTGTTCTCAACAGAGTTCATTTTGGCAAAAGTGGATCAAGCCAACAACAACAACAACAACAACTGGAGCAGTGACTAATTTTTTGTGTTTTTGGTAAAATAAAGCAAACCAAACGAAACTTTTTTTGGAGTTTTTGATAAAAAGAGGCAAATAAAACCAAGCAAAAGAAACTAAGCAAAAAAACAAAGTAAAGAGAAAGGTTGTGAGGGACTCCCCTTGTGAAGCCGTCCTTAGCCTCCCCGGCAACGGCGCCAGAAAACTTTGATGGTGGCTCAGATCAATGTAGAGCTTTGTTGGGAGACACCAAGAGGAAGGTGTGATGAGCACAGCAGCAAGTCTTCCCTCAGTAAGAAACCAAGTTTATCTAACCAGTAGGAGGAAGGAAACGACTCAAAGGTGTTGCTAGCAACTTGGAAACCTGCGCAACACAAACTCAAGACTTTTCCCCAACGAATAGTGAGGTTGTCAATCTCACCGGTTTGCTGAAAACAAAGGATTAACTGTATGGTGTGGAAGGTAATGGTGGTTTGCAGAAAGGTAAACAGTAATAGTGGAAGATGTATCAATGGTAAAGATTGGACCGGAGTCCATAGTTCAGTAGAGGTGTTCTCCTTAAGATAAACAAACATGGCATGTTGGGTAAACAAATTACAGCAGGGCAATTGATAGGACTAAGCAAGGCATAATAATGCAATACTAGACATTCATGATCCTATGAGATTTTATTGGGCAATACAACAAGATACATAGACCGCCATCCAACTGCATCTATGACTAGTAATCCACCTTCAGGTTATCATCCGAACCCCCTCCAGTATTAAGTTGCAAGCAACGGATAACTGCTTTAAGCAAAGTGTGTAAGGTAAACAATCAACTTGTTCCATGACAAGAGACCGTTGTTTTCTCCCTAGTAGCAACAACACATCTACAACCTTAGAGATTTCTATCACTTCCCTTAGATTAAATAGAGGCATGAACCCACTATCGAGCATAAATACTCCCTCTTGGAGTCACTAGCATCTACTTGGCCAAGATAACTACTAGAAACGGAGAGCATGGAAGATCACAAACAACACAGACATGATAGAATCAATAAGTTAGAACCATTAATCAATCTGACATAGTAATCTCAATATCCATCGGATCCCCGCAAACACAACATGCATGATTACAAATAGATGATCTTGATCATAAACGGAGCTCACAAGATCTAAACATGGAAGCACAAAGGAGGAGAGACAACCATCTAGGTACTACATGGACCTGTAGTCCAAGGTGGAACTACTCACGCTTCATACCGGAGGCTAGCATGATGATGAAGAAGGCCTCCGGGATGATGTCCCCTCCAGCAGGGTGCCGAGAAGAGCTTCAGATCCCCCTGATCTAGGGACGATGGTGGCGGTGGCTACAGACTGTTTCGTGGAAGATTGATCGGGTACTTAGGGTTTTGGTATCGGGGGCTTCTTATAGGCGAAGAGGCGAGGCAAGGGGCACCCAGGGTGGCCGCACCCCCTAGGCGCGGGCCAGGCCTGGCCGCGCGGCCAGGGGTGTGGCCCCCTGGTGGCTCCCCTCTGTCTCATACTCTGGCTCCGTGTTCCCCATGGTAAAATATTGACTTTGGCTTTTGTCCCGTCCAATTCCGAGAATGTTGATTTTCTGCCTTTTCTGAAACTAAAAACAAAAGAAAACAGACAACTAGCACTGTGACATCTTGTTAATAGGTTAGTCACAGAAAACATATAAAAACACCTCAAAGTGTAGACAAAGCAAAGCAAAGTAGATACTAAACAAACATGGAACATAAAAAATTATAGATACGTTTTTGACGTATCAGGTTCTTAGAACCCTAGACATTTTAGTTGTTTTGAAGGTTTGTGGATTACTTAGGGCCTCAAATTAAGTTGTGGAGATTTCCCCAAGCTTGTTTGTTGAGAGCCTCCAATTAAGTTATGGAGAAGTTCCCCAACCTTGTGAGAGGTTCTGGATTGCTACTGACAAGTGCACCGATAGTAGAAGTGTGGATCGATCCTGTTTGGGTGATATTCACAGGAGAACAAGGGAGGCCTTTTATGGCGTTGGTGGTTTGAAACCACCTCCTCTCCAAACGAGACATACTCCATTGTTGGGAGAAACTCGGTAAAGCATCGTCGTCTCCGCGTGCCTCGGTTATCTTTATACCCGAGCTCTTACTTATGCACCTTACTTTGTGATAGCCTTCGTGCTTGAAGTCTATATCTTGTTATCACGTAGTTGCTTGTCTTGTACATAGGTGAACCCTAGTTGTTCTAGGTTTTGTGCTTGACAAAGTAAACGCTAGTTTAATTCCGCCTTTGTTAAGCCCCTATCGGAAAAGTTTAAACCGCATATTCACCTAGAATGGGCAAAGAACCATCTGCCAGAACGCTTTGTAGATTGCCCAGGCTACCTAGTTGGGCTAACTTAGCCATTGACCAAGTGCCACCTGCGTTTGCTTCTTTTTTTGCTAGGTGGAAAGAAGTTCGAGACGCCAATAATCATAGTCAACTACTAGATGATTTGGTGGAGCATTTACAAACGCTCAAAGGAGCCAGCTAGATTGTTTATTTGTTGGCTACTATATTGAACTTTTTGAATATGTTTGATTAATTTTTGAACTTGTAATTAATTTGTATGTTGAATTATTTATTGTCATATTGAACTTGTTGATTTGATAAAAAAAAACTTGTTCAATTGGAGCCATCCCCCCCCCCCCCCCCCCCCCCCCCCCCCCACACACACACACACACACACACACACCCACCCACCCACCCACACACACCCACCCACACCAAACCGTGCAAGTACATGTACCCCCAATGCAATTACCTCCTCTTTATATTTTGGCGGACCTTAGTTTGTTGAAAGCACGATCGAACAAGAAACAAAGGAAGATACAAATGCGAAACAAAGGAAGATATAAATGCAAAACGAGTCCACAAAACAAGGAGGACCCCATTCGGAATCCTACGTCATCATATCCTCGGTCGAAAAGCATGGCAAGCCGGCGCAACAGAGATGGGAAAAATGTTTTGAGGGCTGACATGCCACATGAGTATATACAATTCTTCCCGTGTTCTAGGAGGGTTAAACATGCACAAGGTTAATGTGATGTGCATAAGACTGGCAGGACGAATAGGGATGCAATGTACTCACTCCGTTTAGAAATATAAGATGTTTTAGATTTATGAAAAAAATGTATCTAGACACCTTTTAGTGTCTAGATTCATTTGAATATATACACTAAAAGGTGTCTACATACATTAGCTTCACTAACCTAAAATATCTTATACTTCCTTCATTTCAAAATATAAGATGTTTTAGGTTTGTGAAAAAAATATATCTAGACTGGTTTTAGTGTATAGATTTATTTTAAACATGAGTCAACCTACATACTAAAGAAAAGTCTAGATACATTTGTTTCTAAAAGCTAAAACATCTTATATTTTGAAACGGAGGGAGTATTTCCAAACGGAGGGGGTAGATCGGGGAGTGCAAAGTGCAACCATGTATGGAAAGGTTAGGACAACGATGCTCACTGAGTTTGTTTCTGTCCCATATTGCTAGCACGCAGAGAGGGGGTAGGTAATACACAGCATAAAAGTGCAGATATAATCTATAGTAGACATGCATATATAATTGATACTAGTTCATTATCTTGAAACATCTGTGCACAGGGCTACATGACAATAGACCCTATGCATACATCTGGCGATCAAGGATGTGCCATGAGCAAACCAACCAGCTCCAGACACTTGTGAAGACGCCGCGTTGACAAAAGTATCACTTACATGCAGAGTCCGTTACCTGATTCTTGATGGTCTTCAAGTGGAGTACCAAACGCAGGATTATTACTTACTGCCAAGTGCCCCATTGCCATGTGATGTCTGGAAAACCCACTGACCAAACTGATGCAGCAGCTTGACGAACAGCATCACTTGAATCGGCATGGAAGAGAACAGTCACCTCGCATGACGGCGCACAGTTGTTAAGCAAGGGTACAAACGGACAAGCAGTAAGGTCTGATGCTGGCATATGAACCATAAGTTTCTTCAAACAGCTTGTGAACTCGTAATCCATACAGACCACCAGGAATTTCATCAGTTCACATGAAAATCTTGGTGACAACTTGACTTCAGTGATTCTGGCAAAGAGTTGAACAAGATAGTCTGGCTTCACCGCATCATAAAGGTCCATGTAGTCCGCAGAAACTGGTAGCTCAAGATCTAGTGTCCTGATATTCTGACCACTTGCAAAAATCTGCAAGAGGGAATATAGATCCAATGACTCAATCCGAAGATTGGTCAAACTAACAAGGCCATCAACTTGGACAGTTGGGCCGAGTTTATCAATGATGAGTTTCAAAGTAGATACGGATGGAGTATCTAAGATGAGGATTTCTGGTCGAACACACTTCAACTCAAGATAAACCAATTTAGGCGCGTGGATAGCTAGAGACCGTGGAATATTCGATACCTCCCAGCAGCAAGTCTTCAGTTGAGGAAGGTCATCTTGGGGTCCTTGAGCCCTCCGACTCCAATAAGATTGAGAATCTCAAGGCAAGGGAAACATCTATTCAATGCGCTGAGGTCCTCGTCATCTAATCTAATGAACTCAAGTGCCAGATGAGTCAGAGTTGGCATTATCTTGAGCCCAACAACAGATAGCCATGCATTTTTCAGCCTCAGTTTAACAAGATTATGACCTGCATTGGAAAATTTAATGTGAGATGCAAGCAATGTTAACCGTTTAAATATGTAGAATAAAATAAAGTACAAAAACGGGTATTGCGATGTGGCCTTAACTTTGCAAAAGGTATATATATATATATATATATATATATATATATATATATATATATATATATATATATCTGAATACATCATCATCTACAATAACTGAAAGCAAGTGTATTTACTTCGTTAGTGAGATTCCCATACCTATACGGCTATGAACCAAACAAGTTCAACTTCTTTGCCTTTGTTGATCAGGCTAATGAAATGGTCAAATAGCACTTTCTGATACGAATTGGGCTGCTACAGAGACGTGAACACATTCTCCTGTCCCCCCCCCCCCCCCCCCCCCCCCTTCAGCACGAAACAGAGTTTATTGATCAAACAAATCAATTCTCCAACATGTTCTCGGTCAATTTCATTATTTTCTTCACAAAACCCTCACTGACGAAGCACACGTTTAGCTCGAAGTTCAATTCTAGAGCAACGAAAGCGCCTGGTTCAACATATTATACAACAGTAGATTTAGCTGAAAATTCAATTCTGACCGAAACCTACTTTCAGTTTTTTTTTTTTGAAGGAAGAGACTACTTTCAGTTTTAGAGAAAGAGGAAGAGACTACTGACAGGAGTGCGAGATGACGGGCAGCGCCTCCGCCTTCCGCCAGCACGACTGTGGCCAGAAGTCGGCGATATCCACCTCCCGGAGACCGGGACCTGCAGCAGTGGCCGCCCACGACGCCACGGATTCCCCGCTGGTGAGGTGCAGGTCGTCGCCCTCTTCGAACTCCCCCTCCTCCACCCACATCGCGTCATCGGGGAAACCCTGCCCCTCGGACGCGTGGAGCGCGAGGGAACGAAGGTACGGCCCGATGAGCGAGGCTACTTTCGCGGCGGCCGCGCGGAAGGGGGCTTTGCCGTCCCCAACCCCGCCCTCGCGGAGGCGGCGTGCGCGGGCGGCCGCGCTGAGGCTCACGCGGGGGCAGTGGTAGGAGGCGGCGAGGAGGGCGCGCGAAGCGAGGCGGCAAGCCGCGATGTCCCCGGTGTCGGCCACGCGGCCGAGAACGTCGGCGAGGATCGCCGTCGGGAGGGTGTCGAGAGGATCGCCGCCCTCTGACATGTGTGAGATACCTTCCGTCCTGCTGGTTGCTGAGACTTCAGAGATCTTTTACTGGTGTGTGAGTAAAAAAAAATTAGCTGGTGGGTGAATTTGAGTAAGTGGAAACGTCAAAGCAGCTCAGCTGCCTGCGACTTTTGTTGCGAACGAATTGGGGCCTCACCAGCACAACTTCTCGGCCTGGCCCAGTTTTGCCATACTGGGCTGACGCCACAGGCCCAACGATGATATGGAAAAATATAGAGCCATTTACTCTTGAGTTCTGCATTCCTTGACATCGAACAAACCAGATCGTTTGCTAAAAAACTGTTGTACAATACATTCATTGAAAGTTCTACAAAACCGGCGCCAAAAACAAAACAGGAACCACAATTCGCCAGCCCTAGAAGGACCCAAGGATGTTCAGGACGCAAGTTTAAATCAGCAACACAAACGTGAGATCAGCCAGATGCATCCATTTTCTACTGTTTACAGAAAATATCGGCCACGACAATCTGCAGAAACTAATACTTTAAGATTTTCCCAGAGTCTTCTGTAGGGTGCGGCGATAAGAGTTCATTCAACCACAGCAGTAGGGAAAGTCACATTAGCATTGAGTGTGTCTTTTGCTTGAGATACGTTAACTGAAGAATACATTCAACAGTCGGGCAAACTTCATTATATCTTCAGTAACAGACCACACATGGCAGGCAAGGCTGAAAGATCACAGAAAAGAAAACATGTTCCTCAATTATGCATGCAGGCATACCAGATAAATCAATACTACTCCGATCCAAATTACTTACCGCAGATTCGTTGAACCTAGACATATTTTAGGCAATATTTTGCCTAAAACTGTGACAAGTAATTTGGATCGGGAGTATTGAAAATATCAGATCGAATACCTTACCGTGTATCCATGCTCTAGATCAAAAAACACATGTCCTGTTTCAGAACAAGACAATCTCTGAATCATGAGTAGGGAGATGGTTATAAGTGCACAAGAAAAATTATCAGGAAAACATTAGATGAGCTCAGGAAGCAAATGAAAACCTTCTGGTGGCTCTAGCTGAACAAAAGTGAAAATCAGCACAGCTCCAATAAGCACACACACTCAATATGAGGAGTGTGGGGAAACATATCTACAGGTATTACATGCTTCAGCTCGTAGCATCCGCTCAAACCTTTCTCCTCCTGCGGGCAAATCCAATGAAGAAACAGCTTAGCATTGCAACACACCCAAAATACCACAAAGCTGGCCAATGGTAGGACAGAACATACCACACCATGACATAGGTAGTCCAAATCCCGTGCACAAGTAGCTGGATTACACGAGACATACACTATGCGAGGGGCTTTAACTTCTAGCAACCACTTGATTAACTTCATGTGCATCCCTGGCCGATTAGGATCTGAAGAATACATCGACACAAATTAGGCCTTTAACAAACAAACTAGAATTCCATCTATATGATTGTAGCTCTCTAAACTTCGAAAAACCTCAAGCCTTTCGGTTGCTAAGTGCAGAACAAAACCAAACAAATCTCTATATCCAAAGGTGATGTCAGCACCTAGTGGATATTTTAAGACAAAATTCAGAAAGAATTGTTGTCTTTGAAAAAAACTAGGAAGCATCGGGAGGCTGTGAATTTGGGTGCCAAAGAGTAATGATGAATACTAAGCAAGACAAACCTGATATGATTATGTCAGGTTTCGGAAATTCCTTCCCAAATGTTTCGTTGATTTTATTAAGGTCTCCCTGAACAAATGTAGCATTACTGATACCATTCAACTTAGCATTCTTTTGAGCATCTACAATGGCTTCAGGGACAACTTCGTATCCATAAACATGCTTTGCCCTGGGGGAAAGAAGAATGTTTAGTAACTATGGTTCTATGTTAATTAGATATAATATAGAAGTTACCCTCTCACTGGTACTACAAGAAAACCCACCTTCTAGCAAGGGTCAGCCCAATGGTTCCAGTCCCACAAAATAAGTCAAGAACAATCTCAGAGCCATCTCCTTTAAGCCCAGCAGAATCTTCAATAAGCTTATAAAGAACATCAGCCTGCAAGAAAATCATGCTACTTTCATATGCCATTCAGGAATCCATTACAAGTACTAAACACCCGGCTATTATACCACTGGAAAAGGACTTCATTCCAAAAATCATATTACTGCCATTTACTAGTTCCAAGGGCTAGGTAAATATGCAAGCTCCTCACATATGCTAATTTTTAAAGCTATGTGCATGCTTCTATTAAAAAATAAACAAGATAAAACATAAGAGGAACATCACATGGCCTTCTGCAATGTTGACTGGAAAATAATGCATTGATTTATTCATTTATAATATAAACAAACCTGCTTTGTGTTAGTCTGGAAAAAGGAGTTCGCAGATATCTGGAATGTAAGTCCTCTCAACATCTCTGTAATGGTCGGTTTCCCATACAAGGTATATTCTTGTTCACCCACGGATGTATTCCCAACAGATGTGTTGACATTATTTACAACACTAGCCTACATTAGCAGTACATTAATATTAATAGTGGATAGCCAAAATAGTTACCACATAAAAGAGCTCTAGTGGATATATGAGTAGCCAAATAGATTAAGGCCCCCTTCTTTTCAGCTTCTTGGCCAGCTTCTCCCAGAAGCTACCCTCGACCAGCTTCTCCCAGAATCTCAATTTCAAAATTCGTTCAAACTTCTTAACTAGTAGTTTCAATGTCAATTTAAAAGTATAAACGATTTTGGCAGATGAGATTCTGGCAGAAGCTGGCCGAGGGTAGCTTCTGGGAGAAGCTGACCAAGAAGCTGAAAAGAAGGGGGCCTAACATCATGTCAGAAAAGATCCAATTACGTACCACTTCAGGTATTTTTGTGATTCTATCAACAAGAGGCATCAGTAGCTCAGGTTTATAACATGATGTCACAAAATTGACCATCACTTCTGGAGCTCCAGTGCTGACGTTTCTGGAAAAGAAATACAAACAAAATGGAATCTGTAAAGTGACAATCATACAAAAAGTTTGCTCAAAAGGTAACAAAAGGCTGAATGGCTCCTTTGTTTGGTGGGAAACAACATGACTTGTCCATTGTCCCTGCTTTATCAGCTATACTTATTTGCAGGTAATGCCTTTTAAGATATGAATACATGGCCAAACAACTAATGAGGGCAAAGATATTATTATGTTATACTGGTTTATCCAAATCCATTGCATCAGTACAATTCCAAAGTTAGTATAATAATATTAATATGTCTAGAATTATATACTGTACATAGAATTCGCATGCAGTAAACAGCAAATATAATACCATATTATCATACTACGATTCAAAATGCACATTCTGTGAGATACAACATCAGCTGTATTACTGTTCGTACAAGAGAAAAATATAACCAGACGGGCCACCATACCTTCCAGTTCTTATCATAAGATGCTTGAGAAACCCAACGTGCTTGTAGACATCGTAAGGTGTGAGGCCAAGAGCTGGATCCGTCCAACTTTCTTGAACAACTGCAAGAACCTATAGAAATTAGCAACTAATCAATTCAACATTCCATCACCTGTAATCAAATACTAGGAACCAATTTTCTCAACAAAACAATGAACCAATATGCTTCACCAATTGAATGATAGTGCAATAACATAGTAATAAGCATGGTTTTTAAGGCGTTAAGGCGTCTTAAGGCAACCTAGGGGCGCTCTGACGCCTAGGCGAGCGCTTTGGACGCCTAGGCGCCTAAAGCGGCCAATTTTGCAAGGCGGAGGAGGGGCACCTGGACGCCTAGGCGACGCCTTTAAAACCATGGTAATAAGAAAGGTGAACGAAGAAACAAAACCAGCCTCCACCTCCACCAGTTAACACGATGAACCGAGAAATGGATCAACCTCATTAACTCCACAACGAAATAGCATTACAAATGGAATATGGCACACAGTCTAGCTTTGACACAATCAACAGGCTACACAAGTTCTATACTTCTGGTGAGCAAAATCATCCTAGCAATGCTACCTATCAAGCAGAAAACTTGGACTATATACCTCTAATACCCCATGTCAACAGACCTGAAATTTTAAGACTTGGCTACTGACACATTGAATCCAATACTCCTTTTTCAGGAAGTGACTCCAGTACATCATCATGAACCAGTTCATTACCTTATCTGCAGGCTCACTGTGCAGCAAACACGTCTCGACATGAAGCACCTTATCGAAGAACCCTGGTGCATGCAGCCCAAGCGAATAACCATCAGTCTCCAATTCTTCCCCCTTCGTCACCTCCTCTTTCTCCTCCTTCCACTCCCTTTTCATCCACCTCTTGGTCCCAAACGAGAATTCCATCTACAAATTAACATGACAGCAAAAAGGGGTCACCTTTTTCACCCCAAACCCCCCTTAAACCCCAAACACAAACCTCACCTTGTTCCTATACCGAAATATCTCATCGCACGGCACGATGGACTTAAGGATGGCACCGGGATCCGAGCTCTCCAAGCTCCTGGCATCAAACTTGCCGAAATTTACCAGCAAGTCGCGGACCTGGACGTACTTGTGGTGGATTTGCGCAGAGTACGCGAGGGACTGACTCTTGCAGCCGCCGCAGTCGGCGGCAAGGGGGCAGGGAGCCTCGACGGCGTCGTGGTGGGGCGAGAGGGTCTTGAGCTTGGCTGCCTCGGCGAAGGCGCCGCGGCGGAGGCGACGGACGCGAGCGACAAGGCGCTCGCCGGGGAGAGCGCCGTCGCATAGCAGGACGAAGGTGGAGCCATCGACCTTGCAGACACCCTTCCCCTTGAAGGCGAGCCCCTCGCAGGTAAGCTCAAGGATCTCGTTCTTCTTAGGGAAGTACCCCTTGCTGCGTAGAGGCGGAGGCGGCTGGGATGGAGTGGGAGCAGGTGCGGGGGCTTCTGGGGCGGTGGCTGTGATGGCGAGGAGACGGCGGCGGTGGAGGAGGGGGATGCGGCGGCGGAGGAGGGCGCCGGAGAGGGGGCAGAAGGCGCCGGCCGCGGCCATGCGGGCGGCGGGTGTGGCGCGGTGGGGATTGGCGGCGGACGGTGGAGATGGCACTGCAGAAAAGCCGAGGGTGGTGGTAAAGCACTCTGGCACGACGGTCCCACCGTTCAGATAGCAAACCACACACACCAACGTCAAATTTGCGGTACAAACCCTTGGGAACAACAATATCTAGCCATTTTGGGCATAGTACAAAATCGTAACTACTACTAATCTACACACTAAAATAAGTCTAGAAATTTTTCTTTTATAAACCTAAAATATCTTATATTTTATATAACGGAGGGAGTAGGCTCTAAATCAAGATATTTTTGTGGTAACATTACTTAGAATATATATTCCGTAGTAATCTAGATATTCTTGCAAATTTATAAAAGAGTATGGATTATATTATAGTAGAATCTAAATCTGCAACACATAGTATAAAATGCCTAATAAGAAATAAGCTAACAATTCCACAACTTTTTAAAAAAAATCTGCAACACATAGTATAAAATACCTAATAAGAAATAAGCTAAGAATTCCACGACTATATCAACATTGGTTGTTCTATGTTTTTGTAGTGCTCTCTTTTCTGTTTGGACCCAAACTTTTATATTTTTTCTTGAACTTTTATATTTTATGGGATTACAGAATTGCGAACCATGCATGCGGTTATCTATCAATAGGTCTTTATTCTACAGATATTTGGCCCTAAGAATACGCATAACCCTTTCTCTTGGTTGTAGATTTCCATATGCACTTAAACATTAGATAGACATTCATAGCTTAGTGTCCAAAATCACTAGCCATCCAAGAGCTTTGGGTTTGCACACATCCTCCCACTAGACCACGTGGTATTTTTGTTCTAGCCCTCGTGCTTCCTAAAAAGAAACGAGAACCATGCTTGTCCATAACATTATGTACCCCATTGCCCAAAATGTACAACCCAAACGCATATAGCGGCATCTTGAATAAACATGTGTTTGTGAGGATAAGCCTAGTAACTTGGGGAGCCCAGGATATGCAATTGGTAAGGAGCCCAACTTGCAATTTAGCATATCTAGAATACGAGTGCTCTCCTCGACTATAGTCCCCAAAACTAGGACCTCGCTTTTGTGGAAATTGATATGTAACTCGGACATGCTCTCAAAGTATAACAATATGAATTTTAGGTTTACACTTCCGGTATCATCCGGTTGAAACATGATAATTGTGTCGTATGCATATTATAGTTCTGTGACACCCTCGGGATGAGATGCGTAACCACATATGAGCAATGACTCGCAGCGTTTAAGGAGGCTGAGAAGGCATCTACTGCAAAGTCAAACAACAATGAGGAGAGAGGATATCCCTGCCTCTCTCCTATTTGTTCATCTCGAGAACTCTCTAAGAATTTGGTGCTTTCGTTTGCAATGAAATTACGATGGAGCGACAACTCTTAGTCTATGTATCCTACTCACATGTATTATGTTGATTTTTCTTATATCTAACAATTTTCCCCCGCTCTCTTGAACACAAATATTTGATACTCTCTTCATCCACAAATAAGTGTACTTATAGAGTTTATTCTAAATCCTAAGGGCATCTCTAACCGATCCCCTAAAATCGGTTAGAGGAGTAAAAATTTGGAGGTGCAGCACCTAACCGATCCCCAAAACAATTAGAGGAGTATATTTTTACTCATCAGAGGAGTAAACCGAGCGTTTGACTCCTAAATTTACTCTTCGGCCACCACTTTTGAGAAAAACTCCCGCCTCTCGACCGGCCACACCCATTCTCGCCAGCGTCACTGCCAGTGACCGCCATACCTCGCTTGTGAAACCCTGGCACATGGATTAATAGGATTGATAGTATACTCATACCAACAAGTTGCAACTTTTTTTTCGGAAGCTCATCTAAAAAGAACTCTGAGGTTAAGCATGCTTCGCCTAGAGCAATTTGAGGATAAGTGACCGATCAGAAAGTAGGTACCGGGTTCGCATGAGTGAGGACAAAGTACGCATAAGAGACTAGTGTTGGTCTATGGGGTTAGTTTAGAGATCCTATTGAGCTACCAGGAGTGACAACAGTTGGTCTTGAGAATCTAGGGTGTTACAAAGTGGTATCAGAGCCGACCCTCGCGGTTACACTAGCATGTGTGGGTCAGTGGCGGACATGTGGAGCATGGCGCGTGTGACCCGGAGTGAACACGGCATGGCACATGTGCCACCACTGAACGCACAGACATATGCCAAGAGGGGACGTTCATGGCTTATTGTTGATCGACGAGGGCGTTGATCTTCTAAGGATGGGTGTATGTGAGACCCTAGCGCATGGCTTAGTAGGATTGATAGTATACCCATATCAACAAGTTGCAACTTCTTTTCCGGAAGCTCATATGAAAAGAATTCTGAGGTTAAGCATTCTTGGCCTAGAGAAATTTAAGGATGGATGACCGACCGGGAAGTGGGTATCGGGTGCGCACGGGTGAGGACAAAGTGTGTAGAAAAGACTAGTGTTGGTCTGTGGGGTTAGTCTAGTGATCCTATTAAGCTGCCAGGAGTGAAAGCCGCTGGTCTGGAGATGCCTCGGTGTTACACCATCGCCCCATCCCGGTCTCTGTGCCGCCCTCCAGCCAACCTCTCCCGCGCTCGTCACCTCTAGTCATGGCCAGAATCGACGGGGTGAGCTTGTTTTCGTCGATCGCTGCCCCGATTTGGAGCAAATAGGGCTCCGCCGGCCTCAATTTGGAGCAAATCGGGCTCCGCTCGCCCCGACCACGGCAACCCGTCGCCGTCTCCCTAGAGGCCGACCACCACCAATCGTGCATATAAGCTCGCCCCCTTCTCCTTGCTCACCGTAGATCCCGCATGGCCCGGGGTTGGTGATACGTCTAATTTGCATCACCATTCTATATCATAATTTGCCTTTATTCATTGATATATTTCTTATTAAGAGGTGTTACTTATGTCTTTTCATCTGTTTTTGCATGTTGGATGATTCTTGGAGGATGGACTACCGGAGTCAGGATTCTGATGGAAAAAGAGGTGTTTTAATGCAATTTCGTGAAGATCAGAAAAATACCAGAAAAATTATGGAAAATCATATTTTTCCCAGAAGACAAAGGAAGCCAGAAGGAAAGGCAGAGATGGGCCACAGGGGGGCCACACCCCCCGAGGCGCGCCCCCTAGGTCGCGCCTATAGGGGGTGTAGCCCACCTGGCCGGCCTCCGGCTCTGCCCTCTCGCCTATATCTTCTCCTCGAAACCCTAAACACGGGGAGCGACCACTAAAAGATTCCGCCGCCTCTGCGGGGCGGAAAACAGCGAGAGAAAAAGAGCTCTCCGGCAGACAGATTTCTACCGGGGAAATTCCTTCCCAGAGGGGTGAGATCGTCTCCATCAACACCGTCATCAAGCTAGACTTCATCGGGATCATCATCATCATCCACACCATCATCTCCACCAGCTGACGAGGTTGGATCTCATCAACGCCCATTGTTATGGACTTGGGTTTTGGAGAAGATGGGGATGCTGGAGATCGTGGAACGGTTAGCAAACAAGCAACACGGGGACACAAGGTTTACCCAAGTTCAGGCCCCCAGAGGGAAAACCCTACTCCTGCTTGTCTGCTCTTGATTACGGCGGAACCGAAGGTTATAAGGGTGCGCAGATGCAATCTGGCGTGGAGGTGTGTATGCGAGAGTATGAGTCGAGAGATCTAGGTCGTGCCCTCCTGGCCTTTATATAGACTTAGGCAGGTCCCAGGCATAGTCCTAGTCGGTTACAGGTTCTAGGGTTTTACCCCTTTGAATTTCCTATCTACTCTAGTCTTGCTCTCCAAGGATCCGAAGGCACCATGGGTCTGGGCCACCCGAAAGTCTTCATGGGCCAACGTACTTTTGCCGTGGGCCTTCCTTGGGCTGGACTAGGTATGCTGAAGTCATGCACCCGCGGGGTATAACCATGTCAGTAGCCCCCGAGTGATTAGTCGAATCGTAGATTCGGCTGAGGACTCTTCAATCTTTCGGGTGCAACTATGTATTTCAATAGTTCATGTGTAGGGATTGTTGATGCGTGTTCCTGACTCACCCGACGGATCAGGGTCAGTTAACTGTCTTAGGACGAAACGACACTATCTTCCTCAGGTTCGAGTCCCTCAACTCGAAACTGGAACATATGCTGGCGTAATTCGACTCAGGCCGCGGAGGACTTACAGGAGTTGAATTCCAGTGAATTTAATTGATGTACCCAATGCGTCCGTCGGGATTTTTCATCGCGCCTGTGGCACGGGTTTTATACTAACAGAGCGCAGTCATGTGCGTTGTCAGGCCATCAGACGATATCTGTAGGTCTTATCTTTGTGTCGTGGACATAGCATCCGAATGTTTATCACCACGGAGGTGTTTCGGGTGGCCAAGGTGAACGTTTATCACTTAGCTTTTTATTGGGGCAGAGCTGCCGAAAAAGTTTTCGCATACTGATCTGAAAGATCGCAGTCGAAGAAATCATAGGGTGCGCGACCAGCGCTCCCTATGGGAGTAGCCCCCGAGTGTCTGTTCGAGTCGTAGACTCGAACGGAGACTTTACTTCGAACATTGTTCAGTTGTTAAGTCCATAGGACACAAAAAAATTCGGATGCTTAAACCCACTCTCCCTATGGGAGTAGCCCCGAGTCTGTAGTTTAGTCGTAGACTCGACGTAGGACTCGAAGAAAGTAGTTCGTTTTATTCAGCTTTCGGGTTCGCGGCCAGCGCTCCTAATAGGAGTAGCCCCCGAGTATTTGATTGAATCATAGATTCGAGTGAGTACTCCTTAACTTTGAACCCGAAGAAATTGTAGTTGTTGCTAGTATAGCTTTTGATGACATCAGTGCTGACGATCGATGACCTCAAGCGTCTGCTATGCCAGAGGTGACTGGACTGGACGAACGTGGGTCCCACTTGCTGACCTTGAACTGACCGGTCACGCGCGGCGTGGAGATAATTACGGCGTCGCCTCAATTTCTGCGCGTAGTGGACGGCGTGGTAACGATGGTTCGTTGTGATGCTGACACGTGTATGGTCAGATCTGCCGTTGGCGTTAGGTCTTCTGGATGGACGGCTGCCGTGCGTCGTCTTCGTCGTTATAATCATTGGGGAAAGCTGCAGTTTGTTTTCACCGCATCAGTTCTTGTTTTCACTACCTCCTTGTGCTCTAGCGATTCTTGCTGCGCGCTGGGATTTCCTTCCACATTTCCATCTTCCCTTCTGCGCTTTCACCGTCGGCGCCACCGTAGCGCGATGGGGAAACCGAAGAAATCATCATCTGCAGTTGGTACCAGCGTCGCCGGAGGAAAGAAAGGCCCACCGCTACCCGTGTCACCGACGGTGGTTGGCGGCGATCAGATACGCGGGAGAGTGATCTTGTAACATCCCAAAAATCCTAAACTTGGATCATCAAATTCTAATCCTCACATTTAGGGTTAACAAAAACTTTTATAAATAAAATTAGGAATGCATGCATATGTGTATGCATTGGTTTTGAATTCTTTTAAACCCACCTTGTTTGTTTGTTTCATTGTTTGTAAAATGTTTCTTAGGTGAAATAAACATCATCTAAAACATTTCCCACACTTTTCATAAATACAAGTAAATCAAAACAAATATATTAAGGGAATGGTCATTTTAACCAATTTAACTCCCATGCCTACTTTGGCTGTCTCAAACTTTCAAAACCTAACAGAAACTTTTCTGGATCTTTGCACCCCTTGAATGTACTCATAACAAGGTATCAAGTCCCATCTTGTGATCATCCAGAAACTTTCAAATGCATAGTTTAAATGACAATTCAAAATTGAATCTTTATCATATGGGAAGATCCCACTTATTCAAAAACCACTCAAACAAGCTCAACTTTCAAAACCCAAGCATCTGCAGACTCACCAGCACCAATCTAGCAAACCCACCAAAATTCATTTCAAAATTCAAAACTTGATTTCATGCGGCCATTTCATCAAACAGGTTGCAGACACAAATCAAACAAACATCAAACACTACTGTGAGCAGTGATTCTTGCCTAACTGGTTCCCCATTTAGCTCACACACAACTCAGTAGATCATCTAGGAAGATTAGCCAGGCACTAGCACCACTGTGAGCTTGCCATTGTCATCAATGGTGAATAGCCGAGCACCCTCTTGCCACCCCATAGTCGACATCAAGCTAGGAGCAGCAGCAAGCCTAGCCAGCATGTCTGGGAGGCAGCCCACCGTCCACCGCCACTCCCTGTCCCAGCCGCGAGCGTTGCTAAGCCCTGGACCATGCGCACAAGCCGCGCCCAGACCGCCAGAGAGCATGCCGAGTGCGCGCCGGAGCACACCCTCGACCAGCGCCCACAGACCGCGCGCCGCCCTCACCGCGTGCACACACGATCACCACCGACCCAGGAGACTGCCAGACATCCCCGTTTGCCGCCCCGTGCCATACAGCCACCGCCCGCCGTCGAAGACGCCCCTCTGCCGCGCAGAGCATCGCCCGTTCCAGACCAAGCCGCACCGCCCCATGCCTCGAGACCATGTCGTTGAGCATCGCCAGGAGACACCGCACCGTCCCCTACCCTTGCCCATGACTTTAGCCGCATGTAACCTCGCCCCCGACGAGCTCACCGTGCGCCCCGACGGTCCCCTCGCTCGACTATAAATAGAGGCCACACCCGCACGATTTCTTCACACCATCTCACTCCCCTCTCCTCGCTGATCGTGCCACACCGTTCTCAGAGCAAGGCGAGCACCACCCTGCCGGAATTTCACCGGAGCCGTCCGCCTCTGGAGAAAAAGGGAGCCAGCGATTGGAGCCGCCCCAGGAGAAGCCACCAGTACCAGGAGATTCACCATCGTCGACTTCGTCGTTCGCCCTCCTCGCCTACCCTCGCTCGTACCCCGGTGAGCCCCCAGCACCCCTCACTGGCCGCGCTAGGTTTCGTTCTCGCCGGAGTTGTCTCGCATCGACGATGACCCCCAGCCGTTGGATTAGAACTAGATCGAACGATCCACGTTGCCCCATACCGCTTCGCCCAGCCCCGTGTCACTGACGAGTGGGGACACCCACTTAAGCAGCCCGCGGGAGCACTGCGCTTAGCAGGCCGGCCCAGTAATTTTTTCCGCGCAGCCCAGCTATTCAAATTAAACCTTTTTATTTTTAAATTCAAACACACTTCTGTACCCAACTTCAAAAATCAACCCAGATCGATTCAGTGCACCAAATTGAATGAAACCAATTTTGTTGGAAAGGTCTGTGAATGCTGAATCCAAGCCCGTTGGATTCAAGTCATTTGGATCTGTAGATCACCCATATAAAAATAACAAGGCAGAAGCTTTTCTGCATTCAAACATTTTTCAAATTTAAACCATAAAAGCTTTTGAGTTGTTTCCAACTCTCAAAAATCACATTTAACCATGCCTTTCAGAATATATAAAAATATATAGGTTTACTTGCAGAAATAATGTTCAAGTAATAAAAGAATGCTACATAAGCATTTCTAGCCACTTTAATTAATTAAAATAAATGGGTAAAACCTTATTAAATTGTGACACCACTTTAATCACATTCCCATAGACTACAATATGTGGTGATGACATGTGTCAACATGATACCATGTTTGGTTTGGAGAATATTAAATCTTAAGTAGTTTTTCAATGAGTAGAAATTACTTTTCTAAAAATAAAAAGAATCAAATCAAGCCTTAACCTTGTAAGGTTAGATATGATGTTAGATCATCTATAAGACCCTTGTGTGTGATGATTGCAAGTAGTTAAGTATTGTTTGGTGATTGTGTACCTCATAATTATTCATAGACGCTAGTACCGACCAAGGATACGAGGAGGAAGGAGGATACTACGAAGAAGAAGCCGAGGAGAACTTCAACCACTGCTCTGCACAAGGCAAGCTAACACTTGCAAGATACTTTAACTATGCAAGCTGATACTATACCAATGCAAGCTAACCCTTGCAAGATTACCCTACTGATGCAACAAACCCCTACTTGTTACTATGCCTATCATATGCTTTAAGCCTATGAGATCATACCTACTTGATAAACCAATCCTAGTTTTAATTGCAAGCTCCTTACTTTATTTCTTTAGCAAAGCCTCAACTTAGATTTGACTAAAGTAACTTTTAGATACTGGAAAGGTTCTGAAAGTTGCATAAAGAGCATTAAATTGGCCTAAGCTAGAAACCTTGATATCAGCCTAAGATATAAGGTTGGACTTAGTTGAAACTCCACTAGTTACTACCCCATCATCAGTACTACCCCCCTACCTTAGATGCTAGTGCTAAGCATAAAACTTGATCAACTTTAGATGGTAATACTTGGTGGAAAAATGGTTATAAAAACCTTAGAATGATGGATCATTCTACTAAAATGTTTTGGACATGTGCTTCCGAACCCTTGAGGATTCTGGTGATAAAAATGTTGAGGCATGAGCCTTAGCCCTTTTTAAAACTGATGGTTGTCTGGATGCGATACCATTCCAATTTTTGCGTACAACCACAATACCCGAATACTGGGTAGGGCTTGACTGGAAACTTATATTCCTTAGTATTCGTTCCCTCACGGCCAAGGTCTGAGATGAGGCTACCTTGTGAAGATTGTCCACCTGTGCAGTACCCAAGATGACAGTTGGTCATGGTTGGGAGTCCAAACTCACAAGAGAGGTGTTTATACTAGGGCGTGTAACTGAAAGGTTAGGATTGATTATCCGCATACTAAGTATGGTGAATTCAGGATTTATTCCTGATGGATGTATCGAATGTTGTGGTGAAAGTGTACAATCTCTGCAGAGTGTCAAACTATTCGAATAGCCGCGTCCGCGGTTATGGACAGTTGGAGTGGCCATACTGTTCCCCCGTCAGACTTTTCAAAATGACTTGTGAAATGAATTGAGACTTTGACTTGACCACAACAGAGTTGTGACCTGAGTTACAAGATCCCACGTAGGAGTTATAAAATTATGACTAGCTTCAGAACTTAGTAGAGATAAATCTGGCTTTTGCAAAACAACCCTAGAGCCTAGTGTCCTATTATCCACAAAAACCCCTTTACCTGTTAGTATTAGTTTGCGAGTACTTAAAGAGTACTCATGGCTTTGTCCCTGGCTATTCCCATGGCCAGACTATGAAGAGGAGTACCTAGAAGATGGACCCCAGGAAGGTTACGACAACTAGGATCATCTCCCATCGTCAGCATTGCCTGTGATCCCGAAGATGGAGTTTCGCCTACGCTACTGTTATTACTACGTATTCCGCTGCTTGATGTTGTATTAAGAACTGGATCATGAGATCCCTATTTGTGTAAGAACTTATGTATCGTTTGTAATGGATGAAGTACTATGGTATCCAATTCTGTTATGTCTCGCAAAAATGGTAATCCTGGGATTGCGATGTATGGCATAACAGGCATCTAGGATTGAAAAATCTGTGTGTTGACAGATCTCCGCAAGCTTTGCGAGTGGGGTTTGATCCCACAAGATAGGAAGGCCGTCAGACTCCCCGGCAACGAGGTAATCCCCCGTCCCCCAGCTGGGTATCGGGTTATGTTTCGCGCCTTCTTTATGCGTGGTTTTCCTTCCCAGTCCACAACTTCCTCCGTGGACTGCTCTTTCTCTATGGCATCCTGCTTCATCATCTGTCGCCCAATTCTCTTCTTCACATTGCTTGCTTCATCACTTTCTGCGAGTGCTGGCTCGGCATTGAGCCGCACTTTGGCCTCTTCCGGAAACTCTATTCCGTGAAGAGGCAGTCTGGTTCGGATGGTGTTTATCCCATTGGGGGTTGCATCATCTCCCTCAGTCCCAATCTGCTTTTCTTTTCTTTTTCCATGTCCGAATTTGTCCAGTACTGGCGGAGGCTATGGTTTTATATCCGCGACTCCGTAGTGCATGGGCAAGATTTTGGTCTTGTTCCTTTTGACCCCTCCCAAAAGATTGAGCCGAAGAGGTCTTGGAAGAACAACATCTTGGATGGCGAGGTGGCGGAGATAGAGGCCCTTTACCGTCGGGTGGAGGATCTCCAGCTGATTCCGGAGAAGGAAGTGAATGGCGTGGACATCATCCGCACGTTTCTCAAGCGTCGGGTGCAGCCTCTCCAAGCGAGGGCGCACCCGATGTTTCTTTATTCTGGGCGCCGTGATCCGACGAGGGTTTTGACTGAGAAAATCTCCGAGGGGGATCTTGATAGGACCCTTCGCTCGCTGCTGAAGTTCAAGGCCGGATAGGAAATCCCGGGGAAGTCGCTAACTCCGCCGTTTTCTTCGGCGTTGGATGTTCCACAGGTGTAGATTTGTGCGCGTAGCGCTTTTTGTCGACTGCGTATTTATTTTCCTTTGTTTGCTAACAAAGTTACTTCTGGTTTTGCAGAGCTTCAAGGTGCCGGGCATGGTACCGCCATTGCCTGAAAAATATCCGAATGCCCCGGATAATGACGTGGTGGATTCCGTGTCCGAGCTGCCGTCGGCGCGATCTCCGGCGGAAGATGCCGACGAGTCGAGCGAGGACCATACGCGCAAACGATCACGGAGCTCCAGCGAGTCTTCGGATGCCTCGACTCCTCCGACTCCCAGAAATCCTCTGTACCTTGAGCGTCATAGTGACGGGCATGGAGGCTCTTCCTCTCCCATTCCTGCCATTCCTGTGCGGGATGTAGCACCGCACCCGCCAGCGAAGCGGAAGAAGGAAGAAAAGAAGGAAGAGAAGAAGGAAAACAAGAAGGTGGAGAAGAGAGCCCGAAGGACTCCTCCTGCCTTCGACCTGAGCTCGCTGGACTCGTAAGTTTTTCTTTTATACTGTTGTCCTTTTCCTGTTGACTTTTGTGCTTGTGCTAAATATTTCGTGTGCAGGCACTCCTCCCATGACTCCTCCAGCGATGGCGCTCGGGAGATGATGGGAGAGTCGAAGGTTGCGTCTCCTCCTCCTCCTCAGATGGTAGTCACTTCTGAGGGTGCTGCGCCGGTCCCTTCTTCGCAGGGTGATCAGGTGGTTGCGCCTCAGAAGGCTGCCAGCGGGCCTTCAGGGTCGTCGTCGGAGCATGTAAGTATTCTGTTTCCTGCTACGGGGGGAGCCCCCAAGCGTCTGAAAAATATTTTTCTGTCTTATTCTTTCTTCGAGTCTTCGGGGTCGTCGTCGGGCATTTTTGTGTGCAAATTTTGCTTTTTGTTCCTTCGTGGTGGGCGTAGCCCCAGAGTCCTTGTCCTTACTGGTAGTTCTTCTTTCTGCAGCCTTTTGTGTAGGATGCCAAGCGATTGGTGCAGGAGCACCTGGTGCTGGAGGCCAACCTCCAACAGCTTCAAGGTACCTGTACGCCTTGGTACCTCTTTCTTTTTGCATTGTTGTCTTGCTGTCTGATGTTTGTATGTTTTGAGTGCAGAGGAGCATAACACTTCCCTCCGTGAGATTGATGCGCTCAAAAAGATCCTTGGTCAAGTGGAGAAGAAAGCTGCGGACGTCGCTGGTGCGAAAGAGCGCCTTGAGCTGGAGCTAGCCAAGGCAGCCAAGGCTAAGGAGCGTCTGCAGCAGGAGGCTACGGACCGCGAGGAGCAGCTTGCCATGGCTGCGACTACGCGTGAAAGAGAGGTGGCGGGCAAGCTCATGGCTGCTGCCAAGGCTGTTTCGGGTGAGTACCTTATTTTGCTCCGTTCTTGTTGTTTTCTTGTATTTCTTCTGTGTTACTTTCTTCATTTCTTCTTGTTTTTGTCTCAGATGCTGCAGGCATCGAGTTTGACCGCGGCGCTCTGGAGCACGGGAGTGCTCTAGATGATGCTACTGCAGCGGTCGAAGATCGCTGCAGCACCGTTGTCAACTCCCTTGCTAAGGCGAAGGAGGTCCTTGGCCGCTTCTACAGAGAGCTTGTCCCCAAGGGCACGGCCCTGGATGATGTTGACGCCCTGGCGGAGGCTTTGTCGGCCGAAGCGCCTGCGGCGTACAAGCGCAAACAGAAGGGCATCGGCGCGTCTGTCGGTCTGGCGATGGCCTTGGCGGCTGGGGCGGAGCTGGATCTTCCCCAGATCACCTCCCGGATGCCGACGACTGCGGGAGGATCTGAGGTAGCCTTTGCTGCCTATTCTGCTCGCTGCAAGCGATATGGGCCGAAGCTCATTGATCTTCTGTCCGAGTATGCACTGCGGCAGCAGGGGGAGGCCAAGGCGAGGCAGTCCGACTCCGAGGCCACTCAGGGTGCCGCGTCCTAGGCGTGGTAGCTGTAGGATAGTTTGTAGTCTTCTTTTGTTTGTAATTATTTTGGGGAATAGAAATCATTGTGCCACGTAGTGGCCCTTATATGCTTAAATGAACTCTTCTGGGTTGTGCTCTTCTCTGTCTGAATGTTTATTTCCTTTCTTTTCTGTTGTGCTAGGTTCCTTCGGGTGCTGACCCTGTTGACACCTTGCCTGCAGCGCAACTGCGTCCATCTTTGGATGACTCCTCGCAACTCGCTTTTCTTCGGGATCGTGTTCGTAGTCTTGAGAGGGAGTTGCTTGGGTTGCGAGGTCACGCCGATGTTTGGAAGTCCAAGGCGAATCGTGGTGCAGCCAGAGAGGAGTACTTGATGGCGGAACTGCTTCGGATGTCTGAGCAGCTTCAATGTAAGTTGTTCTTTGTTTCGAGCTGCAGCTCAGTTCTTCGAATGAGCCTGCTGGCCTTGCCTCTTATTTTTTGTGCAATTGTCGCAGGTGCTAACCTTTCTCCGAGGGAAGATAAAGAGTGTGTCGCTGTTCGGGCCAATTGCTTGACTCAACGGGACATGGAAGCTGGTGGCTTCTTCTGGATGGATCGTGACCGCGCCATGGCGCTGGCGACGGTGCAAGATCATGTGCACCAGGTTTCGCGGGTGCTTCGTCAGGTGCAGACGTCGCTTGCCTCAGTTTTGCATGTCATGTTTCCATTGGATGCTGTACCAACAAGCCTTGCGGGTCTTCTGTCGAAGTTTCGAAGTGTGAGTAATGTCAAGGAGTTGGTGCGGCAACAGCTCGTTGCGGGCGTGAAGGCCGCTTTGTCCCTTGTGAGGTTGCACCGTCCTGATGTAGATTTGTCTGTTGTAGCCGCTGGGCCACCTCTTCGGCCGGATGGTGGCGAGTGGGATATGCGTCCGCATTACGCGGCTGTAAGGTAGTATGCCGAACAGGTAGTAGATTTGTTTGAGCAGCATGCTCAGTGATTCTTCAGAATAGGTAGTACCTGTAAAAGAGGTAGATGTAAAATTTGTATATTTCGACTGGACGTGTTGTGCCTTGTGTTATAAAGGTTTATGTTTATTGTGAGCACGTAGTGCTTTGTTGGAGTACGTGTCCTTTTCGTTTGCCTGACGTTGTCAGCTACTCAAGGTGTACACGTGTGATTCTCAGTCGGTGAAATCGTGAGGTGGGGGGAGCCCCCGAGTGATTTTGTAGCATAAAGTAAAGTTGCATATAACGAAACGAAATATTTGGGGCAAGGTACTTAGCTTTATTTATATCGTAATGGAGGAAGTACATTGTTCGGCTGAATAGCCTTGGCTGAAAAGCCTTATTGAAAGTAAAGGGGTAGGTAACTATGGGTAGAATCACCGTAAGTGTGCGATGTTCCATGGGTTGGAGTATGCGACTCCAGACTCCACGTGCTTGAGGCGATAGGCGCCACCTGGGATGACTTTGGTGATGATGTAGGGTCCTTCCCATGGCGTCTAGAATTTCTTCGATCGCTATTGCTTGAGTCGCAAGACGAGGCCTCCTTCGACGAAGGACCTTGGGCGTAGCCAGCGGCTATGATAGTTGCGGAGACTCTGCTGGTACACCGCCGATCGAGCTGCTGCTACGTCTCTTGCTTCGTCGAGTGTGTCGACGGCATCTTCGAGTGCAGCCGTGGATTCGGCTTCGCTGTAGGCGACGACCCGGGGAGCCTGGTGGCGTACTTCGGCTGGTAGCACGGCCTCGGCTCCGTGTACCATGAAGAACGGCGTGTAGCCGGTGGAGCTGTTTGGCGTAGTCCGTAAGCTCCACAGTACGGATGGTAGCGCTTTCGTCCAGGCTCCAGCTTTCCGTTCAAGTGGACTCATGAGGCGCTTCTTGATACCAGCGCAGATTAGGCCGTTGGCCTTTTCCACTTGCCCGTTTGTTTGCGGGTGTGCTACTGAGGCGTACGTGATGTTGATCCCGAGGCCTTCGCAGAAGTCCTAGAACTCCTTGGAGATAAAGTTCGATCCATTGTCGGTGATGATGCTGTGCGGTACGCCGAACCTGTAGACAATGGACTCGAAGAACTTGACGACAGTTTTGCCCTTTTGGTTGGTGACGGGCATGGCCTCGACCCACTTGGTGAATTTGTCGACTGCGACCAGGAGGTAAACGTGTCCCCCTTTCGAGGACTTTGGCAGTTTGCCAATCATGTCGAGGCCCCATTGAGCAAAGGGCCAGGATATAGGTATGGGTCTGAGCTCTGACCCGGGTGCGTGCGGTTTGTCGGCGAACCTTTGGCACCCGTTGCATCTTCGGACGATGTCCTTTGCGTCGCTCATGGCCGTTGGCCAGTAGAATCCGACTCGTAGAGCTTTGGCGACAAGGGAGCGGCTGCCTGCGTGATGGCCGCAGATGCCCTCGTGGATGTCTTGGAGGATGGCTTTCCCGTCACTGATGGTGACACACCTTTGTAGTACACCCGTAATACTGTGCTTGTATAGCTCGCCATTGATGATGGTGAAGGCTTTTGACCGACGAGATATGCGCCGGGCATCTGTCGGGCTGTCAGGCAGTTCTCCGTTTACCAAGAACTAGAGGTATGGTCGCGTCCAGGTTTCTTCGACTGCCACAACCTGCATTAGGTTGACCATGGCGACCTCTGTGTCCAGTTTCTCGGGTCCTTCATGCCCTTCGGGCAGCGTAGCCCCCGAGTGTTCTGCTTCTTCGGGTGATCCCTTGGGGAATTTCCGCTTGATGGATGGCACGCAGATCTGTTCAAGGAACACACCCGGTGGCACCTTTGCGCAGGTGGAGCCGATATTGGCGAGTCTGTCGGCCTCCTCGTTGCTTTCTCTTCCAACGTGCCGAAGCTCGCAGCCGTCGAATTCTCCTTCGAGTGCGTTGTAGAGTGCGCGGTACGCGATCATGTTTTCGGCGTGTGCGTCGCACTCGTTCATCGTCTGCTGGACGACGAGGTTGGAGTCACCGTAGATGACCAGGCGCATTGCGCCGCAGATCTTTGCCATTCTCATGCCGTGGATGAGGGCTTCGTATTCGGCCTCATTGTTGGAGGCTCGGAATTTCATCCGGAGGACGTACTTCATCTGGTCGCCCTGCGGGGAGGTCAGTATGACCCCGGCTCCTGCTCCAGCTTCACGCTTGGAGCCGTCGAAGTGCATGGTCCATGACTGCGACATGTCCGGGGTGTCTGGTAGCTGCAGCTCCATCCAATGTACGAGGAAGTCCGGGAGGACTTGAGACTTGATTGCGAGTCGCTTCTCGTAGATGATGTCCAGGGGTGACAGCTCGATGCCCCATAGGGCCACGCGTCCTGTGGCTTCTGGGTTATTCAGGATGCTGTTCAGGGGTGCCTCGTTGACGACCATCACCTGGTGCTCCTGGAAGTAATGGCTCGGCCGTCGAGCCGTCATGAACACGCCGTAGGCGAGCTTCTGGTAGTGAGGGTACCTCTGCTTTGTTGGTGTCAGTACCTCGCTGAGGTAGTAGATTGGGCGCCGGACCCCGTGGGTCTTGCCTTCTTCGGGTCGTTCGACCACTAGTACGGTGCTGACCACCTGGTGTGTGGCTGCTATGTAAAGCAGCAGAGGCTCTCGCTCTTTTGGCGTGACCAAGATGGGCGAGGTGGAGAGGAGCCGCTTGAGGCTTTCGAATGCATCGTTGGCTTCTTACGTCCACTCGAATTTATCTGCCTTGCGTAGCAGCTGGTAGAATGGCAAGGCCTTCTCGCCCATGCGACTGATGAATCTGCTTAATGCCGCTATTCGTCCTGCGAGCTGCTGGACACCCTTGATGTTTTTCGGCTTCTCCATCGCCATGATGGCTCTGATTTTCCTCGGGTTCGCCTCGATCCCTCGCTGAGAGATGAAGTACCCAAGCAGCTGACCCGATGGGACGCCAAAGGCGCACTTTTCGGGGTTGAGCTTGATCCTGTAGCGATCAAGGTTGTCGAACGTCTCGCGGAGATCGTCGATAAGTGTCCTTGCCTCTCTGGTTTTTATGACTATGTCATCAACATAGACTTGAACATTGTGACCGATCTGGTCCTTGAGGCAGGCCTGCATGCATCGCTGGTACGTGGCATCTGCGTTCTTTAGCCCGAAAGGCATTGTGTTGTAGCAGAATACTCCGAACGGTGTTATAAACGCCGTTTTCTCCTGATCTTCAACCTTGAGTCGAATCTGGTTGTAGCCTGAGTAGGCGTCGAGGAAGGAGAGTTCCTCGCAACCTGCAGTCAAATCGATGATCTGGTCAATCCGAGGAAGGGGGAAGTGGTCCTTTGGGCATTGCTTGTTTAGCAACATGAAATCCACACACATCCGCAGGATGTCCGTGTCCTTCTTTGGGACCATGACTGTGTTTGCAAGCCACTCGCTTTCTTTGATTTCCCTGATGAAGTCTGCAACGAGTAGCCTGTTGATTTCCTTGCCGATGGCTTGGGCTCGTGGCTCGGACAGTCTTCAGATGGACTGCTTGACGGGCTTGGTGTCTGGAAAGACGTTGAGTGTGTGCTCGGCGAATTCCCTGGGTACTCCTGGCATGTTCGCAGGACACCAGGCGAATATTTCCCAGCGCTCACGGAGGAATTCGACGAGCGCGCCTTCCTATGCGGGGTTGAGGTCGTTGGCGATCAGCGCCGTCTTGGAGGCATCCGTCGGGTGGACCTGCACCTTCTTTGTGTTGACCGTGGAGTCAAAATACATGTCAGGTGCGTTTTGCCGTGCGACTGGGGGTGCCCCATTGTCGGTCACCTCGCGGAGCGTAAGGAGCTCCTCCTGCATACCGAATGATTGGGAGATTCTGTTGAAATCTTTGTCGCATTGGTCTGATCGGGTGAAGCTCCCGTGGACTGTGATGACGCCCTTCGGTCCTGGCATCTTGAGTAGCAGGTATGCATAATGTGGGACAGCCAGGAACCTTGCGAATGCTACACGCCCGAGGATGGCGTGGTACTGTGATGGCCAGTCCACCACTTTGAATTCGAGCCGTTCCAGTCGGAAGTTGTCCGGCTTGCCGAAGATGACGTCAAGCCATATCTTGCACAGGGGAAATATGCCCTTCCCTGGAACGATGCCGTGGAACGTTGTGTCTGATTGTTCCAGGCTGCACTGCGGGATCCGCATTGCTGCTAGAGTGCTTGCGAACATCAGGTTGATGCCGCTGCCGCCGTCCATGAAGATGCGACTCATCTCGAAACCTCCGATCTACGCCTCCAGCACCAGGGCAGCATGACCTGGGCGAGGGATCTGGGAAGGGTGATCCGAACGAGTGAACGTGATGCAGGACTCTGATCCGCTGAGGTACTCAGGGATGGCGGGTGGAGTTTCCACGACCAGGTTGATCTGTCGGGTGATTTTCTTCTGCACCCTATTCGTAGGGCGCCCCTTCTGGATCATTAGTGCTCCTTTTGGCAGGGGGTACCCGTTTCCAGCGTTGTTCTGTGCTCGTGCGACTGGTTGGTTCGGGCCTCCTACCGGTGGCGGTGGAGGGGCTCCATGCGCTGTCTCACCTAGCGCGGGTGCGTTTCCGAACACAGGGATTGGAGCCTGCTGCCTCATCTGCACCATGCTTTTGCTAAGCTTCTGGAACTCGCGGCAGTCCTTGAGCATGTGGCTCGCCTTCTTTTTGCCATCCTGCTTGTCGATGTAGAAGTGGATGGTGCATGGACCCGAAAGCTTTTCGTATGCTGAGGGTCCGTTATCGCGGTCGCGGCGTTGCCACGACTGCGCTGGGCGTCCTCCATCGCGGAAGTTTCCTTCGCGGTATCCTTCGCTGTTGCGGTTGGTGTTGTTGCGGCGATCGACGTATCCATCCGCGACCATGTCGGGTCCGTCGCGATCGTCGTAGACGCGCGATCTTCTCTTGTTACGGTGCTCTCGCCGTCGACCATAGTCGTCCTCTTCTTCCAATTGTGCTCGGTGAATGGAGTCTTCTCCATCAGCCCACCTGTTGGCGATGTCCATGAGGTGATCGAGCGTTTTGGGTTTGACGCGCCCAAGCTACTCCTTGAAGTCTTGGCGCTTGACGCCGTCCCTGAAGGCGTCGATGGCCCTCTCTTCGGAGATGTGGGCTGTGGAGTTCTTTGTGTTGGACCAGCATAGTATGTACGAGCGAATGGATTCGCCCGTTCGCTGAGTGCAGGCTCGCAATTCTTCGATTGAGGCGGGCCTTTTGCTGGTACCCTTGAAGTTTCAGATGAAGTTGTAAGCTAGCTCATCCCAGCTTCGGATGGACCCTGAGGATAGGCTGTTGAGCCAGATCCGGGCTGCGCCTGTCAGCTGCAGCTGAAGGCATTGCATGGCGGTCTCCTAGTTTCCACTGTGCACTTTGACGGATGATAAGTGATCGCTGAGCCAAGCTTTTGGGTCTTGAGTGCCGTCGAACTTCGGAGTATCCGAAGGAAGTTTGAAATTTCACGGCATCCGTGTCCGCCGGACGGATCTGCTGAAGCATCGGGCTCCGCTGAGTTCTCCTTCGTCTTCGTCCATCTCGGATTCGGACGAGCATGCGCGCTTAGCTCGCGCTTTGTCGATTTTGCGCTGTGTGAGCGCATCTCTGGCGTCGTAGTCGCGATCGCGGCATCGCGAACTCTTCTTCCTTCGAGGAAGGTCATGTTCCTCCTCTTCGGATGAAGGGGTGGGGCTGCGGTCGAACCTGACCGGAGCTTTCTTCTTCGGCTCCTTGGGAGCTTCCTGGTGGAGCGCGGCTCCGACGAGTCCGAGTCCGGTAAGTGCGGACTTGTGCATGGCCCTCTTCGGTCCCCCTCGGGAGGTGGGTGGGCCGCGAGGTACGCAGTGGCTGCCATGATCGCAGCCTGCGGCGTTTTCGGGATGACGTTGCCATCGGCGTCCATCTCCATGAAGGATGTGTGGAGAGTTCGCGTCAACTCGCGGCGCTCCTTGGGATCCATGTTCTCCATCCGAGAGCGGTGCTTGTTGCCTGGGTTGGCGTTCGAGCTGGAGCCGATGCCCATGGCGGAGAGCACGGCTCGTCACGCGCTGGACTCTGAGGCTGCTTGCTTGGGTTTGTCAAGCACCTCCTGCATCTTGACCTGCTTCTTGTGCTCCTCGATTAGGAGCAGGTGGTAGGCCATCAACATATCTCGCGAGGCGTCTGCGGGCAGTACTATGTTGCCTGCCACAGCTTCGCGGACCTGGGTCCATCCCTCTTTGCTAAGGCGGATGACGTGGCCGCCGTTGTTTTCCCCTTCGGGTGGGGGAGATTGGCTTCTTCTGTTCCCACCGTTTCGTTCTGGCGGGTTAGGCGGCGGGTTGGGTGTTTGCTGATCCACGTCGCTTTGGTTGACTGCGGCGCATTGGTAGCGCTCGTAGATTGGCCCGCTGCTGCCGCAGCTTTCAGATCCAGAACCGTAGGTCCCTGCATCCGATGGCGGATTGCACAGATTGGAGTTGCAGCAGCTGCTGTCGTAGGAATCATCTGCTGATGATGTTGTGCGTAGCATGGGGTGTGGGGCCCATGAAGCGGGCCTGATTGATGGTAGGGGCACCCGCTCAGGTAGGCGGAGGGTGCCAGTTTGCCCCACCTGGAAGCAGAAGCTCCCGAACAAGATTTCGAGTCCGTCGCCTACGGGCTCGAAGTCCTTCATGGTGGCCGGCGAGTGGGCGGTGAAGTCGAAAGCACCGAAGAGGAGATGGCTCTCCGTTGCTGCAGAGTTGTAGATCGATCGGGTTGGGACTGTCACGATCGCACAATCAGCGCCCCCAGTTCCCACAGATGGCGCCAATTGACGAGGTTGGATCTCATCAATGCCCATTGTATGGACTTGGGTTTTGGAGAAGATGGGGATGCTGGAGATCGTGGAACGGTTAGAAAACAAGCAACACGGTGACACAAGGTTTACCCAGGTTCAGGCCCCCAGAGGGAAAACCCTACTCCTGCTTGTCTGCTCTTGATTATGGCGGAACCGAAGGTTACAAGGGTGCACAGATGCAATCTGGCGTGGAGGTGTGTATGCGAGAGTATGAGTCGAGAGATCTAGGCCGTGCCCTCCTGGCCTTTATATAGACTTAGGCAGGTCCCGGGCATAGTCCTAGTCGGTTACAGGTTCTAGGGTTTTACCCCTTTGAATTTCCTATCTACTCTAGTCTTGCTCTCCAAGGATCCGAAGGCACCATGGGTTTGGGCCACCCGAAAGTCTTCATGGGCCAACGTACTTTTGTCGTGGGCCTTCCTTGGGCTGGACTAGGTATGCTGAGGTCATGCACCCGCGGGGTATAACCATGTCACCAGCACCATCATCACCACTCCATCCCGCTGTAACAATTGCGTTGAATACTTGCATAGTTCTTAGGGAAACTTTCCCGATATTGATTACTATTGTAGTTGATGCTTGTGAGTGGAACCATTGGATTATTGTTTATGTTCAGATTGTTATCCATCACCATATCATCTTTGATCTTGATCCATATGATGTATTATGAGTAGTTCGTTTAGTTCTTGAGGACATGGGAGAAGTCATGTTGTTAGTAGTGGATTTGTGTTGAGATATTATTCAATGGTTTAGTATTTAAGTTGTGGTGCTATTCTTCTAGTGGTGTCATGTGAACTTCGACTACATGATACTTCACCATTTATGGGCCTAGGGAAATTCATTGTGTATTTGGCTACTAATTGTGGGGTTGCCGGAGTGACAGAAACCTGAATCCCCGTTAGGACACCATTGCATAAGGGAGCGTAAGATCTCAGAGTTTAAGGCTGTGGTTAGGCTTATATCTTAATTGCTTTCCTATAGTTGCGGATGCTTGCAGGGGGATTAATCACAAGTATGTATTAGTCCAAGTAAGGTCGGTACATTAGCACAGGTTCACCCATACAACACTTACAACACCAGAGAAGACTACTCAGCTATTTGAAGCGAAAGCACTTAATAGTATTCTCATGTGTCCTCGAGAACGTTTGGTCCTTATAAGTATTTCCACTGGCTTGTCCTTTGCTAAGAAAGGATTGGGCCACTTGCTGCAGTTGTTCGTTGTCTTTATTACTTGCACTTTGTTTCTTTGATTTATCAGAAAACCCCTAAAATCTGTTTGCTAAGTATTTACAGAGATTTCCTGCTCCATACCACTAGTCAACACTTTCTGCTCCTCGTTGGGATCGACACTCCTATTTATCAAAAGTACTATGATGCACCCCCTATACTTGTGGGTCATCAAGACTATTTTATGGTGCCATTTCCGGGGAGTGAAGCGCTATTGAGGAGTGGAACTGGTAAAGGAAACTTCTACTGTGAGTATTGTTTTTTATTTCCGTTTGTTACTTTGTTTCCAATATGGATAACGCACTTGATTTTCTGTTTGGGAAAACTACTACTACTCTTGGGGTAGTATATGAACAACCACATGTTGAGATAGATCCTTTTAAGATACCTACAAGTATTGTTGATCGTGTTATGGATAATTATTATTTAGGGGACGAAACTGTCCATCCTGGTGATCATTTGCTTTTTATCCATGAATTATGCGGATTGTTTAAGTGTGCAGGTATCACAACTGAATAGGTGAAGAAGAAGTTACTCTCTATATCCTTGAAAGGGAGAGCTGAAGAATGGTATAAGTTGCTGAAGAATGGGCAATCCATGGAATGGGAGGAAACAGTACCTCTCTTTTATTCTAAATGTTATCCTCCCATTGAAATACATAAGGATAGAAATCTGATATATAATGTTTGGTCTCGTGATGGAGAGAGTACAGTTCAAGCTTGGGGGAGATTGAAGTTACTAATGCTTAAATGTCCTATTCATGAACTCCCTAACAATATCATTATCAATAACTTTTATGCTAGGCTTTCTCTTCATGATAAAGATTTACTAGATGATTCTTGTGCTGGATCATTCACACGTATGAAGGAAGAAGCTAAATGGGATCTCCTAGACCGTATTCAAAAAAACACTGAAGCTTGGGAGAATGACAAAGGGAGAAAGTCAGGTATAAATTATGATTATAAATGCATAAAATCTTTTATGGGAACTGATGACTTCCGGGTGATATTACTAATGAGTTTGGTATTGACTCCCAAAGTATTGCTAATTGTTTTAAGGCTTTTGCCTCTTACATAGAAATTCCTAAAAAGAAGTGGAACAAGTACCATGCACCTTATAAAGATGTTGTTAATCATGTTCCTATTAGAAATACCGAAGTTTGTACTACTAATTATATTGTGCCTGAACCTTATGTTGAGAAAACACCTTTCCCAGCTAAGGTAAAGGAGTACTCTATGGTAATTAGTGTGAATAACAAAGGTACAAAGAAAACTGTGGAACCTGATGAGCGAATGAATACTGAACCTGTGGTAGATATTGTGAAATATCTTATCACTGAAAATATAGAGGATGAGCACATTGTCTTCTGTGAAGATGCTTCTAATATTTTTTCTCATCCTAGTAAAGCTAGAAAAGCTAGTGTCCATGTGCTTTCTGTTATAGTTGGTGATCATTGCTATTATGGTTTATGTGATATTGGTGCTAGTTCTAGTGCTATTCCTTATGAGCTTTACAGGGAAATTATGCATGAAATTGGTCCTTGTGAGCTTGAGGACATTGGTGTGGTTATTCACCTTGCTAAAGGAAACCATTTGCCCTATTGGTATTGTAAGAGATGTGGAAGTTCTTTGCGGTAAGATTAAGTATCCTGCTGATTTTCTAGTACTTGGTTCTGAAACTAGTAAAACTTGTCCTATCATTTTTGGTAGACCTTTCTTGAACACTTGTGGAGATATTATAGATTGTAGGAAGGAAAAAGTTTTGACTAAGTTTGATGGAGATTCTTATGAGTTTAACTTTTCCAAATTTTCTAAAGCTCCTTGTGGAAATAGCTTGCCTAATGAAGATTTCAGGATGGAACAACTTGCTTCTATTGATCCGGTTTATGACCTTGGACCTCTTTTTGGTGACTGTAAGTATGCTCTTTCTGATGATAAAATTATTGACAGTGACGGGTATATTTTCAATTTTATTCAAAGTGCTATTAAAAGTTATTATGAGAGAGGGAAACATGGTTTTATGCATCTCAATAATGTTAAGTTTCCCCTTTTATGTTGAAAGCTTTGAAGTTGCATTTGTTTTTCTTCCTATGCTAGTGAGTTTTTGTTTCAACAATTTGTTTTCTCATGATACCCCCATGCATAGGAATTGGGTTAGACTCAAATGTGTTGGTTATTTGCTTCTTGATGCTCTCTTTCACTTTAGATATGTATCTCCTATGTGAGCATGTTTGAAACTATCAAGCCTAACTTAAAGGCATTAAAGAAAAGTACTTCTTGGGAGATAACCCAGTAGTTTTGTTGAGTCCTGGAAGTTATTACCTCAATAATAACCGCTCCTTATAATTTTTGTTTTGGTTTTTGTGTCAAGTTCAACTACTTTTGAGAAGTAGAGGAGTTGTGAAAAGTGGTTGTCCTGGGACAGATTTTTGTGCTGCATTGTAAAAATTCATGAAGGATCTCAGTACTTCGGATGGAGCTGTATTTTTTGTGATTGTTCTCCAAGTTATTACCCAACTTTCATTAGTTTTGCACTTTTCTATTTGAGCAACAGAAGGTTTTCGAAAAAGGCAATCTTTACCTGCTGGTCTGTTTTGACAGATTTCTGCCATCATTTGCATTTGCCTTTTATATTGATTCCCTTCCAGATTCTTTTTGGGGCTTCAGGAAAGGAGTTGCTATAGTAGTTTTTGTTTTGATGAGTTTCAGTTGAAGTGTGTACCTAAAGGTTTATTGTTTTTGCTTACACTAATGTTGCCATTGAAGTTTGTGTAATGCCTTGTGAGAAAAGGAATTTCTAGGAGAAGGAGAGAAGGAATCTGTAGAGTTCGTCTTTGAAAAGGTAAAAGTGGTGAAAACAGAAGGTTCGTGAAAACCCTATCTTTTTATATTTTTGATGTTTTTATTACATATGGAAGGTTACGAAACGAAATAAAGGAGGAAACGGAGACCAGGGTGTCCACACCCACCCTCGGCGCGGGCCCCAGCTGGCCACGCCTGGAGGGGTGATGACCCACAAGTATAGGGGGTGTATCGTAGTACTTTCTATAAATAGGAGTGTCGATCCCAACGAGGAGCAGAAGGTGCTGAACAGTGGTATGGAGCAGGAAATCCCTGTGAATACTTAGCAAACGGATTTTTAGTGGTTTTCTGACAAGGCAGCAAAACAAAGAGCAAGTAACAGAAGTAACGAACAAACGGAGCAAGTGGCCCAATCCTTTCTTAGCAAAGGACAAGCCAGTGGAAATACTTATAAGGACCAAACGTTCTCGAGGACACATGGGAATTCTGTCAAGTGCTTTCGCTTCAAATAGCCGAGTACTCTTCTCTGGTGTTTGTAAGTGTTGTGTGGGTGAACCTTGCTAACATACCGCCCTTCCTAGGACTAATACATACTTGTGATTAACCCCCCTGCAAACATCCGTAACTACAGGAAAGTAATTAAGATATAAATCTAACCACAGCCTTAAACTCTGAGATCCTACACTCCCTTGTGCAAAGGTGTCCTAACGGGGGTTCAGGTTCCTGTCACTCCGGCAACCCCACGATTAGTAGCCAAATACACAATGCATTCCCCTGGGCCCATGAATGGTGAAGTGTCATGTAGTCGATGTTCACATGACACCACTAGAAGAATAGCACTACAACTTAAATACTAAACCATTAAATAATAACCCATCATAGATTCACTACTAACAACATGACTTCTCCCATGTCCTCAAGAACTAAACGAACTACTCACAAGACATCATATGGATCAAGATCAAAGATGATATGATTATGGATAACAATCTGAACATAAACAATAATCCAATGGTTCCACTCACAATCATCAACTACAATAGTAATCAACACCGGGAAAGTTTCCCCTAACAACTAAAGCAATATCCAACACAATTGTTACAGCGGAACAGAAAGGTGATGATGGTGCTGGTGGAGATGATGGTGTGGATGATGGTGATGATGATTGATACGTCCAAAAGGTATCTACTTTCTCGAACACTTTGCTATTGTTTCTCCTCTAAACTTGTGTGATTTGGATACAACTAACACGGACTGACGCTGTTTTCAGCAGAATTACCTTGGTGTCTTGTTTTTGTGCAGAAAATGAACTGTCAGGAAAAATCCCGGAAAATATACCAAAAATTATATTTCACCAGAAGATCCACGGAGCCAGAAGAAGAGAAGGAGGGGATACCTGGGGGGCCAGACCCACCCCAGGCGCGGGCCCACCTGACCCCGCGCCTAGGAGGGGTGTGGCCACCCTAGGTAGCTCCTCGGCCTCCCTCTACGCCTATAAGTTTCCTTTCGACCTAAAAACCAAGGGGGGGTCGATAGTTTTCCAGAAAGAGTTCCGCTCCGCCACCGCCACCAGAAACCAAGATTCAGGTCTAGAAACTCCGTTCTGGCACCCTGCCGGGACGGGGAATTTGGAGAGGATCATCGCCATTGTCATCACCAACGCATCTCCATCAACCACCGATGTTTCCCTCATCCATGAGTGAGTAATCCCCCGGTGTAGGCTTGGGGATGGTAGGGATTGGATGAGTTCTATCATGTAATCGAATAAGATCTGTTAGGGCATAGTGCCTAGTTTCTCTTGTGCTATTTGACTTTGTTGCAACTTGTTATGCTTAATGCTTGTCACTAGGGCCTGAGTGCCATGATATCAGATCTTAACTTATTATTGAATCATTATGATAGTATTGTTTGTGATCTTATCTGCAAGTTGTGTACACATATCATTGTCTGGATCCAAAGGCCCCAAAGTGACAATGATTGGGATAACCGGAGGGGATGGCTGTGGTGCGAGGATCACATGTGTTCACGGAGTGTTAATGCTTTGCTCCGGTGCTCTATTAAAAGGAGCACCTTAATTTCCAGTAGTTCCCTAGAGGCCCCGCTGCCACGGGCTGGCTGGACAGAAGATGTTGTGCAAGTTCTCATTGCGAGCACGTATGACTATATTTGGAGCACATGCCTAGGATTGTTTAGTACTTGGATGCTTATTAATATTTATCTGCAATGCCCTAGATCTTGAAGTTACATGTTTAGACTCATCCATGCAACGCCCGTCCATCCATCCCTATGCCTACCGCACTCGAATCCTACTGTTACCGTTACTGTTACTATTGCTACTGTTTCACTGTTGCTTTGATGTTGCTACTACAAACTGTTGCTACTGATAAACTTCTGTGAGCAAGAACTATTTCCAGGTGTAGCTGAACTGACAACTCAGTTGTTAAGGCTTGCAAGTATTCTTTGGCCTCCCTTGTGTCGAATCAATAAATTGGGTAATACTACCCGCGAAGACTGTTGCGATCCACTATACTTGTGGGTCATCAAGACTATTTTCTGGCGCCATTGCCGAGGAGCATAGCTTTATTTGTAAGTTCACTTGGATCTATTATTGTTCACTGCTACTCCTTTCATCATGGGGAAGTCTCGTGATGGAAAGTTTCCTATTTTACCATCCATTACAAGAAGAGGTACAGTCCTAAACACCTCTGCCGCTCTTGATTTACTGTCTGTTATAAGTAAGCTTGTCACACCACCACCACATACTCATGATACACACACTGCTACTACTGCTGAGTCTAAAACTGCTTTTGATGCTCATGATGTTACTTCTATTGTGCTTGATGCGAGTGGTTCATTAGGTCCTTTTCTAGATGCTACTATGGCTGGTCTAGGAAATACCGAAACTCCTATTGAAGACACTGTTACACCTGTTAGCTCACCTGAGGCTAGTGAGAGTTATGATATTAATGATGGTTACATTGAGTTCACTGATGATTTTGTTGAAGAGTGCCGAAACACACATGGTACTAGTGCTATGAAGAGTCTCCTTGCTAGACGTACTATTATGCCTAAGTTGTCCTCTGATCCTAAGTTTGCCACTTCTCCCATAGATATTAAAGATGAAGATTATGATTTCTCTCTTGATTTATCTTATTTAGATATTGTTGAGAAATAACCTTTTTGTGGGACTGAAAATGAGAGTGTTGTGGCTCATATGAATGAGCTTTATACTATGAGTGCTTTATTCTCTGATGATTTTAAGATGCGCAAGTACTTTGTTGCTAAGATCTTCCCTTTTTCACTAAAAGGAGAAGCTAGGGCTTGGTTTAATAGATTACCTCCTGGTTCCATTGATAGCCATGATTGCTTGATTGCTTCTTTCTTCCAGAAATATTTTCCTCCTAGTGCTAGACATGCTGCTTTGCAGAGACTTTTTGATTTTAAACAAGGAGAAGAAGAGAAATTACCTGAGTCATGGACAAAGTTCTGTGCCTTGATTCATGCACATCCTGGATGTCCATTACCTAAGAATGAGCTTCTTGATATTTATTATAATGGACTAACTGATGATTCTAGAACCTACCTAGATAGCTTTGCTGATTGTGTTTTCAGGAAAAGGACTACAGATGCTAAAGAATTAATGACCAAGATAAGCAAGAATTATGATGATTGGACTTCAACTGAGTTGAATACACCTGAGCCTATTACTCCTGAACCAGTTGTTCCTGAACCAGTTCCAACACCAATAATAAAGAAGAGGGGAGTTATTGCATTAAATGATGAAGTGATGAAGGAAGCTAAGAAGTGTCTAAAAGAGAAAGGTATTAGAGCTGAGGAGGTGAAGAATCTACCTCCTATAGAAGAATTATGTAAGCCAATTCACCACTCATCTACTATTGAGGTACACTCTCTCCAACACTTCTATGAAGGTGATATTCCTTATGGTAAGCCTCCTGATCAATGTTTAGAGGAACTTGACACTTTTATTGTTAAACAAGGGTATTTTAATAAACAAGTTCAGAATCATCTATTGGAAAACTCTAGAGCTATCCATGAGTTGAAAGATATTGTGGAAAGAACTTCCAATGATATTAAAATGCTTTGTAAACACTTCCAAATGGTTCAAACCCAACTTGATCAACTTGCTAAGGTACAAAAGGATATTCTAGTTAATGCTTTAGGAGATAAACATGCCTATGGAATTAGAACTAGGAGTGGTATAGCTACTCAAGATCCTTTATATCCTGAAGGACACCCTAAAAGAATTGAGCAGGATTCCCAATAAGGTGAAGGTAGTGGTAGTCCTCGTAAGAGGAAGAAAAAACATAAGATAGTTGAGGAACCACTTGAACCTGTTGTAGATCCTGATAGTATATCTGTCTCTGATGCTGAAACTGAGAGTGGTAATGATAATAATGATGCTCCTGATAAGGAGTAAGGTGAGGAAGAACCTGAGAAGCACACTAAGAACACTAGGTACACTAAGGAAGATTTTATTGCTAATAAACATGGTAAAGAGAGAGAACCTTGGGTGCATAAACCTATGCCTTTTCCAGGCAAGAAACACAAGTCAAAGGAGGAAGAACATTACAAGAAGTTTTGTGAGTGGATGAAACCTTTATTCTTGCAAATTCCTTTGACTGATGCTATTGAGTCGCCTCCTTATTCAAAGTACATGAAGGATATTGTCTCTAATAAAAGGAAGATTCCTAATGAGGAGATTTCTACTCTACTTGATAATTATTCCTTCAATGGTAAGGTTCCAAAGAAACTTGGTGATCCAGGTATACCAACTATTCCTTGCTCCATTAAGAATAATTATGTTAGAACTGCTTTATGTGATTTGGGAGCTGGAGTTAGTGTTATGCCTTTTTCTCTCTATAAGAGACTCCAGCTAGAAAAGTTGATACCAACTGATATATCTTTGCAAATGGCTGATAAGTCAACTACTATTCCTATTGGTATATGTGAGGATGTTCCTGTTCAAGTTGCTCATAATTGCATGGTCTTAACTAATTTTGTTGTGCTTGAAATGCCTGAAGACGATAATATGTCTATTATTCTTGGGAGACCTTTTCTTAATACTGCAGGTGCTGTCATCAATTGCAATCAAGGAAAAGTAACATTCAATATTAATGATAAAGAGCACACTGTCTATTTCCCCAACAAGGTTGTTAAGAGTTATTGCCTGAATTCTATTAAAAACATTGAAGGCATCAAGGTTGGAGAAATACATTGTCCCATTCCACAAGAAAATTTTGAAACTATTATGATTGGGACCATTGCTATCAAGTATGAGGTAACATAATCATCTTGTGGAATGCAAAGTTTTGTTTCATATAAGATTGTTTTGGTAACAAGACTTGATCAACCTTGTTAACAAAAGGATTTGTATGAACAAAATAATGTTTCCATTGTGGTTATACTTGCTTTATTTTTCCTTTATCCTTCCTAGTCTTTGCTTTAGCTTTAGTTTTGCTAGTTGTTTGGTTGTTTGAGTTTCTTAGAGCTCCTGTAGTTTGTCTTTTGGTTTGCTTTTGCTTCTTCTGAAAAAACTATTTGTGAGAGAAAGTCAATTTTCATACCCTGAAAATTGGCCAAAAATAAAGTTTCCCAAAAAATCCCAGAAAATTCAAAATAAATTTTCCTCGAAAAAAGGGGCAGAGTGGCACCTGAGATGACCCAGGGGGCCACTAGACCCCTGGTAGGCGCGACCTACCAGGTGGCGGCGCCTGGGGGGTCTGGCCCACCTGGGGCCCTCCAGGCTGCCTCCTCAAAGCCACCTTCTTTCTCTCTCCCGAAAAACACCGAAAAACTTGCTCAAGCTTGAGTTCTTGTTGTTCTTGCTCGCGATTTTCGATCTCCTTGTTCAGCCCATCTCAAGTGATGATTTTTGGAGGGATTGCTCCTTGGTATGTGCCTCCTCACCTGTCCAATTAGATTTGTGATTGATAGATTGTATCTTGAGTATTTTCCTGCTATAGGTGACAGGTTGTTTGAGCTTGCATGTTTGTTCTTTGCTTAGAAACTTTGTTTTGATGCATGTGTATTCCTCTAGCAAGTTCCTATATTAGTTTCTCATCATTTATCAACTTATAAATCACTTGGTTTGATGGTTGTTTAAAAATTTCAGAATAGGGAAGTCATGGACCACCACACCTTTGGTGACATATTTGAGAGTGATGCACCTAGAAGGGCAAGGCTTCCAAGGTCATCTACCAGTACTAGACCCTCATACAATGAGGATCTCATCACTCCGCGATTTGGTGACGAGGGAGATGAAGGGGATGCGCACCCCTCCACCTTTCCTTGTCAAACTTTCTTGCAAGCTGTTGGGATTCTTGTAGGGTTTCGCGACATAGTAAATCAAAATTTTCTACGGATGCGAACAGAGGAAAGCCAAGATCTAATCTAGGAGATGCAAACAACGAGAGGGATTAGATGAGATCTTCATACCCTTGAAGATTCGCACAGCGGAAGGTTCGTCGGAACGTGGGTGATGTAGTCGTACTCGCTTCTCCTCCTCGCGATCCGATCCGATCTAGCACCGCAAGTGGCGATGCCTCCGTGAGATGCACACGTACAACACTTCGACGTCTCCTCCTTCCTCGGTCCATCAAGTATGGCGGAGAGACGGATTGGATCTAAAACGCGACGGCGCGGTGCAAGTGGTGGAGAGTTTCTGCAGCAGGGCTTCGCCTACACGCAGTCGGAAGGGAGAGAGAGAGAGGAGGGCAGCAGGGTGGCTAGGCTTGAGGGGAAGGTGTGGGGGGTGGTGCGCCCCAGCCCTCTATATATAGAGGGGTGGGCGCCAGCCCTAGCCCCTCCCCCAAGCCTAGGTCGGCGGCCAAAGGAGGGAGGAGTGGGGGGCAAGTAATCCCCCCCCTTCTAGAAGCTCCAAACTAGGGTTTCCCCTTGTTTGGCCGGCTGGGCCCTATGGGGACTTGTGCCCCTGGCCCAATGCGGCCAGGGCACTCCCTCATAGGCCCATGCCCCCTCCCGACAAGTGGGACCACGTTGGTCCCCTTCCGGAAGGTTCTAGAAGCTTTCGGTACAATACCGATTAACCTGGAACAATTCTGAACTCCAAAAACTGCACTGCCTTATATGAATCTTATTCTTCGAACCATTCCGAAACCTCTGTGATGTCCCGGATCCCATCCGAGACTCCGAACAAAAACTCATAAACCAATTATCCAATCTATCCTAGCGTCGAGACACGTTAAGTGTGTGACCCTTCGGGTTCGAGAACATGCAGACATGATCTTATATCAATAATCAATTGCGGGGTCTGGAAACCCATATTGACTCCCACACATTCATCGATGATCATATCGGATGAACCATGATGCCAGGATTCAATCAATCCCATATATATATTCCCTTCGCCTCGCGATATCTTACTTGCCCGAGATTTGATCATCGGTACCGTCATACCTAGTTCAATCTCGTTCACAGCAAGTACTTTACTCGTTCCGTAATCCAATATCACTTTGTGATTAACTCCTTAACCACATGCTTGCAAGCGGTGTTGATATCGATTACCGAGTGGGCCCAAAGTATATCTCTCCGACTTGGGAGGGACAAATCCCATCTCGATACATACAACCCAACAGGTACTTTCCGATCACCTGAGAGACACCTTTATGATCACCCTCTCATAGGATGACGTTTGATGACCTCAAAGTTTTCTTCCGATACCAGGGAGTTGTATTATCTCATGGTCTAAGGAATACAATATTTTACATAAGAAAAGCTTCGCAAAGATGAACACGATGACACGATCTAATTGCTCCGCTTAGTTTGGGTCTGTCCATCATATCATTCTCCCAATGATATGATCTCATTATTAATTGACAACTCATGTCTATGGTTAGGAAACCTTAACCATCATTAATCAATGAGCTAGTCCATAGAGGCATACTAGGGACACGGTGTTGTTTACAAACCACACAAGTATTAAAGTTTCCGCTTAATACAATTCTATGTTTTGAAACTTCATAATACATAATCCCTTGGATCCCCCGAGGTTCTTGCATCATGTTCTCGTCGTGTTTTCATTTCGATCTGTTTCTGTCAGGAAATCTTCTCAATTCTAGAGCACCATGGTCTCCGCCAACAAAAAAGGCAAGAAGCCCGAAGAGGATGATCCTCAAAACCCCAAGGAGGAGGAGATCTTGGTTGGGAATTGTGGTGACCCAGCATACCACTGCATGATGTAGTATACTATAGTCGTTGACATAACACCAATGAAACACCGTTCACTAGTATTACATCCCTCAGAATGGCACAACAGAAACACAGCAGGTCCAATACATGGCTTAAAGGTTACAACTCACTCTTTTACATAAGATCCAGAGAACACTCTAGGTTAAAGGGAGAGAAATAACTTCTTACGGAGAAGAATCAAAGATAAACGACGCAAGAACGATTATACTATTAAGTCTAATATTCAGACTAAGAGGTTGGCATTGCTGCTATTGCAACGCACTACAGAAATAGGTTCTTTGGCTAGAGATAATATTCCTATCTAATCAGTAACTTTCGTCTTCACTTGAGTTGAGGTATATGTTGACTTCCTTGTCTTCATTGAAGAGCTTTAGCTGGTCTTGATAAGTCCCGGAGCATATCTTGATGTAGACATCATTTTAATGGCTTCAGAATCTAGCAAGGGTTAAGAAGATACTTTGAGTACGAGCATACTCAGCAAATTCACTAGAAAAGGAGTGTTTGATGCACTATATCTACAGCCATAGACCGTAGGTCGTAGGCAATGCAAGTTTTTCATAAACATTTCTTCAAAGGTTGCTTTTATTCTGAAAAGCTATGTCCGTCAGCCTTCACGGGTTTACCAGAACCTTCATGGGGTTCCTTTCCCGCCGCGTTCGCAGCTCCTTCCCAGAACATGGAGTAACAAGTTACAGTTCTTACACTCTGCAGAGGTGCGTTACTTTACCCATGAGAGATCAACTCTTTTTTGAACAACTGGGCAGCTTATTCCCGTCCACAATTCCAAGATGTGGGGCCCAGAAGATGATCCAAGCCAATCACTGCCCCCTTCGCGGCCTCGCATGCCTCCTTGGTGTACACCATGCCCTCATAAAGAATTATGGCAATGGTTTGTACAAACTATTAGATGTCAGAACTATCGTGGGACGTTGAGGGTTCCCACCCATATGCTGCATATCCTCTACGAATTACCAATTAATATGCACGCTACGAGGATAACAGCCACGACTTGCACATACGACTTCATGCGAGAGGAAGAAGATACAGCTGACTTCTCTGTCCCATTCCAAATCTCATGGTCAACGCGTAATATACGGCGCAAGAATCACTGGCGACATTGGTGATATAGTTCTGAACAGTGGTATTCCAACTATCAGATTTAATAGATTAGCTGATCACCCTCGATCAGTAACCAATAATTCACATTATTATCGGAAAATAGTGTTTTTAGACCTTTTTCAAATGCAGGTGATAACAACACTGGATTTGTAAAATACTTTATAGCAAATAAACAAAGGACATGAGAAAGTGTGAACTTGCCTTTTGTGATTGCAAATATTATGCACTCACAGTCTTCGAGTCAGTATAAGATCCAAAATCTGAAATCAGCATCATTGGTCCGGTAAGGACTAATGTTTAAAGAAGCAATATGCTTTTATGCATAAGTAATGTGATGCATGTGAAGGGTTTCGCGGCATAGTAAATCAAAATTTTCTACGGATGCGAACAGAGGGAAAGCCAAGATCTAATCTAGGAGATGCAAACAACGAGAGAGATTGGATTAGATCTTCATACCCTTGAAGATTCGCATAGCGGAACGTTCGTCGGAACGTGGGTGATGTAGTCGTACTCGCTTCTCCTCCTCGCGATCCGATCCGATCTAGCACCACAAGTGGCGGTGCCTCCGTGAGATGCACACGTGCAGCACCTCGACGTCTCCTCCTTCCTCGGACCAGCAAGTATGGTGGAGAGATGGATTGGATCTACAACACGACGGCGTGGTGTATATGGTGGAGAATTTCTGCAGCAGGGCTTCGCCTACAAACAGTCGGGAGGGAGAGAGGAGGGCAGCAGGACGGCTAGCTCTTGGAGGGGAAGGTGTGAGGGGTTGGTGTGCCCCCACCCCTCTTTATATAGAGGGGGGCGCAGCCCTAGCCCCTCCCCCAAGCACAAACCGGCGGCCCCAAAGGATAAGGAGTGGGGGGCAAGGAAACCCCCCCCTTCTAGAAGGTCTATCTCGAGTTTAAACCTCTCTTGGCCGGCTGGGCCCAATGGGGCCTTGTGCCCCTGGACCAATGCGGCCAGGGCACTCCCTCATAGGCCCATGCCCCCTCCCGGAAGGTGGGGCCATGTTGGTCCCCTTCCGGAAGGTTCTAGAAGCTTCCGGTACAATACCGATTAACCCAGAACAATTCCGAACTCCAAAAACTGCACTGCCTTCTATGAATCTTATTCTCCGGACCACTCCGGAACCTCTCGTGATGTCCCAGATCCCATCCTAGACTCCGAACAAAAACTCATAAACCAATTATCCAATCTATCCTAGCGTCGAGACACGTTAAGTGTGTGACCCTGCGGGTTCGAGAATATGCAGACATGATCTTCTATCAATAATCAACAGCGGGGTCTGGAAACCCATATTGACTCCCACACATTCATCGATGATCATATCGGATGAACCATGATGCCAGGATTCCATCAATCCCATATATATATTCCCTTCGTCACGCGATATTTTGCTTGCCCGAGATTCGATCGTCGGTACCGTCATACCTAGTTCAATCTCGTTCATAGCAAGTACTTTACTCGTTCCGTAATCCGATATCACTTTGTGATTAACTCCTTAACCACATGCTTGCAAGCGGTGTTGATATCGATTACCGAGTGGGCCCGAAGTATATCTCTCCGACTTGGGAGGGACAAATCCCATCTCGATACATACAACCCAACAGATACTTTCCGATCACCTGAGAGACACCTTTATGATCACCCTCTCATAGGATGACGTTTGATGACCTCAAAGCTTTCTTCCGATACCAGGGAGTTGTATTATCTCATGGTCTAAGGAATACAATATTTGACACAAGAAAAGCTTCGCAAAGACGAACACGATGACACGATCTAATTGCTTCGCTTAGTTTGGGTCTGTCCACCATATCATTCTCCCAATGATATGATCTCATTATTAATTGACAACTCATGTCCATGGTCAGGAAACCTTAACCATCATTAATCAATGAGCTAGTCCTTAGAGGCGTACTAGGGACACGGTGTTGTTCACAAACCACACAAGTATTAAAGTTTCCGCTTAATACAATTCTAGCATGGAATATAAACATTATCATGAACAAGAATTATAATAATAACATCTTTATTATTGCCTCTAGGGCATAATTCCAACAGTCTCCCACTTGCACTAGAGTCAATAATCTAGTTTACATTTGGCAACAATCTCACACCCATGGCACTGAGGTGTTGATCATGTTTTACACGTGGAAGAGGTTTAGTCAATGGATCTGCGACATTCAGATCTGTATGTACTTTGCTAATCTTCAGATCTCCATATGCTATATAATCTCAGATTATATGAAAATTGCGGTTGATATGCTTGGTCTTTGGATGATATCTTGGTTCCTTAGCGAGTGTTATGGCGCCAGTGTTGTCACACAATATCTCCAGTGGGTCCAATGCACTTGGAACCACACCAAGCTCAGTGATGAAGTTCCTGATCGAAACTCCTTCACTTGACGCTTCTGCAGCAGCCATGTATTCCGCTTCTACAGTAGATCCCGCGATCACGCTTTGCTTGCAGCTTCTCCAGCTCACAGCTCCTCCATTCAAAATATACGCGTATCGTGTCTGAGATTTAGAATCATCCTTGTCGGTGTCAAAACTAGCGTCGACGTAACCTTTTACGACGAGCTGTTCATCACCCCCATAGACTAAGAACATTTCTTTAGTCCTATTTAGGTACTTTAGGATGTTCTTCACGGCTGTCCAGTGTTCCACTCCTGGATCACTTTGATACCTGCTCGTCAAACTAAGAGCATTGGACACATCCGGTCTAGTACACAGCATGGCATACATGAGAACCTATGGCCGAGGCATAAGGCACTTTGCTCATAGCTTCCCTATCATTTACCATAGCTGGACACTGAGCCTTGCTCAATATCTTACCTGACAACATAGGCACTGAACCTTTCTTTGCCTTATCCATTCTGAACCTTTTCAGAACTTTGTAAAGGTATGTACTCTGGCTTAAAGCTATCAGGCGTCTTTGTCTATCTCTATAGATTTTGATGCCCAATATATAAGCAGCTTCACCTAGGTATTTCATTGAAAAACACTTGTTCAAATAACTCTTCACATCGTTAAGCATGTTAATGTCATTTCCAATAATCAATATGTCGTCCACATATAGTACCAGAAATGTCACCGATCTCCCACTCACTTTCTTGTAGATGCAAGCTTCGTAGCAATTTGGAACAAATCCAAAGCTCTTGATCACTTGATCAAAACGAAGGTTCCAACTCCGAGATGCTTGCTTCAGTCCATAAATGGAACGCTGAAGTTTGCATACTTTATCAGCATCCTTAGGATCAACAAAACCTTCGGGTTGCATCATATACAACTCTTCATCAATGTTGCCATTGAGGAACGCAGTCTTGACATCCATCTGCCATATTTCATAATCATGAAACGCAGCAATTGCTAATAAAATCCGAATGGACTTAAACATCGCTACGGGAGAGAAAGTCTCATTGTAGTCAACACCTTGAACTTGTCGAAAACCTTTCGTGACAAGCCGTGCTTTATAGACGGTAACATTACCATCCGCGTCCGTTTTCTTCTTGAAAATCCATTTGCACTCAACGGCCTTTCGGTCGCTAGGAGGGTCCACCAAAGTCCATACTTGGTTTTCGCTCATGGATCCCAATTCGGATTTCATGGCTTCTAGCCATTTCTCAGAGTCTGGGCTCATCATCGCTTCCTCATAGTGCGTAGGTTCACTGTCTTCTACTAACAAGACAGTCAAGACAGGGTTGCCGTACCACTCAGGAGGGGCACGTGACCTTGTCGACCTGCGACGTTCAGTAGCAGCATCGTCCGAAGCTTCATGATCCTTGTCATTAGCTTCCTCTATTGTTCGTGCAGGCGGCACTGGAAAAATTTCAGGTGATGCGCTACTCTCCAATTCAAGAGAAGGTTCAATAACCTCGTCTAGCTCTACTTTCCTCCCACTCACTTCTTTCGAGAGAAACTCCTTCTCAAGAAAGGAACCGTTCTTTGCGACAAACACTTTGCCTTCGGTTCTGTGATAGAAGGTATACCCAATAGTTTCCTTAGGGTATCCTATGAAGACGCATTTCTCCGCTTTGGGTTCGAGCTTGTCCGGCATCAACTTCTTGACGTAAGCTTCGCATCCCCAAACTTTAAGAAACGACAACTTAGGTTTAGCACCAAACCACAGTTCATAAGGTGTCATCTCAACGGATTTAGATGGAGCCCTATTTAAAGTGAATGCAGCGGTTTCTAATGCATAACCCCAAAATGATAACGGCAAATCAGTAAGAGATATCATTGATCGGACCATATCTAATAGGGTTCGATTTCGGCGTTCAGACACACCATTGCGCTGTGGTGTTCCGGGTGGCGTGAGTTGTGAAACGATTCCGCTTGCTTTATGATGCGTGAGAAAATCATAACTCAAATATTCACCTCCACGATCAGATCGTAGAAACTTAATCTTTCTGTTACGATGGTTCTCCACTTCATTCTCAAATTCCTTGAACTTTTCAAATGTTTCAGATTTATGTTTCATTAAATAGATATACCCATACCTACTTAAGTCATCGGTAAAAGTGAGAAAATAGCGATATCCACTGCGCGTCCAAACACTCATCGGTCCGCATACATCGGTATGTATGATTTCCAACAAGTCCGTTGCTCGCTCCATCATACTGGAGAACGGGATTTTGATCATCTTGCCCATGAGGCATGGTTCGTATGTGTCAAATGATTCAAAATCAAGAGACTCCCAAAGTCCATCAGAATGGAGTTTCTTCATGCGTTTTACACCAATATTGTTGGAGATATGCCCTAGAGGCAATAATAAATGTGGTTATTATTATATCTTCGTGTTTATGATAAATGTTTACATTCATGCTATAATAGTATTAACAAGGAAACATTGATACTTGTGTGATTTGTAAACTTAATTAGAAGTCCCTAGTATAGCCTCTATACTTCACTAGCTTGTTGGTTGATAGATGATTGTGGTTTCCCTATCATGAACATTGAGATGTTGTCAACAACAAGATCATATCGTTAGGAGAATGATATGGTGGACATACTCCTATAGATAAGCGTAGCATAAAGATCAAGTCATTTCAATAGTTCAATTGCTATATGCTTTCTGATACATAGTAACCTAATTCCTTCGACCATGAGATCATGCATATCACCTTTACCGGATGGATACTTTGATGACATCAAACACCACACCGTAACTGGGTGGTTATAAAGGTGGCATTGAGTGTTCGGAAAGTTTTGGTTGAGACACATGGATCAAGAGTGGGATTTGTCCATCCACATGACGGATAGATATACTCTGGGCCCTCTCGGTGGAATGTCATCCAATTAGCTTGCAAGCATGTGACTTGGTCACAAGGGATCACATATCACGGGAACGAGAAAAGAGTACTTGTCAGTAACGAGGTTGAACTAGGTATGCAGAGATACCGACGATCATAACCTCGGATAAGTAACATATCGTGAGACAAAGGGAAATTGGTATCGTATGTAAGTGGTTCATTCGATCGCAAAGTAATCGTAGAAATATGTGGGAGCCATATGAATTTCCAGATTCCTCTATTGGTTATTGTTCGGAGAAGTGTCTCGATCATGTCCGCATAATTCACGAACCGTAGGGAGACACACTTAAGGATTCGACGTTGTTTGAGTAGTTATGGTGTTATGAGAAAGAGACCGAATGTTGTTCGGAGTCTCGGATGGGATCCGGGATATCACGAGGTGATCCGGAATGGTCCGGAGAATAAGATTCATATAAGGAAAGTCCCGTTTTGGAGTTCGGGAATGATTCCGGTGTTTTCATCGGGAATGTTCTAGAAGGTTCCGGAATGTCCGGCACTCCGGAGGGGAAGGGGTACATGAATGTGTTATTACATGTTGGAATGATTGCATCATGTACTTAGTGTTATCGCTGTTCCAAATAAGGGATTAAATCAAATCCTAGTTTGAAAAGTCAAACGGCAAGTTTGAAAAGTCAAACGGCCAAAATTGGAAGGTGGGAAAGAGGAGGAGCTCCAAACCGAGTTGGGGAGGGAGACCTCCTCCAACCGGCGGCCACCAAGCCGAGTTGGGGAGGGTCTCCTCCCCATGGCGCGCCAGCCCCCTCCCACCTATATAAGGAGGGGCAGGGCTCCCCTCCTAGACACACAACTTTCACCTCTAGATCTCCGGTTTAGAGCTGTTTTGGATTAGAGCTTCTAATTGCTTTAGCCAACGGTTTAGAGCCTTCTAATTGGTTTAGAGCCTTCTAATTGGTGTGTCTAATTACTAGACCACTAATAGCCTCTCTCATAAGCTCCACCATACTCGCACCGGCTTAAGGCGAAGCCCTGCGGGATTTCCCCTCTACTTCCGGTACCACGCCGTTGTGCTGCCGGAATCGCGAGGAGAGTGCTACAACCTCCGCTGCCTGCTGGAACAAGGGAGAGGAAGGTCTTCGTCGAGTACCGAACGTGTGACCGACTGCGGGAGCGCTGCCGGAACGTGGCGCCGGAAGGATCGTCTACACGATCTTGAGATCGGAAAGAGTACGACTACATCACCCACGAGAATCCGCTCTCGTTAAACGCTTTGGAATCTTCGAGGGTAAGTTATACCATCGACTCGTTGCTACAATCTAGTAGATAGATCTTGGCTTGTTTGTTTGTATGCGATAGAAAATTTTGTTTTCCATGCTACGAACCCCTACAAATATGACCTAGACGACAGTGCCACAAATAAGTAGTATTATCACTATCTACTTTGCATCTCTTAGCCTCAACGTTATGGATGTGTGTTTCATCCCTTTCGAGATTTAGAAGAAATAAACCATTCACAATAGGTGCATGACCATAAAAGATGTTACTCATATAAATAGAACAACCATTATTCTCCGATTTAAATGAATAACCGTCTTGCAATAAACAAGATCCAGAAATAATGTTCATGCTCAACGCAGGCACATAATAACATTTATTAAGGTTTAAAACTAATCCCGAAGGTAAAACTAAGGAGAGCGTGCCGACGGCCATCACATCAACTCTTGATCCGTTGCCAACGCGCATCGTCACCTCATCCCTCGCAAGCCGCTGTCTATTCCGTAGCTCCTGTTTCGAGTTACAAATATTAGCAACTGAACCGGTATCAAATACCCAAGCACTACAACGAGGGCTAGTAAGGAAAACATCAATAACATGTATATCAAATATACCTTTGATGGTGCCAGCCTTCTTGTCCGCTAAGTACTTCGGACAGTTGCGCTTCCAGTGACCCTTGTCCTTGCAATAGAAGCACTCAGTGTCCGGTTTAGGACCAGACTTGAGCTTCTTCTCAGCAGGGGCAACGCGCTTGCCGCCGCCTTTCTTGAAGGGCTTCCTTGCACCCTTACCTTTCTTGAAGGTGGGGGGCTTGTTGACCATCAACACATGATTATTCTTTTTGATGTTCACCTCCGCTACTTTCATCTTAGCAAAGAGCTCAGTGATCATATCAGTGGAACCAATCTTATTGTGATCAACTACAAAACTTTTGTAGCTAGGAGTGTCAATCTTGAGCTCCTCTGGAATCTTGCAGTCCAATTGCTCAAGGCGTTGAGTGTAGCCCGTCATCTCAATGGCGTGCTCACTAACGGAACTCCCTTCCTCCATCTTGTAGTTAAAGAATTTCTTAGAGATCTCATATCTCTCAGAACGGGCTTGAGTCTGAAACATGTTTTTCAGCTCCTCGAGAATCTCAAAGGGCCCGGCAAACTCCTCAAAACGATTTTGAAGATCCGATTCCATAGCATACAACATGGCAATCTTAATCAAATCATAATCATCCTTGCGCGACTGATAAACAGCTTTTTCATCAGCCGGCGCATCTATAGCAGGGGCGTCACCTAGCGCTTTCTCAAGGACATAGTCCTTTTGTCCGCTAGCGAGAATGATTCTCAGAATGCGGAACCATTTGGTGAAGTTAGACCCATTGTTTCTAAGCTTTTCTATCTCAGCAAAAACGTTGAAGTTGAAGTTGGACTTGGCCATGTGATCTACAGTATTTGCAAGTACAATTTAGACTATGTTCATGATAAATAGTTCAACTTAATCAAATTACTAGATGAACTCCCACTAAATTCAACATCCCTCAAGTTGTTTAGTGAACACGATCCAAATTCACCACACCTAATCCGATCATCAGGAGAAGAGATGTGGTTTCAATGGTGGACAATGAAGTGTCGATCATATCATTCATATGACTCATGCTTAACCTTTCGGTTCTTGTGTTCCGAGGCCATGTCTGTACATGCTAGGCTTGTCAAGTTAGACCCAAGTATTTCCGCGTGTGCAAAACTGGCTTGCACCCGTTGTATGTGAGCGTAGAGTCTATAGCACCCGATCATCACGTGATGCTTGGACACGACGAACTTTCGCAACGGTGCATACTTGGGGAGAACACAGTTTTTATCTTGATCTTTAAGTGAGGAATCATCTTATAATGCTACCGTCGCGATCTAAGCATAATAAGATACATAAAAGGATAAACATCACATGCATATAACTTTATGTGACATGGTATAGCCAATCTTCGCGCAATGATCTCCATCTTGTGCGTTCCGGCATGATCTCCATCACTCCACCATGATTGCCTCCACCACGAATAGCAACTACAACTATTGCTAACTACTTAGCGATAAAGTAAAGCTATTACATGGCGTATAAGAAGTTGACTCGCAGGTCATACACAATTATAAAGACAACCATATGGATCCTGCCGGTTGTGTACTCATCGACATGCAAGTCGTGAAATATTACAAAACATGATCATCGCATACAATATACACATCACATCTTGGGCCATACCATATCACAGAAAACACTCCCTGCAAAAACAAGTTAGACGCCTCTACTTTGTTGTTGCATGTTTTACGTGGCTTATGGGAGTAGATGCTAAGAACGATTCTTACCTACGGAAAGCCACAACGGTGATATTATGGTTGCCAAACTCCAGTGTTAATCCCATGACAACTATAGTGAGAGAAACTGACATCCACCAGCCGCATGTGTGGAACAAGCCACACGTCAAGTGCGGAGCCGGTCTCGCGAACGACGTCGCGTAAGGTTGGCCTAGACCGCTTCAATCTCACTATCCCGCGTCATAAGAAGAACACAAACAAGAGGCTTGCAACAAAAAACATCAACGCCTGCAACAACCATGTTGCGTTCTACTCGTGAAACACATCTACGCATAGATCTAGCTCTGATACCACTGAAGGGTTTCGCGGCATAGTAAATCAAAATTTTCTACGGATGCGAACAGAGGGAAAGGCAAGATCTAATCTAGGAGATGCAAACAATGAGAGAGATTGGATTAGATCTTCATACCCTTGAATATTTGCATAGCGGAACATTCGTCGGAACGTGGGTGATGTAGTCGTACTCGCTTCTCCTCCTTGCGATCCGATCCGATCTAGCACCACAAGTGGCGGTGCCTCCGTGAGATGCACACGTGCAGCACCTCGACGTCTCCTCCTTCCTCGGACCAGCAAGTATGGTGGAGAGACGGATTGGATCTACAACACGACGGCGTGGTGTATATGGTAGAGAATTTCTGCAGCAGGGCTTCGCCTATAAACAGTCGGGAGGGAGAGAGGAGGGCAGCAGGACGGCTAGCTCTTGGAGGGGAAGGTGTGAGGGGTTGGTGCGCCCCCACCCCTATTTATATAGAGGGGGCGCAGCCCTAGCCCCTCCCCCAAGCCCAAACCGGCGGCCCCAAAGGATAAGGAGTGGGGGGCAAGGAAACCCCCCCTTCTAGAAGGTCTATCTCGAGTTTAAACCTCTCTTGGCCGGCTGGGCCCTATGGGGCCTTGTTCCCCTGGCCCAATGCGGCCAGGGCACTCCCTCATAGGCCCATGCCCCCTCCCGGAAGGTGGGGCCATGTTGGTCCCCTTCCGTAAGGTTCTAGAAGCTTCCGGTACAATACCGATTAACCCGGAACAATTCAGAACTCCAAAAACTGCACTACCTTATATGAATCTTATTCTCCGGACCACTCCGGAACCTCTCGTGATGTTCCAGATCCCATCCGAGACTCCGAACAAAAACTCATAAACCAATTATCCAATCTATCCTAGCGTCGAGACACGTTAAGTGTGTGACCCTGCGGGTTCGAGAATATGTAGACATGATCTTCTATCAATAATCAACAGCGGGGTCTGGAAACCCATATTGACTCCCACACATTCATCGATGATCATATCGGATGAACCATGATGCCAGGATTCAATCAATCCCATATATATTCCCTTCATCACGCGATATTTTACTTGCCCGAGATTCGATCGTCGGTACCGTCATACCTAGTTCAATCTCGTTCACAGCAAGTACTTTACTCGTTCCGTAATCCGATATCACTTTGTGGTTAACTCCTTAACCACATGCTTGCAAGCGGTGTTGATATCGATTACCGAGTGGGCCCGAAGTATATCTCTCCGACTTGGGAGGGACAAATCCCATCTCGATACATACAACCCAACAGATACTTTCCGATCACCTGAGAGACACCTTTATGATCACCCTCTCATAGGATGACGTTTGATGACCTCAAAGCTTTCTTCCGATACCAGGGAGTTGTATTATCTCATGGTCTAAGGAATACAATATTTGACATAAGAAAAGCTTCGCAAAGACGAACACGATGACACGATCTAATTGCTTCGCTTAGTTTGGGTCTGTCCACCATATCATTCTCCCAATGATATGATCTCATTATTAATTGACAACTCATGTCCATGGTCAGGAAACCTTAACCATCATTAATCAATGAGCTAGTCCTTAGAGGCGTACTAGGGACACGGTGTTGTTCACAAACCACACAAGTATTAAAGTTTCCGCTTAATACAATTCTAGCATGGAATATAAACATTATCATCAACAAGAATTATAATAATAACATCTTTATTATTGCCTCTAGGGCATAATTCCAACAACATGTTCTAAAGTCGAATCCCGGAGATAACGTTGTTCTAGGTTTTGGATTCCGGAAATGGTTACTTTGGAATGTGTGGTTCTTTTAGATAAGTTTCACAATTGTGCTTCTATTAGAGTTTATGAGTGGTTGTGAACAACACATATGTGGTAGTAAAATATATATACTTATGACATACTAGTCAAGATTGCTTATACAAGAGTTCTTGTTTGAAGTGGCAAAAAGAATAACCTTCGAAGAAAAGGTTTCTCCTCTAAGGTCTAAACACATTTTGTGGTTAGTTAGTGGTGGTTGATGTTATTTGTTTGCTCAAACAGTTTGGCTTGAGTTGTTTTATAGCTTAACTACTTCAGGCCAAAGTTAACTATAAAACATATAGTAATGTTTATTGTATTATATTTGTATTCTTGGAGACTAAAGTTAACTTTAAAATATAGATAGTTTTGAAAGTATAGTACTTATACATTTGTATCTTGTGTATCTGAAATGTTTTTTAAGTTATTTAAGAATGGTCATTCTTTTTACTTGGGTAATGGTTTCTTGATTCTATAATAGAGTAATATCCCTTATATTTTATAGATAAGTGAGTTTAGTTTATAATTCAGATATATTTTCACTTAACTACTTTTGAACTTTCTATAGTGTTGTGGTAATTTTTGCAATTTGATAGTTAAAGTAGATATAAAAGGTTTGGTGTATTCATAAGTTGTTCTTGAAGGTTTTATTATAAATGGGAACCTTTTTAGAATAAAATCTTCATTTAAGGTTGAAGATAATTTAATACAAAGATGTTTATAATGTTTTAATCCATTATGGCTTCATATTATTAATATTTAAGACTAATATTATTTATTAGACTTAATTGACTTATTTTAGAGATATTAATAAATTTTATTTATCCTTATATGAATTATTAATGAAGTAAATAAGTTTAAATTTGAGTTATTAAAATATTATTTTTTTATTTACCTCAGAAGTAAAATATTAGATTTTTAACATGTAGATATTATTTTTGTGATCATTTTGGTATATCACATTTATTTTTGTGATTTATAAATAATAAGATATGATTCTTATAATTCTTATTACTTAATAAATATTAAATATTTAATTGAATGAAATAATAATACATGATTATAGTTTTAAATTAGAATTCTTATTTTTCTAAGATTTTTGGTATTTTATTTATATTATTAACTTTTATCATTATAAAAATATGAGTTATTAGTAATAAAACTTTTATTAAATACTATTTATTTAAATAATCATCATATAATATTTGATAATAGTTTTAAGTTGTAGATTTTATTTTTTTGAAAATTTTCATATATTATACACATTTTTCTGAATTATAAATCAAAAGTTATTAATTAAACAAGATTTAATCATTTATTTGATTTCTGGAATATTATTAATTGAATTATAACATTTTATTTATTTCTTAACAGAAAATATTTTTTACACCGCATCAAGAGCTAGCCCCAGTCACTGACTAGTGGGCCATGGTCCACCTCAGCTCTGAGGTTAAAGGAATTGCATTTGTTACCGATTGGTTATCTACCCCAGTCAATGACATATGAGCCCTGGGCCACGTCACTTGCCACGCAGGAAAACAACCAGTCAAACTAGCTAACGTGGTGCGATCATGACGTAACGATGGCATCAGCACCACCACCGCCGCCAGAGGTTGGTCGCCGGTGACGATCTACTGCGCCCTAGCAAGCGAGATAAGCCTAGTTCGAATAAGCGCAACCTACTGAACCTAATAGTGGCAACGCCGCTCGGAAATAGTCATCGGAGCTTCAGCTCCGACGAGCTCCGACGGTGGTCAACGGTGGCATATGATGAAACAGCGATTTACAACGAGATCCGGCGATTGAATGTTACTGGGAAGTTCAGGAACTCACCATGATGATGATTGAGTGGTCGGCGAGGACAGGCGCGGTCGGAATCGAGCTTCCCAACAAGGATTCCGACAAACTATTGCAAAGAGGAATGACAAAATTCACCTGCTCCAGTGCTCCCCCTGATGCAAGCTTCTACCCCGAGGATCTACGGAGGAAGGCGCTTCTCCATGATGGATCAGAATGGTGTGGGGAGACGTGGTTCGACGGTGAGAGGTGGCTCCGGTGAGCTAGGGTTTCAGTCTCGTTCGTATATGAGAGGATAAGGAGGAATTGGAGATAGGGATGGAGGCAATGCGTCGCGGTGGCCTTCTTATCCCCTCCTGGCAACGACGACGAGTATCTTGGCGCAAGGCTGACGACGACGACGAGCTCCGCCAACGAGTTGCCTGTGTGCGTGCCGATGACGACGATGCAACTTTTGCGGATAACCCCCTAGAAATTTCTTCAGCTCAACCCGTGGTCCTCTCCTGACCCCACTTGTCAGTCACAGCCAGAAAAGAATCTGGGCTAGTTACTGGGCTGTTATGGGCTGCTTAGGGGCGTCAGATAGGTGTAGGGTTGTTGGGCCACAGCTAGGTAGTATTTTTATTTGTTTTATCCTTTTCTATTTTCTATTTTCTTATTCAGATTTGAATTTGATTTATATTTTGAACCTTTCTTTATATGATTTGTTTGCTGGATATTTACAACAATACTAAAATATACCTAGTCTCATTTGTGAATTTTTTTATTATATCATCTTTTTGAATTTCTTTTATTTACTTAATATGAATCCCCTTGTTAATAGTTTATAGAAACTTTTCTTATTATTTTTCTCTCCTATTTTAGCTAGGGATTTCTTGAATGATATCTTCTTATTTGTTTATATACTTAACTCTAATTGGCTCATAGTTTGAATATAAATTTTATATGTATAATGATCCTGGATCATTATTTGATGCATGAAAACATGAAAGATATTGATATGGTTATTACTATTCCCATTAATTTAGAAAATGAAATGTATATATTCTACTGTGATAAACAAAGAGGTTTAAGGTTTTGAATTATGAGTACTACCCTTGGCTTTAGGGTTTTGTATAAGCTTAGATTCCTTTTAAGAGTCAAGATTTAATGACTAAGCATATTGCCTTATGTATATAGTATTTGATGAAATCTCCCTTTTTAATAGAAAGTTATAATTAGAGTGTTTTATAGAAGTGAATTGATAAAAATATACTTAAGCACATATAGTTATGATGGTTGAAATTAACAGAAATGTGCGTATGTAATTTTCTATAGGGAAATATTTCTATAAAGTGATATGGACATAAGATGATATATCAACAACAAAAGATGGATATTATGTTGATCTGGGATTTAGAGTTGGTTGCTTACCAAGATTAAATAGGAAAATGATTTATAACATATAATTTTCACAATCTGGGATTTCTAATTAAGGAATTCCTTTTCTAGATATAATACTTCTTCCTATCCATCATCATAGTTAGTATGATGAGCTTTACTCATTTAAATCTTCTTATTCATATATCATTCTTCTAAACTTATGGATGAATCCTATGAGTTTGATACAAGGATATTTCATAATTTTCTCATATCCTTGCTTGGTTGTATTTACTGTTCTACTGTTGATAAACTTCCATCCAACCAGTAGTTCCTTCAATTTCACTCACAATCTTCCTTAATATTTCATCACTGGTCTTCCTCTAAGGTTGTTTATCTTTTAAGATGAATAACACTACTTCTAAACTCTATGTTATACTAGCTTTAATTGAATAATATCAGCCTATATTTACTTAACTCTCATGACTTACACTTCAATCCCTGAATTATATTTATGTGGTTTGCAAAGACTACTCTAGGATCACTTATCTCAAATAAGGTTCCAATCATGTTCGACCCACCAGTATTACTTATACTAAATATAAGCATTCAATATTGGTGGCCAAAGCATTACCATTATAATAATTTAATCATTTATTACTTAAGTTCTTAGTTGGCTAAGCAGGGCTTTTATCAATCCTACCTATTATTGTCTGGAAATTATCTTCTTTGTATCTTATATTGGATTAAGGTTATTAATGGACTATGCCCTCATTAGAAGATTTAAGTAGATGTTCTGATAAGATCAAGTAATAGATCAAAGGTTGATAGTTAAAGAATGTGTGAATCAATGGGAAATTATCCAACATTGATGAACAACAGATATTGAAATAAGTTCCATAAAGATTATATAGAAAGAAAGATATATATATATATATATAGTGGATGATCTTGACTTATTATCTTTCCAACTCCAACTCATCAAAGGAGTTTTTAAGGTTAGGTGTTACTATGATACTCAGGATGTATGCAGATGGGATTAAGATATAGTGGTTACATTCTTATTATTTGTTTTATATCCTTAACTTGGTACTTATGAGTGATTATAATGGATATTATAACATGATCACCTAATGATCAAATATAATTCACATTATATTAAGGTTTAACTTATAGTACATTTGATCTACCCTTAGATCAAATCTCTCTTACCAAAAATGAGATTTTAACAAAGGTCTTATTGAAACTTATCGCAGTCAACTTGATGATCTACTTCAATTCCATCAAGCTAAGAGAAGCTTCAATCACTTTGACAAGTTTTGTTTAAAAGCACGAAAATTATTCGGATTTTCTATGCATGAATGCAATGCACACATCTGGGTTTAGCTTATTTCTAGGCTCTAATGCTGGGATGTTACAGGAATGAAGAAGACATGGAGGAGGACAAGCATCTGGGCACCCGCGCTACCGTCGCAAGCATTGGAGTGGTGGCAAATCCTACAAAGCTTAGGAGGACAACACGAATGTCTACAGGAGGGAAACCCCGCGTCATATCCTCGTTCCACGGTCACCTCCTCCACGTACCAAGAACCCCTTCCATACTCTTATACATGAGCAACAATACCAACAGGTGCCCAAAGGGAACTTGCCCTCGGTTTGGGATCTGCCTCGCCCTAACCATGCAGGGAAGGATCACACTAAGAAGGAAGAGTGGGGAAAGAATAGCAAGGATTGGGACTCTCGGTCCGATATGATCATGAACCGCATTGAGCAAAATTCAGAGTTGATTCGTACTCTGACCTTCGAGATTGAGGATTTGAGGAGACTGATTGAGGAGCTTATCAAGAGAATACCACCACCACCGAAGGAGTAATTCGTCATCAGGTTTGGCATCCCCTTGGCTTGTTCCAAGCTTGGGGGAGTGCCGCGGTATCACATCATTATATTTTATCTTTTACCTTTTTAGTGGATTCATATCTTTGGCAGAGAAGTTATCTTATAGGTTGGTTTGCATGTGGAAGTATCTCTCCTTTAGTTGATTATCTATGTATCCCTTGGTGTGAGTGCATTTATGGAATATTAATGAGAAGTTTCATCTTTTACTTTTTGCACTTCTTATTTTAGTTTGCAATCTCTATTATATGATTGATCTTGTTGACCGGTATTGGTATCACTTTGGGAGCATAAAGTAGATCTAAATTGGTTTTGGCAAACCGAGCTTTGGTCAATAGCAACACTTTTTGAGGTTTGAAAGGAAAAGAGAAAAAGCTTATAGTATTTTGTATCATTTTTTTATTGATTGGCTCATAAGTTTAGTATTCTTTATTTAAGATCTTTTTGTGCCTTCAACGAAGATTGCATGTTTGGCTTCATTACTTGTAGGTTTGCTTGTTTCCTTCAACTCTTTTGCTTGCTACCCAGCCTTGCTAGCCAAAAACCTGTTTTGAGAAGGCATACTTCTCATGTTTCCAACCCCTTTGAACCAAACCTGTGCCATTCGTGTCCACCATATCTACCTATTAGGATTATTGCTATTCCAAGCAAGTTCTCAAGCTTCATCTCTCTTTCGAATTAAAAATTATTTTGTTATGTGAAAACTAGTTAGTAAAGCTCTCACGAACTTGATGGCACACCTTATTTTCTTGCCCCTAATAAACTTGAACCATTGTGTCATCGAAGTTGTATATGCTTGCATCTATACATTGGGATTAGCAGAACCATATTGTCACGGGGAACGCTTTCAACACTTATGGATACATATCCAGTTGATATCATACTCTTTTGTTTGCGGATGTCATCGGTGTGAAATAAAAGGGGAGCTTATAAGTCCATGGAGTTATGTATGTGTGTTAGAGAAACGCCTGGGCCGCTAGCCTAAGCCATGCCTAATCATGGTGGAAACTTGCAGCATAACCATAGTGAGCAATCTGTGAAGCATCCTCAATAAAAACTTATGCAAATAGCAAATAAAAAGATCGCTGAGATGCTCACTGTCTGCTTGCCTTGTTATTTTGATTATGGGATAGCTCATGTATCATGTGCAAGGGGTACCCCGTTGGTAGTTCTTTATGATACACATGTACTTACAATGACAAAAACTTACCGGTAACTAAAGTTGAGTAGCATGAGGAGCGGCCCTCGTACTCAAGGGACATAAGATTTCCAACTTATATTTCGTCAAGCATATACTCCATCTTTGTTCGCTTTAACCTTAATCACTTCAAGATGCTTATGATAGGGGCAATGAGGGCTCGAAGCTAGTAAGTACCATAATATTTTGGAAGCTCTTTATGAACTTAAAATCCCTGCTTCCCTTTATGAAGGGACTAATGCGTGCACACAGTGTTGACGTGGGATGCTTCGTTGGAAACCCCAAGAGCAAGGTGTGATGAGCACAACAACAAGTTTACCTCAGTAGAGACCGAGGTTATAGAACTAGAAGGAGGAAGGAAACGTCTCAAAGGTGTTGCAAGCAACGTGGAAACCTGCACAACACAAACTTAAGACTTTGCCCCAACGAATCAGTGAGGTTGTCAAGCTCACCAGTTTGTTGTAACAAAGGATTAACTGTATGGTGTGGAAGGTGATGAATGGTTTGCAGCAGTAAATAGTGGAAGATGTATCAATGGTAAAGATTGGACCGGGGTCCATAGTTCACTAGAGGTGCTCTCCTTAGATAAACAACATGGCATGAAGGGTAAACAAATTACAGCAAGGCAATTGACAGGAACTGAGCAAGGCATAACATTGCAATACTAGACAAAAAGATCCTATGGGATTCGATTGGACAATACAACAATATACATAGATCTCCATCCAACTGCATCTATGACTAGAAGTCCACCTTTAGGTTATCATCCGACCCCCCTCCAGTATTAAGTTGCAAGCAACAAACAACTGCTTTAAGCAAAGTGTGTAAGGTAAACAATCCACTTGTTCCATGAACAAGAGATCGTTGTTTTCTCCCAAGTGGAAACAACACATCTACAACCGAAGAGATTTTTGTCACTTCCCTTGGAAACTAGAGGCATGAACCCACTATCGAGCATAAATACACCCTCTTGGAGTCACTAGCAACTACTTGGCCAAGATAGCTACTAACAACGCAGAGCATGCAAGATCACAAACAACACAGACATGATAGTATCAAATAGACAAAACCATTAATTAATCTGACATAGTAATCTCAATATCCATCGGATCCCCGCAAACACAACATGCATGATTACAAATAGATTAGATCTTAATCATGAACGGAGCTCACAAGATCTATACATGAAAGCATAAGGAGGAGATACAACAATCTAGCTACTACATGGACCCGTAGTCCAAGGTGGAACTACTCACGCTTCATACAGGAGAAGAAGGCCTCTAGGATGATTTCCCCTCCGGCAGGGTGCCGGGAAGAACTTCAGACCCCCCCCGATCTAGGGACGATGGTTGCAGCGGCTATAGAAGGTTTCGTGGAGTTTTTATCGGGTTCCTAGGGTTTGTACATCGGGGGCTTCTTATAGGCGAAGAGGCGAGGCAGGGGGGCGCCAGGGGGGCACACCCTGCCCAGGCGTGGGATGGGCCCACCCGTGCCTAGGGGGGTTTGGCCGCCATGTGATGCCTCTCCGTCTCGTCTTCTGGCTTCGTGTCGCCCACGATAAAATATTGACTTTGGCTTTTGTCCCGTCCAATTCCAAGAATACTGATTTTCGGCCTTTCTGGAACCAAAAACAGAAGAAAACAGGCAACTGGCACCGTGGCAACTTATTAATAGGTTAGTTCCAGAAAAGATATAAAAACACCTCAAAGTATAGACAAAGCAAAGCAAAGTAGATACTAAACAAGCATGGAGCATCAAAAATTATAGATACGTTTCCGACGTATCAAGCATCCCCAAGATTAACTCCTGCTCATCCTCGAGTAGGAAAGTGATAAAAGGATAATTTTTGAGGTGACATGCACCATCAAAACTAATATCAAACCATTTGCAAGCATTGAAAGTTAGGATCAAAGAACTCTAAACATGCACATGAAAGATGGAGTTCTAACAATAATACAAAGTAACTATGCATGCAACATGAAAGGCTACAAACAAAGATCATGAATAACATGCATTGAAAACGTTTGTTTGTTTCACATACAGAAAACATGGCATAGTGGCATCTAGCTTGTCCCTCATGGAGTAGCAAATAGATACATAGGACACCTTTAAAGTTCATAAGAGTGACTAGATACAAGTATCACAAGAACAAGTAATATCACAATATGCATCAATCAATAAGTTTTGAGACACTGCACATAGAACTAAGAATGACAACTATGCTCTCTTAATGGTGCCTAAAGGTAGAAGGTCGAGACTCAATATAATAGTGGAAGAAAGGCCCTTCATAAGGGAAGCAAGGATTTTCAAAAAGAGCTTCCAAAAATTATGGTACTTGTTAGCTTTCAGTCCTCGTTGCCCCTATCATAAGCATCTTGAAGTGATTAAGGTTAAAGTGAACAAACTATGGAGTATATGCTTGACAAAGTATAAGTTGGCAATCTCAAGTCCCTTGAATACAAGGGCCACAACTCATGCTACTCAACTTTATTCACCTGTAAGTTCTTGTCATAGTAAGTATATGCGTATCATAGAGAACCTCCAACGGGGTACCCCGTGCACATGGTACATGACCTATCCCATAACCAAAATGACAAGGCAAGCAAACAATGAGTATCTCAGCGATCTTTTTATTTACTATGTGCATAGCTTTTTATTGAGGATGCTTCATATATAGCTCATTATGATGATGCTGCAAGTTTCCACCATGATTAGGCATGGCTTAGGCTAGCGGCCCAGGCGTTTCTCTAACACAAAATACATAACTCCATGGACTTACGAGTTCCCTCTTTATTTCACACCGGTGACATCCATAGACAAAAGAGCATGATATCAACTATGTACAAAGTACAAGTGCAATGTTGAAAACGTTCCCCATGACAGCATGGTTTTGCTAATTCTAACGTATAAGTGCAAGCATATACAACATAGATGACACAATGGTTCAAGTTTATTATAGGCAAGAAATATAGAGTGTGCCATCAAGTTTGTGAGAGCTTTAATCACTAAGTTTTCACATAATAGAATAATTTTTAATTGGAAGATAGCTGAAAACAAGAATATACTTGAAATGGTGTAACACACCATGCATAGGAGTTTATAGTGGACATTTTGGAAAAACTTGGTTTCTTGAGTGGTACTAACAAAAGACTAGGAGCAACCAACTAAGAGAGCAATAATGTCCATAATTATGCAGAGCGACAAAACATTACTAATCAAAGCATAGAGTGGTACTAACAGACAAGGACTAAATGATCATAGAGGCTATGGTGACTTGTCATAGTCATAACATGGTGTGAGCATGTGCCAAGTCAACCCAAACAAAGTATCAAAGGAGAATACCACAATACTATGTTTTTGTATGCTAAAACAACGCATAATTCTTTTAAGGCACACTAAGCAATCCCAAATGTTTGGAACAAGACATGCTACAACAATAATCACTAAGCATAAGGTCAAAACAACACCTAGCATATCATGCTAAAGTCTAAGTCACAGTCAATGCAAGCTCCTCTTGCACTTCCAAGCAAGAACTTACTACTCCTTTCCAACACCAAGCAACTTATTTGAAACAACACAGCGAGAACGGGGGTCCAAACTACTTTACTCAAGCAAACTAAACAAACTAAGCAAACCAAATGAAAACTAAGATGCTCCAAGAACAACACAATAGTGCATGAAACAATAAAAACGAAGTGTCTAGACAGACCTGAGCTTTTTATTGATGAAGAAGGGGATGCCTTGGGCATCCCCAAGCTTTGACACTTGTACCTCTTGGATATTTTTTGGGTTGACAGCGGGGTGGTATCCCCAAGCTTGAGATTTTGTCCAATCTTCATCTCATTACATCATTATCTCTCTACACCTGAAATTTTCCTTCATACAAAACTTCACATAATCTTCATTAGGAACATTAGTGTATTCAAAAGATAATAGACCTTTGGGTTTAGCTTTGGAACAACAAAACTTTTCACTAAAAATACAAGATACTGTACCAACTCCTTCAAAAATCTCAATTCCCCAAAAGAGAACTCAAAAAGGAATCAATAAGAAGCAAATGCAAATAATGGCAGAAATCTGTCAAAACAGACCAACAGGTAGAAACCCTTTTTTTAGAAAATCTTCTGTTGGTCAAATAAAAAATTATTGAACTAACTAAAGTTAGCTAACATACTAGGGGATTTATTCGTAAATTTTCAGCTCAATCCGACTTACAGAGACTCCTCACTAATTTTTATGGTGGAGGACAGAAATCTGTTTCGGGACAGCAACTCCCCAAATCTTACTTCCCTCTCATTAGAGGTCATTCTTGGCACAAAAGGCAAACAAAAAGGATAAGGAGAGGTCATTACTACAGTAATAACTTCCAAGACTCAAGGAAACTCTTGGGTTATCTTCCAACAAGTACTTTTCTTTAACGCCTTTAAGTTAGGCACAAGAAGCAAGAAATGAAGTATTTTCAAATGAGGAAGCATTAACATCAAACTTTGCTTTCAAAGGAGGAGAAAAAATCAACTTCTCTCTCCTCATAGGGAAGTGTTCAATACTTTTCTTGAATGGGAATTGATATTTAATGGTGCCTTCTTTCATATCAATGATGGCACCAACAGTTCTAAGAAAAGGTCTTCCCAAAGTAATAGGACAAGAAGCGTTGTATTCAACATCCAAAACATAGAAATCAACATGGACATAAGCATTGTTAACCATAATGAGAACATCATTAATACTCCACATGAGTTTCTTCTTAGCATTACCATTAAGTAGGACATCCAAATAACAATCTTCCAAATGTGGCAAATCAAGCATTTCATAAATCTTCCTAGGCATAATAGAGACACTAGAACCAAGATCACATGAAGCTTTGAGATCAAAGTCATTCACTTGCATATTAATGATGGGTTCCCAACTATCTTCTACTTTCCTAGGAATAGAAGCTTTGTGTTTCAACTTCTCTTCCTTAATCTTAACAACAGCATTTGTAATGTGTTTGGTGAAAGCAACATGCATATCACTAGCATCAGGACTTCTAGCAAGTTTTTGTAAGAATAGAATCACTTCAAAAATATTGCAACCATCTATATCAAAATCAAACTTAGCATCATTAGTAGTAGGCTCATTAGGCTTAGGCACTGTAGGAGGAGGAATAGGAACTTCTTGTGGTTTAGTGGTACCCATTCTAGTGATGGTGCACACACTATTGTTTCTATCAATTTCAGCTTCCCTTTCCCACTTAGCATGAAGCTGAGCTAACAGCCTAACATTTCCATCAATAGTAACTTGTATGGCATGAGTAGCAGCAAAGGTACTTTCCATGGTTTTAGGTTTAGCAGCCATTTTATTAATCAAGGAGGACTGTGCTTCAGACAAAGAGGATATATTTTTCTCAACATTCAAAAGCTTTTCCTCTATAGTCTTGTTGAAAGTGGTTTGCTTACTAATAAAGTCTTTGATCATGACTTCAAGTTTAGAAGGGGCACTTCTAGCGTTGTCATAGGAGTTTCCATAGGTATTGCCATTATTAGGAGGATAAGGCCTATAGTTGTTACCACCAAAATTACTCCTATATGCATTGTTGTTGAAATTATTGTTTGTAATGAAGTCCACATCAACTTGATCTTCTTGAGAAACCAAAGAGGCTAAGGGAACATTGTTTGGATCTAAAGGAGCTTTCCCATTAACAAGCATAGCCATAATAACATCAATATTATCACTCAAAGAGGAGATTTCTTCAACAGAATTTACCTTCTTACCATGTGGAGCTCTCTCAGTATGCCATTCAGAGTAGTTAACCATCATATTATCAAGGAGTTTTGTTGCAGCACCCAAAGTGATGCCCATAAAGGTACCTCCAGCAGCTGAATCCAACAGGTTTCTTGAAGAGAAGTTCAAACCTACATAAAAAGTCCGGATAATCATCCAAGTAGTGAGTCCATGAGTGGGACAATTCTTAACCAAAGATTTCATTCTTTCCCAAGCTTGAGCAACATGTTCATTATCAAGTTGTTTAAATTTCATAATGTCACTTCTCATAGATATAATCTTAGAAAGAGGGTAGTACTTTCCAATAAAAGCATCTTTGCACTTAGTCTAAGAATCAATACTATTTCTAGGCAAGGATATCAACCATTCTTTAGCTTTTCCTCTCAAGGAGAAAGGAAATAGCTTGATCTTAAAAATATCTCCATCTACATCCTTATACTTCTGCATCTCACAAAGTTCAACAAAGTTATTGAGATGGGCAGCAGCAGCATCAAAACTAGCACCAGAGAATTGCTCTCTCATCATAAGATTCAACAAAGCAGGCTTAATTTTATAAAAGGCAGCATCAGGAGAAGGTGGGGCAATGGGAGTGCTAAGGAAATCATTGTTGTTTGTGCTAGTGAAGTCACACAACTTGGTGTTCTCAGCAGAGTTCATTTTGGCAAAGGTGGGCAAGCCAAAAACAGCAGCAGCAGCTAGAACAAGAACTAATTTTTTTGTGTTTTTTTATAAGAGAAAGCAAACCAAACTAGACTATTTTTTTTGGAGTTTTTGATAAGAGGCAAACAAAATAAACTAAGCAAACTAAAAACAAAATAAAGATAAAGGTTGAGGAGGACTCCCCTTGTGAATACGTCCTTAGCCTCCCCGGCAACGGCGCCAAAAATATTTGATGCATGCACATAGTGTTGACATGGGACGCTTTGTTGGAAACCCCAAGAGCAAGGTGTGATGACCACAACAACAAGTTTCCCTCAGTAGAGACCGAGGTTATCAAACCAGAAGGAGGAATGAAACGTCTCAAAGGTGTTGCAAGCAACGTGGAAACCCACACAACACAAACTCAAGACTTTGCCCCAACGAATCAGTGAGGTTGTCAAGCTCATCGGTTTGTTGTAACAAAGGATTAACTGTATGGTGTGGAAGGTGATGAATGGTTTGCAGCAAGTAAACAGTGGAAGATGTATCAATGGTAAAGATTGGACCGGGGTCCATAGTTCACTAGAGGTGCTCTCCTTAGAAAAACAACATGGCATGAAGGGTAAACAAATTACAGCACGACAATTGACAGGAACTGAGCAAGGCATAACAATGCAATACCAGACAAAAAGACCCTATGAGATTCGATTGGGCAATACAACAATATACATAGACCGCCATCCAACTGCATCTATGACTAGAAGTCCACCTTCAGATTATCATCCGAACCCCCTCTAGTATTAAGTTGCAAGCAACAGACAACTGCTTTAAGTAAAGTGTGTAAGGTAAACAACCCACTTGTTCCATGAACAAGAGATCGTTGTTTTCTCCCTAGTGACAACAACACATCTACAACCGAAGAGATTTCTGTCACTTCCCTTGGAAACTAGAGGCATGAACCCACTATCGAGCATAAATACCCCCTCTTGGAGTCACTAGCAACTACTTGGCCAAGATAGCTACTAACAACGGGGAGCATGCAAGATCACAAACAACATAGACTTGATAGTATCAAATAGACAAAACCATTAATCAATCTAACATAGTAATCTCAATATCCATCGGATCCTCGCAAACACAACATGCATGATTACAAATAGATTAGATCTTGATCATGAATGGAGCTCACAAGATCTATACATGAAAGCACAAGGAGGAGATACAACCATATAGCTACTACATGGACCCGTAGTCCAAGGTGGAACTACTCACGCTTCATACCAGAGAAGAAGGCCTCCATGATGATTTCCCCTCCGGCAGGGTGCCGGGAAGAACTTCAGACACCCCCCCCCCCCGATCTAGGGACGATGGTTGCGGCGGCTATAGAAGGTTTCGTGGAGTTTTGATCGGGTGCCTAGGGTTTCTGCATCGGAGGCTTCTTATAGGCGAAGAGGCGAGGCAGGGGGCCGCCAGGGGGGGCCACACCCTACCTAGGCGCGGGATGGGCCCACCCGCGCCTAGGGGGGTTTGACCGCCCTGTGGCGCCTCTCCGTCTCGTCTTCTGGCTTCGTGTCGCCCACGGTAAAATAGTGACTTTGGCTTTTGTCCTGTCCAATTCCGAGAATATTGATTTTCTGCCTTTCTGGAACCAAAAACAGAACAAAATAGGCAACTGGCACTATGGCAACTTGTTAATAGGTTAGTTCCAGAAAAGTTATAAAAACACCTCAAAGTATAGACAAAGCAAAGCAAAGTAGATACTAAACAAACATGGAGCATAAAAAATTATAGATACGTTTCTGACGTATCAAGGCCTTTCTCTTATTTCTAAGTTGAGCTAGTAAACCTTTTTCCCTCTCTATCTCCAGCAAGCATTTGAGTTATTGTGTTTCAAGCATTCATATGATGATTTATTCAATCATGTTCTCTATCTTCCTTGTTTGCACAAGACTCTTATCTATTGAGTATTACTTTGAAAGTCATCGTTGTGAAAAACCTTTTATGATTGAGCGAAGAGTACTCTTGTTGTGAAAACTTCTACAAAAGTTTTTGTGAAACTGTTTGCCAACTATTCTCTGACCAAGAACAAAGTTTGCCAATTCCAATTATGATATATCTTTATGCATCTCTTTTGTGACTCATGTACTTGTTGCAAGCTAAGTTATATAATTGTGAGTTGCTTTCTTCTATGAGTTGTGTAATGGTAAGTGTGATGCTTCTTGTCCGTATTCTTTTATCGACACTTCACTCCATAAACTTGTGGACATGTTTACTAAGCTTGGTTTTTGCTTGGGGACAAGCGAAGGTTTAAGCTTGGGGGGAGTTGATACGTCTAATTTGCATCACCATTCTATATCATAATTTGCCTCTATTCATTGATATATTTATTATTAAGAGGTGTTACTTATGTCTTTTCATCTGTTTTTGCATGTTGGATGATTCTTGGAGGATGGACTATCGAAGTCAGGATTCTGATGGAAAAAAGAGGTGTTTTGATGCAATTTACGAAGATCAGAAAAATACCAGAAAAATTATGGAAAATCATATTTTCCCAGAAGACGAAAGAAGCCAGAAGGGGAGGCGGAGATGGGCCACAGGGGGCCCACACCCCCCAGGCGCGACCACCCCTAGGTCGCGCCTACAGGGGGTGTGGCCCACCTGGCCGGCCTTCGGCTCCGCCCTCTCGCCTACATCTTCTCCTCGAAACCCTAAAACACGGGGAGCGACCACAGAAAGATTCTGCCGCCTCTACGGGGCGGAAAACACCGAGAGAGAAAGAGCTCTTCGGCAGACAGATTTCTGCCGAGGAAATTCCTTCCTAGAGAGGGGAGATCGTCGCCATCAACACCCTCATCAAGCTAGACTTCATCGGGATTATCATCATCATCCACACTATCATGTCCACCAGCACCATCATCACCACTCCATCCCGCTGTAACAATTGTGTTGATTACTTGCAAAGTTCTTAGAGGAAACTTTCCCGGTATTGATTTGTTGGAGATATGCCCTAGAGGCAATAATAAATGTAGTTATTATTATATCTTTGTGTTTATGATAAATGTTTACATTCATGCTATAATGGTATTAACAAGGAAACATTAATACTTGTGTGATTTGTAAACTAAAATAGAGTCCCTAGTAAAGCCTCTTTATAATACTAGCTTGTTGGTTAATAAATGATTGTAGTTTCCCTATCATGAACATTGAGATGTTATTAACAACAAGATCATATCGTTAGGAGAATGATATGGTGGACATACTCCTATAGATAAGCGTAGCATAAAGATCAAGTCATTTTAATAGTTCAATTGCTATATGCTTTCTGATACATAGTAACCTAATTCCTTCGACCAGATATCATGCATATCACCTTCACCGGAAGGATGCTTTGATGACATCAAACACCACACCGTAACTGGGTGGCTATAAAGGTGGCATTGAGTGTTCAGAAAGTGTTGGTTGAGACACATGGATCAAGAGTGGGATTTGTCCATCCATATGATGGATAGATATACTCTGGGCCCTCTCGGTGGAATGTCATCTAATTAGCTTGCAAGCATGTGACTGGCTCACAAGGGACCACATATCACGGGAACGAGAAAAGAGTACTTATCAGTAACGAGGTTGAACTAGGTATGCAGAGATACCGACGATCATAACCTCGGATAAGTAAACTATCATGAGACAAAGGGAAATTGGTATCGTATGTAAGTGGTTCATTCGATCGCAAAGTAATCGTAGAAATATGTGGGAGCCATATGAATTTCCAGATTCCTCTATTGGTTATTGTTCGGAGAAGTGTCTCGATCATGTCTGCATAATTCACGAACCGTAGGGAGACACACTTAAGGATTCGACGTTGTTTGAGTAGTTATGGAATGATGAGTAAGAGACCGAATGTTGTTTAGAGTCTCGGATGGGATCTGGGATATCACGAGGAGATCCAGAATGGTCCGGAGAATAATATTCATATAAGGAAAGTCCTGTTTCGGAGTTGGAGAATGGTTCCGATGTTTTCATCGGGAATGTTCTAGAAGGTTACGGAATGTCCGGCACTCCGGAGGGGAAGGGTACATGAATGTGTCATATCAAGTTAGAATGATTGCATCATGTACTAGGTGTCATCGCTGAACAAAATAAAGGGTTTAATCAAATCCTAGTTTGAAAAGTCAAACGCCAATTTGAAAAGTCAAATAGCTATTTTGGAAGGTGGAGGGGAAGTAGGAAACCTACTTGGGGAGGAGTTCCTCCCCTCCACTGCCGGCCCACTTGGGAAACCGAGTTGGGGAGGGACTCCCCTCCCCTGGCGCCACCTCCTGCTACCGCCGCCGCCTAGGGCAACCCTAGTCGCCGACTTGGGCTTCCCCAAGCCCTATCCGCCGGCTCTAGACCCTCCTCCTTGGTGCGTCTAAACCCTAGATCGCCGAGGCTCTCTCTCATAGTCCACCATACTCGCTCCGGCTTAAGGCGAAGCCCTGCGAGATCTCCCCTCTACTTCCGGTACCACGCCGTTGTGCTGCCAGAATCGCGAGGAGAGTGCTACAACCTCCGCTGCCTGCTGGAACAAGGGAGAGGAAGGTCTTCGTCGAGTACCGAACGTGTGACCGACTGCGGAAGCGCTGCCGGAACGCAGCGTCGGAAGGATCGTCTATGCGATCTTGAGATCGGAAAGAGTACGACTACATCACCCACGAGAATCCGCTCTTGTTAAACACTTTGGAATCTTCGAGGGTGAGTTATTCCATCGACTCGTTGCTACAATCTAGTAGATAGATCTTGGCTTGTTTGTTTGTATGCGGTAGAAATTTTTTGTTTTCCATGCTACAAAACCCAACAGTGGTATCAGAGCCGTGTCTATATGTAGATCTGTTGCACGAGTAGAACACAATGGTCATTGTGGGCGTTGATGCTTTTATTGTCGATTGCTTCTTGTGTACTTTGCATCTTGCGGGATGTTGGGATGAAGCGTCCCGGGCTAACCTTACGTGACATCGTTCATGAGACTTTCTCCACGCTTGACATGCAACTTGTATTGCATAAGTGGCTTTGCGGGTGCCTGTTTCTCCCAGCATAGTTAAGATTCAATTTACAACGGGTGATTAACAATACTAGTATCAATGTTGTGGTTCTTGTTCGTAAGTTAGAATGACACTTATTGAAAGCCCCAAACCACGTAAAACATGCAAAGAAAGTAGAGGCGTCTAATTTTGTTTTGCAGGGGTGTGCTGTGATGTGATATGGCCATGATTGTGATTATATTTGATGTATGCAATGTTCCTTATTGTAAGTTGGCAACCGGCAGGAGCCATATGTTTGTCTTTAAATTCTGTTAAGATCCGCGTGTCTATTCAAAGTAGTTGTAATAGTTGAAGCCGGTGGAATACAACCATGGAGAAGCATCATTGACCTTGATGCAATGCCAGTGATGATGGAGATCATGTTCGTGCTTGAAGATGGAGATCGGAAGCACAAAGAAGAAAGGCCATATCATATCACATATTATGAATTTCATGTGATGTTAATCCTTTATGCATCTTGTATTGCTTAGTTAACGACGGTAGCATTATAAGATGATCCCTCATGCACATGAATTTCAAGTTCTAAAGTGTTCACCCTTAGTAAGAACCGTTGCTAAAGCTTGTTGTTTCGAAGCACCACGTGATGATCGGGTGTGTTAGATTCTGCAAGTGTATACAACGTGAGCAAGCCAGATTTGCTCATGCGGAAGCTAAGGTTTGATCTTGACGAGCCTAGCATGTACAGACATGGTCTCAGAACACGGATCACCGAAAGGTAAAGCATGAATCATATAGTAGATATGATGAACATGTCGATTGTTCGCCATTGAAGCTACATGAACTCTCGTGATGATCGGTGTTGATGTGGTGGATTTGGTTCGTGTGGTCACTAAAACAATGTGAGGGATATTGTTTTGAGTGGGAGTTCACCTAGATTAATTTAACTATTAATTAGAACTCAATTTGTCATAAACTTAGTCTAAACTATTGCAAATATGTTGTAGATCAATGGCGGCCCCTACCATCAATTTTAATGCGTTCCTAGAGAAAGAAAAGTTGAAAAACAATGGAAGCAACTTCGCGTATTGGTTCCGCAATTTGAGGATTGTCCTCACAGCTGGTAATTTGACATATGTGCTGGATGCACCGCTGGGTGACCCACCTGCAGCTACTACTTTCGATGAAGTAAAGAATGTTTACCTCGCTCGGAAGACTCGGTACTCCACAGTTCAGTGTGCTATCTTGTATGGTTTAGAATCGAAGCTTCAGAAAAGGTTTGAGAATTCAGACCCACATGATATTGTCCGTGATCTCAAATTGATCTTTGAGACTCACGCGGCGATTGAGAGCTATGAGGCTTCTGAAAAGTTCTTTAACTGCAAGATGGAAGAGGGCAGCTCCGTTAGTGAGCATGTGCTTAAGATGTCTGGGCACGCAAACAAACTTCAAAGCTTGGGTATAGTGATTCCTAATGCTTTGGGGATTTATCGTGTCCTCTAATCACTACCACCAAGTTACAAGAACTTTGTGATGAACTACAATATGCAAAACATGAACAAGCAGTTGCCAGAACTCTTTGCCATGTTGAAATCTGCAGAAGTTGAGATCAAGAAAGAGCACCAAGTATTGATGGTCAATAAGACCACCAAATTCAAGAAAGGCAAGTCTAAGCAAAAGGGACACTTCAAGAAGGGTGGTAAGAAAGTTACCGCGCCAACGAAGAAGACCAAGGCTGGACCTAAGCCTGATACTGAGTGCTTTTACTGCAAGGGAGAAGGTCACTGGAAGCGGAATTGCCCAAAGTACTTGGCGGATTTGAAGAACGACAACATCAAGAAGAAAGGTATATCCGATATAAATGTTATTGATGTGTATCTCACTAGTACTCGTAGTAGTGCCTGGGTATTTGATACTAGTTCGGTTGCTCATATTTGTAACTCGAATCAGGTGCTGCAGAATAAACGGAAGCTAGCGAAGAACGAGGTGACGATGCGCGTGGGAAACGGATCAAAGGTTGATGTGATCGCGGTCGGCACGCTACCCCTTCATCTACCATCGGGATTAGTTTTATACTTAAATAATTGTTATTTGGTGCCTGCGTTAAGCATGAACATTATATCGGGATCTTGTTTATTGCGAGACGGTTACTTGTTTAAGTCCGAGAATAATGGTTGTTCGATTTATATGAGTAATATGTTTTATGCACATGCACCTTTGATAGATGGTCTATTCTTATTGAATCTCGATAGTGGAAATACACATATTAATAACATTGAGGCTAAACGTTTGAAATCGAGCGATAACTCGACCTATATGTGGCACTGTCGTCTTGGTCACATTGGAGTGAAGCGTATGAAGAAATTCCATTCCGATGGACTTCTTGAATCACTTGATTTCGAATCACTTGAAAGATGCGAAGCATGTCTGATGGGTAAAATGACTAAGACTCCATTTTCTGGTATGATGGAGCGAGCTACGGACTTATTGGAATTCATACATACCGATGTGTGTGGTCCAATGAGTGTAGCATCGCGCGGTGGTTATCGTTATGTTCTTACCTTCACGGATGACTTGAGTAGATATGTGTATATCTATTTCATGAAACATAAGTCCGAAACTTTCGAGAAGTTTAAGGAATTTCAAAGTGAGGTAGAGAATCAACGTAACAAGAAGATTAAATTTCTACGTTCTGATCGTGGAGGTGAATATCTAAGTTACGAGTTTGGCGAGCATTTGAAGAAATGCGGAATACTTTCACAATTGACACCGTCGGGAACACCATAGCGTAATGGTGTGTCCGAACATCGTAATCGAACTCTCTTAGATATGGTTCGTTCTATGATGTCACTTACAGATTTACCGCTATCATTTTGGGGTTATGCATTAGAAACAGCCGCATTCACTTTAAATAAGGAACCATCTAAATTCGTTGAAACGACACCGTATGAATTATGGTTTGGGAAGAAACTGTAACACCCTCAGAATCAGACCTATGCAAGTTTGAGAAAAATTCGCCAAACCCGCATAGAAACGATTCAAAGGTGCCCACCAGGCACTTTCGTGCGGGTGGAAAACGAAGTAATAACATTACACAACAGTCCTCGATGGGACCCACAGAACAGATATATATATATCAGCGACTCAATGAGTCAAGAGTACAGATTTAATATAAAAAGATCCAATCACCTTGAAAAGATGGAGCGTCCGACTACGGACAAGATGCAAATGGGGCTAAGAGCCCTGAAGAATAACCAATGGCGTCCATAACCCTACCCAGGCCAAGCCGGAAGGGTAACCCTGCTAACGACGTCGATCTCAAAACCTGCTTAAACAAAAGGGGTGCCGACAAAGGGCAAAGGAAAAAGAGGAGCGTCAGTACTGAGGCCAGTACACGGCGAGGCTAGAATTCGGCGGTCCTCGCCTACATAGGTATGGTGGACTGAAGCGGCAGCGGCAGCATACACTGAGCACCCTATAGAGACTCGATACAACTAGCGGCAATCAGAGAGGGGTAAGGAAGACCTATTCGGGGATAACCTGACACTACCACCAAACAAACCCGTCCTGGTGTTTCCCCCTCGAGACCAAACGAGGAAGTCAACCGAGGAACTCACACAGTTGGCAGTTTTACTTATTCAGTTATAGTTGCGGCAATTACTAGTCAGGTAAAGATAGTCGTCCTGATAAAATGAGCAGTGAGCACTTTTATTTAATCATTCCATTGTAGTTGCGACACTTACTAATCAGATACAATTAGCATGAGATAACCCCAAAACCCAGCAGTTGTTGGTACTTTTATTTAGCCATTCCGTTGTAGTTGCAATATTTACTAGTCAGATACAATTGTCGCAAGCGACAAACCAAACAAGCAATTGTTGGCAGTTTTATTTAACCATTCCGTTGTAGTTGAAGCTGATTACTAGTCATATCAGAAACAAGTCAATTTATAACAGTAAACTTTAGTTATGGTTGTCTATGATCGAGATACTGTGCTCCAAGTCGTCCATAACCGCGGACACGGCTTTCCGAAAGTTTTAACCCGGCCGGGGTGCACAAATAGCAACACACACACGATCAACCTCGGAAAAACCAAATCAAAACCCAACGAGGTCTTCACGACAGAGCAATCACAAGATTCAGAAATATTTCAGGGGGCCACCCCACTGAGTAGAACCGCAACGAAGTAAGCAAGCTCCGAGACGGACTCAAGGTTTGCGACAATGGCTGTAAGCGACTGGGAACCCGAAAGTGTGGCTGGGCTTGTCGATACCGCGTAATCACTCCGCTTACCTAAACAGTACAGTGTGCTCCTCGCACAATCGTAAAAAAAGCAGTAAAGCATGGCATAGGTACAGGATAGTAAATAAAACCTCAAACTAGTTGTGGCCCCAAGAAATAAGACGGAATCAAGCTCTGGCTAAGGGGGGCCCATACTCCCCATATGTGGATAGCGCGATAAATCAAGGAACAGGTATCAAGTACTAGGGGTCCTACGGGACACAAGTGGGCGTTCGGAAACCAAATGTTATATATCACCCACCGATGCCTCTGCTTACTTACTTCAATTTTAGTTGTTAAACAGGAATTAAAGTGAACGAAAAGTAAAGCCGAGATCATCTCCAACATCAAACAGGTGGCAATACTCCAACAACAGTGGTACATGGCGACACGCGACAGCACTTGAGCAAGCGACTACGACGCGCAAGTCCAACTATCTACCAAACAACAGGGTATTGGGAGGTGGCCATGGCAATATATGGCTGCAAGGGATATCACGGGTACGAAACTAGAGCATCGCAACACAGATAGCAATGGATCAACAGGAGGGAATAAAGACTATAAAGTAGGATAGGTAGAAAGGGGGAGATGCTCGCCTGAAAACATTGTCGAAGGGTTCATCCGAAGATCGGGGCGAAGCTCACATCAACTCAACGGCCTTATCCGCGAAGAACCAAAACACTAGAATAAACACCGGATGCAATATTTAATACAACGGCAGAAGATCGGCATGATGCATGTATGATGTATGGCATGGCAAAGGTGCGGCGCAATTAGGTCAGATTAAGCGGAACCGGGGTCCCGACAATTAATTAGGTGGTTCATGTTATTTAGAAGCCCCGCAATTTAAATGTGGTTTAACATGGCAAGATATGGTACCGATTCTCTGCACAAGTTAAATGAGGCTGATATGAGACTAGATTTACCCGCATATGGGCCCCATATTTAATTATTAGGTGAATCGGCATAAGGCCCCCAAACCACATGAATGTATGCATGCAAGACAATTATTATGCGACAAGTTGTATTATGTTATAAAATAGGGTTCTCGGAAAGGGGTTCACACATGAGGGGGGGGTCGCGACGAACTTGAGGTTCCGGGGTTCGGGGTCCGGGGTTCAGGGTTCGACGGGGGCGTTCCGGGATCGTTCTCGGATAGCGGGGGTAGATCTGGTTGTCCTGTGTCGGTGACCTTGGCATCCGGGAAGCAGGACTTGGTTCGGTGCCGGGGGCGCATTGGATTCGTTCTGGTCGGTACCGTTCTTGTCGTCATGCAGATCACGTCGGGTCCCACGGGGTCGATCTTGCCGTTGCGAAGGTCTTGTCGGGCCCGCGCCATCGAGTCGGTCTTGACGACCGGGGGGGTTCGTCGGGGTTTAGCGTTCCGTGTCGAAGGCCTTGGCGTTTCCTGTTCACGCGGCAGATGACGATCTCGAGGTCTCGGAGCAGTTCTGGTTCGGTGTCGGACGATCTTGGCGCGGCACCGTGTTCGGGGTCTCGGCGTCCGTAGCTCTTGGTGCCCAAGGCGCGACATCAAAACAGCGGGGTCTTGTCGAAGAGACTATCTTGGCCCTTGGACAACACCATCTGCAGACGCACATCGAGGCTTGCGGTCGAACTCGTCATACCAACCAACAGAGGCAGGGCGAGCCTCGCAACGCCGGCGGCGGCTCCTGGCTTCGGTTGCAGACGGAGGAGGCAGCCCTGGAGGTGAGGGGCAGGTCGGCGACGCGAGGGGCTTGAGAGGGGCGCGGGGCTCTGCGCGACGGCGAGGTCCGACGGGGAATGGCGGCGCGCTCGACGTGGGGCCCGCGACCAGCGAGGGAGCGGGGCCCGAGGAGGCGCTGGCTGCCTGCGGCCGGAGAGGAAGAAGCCAGCTGCTGTAGGGCCGAGGGGGCCCGACAGCGAGGCGAGTCCGGCGAGGCGGGGGTGGCCGGGGCGCGGCTCGAGCGCAGCCGGTGGAGGGGCGCCGGAGCATGGGGGGAAGGGCGCGTCGGGGCCGGGCTCGGCCGGGGCGGCGCGGGGCGAGCTCGCTGGGGGGGCGCACGGGGCGGACCGGCAGCGGACGGCGGGGTCGCCGAGGGAGAGGAGAGGCCCGCGAGGCGGGGCGCGACGGCGGGGAACGGGCCGGCGAGGCGGCGGAGGCTCGCGGTGGAGGTTGGAGGAGGGCGGTGGCCGGAGGCGAGGGTCGCTGGGCGGTGGCCGGAGAAACGGCGGGGACGCGGCGCTGCAGGGTCCGGCGAGGGGAGGGGGTGGAGGCGGCGCCAGGAGCTGCGGGCGCGGAGGCGTGCGGGGCCGGCGACGAGGCGTGCGGTGGGGCGCGGCGGAGACGAGGCAGGCCGCGGCAACGCTTGCAGCCGGCGGCGGCGAGCTCAGAGAGAGGCGCCGGCGACGAGAGAGGCGGTCTCCGCGGCGGCGGCGAGGCGAGAGGAGGGCGTCGGGGAGCCTGGGGACCGGGGAGGGTGAGCGGGCCGGCGCGGTTGGGCAGAAGGCGGCGATCGGGAGGGGCGGCTAGCAGAGGAGAGAGGAGGTGGACGTGAGGTGGGGGACGCGTCGGGGCCAGGGAGGGGTCGGCGCGTGGTGGGGATGGGGCGTGGGTCTGGGGAAGGAGGCCAGGCGGGGCCCGCTCGGGTGGGGCCACGCGGCAGAGGCGTGTGGGGGGCGCGTGCTGGCGCGTGCCGGCGCGTGCATGCGCGTGCTAGGCGCGTGCAGGCGCGTGCTGGGGGGGGTGGCCGGCTGGGCCAGGGGTGGTATGCGGGTTGGGTCCCGGTTGGCAGAGAGAGAGGGGTAGAGAGGGTCAGGGTGAGAAAAGGAGAGGGAGAAAGGGGCTGGATGGATGAGGTGGCAGGTGGGTAGGTTTTGGGTGAGAGGGGGAGGTGGCACGGTTTGGTTGGTGGGTAGATTAGGATTGGGTGATTTTAGGATTTAGGGTGGGATTGGTTGGACCGTTTTAATTTCTGGGGCGGTCGTTCGGGTCAATCGGCCCGTTCGACTGCCCCACCCAAAATAATTTAATATTTTTAATTGATTGCGACGAACTTTGTAAATAGTTTTTGACAAACAAAATATCCGGCAGCATCCGGGTTTCTGGCGTTTGAATAAAAGACGGGGCGTTTTAGAAAACAACCCGGGCTTTCCCGAAAATAGTTTTATGCGAACAAATGCAAGATGATGACGATGCTCAAATGCAATGTGGCATGATGACATGAGCATGCTGTCATGATGATGCAATACACAAAAACAACGCGATTTTCTAGTAGTGGTTTTGCGGGATGCCACAGAAACCTAAATTGTCGTTCCTTAAAGTTTGGGGTTGCGAAGCCTATGTAAAGAAGTTACAGCCGGACAAGCTTGAACCCAAAGCGGAGAAATGCGTCTTCATAGGATACCCGAAGGAAACTATTTGGTATACCTTCTATCATAGATCCGAAGGCAAAATCTTCGTTGCCAAGAATGGATCCTTTCTAGAGAAGGAATTTCTCTCGAAAGAAGTGATTGGAAGGAAAGTAGAACTCGATGAGGTTGTCGAACCTTCTCTCAAAATTGCGAGTAGCACAGCACCAGAAGAAGTTCCTGTGGTGCCTGCACCAATAAGAGAGGAAGCTAATGATGATGATCATGAAACTTCGGTTGTAGTTGCTACAGAGCCTCGCAGGTCAACGAGAACTCGTACCACTCCTGATTGGTATGATCCCGTTATGAGTGTCATGTTGGTGGACAACACCGATGACCCTGCGACGTATGACGAAGCGATGATGAGCCCAGATTCCAATAAATGGCAAGAAGCCATGAAATCCGAGATTGGATCCATGTACGAAAACCAAGTATGGACTTTGGTGGACTTACCGGATGGCCGGAAGGCTGTCGAGAACAAATGGATTTTCAAGAAGAAAACAGATGCTGATGGTAATGTTACTGTCTATAAAGCTCGACTTGTCGCAAAAGGGTTTCGACAAATTCAAGGAGTTGACTACGATGATACTTTCTCACCGGTAGCGAAGCTAAAGTCTGAAAGGATTATGTTAGCAATCGTTGCATATTATGATTATGAGATATGGCAGATGGATGTCAAAACAGCATTCCTCAATGGAGACATTGATGAAGAGTTGTATATGATGCAACCCAAAGGTTTTGTCGATCCTAAAGATGCTAACAAGGTATGCAAACTTCAACGGTCCATCTATGGATTGAAGTAGGCATCCTGAAGTTGGAATCAACGTTTTGATAAAGTAATCAAAAGTTTTGGTTTTATACAAACTTATGGAGAAGCTTGTATTTACAAGAAAGTGAGTGGGAGCTCTGTAGCATTCTTAATACTATATGTGGATGACATATTGTTGATTGGAAATGATGTAGACCTTCTTAATAGTGTTAAGGAATATTTGAATAATAGTTTTTCAATGAAGGATCTTGGCGAAGCAGCTTACATATTAGGCATAAAGATTTATAGAGATAGATCGAGACGCCTAATATCATTGTCACAAAGTACATATCTGGACAAAGTTCTAAAGAGGTTTGGAATGGAAGATAGCAAGAAAGGGTTCTTGCCCATGTTGCCCAGTACGACCTTGAGTAAAACTCAAAGTCCGTCAACGGCAGAAGATAGAGAAAGGATGAGTAAGACTCCCTATGCCTCAGCCATAGGATCTCTAATGTATGCCATGCTATGTACTAGACCCGACATTGCATGTGCTGTTAGTTTAACTAGCAGATATCAAAGTGATCCAGGAGTGGATCATTGGACAGCGGTCAAAAACATCCTTAAGTACTTGAGAAGAACTAAGGATATGGTTCTTTCTTATGGAGGTGATGAACAGCTCGTTGTTAATGGTTACACCGATGCTAGTTGGAACACCGATCCGGATGATTCTAAATCACAATCTGGATACGTATTTACTTTGAATGGTGCAACAGTTAGCTGGAGGAGTGCAAAGCAAAGCATTGTGGCAAGATCTTCAACTGAATCGGAATACATGGCTGCTTCGGAGGCTTCACAAGAAGCGATATGGATGAAAGAGTTCATTACAGAGCTGGGTGTGGTTCCTAGTGCGCTGGACCCAATGTCTATCTACTATGATAACGTGGGCGCCATAGCCAATGCGCAAGAACCGAGGTCACACAAGAAGCTGAAGCACATCAAGCTACGTTTTCACGCTATTCGAGAACATGTCCAAGATGGGGACATAAATATTTGCAAAGTACACATAGATCTGAATGTGGCGGATCCGTTGACTAAACCTCTCCCGAGGGCAAAACATGACCAGCACCAAACTGCCATGGGTGTTCGGTATATTACCATGTAATCTTGATTAGATGACTCTAGTGCAAGTGAGAGACTGTTGGAGATATGCCCTAGAGGCAATAATAAATGTAGTTATTATTATATCTTTGTGTTTATGATAAATGTTTACATTCATGCTATAATAGTATTAACTGTAGGGGTTCGTAGCATGGAAAACAAAAATTTTCTGTCGCATACAAACAAACAAGCCAAGATCTATCTACTAGATTGTAGCAACGAGTCGATGGAATAACTTACCCTCGAAGATTCCAAAGCGTTTAACGAGAGCGGATTCTCGTGGGTGATGTAGTCGTACTCTTCCCGATCTCAAGATCGTGTAGACGATCCTTCCGGCGCCATGTTCCGGCAGTGCTCCCGCAGTCGGTCACACGTTCGGTACTCGACGAAGACCTTCCTCTCCCTTGTTCCAGCAGGCAGCGGAGGTTGTAGCACTCTCCTCGCGATTCCGGCAGCACAACGGCGTGGTACCGGAAGTAGAGGGGAGATCCCGCAGGGCTTCGCCTTAAGCCGGTGCGAGTATGGTGGAGTATGAGAGAGGCTATTAGTGGTCTAGTAATTAGACACACCAATTAGAAGGCTCTAAACCAATTAGAAGGCTCTAAACCGAAGGCTAAAGCAATTAGAAGCTCTAAACCAAAACGGCTCTAAACCGGAGGTAGAAGATAGGAACTTGTGTGTTCTAGGAGGGGAGCCCTGCCCCTCCTTATATAGATGGGAGGGGGCTTGGCGCGCCAGGTAGGGAGGGAGTCCCTCCCCAACTCGGCCTAGGGCTGGCCGCCGGCTTGGAGGAGAGAAACTCCTCCTCCAAGTCGGTTCCAACTCCTCTTGCTTGTTTCCCACAGTTTCTTGTTTTAGCCGTTTGACTTTCAAACTGGACATTTGACTTTTCTGTTTTAGGATTCAATTTAATCCTTTATTTGGGACAGCAAGAACACTTAGTACATGATGCAATCATTCCAATATGTAATGACACATTCATGTACCCCCCCCCCGGAGTGCCGGACATTCCGGAACCTTCTAGAACATTCCCGATGAAAACACCGGAATCATTCCGCAACTCCGAAACGGGACTTTCCTTATATGAATCTTATTCTCCGGACCATTCCGGATCACCTCGTGATATCCCGGATCCCATCCGAGACTCCGAACAACATTCGGTCTCTTTCTCATAATACCATAACTACTCAAACAACGTCGAATCCTTAAGTGTGTCTCCCTACGGTTCGTGAATTATGCGGACATGATCGAGACACTTCTCCGAACAATAACCAATAGAGGAATCTGGAAATTCATATGGCTCCCACATATTTCTACGATTACTTTGTGATCGAATGAACCACTTACATACGATACCAATTTCCCTTTGTCTCACGATATGTTACTTATCCGAGGTTATGATCGTCGGTATCTCTGCATACCTAGTTCAACCTCGTTACTGATAAGTACTCTTTTCTCGTTCCCGTGATATGTGATCCCTTGTGACCAAGTCACATGCTTGCAAGCTAATTAGATGACATTCCACCGAGAGGGCCCAGAGTATATCTATCCGTCATGTGGATGGACAAATCCCACTCTTGATCCATGTGTCTCAACCAATACTTTCCAAACACTCAATGCCACCTTTATAACCACCCAGTTACGGTGTGGTGTTTGATGTCATCAAAGCATCCATCCGGTAAAGGTGATATGCATGATCTCATGGTCGAAGGAATTAGGTTACTATGTATCAGAAAGCATATAGCAATTGAACTATTGAAATGACTTGATCTTTATGCTACGCTTATCTATAGGAGTATGTCCACCATATCATTCTCCTAACGATATGATCTTGTTGTTGATAACATCTCAATGTTCATGATAGGGAAACCACAATCATTTATCAACCAACAAGCTAGTGAAGTATAGAGGCTATACTAGGGACTTCAAATTAAGTTTACAAATCACACAAGTATTAATGTTTCCTTGTTAATACTATTATAGTATGAATGTAAACATTTATCATAAACACAAAGATATAATAATAACTACATTTATTATTGCCTCTAGGGCATATCTCCAACAGTCTCCCACTTGCACTAGAGTCATCTAATCTAGATTACATGGTAATATACCGAACACCCATGGCAGTTTGGTGTTGGTCATGTTTTGCCCTCGGGAGAGGTTTAGTCAACGGATCCGCCACATTCAGATCTGTGTGTACTTTGCAAATCTTTATATCCCCATCCTGGATATGTTCTCGAATAGCGTGAAAACGTAGCTTGATATGCTTCAGCTTCTTGTGTGACCTTGGTTCTTGCGCATTAGCTATGGCGCCCATGTTATCACAGTAGATAGACATTGGGTCCAGCGCACTAGGAACCACACCCAGCTCTGTAATGAACTCTTTCATCCATATCGCTTCTTGTGAAGCCTCCGAAGCAGCCATGTATTCCGATTCAGTTGAAGATCTCGCCACAACGCTTTGCTTTGCACTCCTCCAGCTAACTGCTGCACCATTCAAAATAAATACGTATCCGGATTGTGATTTAGAATCATCCGGATCTGTGTTCCAACTAGCATCGGTGTAACCATTAACAACGAGCTGTTCATCACCTCCATAAGAAAGAACCATATCCTTAGTTCTTCTCAAGTACTTAAGGATGTTTTTGACCGTTGTCCAATGATCCACTCCTGGATCACTTTGATATCTGCTAGTTAAACTAACAGCATATGCAATGTCGGGTCTAGTACATAGCATGGCATACATCAGAGATCCTATGGCTGAGGCATAGGGAGTCTTACTCATCCTTTCTCTATCTTCTGCTGATGTCGGACTTTGAGTTTTACTCAAGGTCGTATTGGGCAACATGGGCAAGAACCCTTTCTTGATTTCTTCCATTCCAAACCTCTTTAGAACTTTGTCCAAATATGTACTCTGTGACAATGATATTTGGCGTTTCGATCTATCTTTATAAATCTTTATGCCTAATATGTAAGCTGCTTCGCCAAGATCCTTCATTGAAAAACTATTATTCAAATATTCCTTAACACTATTAAGAAGGTCTACATCATTCCCAATCAACAATATGTCATCCACATATAGTATTAAGAATGCTACAGAGCTCCCACTCACTTTCTTGTAAATACAAGCTTCTCCATAAGTTTGTATAAAACCAAAACTTTTGATTACCTTATCAAAACGTTGATTCCAACTTCGGGATGCTTGCTTCAATCCATAGATGGACCGTTGAAGTTTGCATACCTTGTTAGCATCTTTAGGATCGACAAAAACTTTTGGGTTGCATCATATACAACTCTTCATCAATGTATCCATTGAGGAATGCTGTTTTGACATCCATCTGCCATATCTCATAATCATAATATGCAGCGATTGCTAACAAAATCCTCACAGACTTTAGCTTCGCTACCGGTGAGAAAGTCTCATCGTAGTCAACTCCTTGAATTTGTCGAAACCCTTTTGCGACAAGTCGAGCTTTATAGACAGTAACATTACCATCAGCATCTGTTTTCTTCTTGAAAATCCATTTGTTCTCGACAGCCTTCCGGCCATCCGGTAAGTCCACCAAAGTCCATACTTGGTTTTCGTACATGGATCCAATCTCGGATTTCATGGCTTCTTGCCATTTATTGGAATCTGGGCTCATCATCGCTTCCTCATATGTCTCGGGGTCAACAGTGTTGTCCACCAACATGACATTCATAACGGAATCATACCAATCTGGAGTGGTACGAGTTCTCGTTGACCTCCGAGGCTCTGTAGTAACTTCAACCGAAGTTTCATGATCACCATCATTAGCTTCCTCTCTTATTGGCGCAGACACCACAGGAACTTCTTCCGGTGCTGCGCTACTCGCAATTTCGAGAGAAGGTTCGACAACCTCGTCGAGTTCTACTTTCCTTCCAGTCACTTCTTTCGAGAGAAATTCCTTCTCTAGAAAGGACCCATTCTTGGCAACGAAGATTTTGCCTTCGGATCTATGATAGAAGGTATACCCAATAGTTTCCTTCGGGTATCCTATGAAGACGCATTTTTCCGCTTTGGGTTCAAGCTTGTCCGGCTGTAACTTCTTTACATAGGCTTCGCATCCCCAAACTTTAAGGAACGACAATTTAGGTTTCTTCCCAAACCATAATTCATACGGTGTCGTTTCAACGGATTTAGATGGTGCCCTATTTAAAGTGAATGCGGCTGTTTCTAATGCATAACCCCAAAATGATAGCGGTAAATCTGTAAGTGACATCATAGAACGAACCATATCTAAGAGAGTTCGATTACGACGTTCGGACACACCATTACGCTGTGGTGTTCCCGGCGGTGTCAATTGTGAAAGTATTCCGCATTTCTTCAAATGCTTGCCAAACTCGTAACTTAGATATTCACCTCCACGATCAGAACGTAGAAATTTAATCTTCTTGTTACGTTGATTCTCTACCTCACTTTGAAACTCCTTAAACTTCTCGAAAGTTTTGGACTTATGTTTCATGAAATAGATATACCCATATCTACTCAAATCATCCGTGAAGGTAAGAACATAACGATAACCACCGCGCGATGCCTCACTCATTGGACCACACACATCGGTATGTATGATTTCCAATAAGTCCGTAGCTCGCTCCATCATACCAGAAAATGGAGTCTTAGTCATTTTACCCATCAGACATGCTTCGCATCTTTCAAGTGATTCAAAATCAAGTGATTCAAGAAGTCCATCAAAATGGAGTTTCTTCATACGTTTCACTCCAATGTGACCAAGACGACAGTGCCACATATAGGTCAAATTATCGCTTAATTTCAAACGTTTAGCCTCAATGTTGTTGATATGTGTATTTCCACTATCGAGATTCAATAAGAATAGACCATCTATCAAAGGTGCATGTGCATAAAACATATTACTCATATAAATAGAACAACCATTATTCTCGGATTTAAACAAGTAACTGTCTCGCAATAAACAAGATCCCGATATAATGTTCATGCTCAACGCAGGCACCAAATAACAATTATTTAAGTATAAAACTAATCCCGATGGTAGATGAAGGGGTAGCGTGCCGACCGCGATCACATCAACCTTTGATCCGTTTCCCACGTGCATCGTCACCTTGTTCTTCGCTAGCTTCCGTTTATTCTACAGCACCTGTTTCGAGTTACAAATATGAGCAACCGAACCAGTATCAAATACCCAGGCACTACTACGAGTACTAGTGAGATACACATCAATAACATGTATATCAGATATACCTTTCTTCTTGATGTTGCCGTTCTTCAAATCCGCCAAGTACTTTGGGCAATTCCGCTTCCAGTGACCTTCTCCCTTGCAGTAAAAGCACTCAGTATCAGGCTTAGGTCCAGCCTTGGTCTTCTTCGTCGGCGTGGTAACTTTCTTACCACCCTTCTTGAAGTGTCCCTTTGGCTTAGACTTGCCTTTCTTGAATTTGGTGGTCTTATTGACCAACAACACTTGGTGCTCTTTCTTGATCTCCACTTCTGCAGATTTCAACATGGCAAAGAGTTCTGGCAACGTCTTGTTCATGTTCTGCATGTTGTAGTTCATCACAAAGTTCTTGTAACTTGGTGGTAGTGATTGGAGGACACGGTAAATCCCCAAAGCATTAGGAATCACTATACCCAAGCTTTGAAGTTTGTTTGCGTGCCCAGACATCTTAAGCACATGCTCACTGACGGAGCTGCCCTCTTCCATCTTGCAGTTAAAGAACTTTTCAGAAGCCTCATAACTTTCAATTGCCGCATGAGTCTCAAAAATCAATTTGAGATCCTCGACAATATCATATGGGTCTGAATCCTCAAACCTTTTCTGAAGCTCCGATTCCAAACCATACAAGATAGCACACTGAACTATGGAGTACTGATTCTTCCGAGCGAGGTAAACATTCTTTACTTCATCGGGAGCATCAGCTGCAGGTGGATCACCCAGCGGTGCATCCAGCACATAGGTCATTTACCAGCTGTGAGGACAATCCTCAAATTGCGGAACCAATCCGCGAAGTTGCTTCCATTGTTTTTCAACTTTTCTTTCTCTAGGAATGCATTAAAATTGATGGTAGAGGCTGCCATTGATCTACAACATATTTGCAATAGTTTAGACTAAGTTTATGACAAATTGAGTTCAAATTAATTAATGTAATTAAACTAGGTGAACTCCCACTCAAAACAACATCCCTCACATTGTTTTAGTGATCACACGAACCAAATCCACTACATCAACACCGATCATCACGAGAGTAGATATAATTTCAATGGCGAACAATCGTCATGTTCATCATATCTACTATATGATTCATGCTTTACCTTTCGGTGATCCGTGTTCCGAGACCATGTCTGTACATGCTAGGCTCGTCAAGATCAAACCTTAGTTTCCGCATGAGCAAATCTGGCTTGCTCACATTGTATACACTTGCGGAATCTAACACACCCGATCATCACGTGGTGCTTCGAAACAACAAGCTTTAGCAACGGTGCTAACTAAGGGTGAACACTTTATGACTTGAAATTCATGTGCATGAGGGATCATCTTATAATGCTACCGTCGTCTACTAAGCAATACAAGATGCATAAAGGATTAACATCACATGCAATTCAATATATATGTGATATGATATGGCCTTTCTTCTTTGTGCTTCCGATCTCCATCTTCAAGCACGAACATGATCTCCATCATCACCGACATTGCATCAAGGTCAATGACGCTACTCCATGGTTGTCGTCCACCGGCTTCAACTATTACAACTACTTTGAATAGACACACGGGTCTTAACATAAATTAAAGACAACCATATGGCTCCTGCCGGTTGCCGACTTACAATAAGGAACATTGCATACATCAAATATAATCACAATCATGGCCATATCACATCACTGCACACCCCTGCAAAACAAAGTTAGACGCCTCTACTTTCTTTGCATATTTTACGTGGTTTGGGGCTTTTAATAAGTTTCGTTCTAACTTACGAACAAGAACCACAACATTGATACTAGTATTGTTAATCACCCGTTGTAAATTGGATCTTAACTATGCTAGGAGAAACAGGCACCCGCAAAGCCACTTATGCAATACAAGTTGCATGTTAAGCGTGGAGCAAGTCTCATGAACGATGTCATGTAAGGTTAGCCCGGGCCGCTTCATCCCAACATACCGCAAGATGCAAAGTACACAAGAAGCAATCGACAATAAAAGCATCAACGCCCACAATGACCATTGTGTTCTACTCGTGCAACAGATCTACATATAGACATGGCTCTGATACCACTGTAGGGGTTCGTAGCATGGAAAACAAAAATTTTCTATCGCATACAAACAAACAAGCCAAGATCTATCTACTAGATTGTAGCAACGAGTCGATGGAATAACTTACCCTCGAAGATTCCAAAGCGTTTAACGAGAGCGGATTCTCGTGGGTGATGTAGTCGTACTCTTCCCGATCTCAAGATCGTGTAGACGATCCTTCCGGCGCCACGTTCCGGCAGCGCTCCCGCAGTCGGTCACACGTTCGGTACTCGACGAAGACCTTCCTCTCCCTTGTTCCAGCAGGCAGCGGAGGTTGTAGCACTCTCCTCGCAATTCCGGCAGCACAACGGCGTGGTACCGGAAGTAGAGGGGAGATCCCGCAGGGCTTCGCCTTAAGCCGGTGCGAGTATGGTGGAGTATGAGAGAGGCTATTAGTGGTCTAGTAATTAGACACACCAATTAGAAGGCTCTAAACCAATTAGAAGGCTCTAAACCGAAGGCTAAAGCAATTAGAAGCTCTAAACCAAAACGGCTCTAAACCGGAGGTAGAAGAAAGGAACTTGTGTGTTCTAGGAGGGGAGCCCTGCCCCTCCTTATATAGATGGGAGGGGGCTTGGCACGCCAGGGAGGGAGGGAGTCCCTCCCCAACTCGGCCTAGGGCTGGCCGCCGGCTTGGAGGAGAGAAACTCCTCCTCCAAGTCGGTTCCAACTCCTCTTGCTTGTTTCCCACAGTTTCTTGTTTTAGCCGTTTGACTTTCAAACTGGACATTTGACTTTTCTGTTTTAGGATTCAATTTAATCCTTTATTTGGGACAGCAAGAACACTTAGTACATGATGCAATCATTCCAATATGTAATGACACATTCATGTACCCCCCCCCCCGGAGTGCCGGACATTCCGGAACCTTCTAGAACATTCCCGATGAAAACACCGGAATCATTCCGCAACTCCGAAACGGGACTTTCCTTATATGAATCTTATTCTCCGGACCATTCCGGATCACCTCGTGATATCCCGGATCCCATCCGAGACTCCGAACAACATTCGGTCTCTTTCTCATAATACCATAACTACTCAAACAACGTCGAATCCTTAAGTGTGTCTCCCTACGGTTCGTGAATTATGCGGACATGATCGAGACACTTCTCCGAACAATAACCAATAGAGGAATCTGGAAATTCATATGGCTCCCACATATTTCTACGATTACTTTGCGATCCAATGAGCCACTTACATACGATACCAATTTCCCTTTGTCTCACGATATGTTACTTATCCGAGGTTATGATCGTCGGTATCTCTGCATACCTAGTTCAACCTCGTTACTGATAAGTACTCTTTTCTCGTTCCCGTGATATGTGATCCCTTGTGACCAAGTCACATGCTTGCAAGCTAATTAGATGACATTCCACCGAGAGGGCCCAGAGTATATCTATCCGTCATGTGGATGGACAAATCCCACTCTTGATCCATGTGTCTCAACCAATACTTTCCAAACACTCAATGCCACCTTTATAACCACCCAGTTACGGTGTGGTGTTTGATGTCATCAAAGCATCCATCCGGTAAAGGTGATATGCATGATCTCATGGTCGAAGGAATTATGTTACTATGTATCAGAAAGCATATAGCAATTGAACTATTGAAATGACTTGATCTTTATGCTACGCTTATCTATAGGAGTATGTCCACCATATCATTCTCCTAACGATATGATCTTGTTGTTGATAACATCTCAATGTTCATGATAGGGAAACCACAATCATTTATCAACCAACAAGCTAGTGAAGTATAGAGGCTATACTAGGGACTTCAAATTAAGTTTACAAATCACACAAGTATTAATGTTTCCTTGTTAATACTATTATAGCATGAATGTAAACATTTATCATAAACACAAAGATATAATAATAACTACATTTATTATTGCCTCTAGGGCATATCTCCAACATTAACAAGGAAACATTAATACTTGTGTGATTTGTAAACTAAAATAGAGTCCCTAGTAAAGCCTCTTTATAATACTAGCTTGTTGGTTAATAAATGATTGTGGTTTCCCTATCATGAACATTGAGATGTTATTAACAACAAGATCATATCGTTAGGAGAATGATATGGTGGACATACTCCTATAGATAAGCGTAGCATAAAGATCAAGTCATTTTAATAGTTCAATTGTTATATGCTTTCTGATACATAGTAACCTAATTCCTTCGACCATGAGATCATGCATATCACCTTCACCGGAAGGATGCTTTGATGACATCAAACACCACACCGTAACTGGGTGGCTATAAAGGTGGCATTGAGTGTTCAGAAAGTGTTGGTTGAGACACATGGATCAAGAGTGGGATTTGTCCATCCATATGACGGATAGATATACTCTGGGCCCTCTCGGTGGAATGTCATCCAATTAGCTTGCAAGCATGTGACTGGCTCACAAGGGATCACATATCACGGGAACGAGAAAATAGTACTTATCAGTAACGAGGTTGAACTAGGTATGCAGAGATACCAACGATCATAACCTCGGATAAGTAAACTATCGTGAGACAAAGGGAAATTGGTATCGTATGTAAGTGGTTCATTCGATCGCAAAGTAATCGTAGAAATATGTGGGAGCCATATGAATTTCCAGATTCCTCTATTGGTTATTGTTCGGAGAAGTGTCTCGATCATGTCTGCATAATTCACGAACCGTAGGGAGACACACTTAAGGATTCGACGTTGTTTGAGTAGTTATGGAATGATGAGTAAGAGACCGAATGTTGTTTGGAGTCTCGGATGGGATCCGGGATATCACGAGGAGATCCGGAATGGTCCGGAGAATAAGATTCATGTAAGGAAAGTCCTATTTCGGAGTTGGAGAATGGTTCCGGTGTTTTCATCGGGAATGTTCTAGAAGGTTCCGGAATGTCCGGCACTCCGGAGGGGAAGGGTACATGAATGTGTCATATCAAGTTAGAATGATTGCATCATGTACTAGGTGTCATCGCTGAACAAAATAAATGGTTTAATCAAATCCTAGTTTGAAAAGTCAAACACCAATTTGAAAAGTCAAACGACTATTTTGGAAGGTGGAGGGGAAGTAGGAAACCTACTTGGGGAGGAGTTCCTCCCCTCCACCGCCGGCCCACTTGGGAAACCGAGTTGGGGAGGGACTCCCCTCCCCTGGCGCGCCCCCTCCACCTATATAAGGAGGGGCAGGGCTGCCCCTCCAAGACACAACACCTCCACCCCGCAAACCCTAGCCCCGGCGCCGCCACCTCCTGCTACCGCCGCCTAGGGCAACCCTAGACGCCGACTTGGGCTTCCCCAAGCCCTAGACGCCGGCTCTAGACCCTCCTCCTTGGTGCGTCTAAACCCTAGATCGCCGAGGCTCTCTCTCATAGTCCACCATACTCGCTCCGGCTTAAGGCGAAGCCCTGCGAGATCTCCCCTCTACTTCCGGTACCACGCCGTTGTGCTACCGGAATCGCGAGGAGAGTGCTACAACCTCCGCTGCCTGCTGGAACAAGGGAGAGGAAGGTCTTCGTCGAGTACCGAACGTGTGACCGACTGCGGAAGCGCTGCCGGAACGCAGTGCCGGAAGGATCGTCTACACGATCTTGAGATCGGAAAGAGTACGACTACATCACCCACGAGAATCCGTTCTCGTTAAACACTTTGGAATCTTCGAGGGTGAGTTATTCCATCGACTCGTTGCTACAATCTAGTAGATAGATCTTGGCTTGTTTGTTTGTATGCGGTAGAATTTTTTTGTTTTCCATGCTACGAAACCCAACATGATTACTATTGTAGTTGATGCTTGTGAGTGGAACCATTGGTTTATTGTTTATGTTCAGATTGTTATTCATCACCATATCATCTTTGATCTTTATCCATATGATGTCTTGTGAGTAGTTCGTTTAGTTCTTGAGGACATGGGAGAAATCATGTTGTTAGTAGTGGATTTGTGTTGAGATATTATTCAATGGTTTAGTATTTAAGTTGTGGTGCTATTCTTCTAGTGGTGTTATGTGAACGTCGACTACATGATACTTCACCATTTATGGGCCTAGGGGAATGCATTGTGTATTTGGCTACTAATTGTGGGGTTGCCGGAGTGACAGAAACCTGAACCCGCGTTAGGACACCAGTACACAAGGGAGCGTACGATCTCAGAGTTTAAGGTTGTGGTTAGGTTTATATCTTAATTGCTTTCCTATAGTTGTGGATGCTTGCAGGGGGTTTAATCACAAGTATGTATTAGTCCAAGTAAGGTCGGTACATTAGCACATGTTCACCCACACAACACTTACAACACCAGAGAAGACTACTCAACTATTTGAAGCGAAAGCACTTGACAGTATTCCCATGTGTCCTCGAGAACATTTGGTACTTATAAGTATTTCCACCGGCTTGTCCTTTGCTAAGAAATGATTGGGCCACTTGCTGCAGTTGTTCGTTGTCTTTATTACTTGCACTTTGTTTCTTTGATTTATTAGAAAACCCCTAAAAATACGTTTGTTAAGTATTTATAGAGATTTCCTGCTCCATACCACTAGTCAACAGCTTCTGCTCCTTGTTGGAATCGTCACTCCTATTTATCGAAAGTATTACGATACACCCCCTATACTTGTGGGTCATCAGTTGGCACCGCCGGTATCGTCGCCCACAACGGGTTGGGTCTGTGCACGGGATCTCTGGCCGGAGTTGGATCTCTGGCCGGAGTTGGGGGATGCAGGACTAATCTCTATGGAATCTCTGGCCGAAGATGGATCACCGGTGGTGCCGGCCGCAACCAACACAAGATGAAAAAGGTGAATTTTCTTTTTTTCTTAATCTAAAATCGGAGTAGAAGAAGTTATGGCTTACATGATTTTTATTACAAATGTTGTACAAGAAATTCTACATGGACCAAGGACGAAGACAACGAGTTGTTTTGCATGGCACCATCAAACTCTTGTAGATGATGCATTATACAAAGAGAGTGGTGTTCGTTCACCACCTCAACAATTAAAGATTCATGAGAATTTTAATGAATTGACAAGAGGAGGTAGATTGATTAACTCGACATTGAATAGATGACACATTCTTGTTATGCGTTCGAATGTATAACTCAAATACTTTAGTTTGTGTTGGTTTGTATCGGGTTAGAGAAGTATGTATTCTCTATGTATCGATTGTATTAGGTGTATCAGTTTGTATCGGTATGTATTAGGTGTATCGGATTATATGGGTATTTATTGACTACTAATCTATGATAATATATACATTTGTATGGACCACTGTATTGCAAATAAAAAAAAACAGTTTTACTCCTCTAAATATAGGGGTTTTGTTAGCAACCGCCAGACTTTAGAGAAGTAAGTTTTACTCCTCTGTTTACTCCTATAAACTTTATTGGATCAGTTAGAGATGCCCTAAATCAATCAAGCTTGGTAAAATCTGATCAATTTTATAGGGGAACATAGCATGTATGCCATTAAATTTGTAATACTACATCTGATCCTAAATAAGTGTCGCCATTTTAAACTAGAGTTAGTTGTAATCTATGACAGTTATTTATGATCTGAGGGAGTACTAGATTCACTTTGAAATGTAGTTTTTCACACTAATACTGATTTGATATCATATTTAATCATACATTTGTTTATAAAGCTGGTCAAATTTTTAAAAGTTTGACTTTTGTGGATAGAGGGAGTACATCACAATAATTCACGTCAGTGTTTTTGTTGTTCATCAACTCCATGAAGACACAATCGTCGATCCTAGCAATGGCGTTAGAGTATCTCTACTCAGGTTCCCATGACGTCGTTTCCAGGGCAATTTTTTGGTATAGACGCCTAAAATTGGTCTAGTCGCGTTTTCAGGACCCCGGTTTCATACAGATTTGGCCAACTTTGATCTGAACTTCCCAAGCCATTCCCAGGATCTCGGGAACACCCTGAAAACGCCGGATGTAACGATTCGCCAATCCTGACGCCCAGTGTCCCTGCCCACGCCCATCTCTCCCCGTCTCTCTCCCCACGTCACAACACCATCCTCCAGGAGGACAACACCGCCATCACGCCAACGTATGCGCCAATCGCGTCTGCCGCCATGGCTTCGCCGAGCTCTGCTTCCACCTCCTCCAACTAGTCGGCCGGCCACGCCACCGATGCACCCATCCCCGTCGCACCAAACTGGCCGAATTATGCTGAAATATGTTGTATTGTTGTTGTATGTCGAACTATGTTTTATTTTATGCCGAACTATGTTTAAATTTATACCGAACTAGGCCGAACATTGCTCTGTATTCATATTATACAAACAATGCCGAAAACTGGTCGAATTTGAGCCAAATTTGGGAGGAAAAAAGCCGACCTGGGAACTCGGCCTAGGAACACGAGTAGAAAACTCGACATTCCCAGGCCGAAAACTTGTTTCATCTAGCCAAATTTAGGTTTAGATTTTGACATAAAAACAACCAACGAGTGAAGATGCTCTTATCAGCAGTAACAGATAGCAAATAATGAGACTCTGAAAACCAAGTACACATGGCTAGCTATGAGCAGCAAAGCACATGGGGCTGCACCAATCTCCGTGTCTCCTCTCTCTCCTCCCAATCTCTCGCACCCGGAAGCTGGGGCGCTCTATCTCTTTCTCTTCCTCTCGGCCAGGGCCACGACAAGCAGGCAACACCAATTAGCGGCAACAGGACTAGCACGTGGACGACGTCGTCGCGAACCTGCCCCCGGAGTACCGCGGGGTGCTAGCGCGGGGCTACGACGAGGACGCCTTCATCGAGCAGGCCATTGCGGCCAACGCGCGGGAGGAGGAAGCCCAGTGGGTCGACTTCGAGGAAACCGTCTAGCTCACCAGCATGGTGGCGCTGGCGAACGCCATGCTGCTTCCACCGTCGCCGTTGCCGGGATGGGCGCCTCCGATCGTGCCGGAAGTGGGGATGGAGCTGACGCACCTCCAGCACGGTTGGGCGCCGTGGTATGGGCAGATGATCAATCCACCTGCGCCGCTGCCGCTCCGGTCCTGCCACCACCCAACCTCTGAACACCGTCGGTGTACATCGACCTCGACCCGTAGATAGACGAAGCGGCGCCGGCGTACGTAGATCGGTAGCTAGGACTAGAATTAGTTTAAATTATATTTTTTATATTTTAAATATAAATTACGTATAAACTTTGCTAGTTTTTAGCACAAACTGTTTATGTTAGAATCTGAAAAAAAAGTTACCTCGTCCATACCAGACAAATAAATCGCCTCGCTGAACACGATCGACCAAACATGAGCCGCTCTCCCGATCAACCGTGTCTCAATCCAAACGAATGGATCGGCCCAGCGGCGCCCTCATCCCACCACCGCTCCTCTCTCCCCGGCGTGGATTTGCAAGGCGGCAAAAAAATAAAAAATAGGTAAGGCCAGGCGGAACCCTCCTCACTCTTACCTGGACTTCCTCTAAACCTCCGAAGCCCACACAAGGGTCCACGGCCCATCCCGCACCGCGATTCCGAAACCTTCGAGAAAACTTTCATGCCGACCCTAATTTTCAAACGGGCAATCTTCTATCTACACCCCTGGAGCCCCACCCACCTCTCAGACGCGCCCTCCCACCAGCCTTCTCTGCTCCCTTCTCCTCTCCCGTCTCTACTTGTATCCTGCGCCCGCCAAGCCGCAAGCAACACAACCGACCACCACGCCCACTCGCCGTCTCCTCCCTTGATCCGCCGCAGGAGCCCAGGAACCCGCGCCGCGCCGCTCTCCCTCCGGCCGGACGCCGCGCGGCGGAGAGAGAGCCCGGGTCGCCCCGTTCTGAACGCTGGTCGTCGTTGCCGCGGCGAAGCGGCGGGCCGCCGAGCTGCGCCGCCGCGCTCTCCGGGCGCGATTCGCCCCAGATCCGAGGCAGGTGAGCTTCTTCTTCGAATTCGTCGGTGGAATTTCGTGGGGCGCTGGCCTAATCTCCGATGAGATGGGTTTCGGTCGGCGGGTGTGGCCTCCGGGTTGGGAGGCCGTGGGGATTTTCGCGCTGGGTTTTGAGCGGCTTTGTGCACAGTTTGAGGATTCTTCTGGTCTTCGGTAGGTTGCTCCGAGTAATTTCTCGCTTCCCCCGAAGCAGATTTCCTCCGTTCTCTTGTCACCTTGCGGGGGGTTTTGGTTCTGGAGTTTCGGGAGTTTTTTTTTGGTTGCTCTTAGAGAAGAAGCGATGGGGAATTTGCGGCTTGGGGGTTACATTTTTAGATGCTCTCTTCTCTCTGAGGAGATTTTTGCTTCGGTCGCTTGGATATTTTAGGACCAGTTCCTAAGACGATTTGGTTGCAAGTTATTGCTTGCGCTCTTGGAATTCTGAGATTCCTGGGCGTTCGTTTCGTTTATTGAGGCCCTGCGGGGGATTTTATTGTGATTTTGGGTGCGTTCTGATTTCTGATGAGACTTTTCCCTCGGCTGCGTTTCTCGCATCTACTGTTACGATTTTGGCTTGGATTTGGTTAGATTTTCCGCTCTTGTCGTTTCGTTTGTGGATAAATCCTGTTATGTACTCGCGGATCTTATCTAATTTGGTAGAGGCCTCGACTTAGTACGGCGTACATTGCTTTCGACAACCAAAGCTTTTGGTTATAGGCCATCAAAATTCCTTCTTTTACCAACAGTTTGCTGGAAAGATTGTTCTATTGGATTTGGTTATCGAATTGTTCTTCTCTGAGTTTTGGGTCCTCTGTCATTTCAACATCTGGGTAGATTCATAAAGACGTTTGGGTAAATTTGGAAAGTACTAGGAGATTCAAAGTTTGTACAATTCCCTCATTGAAGCTTCGCCGAGTCTGGATTTTCGAATGAAATCCTCTTCATCTTTGATTCTTAAGTCGGTCTGGGTGGTTGGACTATTATGGTTTCTTATCCCCCCCCCCCCCCCCAGCCGTCAACTTCTTTTTTTTGTCAAATCTGACTAGTGATAACTAAATGGATTGCAGAATGAGCTGGTTTTGTATACTACAAAATGTATGATCAATGTTCTCTCCTTTTATCCTTGTTTGGAACATGTAAAGTATAATTTTCTTTCTTATGGAGTGTATAGAATTTTGAACATTTGAAGGTGGGAGGAAATTCTAGAACTAGGCAGCTTTGTTGTTTGGTTCTCTATGTAACTGTGTAGGTATTAAGTATATGTGCGTTTTGCTGACTACTGTATACTGAGCTTGCCTTTTCTGTCTTGCAGCAATATCAGGTTGGGTCTCAGGTCAAGGGCGTTTTAAATGGGTCCGGCAAAAGGTTCTCGGACAATCCCCAAGATCACAATAAAGAAACACGAGGATCGACAGCATCATGAGGATCCAACTAGTTCAAGCAAGGTGAAACTTAAAGTAAGATATAGCAAGACTTGATGGTAGATTGATTTTAGACGGTGACCAGTAGATGTAGCACCAGTGCACCACATTTCCCTTTCTTAAGATGCCACCCCACTTTTCAGTAATGTGCTGTCCACCTGCTCTTTTCTCTTGCACTAAAATGTTTGATTTCTCAGAAGAGGAAGATGTCAGACTTAGGTCCCCAATGGAGCAAGGATGAGCTGATGCACTTTTATGAAGCCTACCGTCAACATGGGAAAAATTGGAAAAAGGTTCGGTTCTCAATTTTTCTTTTCTCTCTGGTTTTGTTCCCTTCTAGGTACCTTTTGATGCATGATGAGAAAGCTGTTTGTTGATTCTTTGTAGGTCAGTGCATTAATTGGTAGCAAAACGGCTGACATGGTAGAAGCTCTTTACAGTGTACATCGGGTGAGTATCTGTTCCTCTACCATTTTCTTTGTTTGGATTGGTAGCAAAACGGCTGACATGGTAGAAGCTCTTTACAGTGTACATCGGGTGAGTATCTGTTCCTCTACCATTTTCTTTGTTTGGTAAACCAAAGATGATAATTCACTTACGTTGAACAGGACCTTAGTAGTTATCTGATTTTTTTGCCTACCCCAACTTGCTTGGGATAAAGGCTTTGATGTTGTTGTTGTTGGGTCTAGTGTAGTTCAGTCTGAAGTTATGTTTCACTCTATTGGCATGATTTAATTTATAAGGGAGCCCTAAAATAGTTGTAGACTGACATTTCTTGTTGTAGACTTTCTTATCTCTTCCGGAGCGTGAAGGTACTGCCATGGGATTCATTGCATTGGTTACTGGTCATCACAGTGTTTCGGTAAGATTTTGATGTTTTACTTGTGCTGAATGTTTAAGCTGGTGTTTACTTAGGATTCTGGCGATGTCAAGTCCCTGTAATTTCTCTCTTTTCTTGGTTGGTTGGTTGGTTGGTTCAGTAACGTGTGAATGTTTTTATCATTTCCGGTCCTTTATAGTTTGTAGTTCAGTTTTAGTGTTGCCTATCAGTACCATATGATACCGTAGGAGGGCCCTGCAGTTCCTATTTCATTAAAAAGAGTTCACAGTTGACTAAGTACAGAAGGTGATGAGTATAGATTACTACAAGATTCAAAGTGATGCTGATTATTACTAACCATTAGTACTAATTGGAGTGACTAGTGGCATTTCATTCAATCAATCGCGGTCTTCACTTCATAAGCTCTGAAATATGATTTTCTACAGATGGGTAATTATCCATCAAACATGAAATATATATACGTGTTAAAGTAAGGCATGATAAAGCTTTATAAGGAATTCAATCTAGTTTTGAATTTTTACTAGCTTAAAACTCCCCAATGGCAGGAATCCCCAGGACAGAAAGAAACTGATCAGATGGTCAGATCATATGGGAAGAGACGGAGACGCGGAGAAGCTGCGCAACAGAAAGATAATGCAGCACCGAACCCTCACAATCAGGAAATGATAATTGCTGGGTTTACATATGATTTCAAGGAAAGATACTATGGAGGCAAGTATCGCAACGCAAAAATCTCATCTCCTTTTATTTTCCCTTAAACATGTTTTTGATTATTTCTTGCTCTGTTTTTCAGGACTTGTCAGGTACATTAGAACAAACCCTGTTGGGAAACGTACTCCTCGTGTACCAGTTGTCGTTCCTTCAGACATTGATGCTACCGACAACACCACACCACCAAGTAAAAGCACTGTCAGTTCTACAAAAATGGCTAATGAAGACATCAGTAATGATGGCATTGTCTTTGCAATGGATGGATGCTCTCCTGATGGAAGCTCAGGAATCACTGAAGCAAAGGTTGTTGAAGGTCAGACTTTCTTGGAAATCACAGGAGCTGGAGACACTGAGATATCTCAGACCCAACAACATTTGAAAAAGAGAAGAATTCAGCAAAGCATGGACGAAGACCAGACAAGTGAAGTTGAGCTTGGAACCACGATGGTGGCTGAAGAAGGGAACACATTAGCTGATTATGAGAAACTCAGTCAGTTATTTTCTCCAGGTATTTTTTGAAACGATTTGTTGCTTTCCCTTGTCATTGACAACAAACAGAGTGCCTCTTTCTGGAATTAGAAATCATGTATCTAGTTCACGAGAAAATTATTATCCAAATCATCACACAGCCGTGGGGTGGCCAAGGAAATGCATTCTAAATGAGAAATTTGTCTATAATGTTTGATTAACTATTCATCATAATTTGTGCTGCTACCTAATTTCTGTTCCATGGAGCCTCCTTGTCATATTTGATTAACCCTCGCTAGTAATGCTTAGTAGTTGGTAGTAATAATTATCAGCATTGTGAAATTCGGGTTACTGTTTTTTTGCAGTTGAGATGATGGTCTTAGATGTATTGGACAGTCTGGTGACTGTGCCCAGTAAAACACCACAGCCCGAGATTAATGATCTTTCAGGTTAGCCATATTTCTCCTAGTTCATCTTCTCGCATCATACCCTATCTCAGGAATGTTGCACGTGGATGATGCTCCCTTTTCGTCTAATGATCCAGGTACACTTGTAAACAGAACTTCTGCATTATCTCATAGACAGGATGAAAATCTTTCTCCAGTTGATCAATCTAAACAAAGGAAGCAAGTTAGTGAATCCAGTGATTCCCAAGCAAGGAAGAAAAGGAGAAATAAGTTATTAGATGAAGAGGTAAGATATTGTGAATAGTGAACTATGTTGTCCGAATCGAAATATTAGAGGTGCTTTTCATTCTCATATATAACACAGACTTAATATGGTTAACTGATATTTTTTTACTAATTTGAGTTAGCTGTCTACGGTGTCAGCTTCTAGTAGTTGTACTTGTGTTCATTCTTTCGGCATTTACACTTGTGAACTTGTTCTGGTCCTTCAGTTACATGCTTGCTTACTGTTCTTGCTATTTCATTTTGTATCACGTTATGTTCATTCATGGGAAGCCATTCTTTTATTTGTTTCCAATTGGGCATACATTGTTATGAATATATGGCCATTATTATTTCCTTATGCTTATTCCTTCGAAGCGCACCTCAAAAAACTGTCAACATTGATGTGTTCTCCAGTATTACTCCAGTTAGTCTGATGGCAGCAACTTTTTGTCATATTTCTTCCGCAGGTGTTGGCTGAAGAACAAAGCAATTCTGGTACTACTTCATTTCTACCAGAAGCACAGCAGGTCGATACGACCGAGCGCCCCTCCTTGGATTCTGACTTCGACAAAGGAGCAATAGATGTACCTGAATCAACTGCTAATATTTCTGCTGAAGTATCCCCTAATGCACCGATGGAAATTGACCGTCAAATAAATATGCCAAGGAAGAGCAAAAGAAAATCGAAAGTACCATGCAGAACAAAGCATGTGTTTTGCAATGAAGGTGCAGATAATTTACAGGTACATAATAATTAGTCAATGCTGTAGATTCAGATATTACCATGTGATACATGTCTCGTAAGAGTAACTCTTCCCTACTTTCAGGCAACGAAGCTGCTGCATTGCTTGTCATCGGAATCACTTCGTAGATGGTGTACATATGAGTGGTTCTACAGTGCAGTTGATTATCCATGGTTTATGAATAATGAATTTGTGAACTACTTAAATTTTGCAAAATTGAGCCATTTGTCAAGGCTCACTCGATCTGAGTGGAGCACAATACGAAGGTATTAACCTGCAAACCCTGGAAGTTATTGCGTTGGTTCTTTGTCCCTGCTTTGGACATGCTTTATCTGCTTGCATATATATTAAAGAATCTTTTCCTGCAGTTCTCTTGGCAAGCCCCGCCGCTTTTCCGATCATTTTCTGGCAGTAGAAAAGGAGAAACTTGAGGATTATCGTGAAAATGTTAGGAAATACTATGCTGAACTAAGTGATGGTTTACGGGATTCTCTACCAGCAGATCTAGCTCGGCCGTTTTCAGTTGGTCAGCATGTCATTGTTCGTCACCCGAATACCAGAGAACTTTGCGATGGTAAAGTTGTAATCATGGAGCGGGATTGTTACAAGGTCCAGTTTGATAGGACTGATCTAGGTGTTGATATGGTGAAGGTATGTATTTGCTATTTTGGTTTCCTTCTGACTAAATGATATATATACTGTCCAGGAATGCATAACTGAAGCTCTTTTTTTTCAGGACACTGATTGCATGCCTGTAAACTGGTTGGATAATCTGCCTGACGATCTCAAGAAGAGGAACTCCCTCTCAAATAATGCACACCACAAGGTGGATATTGAGTGCATTGCGGAGCTTACTCCAAAAGAGAGCTGGGGCCACATCATGAACGGCGTTTCTGTATCTGAGCCGTCATGTAGTCCACATGTAACATCAGATGATCAGCTTAAGGTTTTATTCCGTCCAAATTTATTTTCTTAAGGGGCATATATATATTAGTCAGGTTGAATGTAACAGTGGTTATGCAGGTTAAAGCTACTGTGAAATGCAATTGCTTGTGATTGTGGTAATCTCAGGGCTAATTCTGATTACTCTATTTATCCACAGGCTGATTCTGCTGTTGGTTGTGAAGTGTTATCCAACAAGGGTGCCATTTGTAGATCTACGGCGCCACCATTGCGCCCACTCCAGTTGGGTGATGACAGTTTACAATCTAGAGGTCGCACAAACAACAGGAGCGCTCATGATGTTGAAATGGATTCGTTTGTTACTGCATTTGTCCAAAACTCACTTTCGCAAGCCAAGCAGATGGTTGGTGAAGTCATGAAGGTATGTATGCTTAAGTCCACCTGGCAGCTCTCTACAATATGCCATTGATGTGTTGTTAGGCAATCTCTGAAAAATGGCAATGAATCTCAGGAAGAAGCAAGATGCACATGGAATCAAGCAACACATTGCCTGGAATCTGGAGCCACTCTCGGTGATGCCCAACTTCCGTCCGGCCTGATAATGAACTGTGTCGCTACAGTCCTCGCAATCAAGGTAAAATGTCCACAGATCCCATCTACGATAACCTATGGTCACCATCATTTACATCTGACTTCCACCTTCCCCCGGAACGTGCAGGATCTTAGCGCATATCGCCATCCGCCTGCTAAAATAGCAGGCGTCTTGGAGCAAGCTTTCTCGATGCTGCGCCCAAGCTGTCCAGAGAACCTCACAATCTACAACGAGATAGAGAGCTGTATCTCGGTCGTGAAAAGCCAGATACTAGCGCTTGTGCCAACAGCATCTGGCAACGGCGGCTCTGCCATGCTGATGTGAGTAGTCCCAGCTGCTGAAGACGCTCACGCCCTCTGCTGTAGGTTTGGAAGGCACTGGATTTTGCAGCCGTCCCCTCTTTTGACTCTGGGTGACAGGAAAGCTGGGCATCTGTGGAGTGAAGATAAAACTCTGCTCTGCCTGACATGAGAGCTTTTAGATATGCAGCAATTGGAGTAGTAGAAACATAGCATTAGATGTGTTTCTGGATTTTGATTGTCCAGCTCCGTCCCTTGTAATCTGTGTGTATAATAGACTTGCACGAATAAAACCATTTCAGGGTTTTGCTTGGAATGGCACAGTTCCATTTCTCACAGGAACAATAAAAATAGGATACCTGTGTTCGGAACAGGCCTCTGTTTTGTTCTTGTCAATACAAATTCAGACGGCTGAATTTGATATTACTTGATAGTTATATAATGGCAATGTATACGATCTGCCTATTTTGTACAATTGCATCTCGGTGTATGTATTGAAGTACAGAAGCCAAGAATGCTGGCTATTATTTCATCTCCCAGCGAATCCTGTCTGGAGATTTATCCTATTCCTATCCCCAAAAATAAGATGACTCAAGAATTCCGTATACTCCCTCCGTCTAAGAATAGATGTCCTAGGTTTTTCAAATTTTGGATGAATCTATATACTAAATAGTGTCTAGATTTATTTAAATTTTAACAAATTTGTGACATGTATTTTAGGACAGAGTACATTTTCAAGTTCCCCGTGACAAGTGCAATAGCCATGATTACCTGTAGCCTGTGTTTGATTTTCTCTTAACCGACAAGCTTCGCAATTACGTCCCAACTAATCTACTTCCTTCATTTTAAAATAAAAGATATTTTTAGCTTTGTGAAGAAAATGTATCTAGACTATTTTTAGGATATAGGTGCATTCATATTTAAAGTGAATCTACACATTAAAATAAGTTTAGATAAACCTAAAACATCCTGTATTTTGAAACGGAGGGAGCAGTAACTCTGAATCTTGGTCATCGCCAAACAGTTCAGCAAGACCCAGTGCCCGCGGGACTGCCCGGTGGTGTCGAGGTGCGCAGCAGCAGCACCTCCGTCAGCGGCATCACAATGACCAGGACGGCGACGTCAGGTCAAGCTCTCGCGCCGTCCGAGACCACATCCAGTTGATCGGCCGCCAAAAACAAAGAAATGCCGCTGCGGCTGACACGCCACCGCCACCTCCTCGCACCAACACCAAGGCAAGTTAGGCAGCGCCGCGCGGCGGCTTCGTGGGCCGCGGCCGTGGCCGACCACGCGCGTTCTGGCCGCCACGCTGCGGCGCTCACCGTCTTCCGGCGCGTCCTCGCCGCTCATCCGGCCGCGGCCGCCGACGAGCTCGCCTATTCCGCGCTCCTCCGCTGCCGCGACGCCCGCCTGGCCTACCAGATACACGCGCAGTCATGCCGCCGCGGCCTCGCCGCATCCAACCCCGTCCTCGCCTGCTCCCTGCTCGCCTTCTACTCCTCTGCCCGCTCGGACCTCCCGGCCGCCGCCAAGCTGTTCGACGAAATGATCCACAGGGATGCCGTCTCCTACACCGTCATGTTGTCGGCCTTCGCCCGCGCCGGGGACTGGGCCCAGGCTCTTGCGCTCTACCCTCGCATGCTCGCCGCCGCCGCGACGCCGCCCACCGAGCACACATTCGCCGCCCTGCTGACTCTCTGCGCCTCCCGGCGACTGTGCCGCCACGGGAGGCAGCTCCATGCGCAGCTCCTTCGTTGGGGGGCGGACTTCAACCTGGTGCTCAAGACCGCGCTCGTCCACATGTACTCCTGCTGCGGCTTCATGGGCCATGCCCACGCCGTGCTCCGCTCCACGCCCGAAACGGACGTCATGCTCTGGACGGCCATGATTGCCGGCTACTCGCGGGCCGGGGACCTTCAGGACGCTCTGCGGATGTTTCGTCACATGGAGCTCGCTGCGGTGCCGCCCAACGCCTTCACCTTTGCGGGGATCATCGCCGGCTGCTCTTCCTCCGGCCATCCCCAGGGGCTCCAAGCTGGACGGCAGATCCATGCCAGAGTCTTCAAGTTTTCCCTGGAGCACGACACCTCTGTCTGCAATGCACTCGTCGACTTCTACAGCAAGTCATCCGCCCGTTTACTCGACTTGGTCCATGCGTTCAATGCCACTGACACACCGAATGTGGTGTCCTGGACTGCCTTCATCTCTGGACTTGCACGCCATGGCAGAGATGAGGACGCGTTTGCAGCATTTGCCGAGATGCGGGCTAGTGGGGTGCAACCCAACTCATTCACAGTCTCCACCCTTCTCAAAGGCTGCACCTCCTCACAGTGTTTTCTCCATGCTGCCAAAATCCATGCTTATGTGCTCAAGACCAGCTTACAGTCTTTGGATGTGTCTGTTGGGAACTCGCTGGTTGATCTTTATTCCAGGTTTGCAAGAATGGATGAAGCGTGGGCAGTGGCGACATCAATGGCCTTGGTAAGGGACAGCTTCACATATACAAGCCTAGCCAAGGGGCTGAATCAGGCTGGTCTTCCAGACAAGGCCCTTGAGATGATAGTCCACATGTTTCAGGAGGGGGTCCACGTGGACGGTTTCAGTCTCGCCTGCTTTCTCTCTGCTGCTGCAACCTTGCCATCCATAGAGCCTGGGATGCAGTTGCACTGCTGCTCGGTGAAATTGGGTTTGAGCAGTCAGGTCTCGGTTTCTAACAGCCTTATCAACATGTACAGCAAGCACAAGTGTCTGGAGGATGCTAAAAGTGTTTTCCAGTCAATTAGGGAGCCGAGTGTTGTGTCGTGGAATGCACTGATATCTGGGCTGGCATCGAACGGATCCTATTATGAAGCATTGTCAGTTTTCGAAGACATGACATTGGGTGGGGCTCAGCCTGATGCCATCACTTTCTCCATTGTGCTTCACGCCTGCACTCACGGTGGCTTAGTTGACATTGGCATCAACCATTTTAACTCTATGAGGAAACATTTTGGTGTTTCCCCACAAAGGAGCCACTACACACTCTTTCTTGATATGTTAGGACGGGCAGGTCGTCTTGCAGAGGCGGCATGCACCATTGAGGCCATGCCCATACAGCCTGACTTGTCGATGTACAGGAATCTGTTGGCATTTTGCGAGCTCCATAACGATCTGGTTGTTGGTGAAAATGTTGCGAGGAAGGCACTTGAGTTATATCCATCAGACGCAGTATTTCAGAATATGCTTTCAGGCATCTGTGGTGCTGCTTGGAAACATGAGCGTGGTGTACATACCCACAACATGAAGACTGATGCAGCTATTTCTTTCGATGTCTCAATATCGAGCATGAGATGATGGGAAGAGTAATGCAGGATTCTCTATTGTTCAGGGGTGTTTTTTCTCTTCAATGATTTGTGGGAATCATACTGCACGGAAACCACATATGAGGCATTCTATGAGATAGATTATGTTCCATCCCCTTCAAACCAATCTCTTTTAGAGTCAATGCAGAGTATGGTATGATGTTATCCATTTAATCAGTTAACGAAAGAGTACATCATCCCTCTCATACACCGTCACTGATTTGAGTTCTGGTAATCGTTATTTGCTAAGACAGGCAGCATTCTTGGTTTAAACCTTAAGCGCTAATGGTCTTGTCTTGCATTGAATTGAAGCACTCTCGGTCCTGTTCAAGCATTGGCGCATAACGGGAGGCTAGCTAGCTCAGTAGATTAGTTCTTTAGTTTAGGAGTGAATGCTTTGCTTTCTTTTCTTTGATCTACTCGTTCACCTGGATATTTTACTCACGCTAGAAGGAAGAATAATCTGGAATATGGAGTCAATTTCAATCTTCAAATAGAATATTTAATGCTACATATGTAAATAAATAGCTTTACATCACTGCAGGGCTAAGCTGAATATGGCCTGAGGCTTGGCAGTGTTTGAACTCTCCTGCAGAGTGCTGACTGTACCATTTAGTATGGTATACGGATTGTGGGGTAGTGTTCCCTCTTGAAGAAAAACCTACATTACATAGGCATTGAATATAATATGGTACATCAGATTTTACACAAGAATACATAGGAAGAATTTCTAGGACAATTTTATTTAATGTTGTCAAGAAAATAGTAGAATATGGCAATAGTATTGCTCAGTACGTCTTGTAGCAATATCCTGTCGTTATATATGTCTCTAATCTAACAGCCATTTCTTGTAAGAGTGAAATGATGTCCATTTCTGTTTCGCAGGAGCAATACTAGGATACGCCTCGGGAAACAAACGAACATCATGTGGAAGATTCTGGGCCATTGAAAGATCACAAGAAATGATCCTTCTAGGCCCTTTGCTGATCCTTCTACTCGTGATGTTACCGGTAATTGATTACAACCACACAACGTATCTTTGAGAATCGCTATTCTTCTGAATATGAATTTTCTGTAGTATTAGTTCGTTACATGAACCGCTTGAATATGTTATACAAAAAGCCGAGCACCATAGTCAATCCTTGTGCCACAAATGACCAGAAGCGGATATAATATGAAAGAAGATAGACGACAAAAGGCTCCATGCAGAATTTATAAAGCTTCACAATTGACCGAACTAGTGCTTCTGGATTCTGTAGAAATGCTGCATATGTATTTCCATGCTTAGCTGAATTTCAAGTAGTACTAGTTTATAATAAACAGTTGAATTCATGAAATACATACCTTCAGCTTCTTTTGGAAGTGTGTCGAACAATACGGCAATGAATAGAAGTATTTCCTGTAAGAATCAAAATATTGCATGGAAGGCAATTAGCTGGATGTATGGTAATCAGACTAACATAGTTGGATGCAGCAGGAAAAATAAGCTCATTAGTATGCGTACCAATGCTGGCTTTCCTGGTTTCAGAGGTGACTCGTTGAAGATATGAACTTTCCTGCAGTGTGGATGAAAACATTTACATCTCAGGCCAGGGGAAACTTTACCTCCAAATGAAAATTAGCCAGAGGCCAAATCCTTGTTTCGAAATAAAAACAATAAGAAATATAACCACCATAGCATTATAGTTCCAAGATCTTGGCTGACATGGATGGAAACAACACGGTATTGTAGCAATTAGAGAATATATGCTGTCACGGGTGGGTATGAATCCCAACTACCTAATAAGAAGCGCTTCTCCATTTTCTGCACACATGTAGAAACTGCAGCCTTTGGTAAATGGTATGATCTTATTGTTCCACTCTGTGACAAGATGATATCATTGTTATGTACCAGAATGTTCTGCCACTTATAATTCGAATTCCTAGATGCAGGATCTTACCAAGGTGCCACATTACTGCGACAGTGGGTTCTACTCCTTGACAAACGTCATCAATAGCAAATTTGACATTCTTCCTCATAGCTACCATAAGCCTTGTGAAGTAGGTATGGGTATTCTGCATGCAGCAAAGTTGTTTTTGAACTCTTGAGAATGGGAACTTGATTTTAAATTAATAGCTTGATGTTCAAATATTTAGAGGACTGAACTATGAGATATTGGAGCAGAATGAGAAAATGATGTGCGAGTAAAACCTTGACGTCCAGCGGTTTATAATATGAAGCGTGCTCGACGACACAATCAGGGTCAAGCAGTTTCTTGAGCCGTGTGATGTCCTTGTCATTGATGGAGGAGTAGAACTCCTGAATCACATCTGTCAGGGGTGAAGACGGTAATGTGTTACCTCCACGGTATGCATTGCTAAGTCCCCCGGTTGCATTTGACCCTACTATTGCTCGTATGGGCTTTGGCGACCATTGTTGCCTCGTTCCCCAGTTGGCGCTTATCTGCTGGTGTCGGGACAGTGGGCACTGATTTTGGTTGAAAGAGGGAGACTGGAAGGAGAATAGCGTGAGAGCAGAATTCATGGTGTTGGGTGTTTGAATGCAGAAAGATGTGAGGCATAGAAGGATGAGGTGTGATATAGGGTTGTGGGTGTTGGGCATTTTTGTTGCTTGGTTGTTAGGGGATGAATCTGAGTACATAGGGAGGCTTCCTGACATGCAACAGAATGAGATTGGCGTGCTGTATTGCTAAAGCATAAAGATTCGTTAGGTTATGAAGTAAGGAATTGCTTCTACATAATTTACAAAGCGAGGACAGGCAAGAATCTGTAAAAAAGGTATCGCTTTGTTCCTTGGTTATCTTTTTTCTATGCTTTACATGGAGTTCCCCAGAGGGTATACAGACATGTGGTGTATACAAAACAGAGGAGAAGAGAAGAGACTTGTGAAGGAAGAAAAAGGAAGAGGAAGTAGCAGTAGGGCTGGGTTTCTCGTCACTTCCGGAAGAATCCTAAGACTGCCTTCTTGGATGGTGGCTTGTACTTGCTCGACTTCCCGACAGGTTTCTTCGCGGCAGCAGCAAGAGGAGGAGCAGCACCCGCAGCAGGAGCAGATTCAGGAAGAGGAGGAAGAAGGAACATGTCTTGCTCCCTGGCCTCCTTCTCCGTGTCCGTCGTCTCCTCTGGCCTGCTTGGCGCTGCCCACGGCTCATCTGCCTCATCTTCTGAGAATACTCTCCTCATGGAAGCCAGCTTATTTGTCTGTGCCATAGTTGGGGACACCACAGGTGGTAATTGGTCCAATGCCTCCTGCTGCCACCGCTGCTGCTGCTGCTTTTTCTTCTTCTCCATTGTACCAGCTGACGGGCTGTACTGATACGCAGGATCCGTGTCCAATTGTTTGCCTTTGCCTTCTGCTGCTGCTGCTGCTGCTACCTGTTTCATGATGCTCTCGACTTCGAACGACTCCCCCTCGTCGTCGTCATCTTGGTCTGATACCGCTACCTGCTGCTGCTGATGCACCTTCATGTGCTCCGGAAGCGAGATGTCATCATCGGAGGAATCACTAATGAGCTCGACGTCCACTGCCACTACCTCATGAGGCCTAATAAACTCATGATGATCATCAGTCTTGGCCTCCAACATCGCTGCTGCTTCTGCTTCTGCCAAAGCTTCCTGTTCTGCTACTTCTTCCTCTTCTTTGTTGGCGGAGACAGAGGCATAGGCGTTGGCACCGGCAGAGGAGGAGGAGGAAGATGACGAAGACGAGGAACTGCTCATCTTGCCGCTGGCCTCAGGAATGGTGACCGGCTGGCCCTGCATCTTCTCGGTGACAAAGTAGGGCCTGAAGCGGGACGCGCGGAAGTCACTGGCGTACGGCGCGCCCACTGTGAAGCTCTCGTGCCGTCTGAACAGCACAACTTTCTTCTGCGCTGACGCCCCTGTGGACAATGACTGTTGCTGCGGTTGGGGTGCGTGGAGACGAAGGAGTTCATTGTCGTTGTCATCATCGAAGAAGGGGTTGCTGCGCGAGGGGCGTAGGAGCATGGAGGGCGCAGAGCCGGGGAAGTCGTCATCACCGTAGGGCACGTCGAGGTCGAAAGGGTTGTTTTTGACTACGTGAACGGTGAGCCTGGATGCGTCATCGTCGAGGTCCGTGGCGATGTGGCGGTGGCGGCGGCGATGAGATTGCCTGCGGACGGCGAGGCGCCTGGACATGAGCTTCTCAACTGTGGTGTTCCTCTCGAGCTCGAGGGATCTGATGTTTTCAATGCTCTTGGCATCGTCGGCAGTCCACGCCACGGCAGGCACCACCTCCTCAGACCAGTGGTTGTGCTTTCGTTCATGGTGCTCGGGCTCCGCCTCCGACTCTGACTCGGAGTCGTCGCCGATGGCGTCAGGGAAGGAGGCAAGGGAGGTGGCGGTCGACACGATAATGGGCTGGGTATCGGAGTCACTGGTGGTTGGCGGCGAATCAGCAGAGCCACTGTGGGAGCTGTTGTTGTGGCTGGCTCCGATAGTAGTGTTGGCGGTGCTTGTGATGTGGCATTGCAGTACGTGGCTGCGGCTAATCTTCTTGTAGACGTGTTGGTCGTGTTCCTGGGGCACGCTGTGGAGGAGGACGGCACCCAGGAGGAAGGCGGCGAGGAGGAGGATTGGGGAGGATGCGAGGAGAAAGACAAAGAGTGGGTAGAAGGTGGCGTGGAGGAAGGCCAGGAAGAAGAGGAAGCAGAGGAGGAGAGGGTGCCGATGGAAGAACGTGCAGCCGGGCAGCGTCTGCATCTCGCTGTCATCCATGGTTCACCTCACCTGCAAACAATAATAAACCATGGTTGGATGAAAGAAACGCGATGATCTCTGTCGAGACTAGGCTACATGCGACAGCATGCGTTAATTTATTGATTGATCACAAAGGGAGGAGGAACAAGGATTGATGGATGGATTACCTGTAGCAGCATATCACCTTTCATTCTTGTATTCCTTGGTTGATTTGAGAGACGATGAGTTTGGAACCAGAGATTGGTTGTTGGAGAATGCATGCAGAGTCAGCGAAGAAGAGGGAGGATGCTCATTTTGCTTCATTCATTCTGCATGCCTGCTATTTTTGTCGCTCTCGTAAAGAAAAAGAAAAGACCGAGACAGATGGATTTGGATATAATTCTACATATTTATAATGACAATGTTTGTCTCTTTTGGACAATTGCATCCCGGTGTATGCATTGAAGGACAGAAACCATGAATGCTGACTATTCTTTTGTAAGGAAGGTCTCCCTTTTGGCCTAACTCCCTTTGTAACCTGCTTCCACTAATGCAATGAAAAACAGCAGCTCTCCTGCCGTTATCCAAAAAAAAAATTGCTGACTATTGTTTTCTCTCTCGCAGCGAATCAGGGCACCTTCTGTCCGGAGATTTATCCATTCCTACCCAAGAAAAGGCACTGGTGATTTTATCAAGACTTGTGACAGAAAAATCAGGGCATCTGGATTATTTAATCGTAGAAAGCTCAGTTCTGCCGACACGAGCTTAGGGATGCAGCATTTGCAGTAGCATAGACGTGTTTCTGGATTTTGATTGTCCAGCTCCCTTGTAATCTGTGTGTATAGTCTTTCACGAATATTTCAGGGTCTGCTTGGAATGGCACAGTTCATTTTTCACAGGAGCACTAAAGCATTCCAAATAGGCCTCTGTTTTGTTCTTGTCAGTACAGATTCAGACAGCTGAATTCGATATAATTTCAGTTACTCGGTTGCAATTCTATTCGGAGATTTGTACTATTCCTTCCTACATACATACATGAAAAAAATAAGAGAACTCAAGAACTCGGTATAAATTCTTCAAATTCCATGTGCCTGCTACACTACACCGTGTATAAATATACTCTGTAACTCTCTGTGCCTACTACACTTCCTATCCAAAAATGCGGTCACTCGTAATGATAATGTTGATATTCCTGTTTCTCTTGTACCGTATAAAAATTTACATCGATTATGTTAGTGCAGAGAAGACGACCCACTGAACACTGATCATCTCCCTTCATCTTCTTCCAGGACGGTGAAGTGGAACTCTATCTGCAGCCGCCGGTGTGGCGCGCCTGCCCCATCACAGCCACTCTGCTCGATCTGCAACTCCTCTCTGAGCGGGATGGCGGCCAGGAACCTCTTGATGAACTCCCCGCAGCACTCCTTCCCGGTGACGATCAGCTCCTCCGGCTCCGAGGAGTGCATCTCCGACATGGCGTCGAACCTGAGCATGTAGGCCTTGTCGCAGCCCTCGAAGAGCCTCTCGCCGAGCGTGTCGACGATGTAGTAGCAGTCGCTCTCGGCCTTGAGCACGAAGAAGTGGTCGTTCCAGCCCACGATGTACACGTCCGACTGGCCCGGGGCGCGGCTGGCCGTGCTGATCTCTTGCCAGATGTCGTCGAACGACATGGCGCCCGAGAGCGACGCGAAGCTCTCGGGCTGGAAGAAGCCGACGAAGGCCCTGTCGTGCCGCACGGCGATGGGCCTGGTCCTGGCGGCGAGCACCGTCTCGAGGTCGAAGTGCCTGTTGGGGAACTGCTCCATGTGTGCCTGGTCGTCGCAGAGCTTCCTCCACTCGGACGAGCCGTCCCTGATGAGCGCGTCCAGCTCCGGCCGGGTGGGCATCGTCGGGTGGTTGGCGTGGAGCGCGGCCGCCAGCACGGCCACGAGCGCCGTGCACGCGCTCTCCCCGCCGGCGCTGTCGTCGCGCTGGTCGATGGACGCGAAGAACACGGGCGTCCTCAGCGTCGTCTCCGCGTCCCTGCTCGTGAACTCGCGCGTCTCCCACCCGTCATCACCATCAACCATGCCGCATCTGACCGGGATCTCCTGGGACAGCGACTCCCTGCTCCGCCGCCTCCACGGCAGGTACCGGCGCTTGGACGTGGAGCCGGGCTCCGGGCTGGCGCCCCCGCTGGTGCTAGTGCTGGCGCTGCTCAGGCTCACGGTGCTGCTGCTGCTGCTCATGCCACCGCCGCTGCTGACGCTGCTTCGGCTGCTCCGGCTGCTGCTGCTGGAGTTCCGCTTGTTCTTGTACACCGCCACCCGGCCCTGCTTCTCGGCGAGGTCGAGCAGCTGCCTGAGGTCGAGGACCTCATGGTGGGTCGAGTTCTTGTAGATGTCCCGCATCGTGGTGGGCGGCGGCAGGCTCGCTCTCGGCTTCTCCCTGAACGAGACGCTCCTCTCGATGATCTCCGAGGGCGCGTTCAGATCCACCAGCTCCACGTTAACCTGTTGGATTGATTCAGAGCACGTTCAGAAACCAGGACCCGGCTGAACTTAATATAGGCCATGAACAGAAGAATAACACGGACTACATGCTGGATTAGGAGTCGGACTCATAACCTAAACTAATACAAAGTCATAATCTGGAGTAGTATATCCTATCGTCTGAATTGCAGCAAACGCCGATTGTGTTTAGGATTCCGAATCCCAAAAGTAATCCCACGGCATATGCAATTGGCCGACAGTTGGATGCGTAAGTAAAAGAAGGATGATAGTATTTCGTGCTTACATAAAGCATGGCATCGCTTGCCCATCCGTCCTTCCTCACCCTGATGGGGACAACCACCAGCTGCTGCAGAGGCGCTCCACCTTTCTGGTTCTGGCTCTGCTGCTGCTGCTGCAGCTGCATCTCCCAGCAGCACTCCTCCAGGCTTATCATGGCTGTCCCGATCTCCTCCAGCCTCACGGGGCTGTCCTTGCCCCCCCTCCCTCGTTCTTGGAATCCCTGCATCGCAAAGCTATTCTCATTTAGCTGCCAGCTCCGCAATGGCTACAAGCCTACGCATTGACAGAGATGCAGAGTGTGGAGCCTAAAGAAAGCAAAAGATGTGCCTTTGATTGATTGGTACTCCTTGATTCCGATGTAAGTTTCATGATGATTGGAGCCTAAATGGCAAAGGCTGATCGCTCAAGCAACAATACTTCCCTGCCCAAGTTACTACTACTCCTCTACTTTTTTTGCTTAAAAAGGAAGTCTCCTAGTAAGTACTTTGGAATACGCCTTCCTAAGGTATGCTTTGGATCCTACTTTGGGGTTCTGTTATCTTCTGTTGCATACTAGGAGCTAAGGAAGATTAACCCTTGTAATGTTAGAGCTAAGGAAGATTAACCAATTACTTGTTGTTGTAGTACCAACTTTTTCATGATACTCAAGGTTAGTTACTACCAACTGACAAATCACACATTAAGGCCGAAAGTTACATAAAGCATCGCTAACTGAATGCAGCTTCGACGTACACAAGAAAGCGATTTGTACTGTTAAAATACAGCCCTCAAGCATAAATGCCATGACTCCTCATGACAGTCATTACATAGATCATGCTATGCTGCCTACCTAAAACGAGGCTTACCCAAAGTCAAACTCATTTTTCCCTGGCCAATAGCCAATAGGAACGCCCCACGTGACGCTGACGTGGCCCCATCCCCACCCAGTGTTGCCGCGCACAGTTTCAACCTTCGCATTATGTATGCCTTTTGACAAAAATCGCCCCACCACCACCAAAAGGTTAACGAACGCTTCTACTGTATGAATGACGGAGCCATGCTTAACGCGGCCATTGACTTCTATTCCCCAAATGCTGAATAGTAGTAGCTTTTTCTTCGATAAAGAAATGCTGGATTGCTGACCGCTAATCGCCAAAAGGTATGCATTGACCTGAAGCGTTCTAGAGTAGATCGAAACGACGGTCACAGACTCGCAATTTACAAGGAATGCTGTCCACATCTTACCCCGACCCGATGTAATAATATACATCATCAACGCTATCACTGAGGGAAAAAAAAAGAATACTACTTACCTAGTATTGCAAAGTTAATTTGGAGCCACAAGTTAAGCATGTTTATTGTAGAGCATAATAAGTAAACGAAATCACAGAACCCATGTTTGTTAGTAGCTGAAATAGCGGTGCTATTAATCGTTGGAAGGGTGGAAATCCTGGGATGTTTTTCTTTCAGAATTACTAGCAGATATCGTGGTAATATGAAATTTATGCATGAAAGATGCAGCTTTGGGAGCCCGCGGCTGCTGATTGATCTGCGACAAGCAAGCAAGAAACGGAGTATGTAGTGAGTCGCAGCAGCAGGAGCACTCACGTATAGGATGGAGAAGAAGATGCCGTTGCGCTCGGTCCTGCCGCCTGCGCCGGCTCCGTTTCGCGGGGTCGCGCTGGGCTCGACGTCGACACGGAACCGGTTGGCGTCGGCGTCGGCGTCCCAGCGGACGGCGCCGTCCCCGCCGACGGGCTCGAGGGCGGTGACCCCGCGGCCACCCCGCCGCCCCGTGAGCATCTGCGAGAGCGCGCCTCCGGCCCCCGGCCACTTCACCTTGACCGCGGCGACGGCCGGCGCGGACCACGCCGCCGGCAGGCCCTCGAGCTTGGTCGGGCCGACCCGCACCCCTCGCCGCCGCGGCGCCGGCGACCTCCTGACCACCATGCCGCCCTCCACCTCCTCTCTGTGTGCCTCGGCGTTGGCGTCGTCGGTAGCTCTCTCGCCTTCCTTGTGCGCGTCGCGTCTGTCTGTGTGTGCGTGTGTCGGACCTGGCCTAGGCGCGCGCGGCTTGGGGTTGTCGTTGGCTGGCGCCGCTTGGAGCGAGCGAGCCGTTGTCCTCGCCTGGGGCTGGGTGGGGGTTGGCTTTTAATAGCCGCACGGGATCCGGGCATGCGCTGGGTGCGCGCACGTGGGGCCGCGGTGGCAGCGGGGGAGCCCGGTGGTGCCGGGAAGATTGGATGTGGACGCGCGCGCGTGGGGCCGGAGGCCCGGAGTGGGCACCGCGACCAACCGCTGCGGGGCCGAGGCAAGCAATGGGCGCCGAACTCTCGCTCGCTCGCTGGTTCACGCCTCACGCGCCACCGCCAGATCGACCGACCCGACGCGGTCACGCACATGCCCGTTTATTTCCCCCCTCCTGCGGCGCGAAATTAAAAAAACGTTTTTTTTTGTCTCCCTCAATCCTCATGATTGGGGATTTTCCGTGTTATTATCGATGCTGTTGGTGGGAGTGTTCGCTTGGATCCGTTCCTGCCTTGCGAATCAGACTACATCAATACTATATCATGATGCTAAATTATGCATCTCGTGCAGGCGCTTTGGTTCGTGGCAGTTACAGTGCTTCTCTCCATTGATCGCTCGCAATTATGCAGCGTGCGGTACACTCGGTCTAAGCATGACTTATTTTGGTTGTCAAATTCAGACTTTGTTTTATAATATGAGTATAAACTAATAATGTGTCGGTCGTGATATTTTATGAGCTCGGACCCCCATTGTATTTTTATCAAAAGCTTATTCCTATACAATGGTGTTTTGTACTACCTGTTAACTAATTTCAGGTCAATTTTCAGACCGATGCATAAGTAGAACGGCGGACATGGTCTTGTCAAATCCAGACTTTTTTTGTTTATATAAGCAACCTGATAATTGTGTCGGTTATGGTATTTTACGAGCTGCTAGAACCATTGTACAGTATTTTTATGGACCGTGCTAGGCGTTCCTGATGGGGTCCCGTGCCGACACGTGTCCATTTGCTGCAAAACATCCCGCGTTTGCTACATATGTTCCTGCTTTTGCTTCTGAAGAAAAAAAAAAGGTTCATTTCAGGAATAGAACGTCTCACCGGAGACCTTGCCGGAAACCTCGTCGGAGACCATGCAGCAAAAAAATTATACTAATGCAGCAAAACCGACTTTGCCGGAGACATCGTCGGAAAAAACTCGCCGCTGACTATCGCTGGGGACCTTGTAGCAAAAAGTTGACACGGTTGTAGCAACAAAGTTATTCTAATGTAGCAAAAATCCTATTTCGCCGGAGACATCGACGGAGAATTTAGCCGAAAAACTTCGTCGAAGAACTTGTAGCAAATCTTTTATGGTATTGTAGCAAAACAAAAAAGCGGAGATAGCAAAAAAAATATCAATGTAGCAAAACCATTTTTGATATATAGCAAATTCCCATCCCAGCAATTCTCTAAAATGAAAAAATCCAGAGTAGCAAAATTCAGGGACCTTAATAGCAACAACCAAAGCCTTCGGTAGCAAATCGACTCGTTGTCGGCAGCAAAAATCCGTCACAGTAGGTAGCGTGCATAGGAGTGTCTTCGTCGGAGGTGTGAGAGAGGGAGCAGCTGGACGGCTTCCGGCGAGGCCCCTGTCAGAGGATAGCCTCGTCGTCCTGGTAGCAGAAGTGGGGCGAGGCCATGGCGGCCCAGATGGAGACGCACCTCCATGGCGTGTTCGGCGCGTGGCTTCGTAGCGAGGTGGCGTAGACGGTTGAGAACATCAATGGAGGGCGCAGGCGGAGGCGCGCATCGGCGGAGGCGCGCGGCGGTGCCGTCCACAACCACCACGCGAGCGCGACGGAGAAGGCATGACGGCTTCCGACGAGCTGCAGCCGTCCACAACCACCACGCGAGCGCGACGGAGGAGGCATGCCGGCTTCCGACGAGCTGCAGCCGTCCACAACCACCACGCGACGGAGGAGGCGCGCGGCGGTGCCGTCCACAACCACCACGCGAGCGCGACGGAGGAGACATGCCGGCTTCCGGCGAGCTGTAGCCGCGGCGAGCATCATGGCGTGAGCTCTCGGCTGAATCTCCATGGCATGAGCTCCTCCCGTGAAAACGAAAGAGGAACAGTAAAGGAAAGAAGAAGATAAGAAGGCGGGGGGAGGGGGGAGGGGGGGGGGCGTGGACCCGTGATGGATGCATATGTACGCGGTTACTGGATGGACGCGATCGACCTGGATCCGGACGATATCGTCCGGGTAAAGGGAATCATTATCCTATTTTTATTCAAAAGCTTGATCCTATTAGTATGATTTTTTTTGTAGCAATGCATAAGCAGGACGTATTTTGATTGTCAAACTAGACCTTTGTTTTATATGATAACCTTATAATGTGTCGGTCATGATATTTTACTAGCTTATTGAACCATTGTATTTTTTATTCAAAAGCTTATTCCTATAATGATTTTTGTAACCTGTTCACAATTTCAGGTCAATTTTCAACAATGCATAAGTAGTACGGCCTAGTACGTGGTCTTGGACTCTTGGTCGTGAGAGCGAGGGTATTCGTTGGTTCCCCAGTTAACTACCATCTATCTCGGTGACGTGGCGCTTCTTATTTAATCATACCGATTCTCGGCGGGAAGACGACACGGCCGGCTGTTGCATAAAAAATCAAATCCGTCGAACATGGCTCCCAATAGAATGTCAATTCGCCCAGCATTTTCAGCAAGATTATTGCAGACAGGCATACAGGTAAAGTAAAATGGACCCGGCCAGTCGACCACAATGTCTGAGCTGTCCGGAAGGCGCATGTGTACAGCCTGACGGGCATGTATGTATGGGCCTGCCACCACCATGGATCCTCAGAATACGGAGCGCTCATCATGGACGAGGGGCTACGATCTGGGGCTGAGCGACGCCGACGAGCGTACAACTACAGCGTCGGTTGGCTGGTCGGGGTCCCTCCCGGTGGTTGCTGGGGCTCGTTCACTCATCCGTCCCGTAGCTGGCCTTCCGACACCGCGTACGCAGACCTGACCGCGACCTCTCCCGTACGGAGCCTCTAGGTAGATGGCCGGAACCGGTCCATCTCCGTTCCCGCGCGGCTGCGCGTGATGCACGGACGTTTACGTACGGCCAGTAAAATCGATCGGCCTAGAGTAGGTATTGTTAATTCCGGCCTGACCGGACCGGACCGGACCGGACCTGGCCAACTGCCAGAGACTCGGATCAGAACCGTGGCACGTACCGGAGTAGTACGCTGCGATCGAATAGAATGGTGGTCAACTGGGTAATCGTACGTCATGCACGGAACTTGTCAAATTTTGTGAGTAGTACTGTATACATGTAGTACTGCAACGTACTGGACGAGATTGACCGTTGAAACATTATTTTTCTTTGTTTCTTTCTTTGTGCGAATGACTGTTCAAACATTCACCGTCGTATGTATACATACGAACGTACATGCTCTATTTCTCTCGGGGAAGATGTACTGTACATACATATAAATAGTGGGGAACAATAAAAAAATCGGTGAAAATAAATTCAAAAATAGGCAAGGAACTAAGAAATCATGAAAGTTAAGAAAATGCAAAAAAAAAAAACGAGAAATAAAATCCAAGAATAAGAAAAAATGATTATGTAGACCCATGTGTCTTTAGAATCATAGTTATTTGCATTTTAAACTAGAAATTTTTGAAAGACAACAACGTTGCAATGCTTTTTTTGGAAGACATATAAGAATATACTGTATGTTTCTATAAAACTATTTTCATTTGATTTTTTTCATATTTTATGATTAACATGTCTTCTTGATTTTCAAATTTATTTTTAGAATCTCTTACTCCCTCCTTCACGGTTTGCAGGGCGTCTAATCAAAATTGGGTTTTTTCAAAACTATAACGTTTCTAGGCGCATAAGAATTAATTGTTAATTAATGTGGCAATTTTTCTCCCAACTTCCTATGCATGCAATAGTCTTCCACCACTGCATGCGCCTTAACCGCTCACTAACAGACCTAATTTTTAGCCAATACGGTCACGCCTAGGTCCGTGAGATTTTTGTAAAGCGCCGTGCAAACTGTGAAGGAGGTAGTAGTATAGTTAATGTTCCACTTAGTTCATGTATTAAATGATGTAGTTTTTCTTGACTTTAAATACTTAATTTGCTTTTTTGATACTAAAATGCTTTGTAAATATTAGGACCATTGTCACTTATTGTATTCCCACATGGATGACATGTGAACAACACAAATTGATACATAAACATGGTGTTTTTTAAAAGGAAATAGGTTGGGGAAATACCCACAGATAGTTTGATTTTTAAAATAATGAGAACCCAATTTTGACTCTGTGAGGAGTTAAACCTGGACGTCTGGATCGTACATCCACTCCTCTAACAAAGTGAGTTAGGCTCACTTCTTACATAAACACGGCGTCCAAAACTACCAAAAAAAATACGAGTGGTATGGGAGTGGCTATAGTGAATGGTTTTGATAGTCGTATCACCAAATTCTACCAAAAGTTTAAGGGTTTTCAAGTGCACTTTAGACTAATTGGTTTGACATCTCTATGTCCATGACCAAGTGAATGAGCCTATTCATAGTTCAGTCTGTTATTTACATGTGTTCTTGTTATATGAATTTTGTCTAGAAGTCACAAATAACTCACTCATGTTAATCATTACAGATGATATTATTGATAGACATTATTATTCGATAAATCATGAATACGAGAAAATAGGACCATATATAATGATTGTCCCATAAGATTATTTTCCATTTTGTACCTTGAGCCGGAGGATCCCCTTCCTGATCGCACACAGAAAATGGGCCCGAGCAATCTACGGCTGCGATCTATCTATAGCAGCCTTGCGTGCATATAGTGCACATCGGTGGACAGGTCACGTGTGATACGGATGTCTCATTCGAAGCAGAAGCAAATCAAAAGATCAGTCTGCGATCGCCATTATTTCCCGCGTGACCTCACAAGGAGGTACGCCAAATCAACTCATGGTCGTGGAGAGAAGACCGAGACATGCGTAGGAAGAAACATGAAGAGGCTTTGCACAAGTACGTGGAGTCTACTTTGTAGGGAAGGTAACGATGACGACATGGTCACATGGTCCAAATTCCGTAACGGCATGCACTATTGAATTGTTGCGGTTTACATGGGGAAGCGAATAAATTCTTCAGACCCAAGGCAAACTCCACGTACATGTACAAATCATTACATCACAAAAATTAAAATCTCACAAACAACTCACCCATGTTATTCATTACACACGATATTATTGCAGAATATTAGTATTGGATAAATCATGATTACGAGGAAATACGACTATTTATAATGATTGTCTCTGGGCATATATTCGAACAAAATTTTCGAGGCCAAGATATGCTAGATATGTTCTAAACCGAAAGTGTCTTCGCCTCCCGAGGTCTAATGTTCTCTTCGTCTTGAAAAAATAATAATGAAAAACCATAATTATAACCTAAGAAAACATTTTTTTTGACATAGTCAATGTTATACTAACCTAAAAAATCACAACATTTATACTAACCATAATTATAACCTAAAAAACAATTTCAAATTACACTTTTTTCTTGACTTTAAAGTACTTAATCTAATTTTATGATAACATATTTTATAAACTAGTAGTACCATTCTCACTCATTGTTGCTCAAAAATAGGCAAGGAGCTAAGAAATCATGAATATTAAGAAAATGCAAAAAAAATCTAGTTTTTTAGAATCATAGTTATTTGCATTTTAAACTAGAAAATTTAGAAAGACGACAATGTTGCAATGCTTTTTTAAAGACATATCTTTCTATAAAATATTTTCCTTTTATTTTTTTCATCTTTTATGATTAACATGTCTTCTTAATTTTCAAATTTATTTTTACAATCTCTTATAGTTAATGTTCCCCTTAGTTCATGTATTAAATGATCCAGTTTTCCTTGCCTTTAAATACTTAATCTGCTTTTCTGGTAAAATATTTAGTAAATATTTGGACCATTTTCACTTATTGCTTTCACACATGGATGACATGCGAACAACACAAATTGACACATAAGCATGGTTTTTTTTTGAAAGGGAAGAGGTCGGGGAAATACCATAGATAGTTTGATTTTTGAAATAATAAGAACCCGATTTTGCATCTGTGAGGAGTTGAACATGGGCGTTTGGGTCGTACACCCACTCCCCTAACCAAGTGAGGTAGGCTCACTTCTTACATAAACACAACGTTAGCCAAAATCACCAACTTTGGTTTTAATAGCTGTATCATCAAATTCTACCAATAGTTCATGGTTTCCAAGTGCACTTTTGCCCAACTGGTTTGGCATCTCTACGTCCATGACCAAAGTGAACGAGCCTATTCATAGTTCAGTCTATTACCTACATGTGTTCTTGTTATATGGATTTTGTCTAGAGACATAACCATCATAAAAAAAGACAAGTCACAAACAACTCACTCATGTTAATCAGTACAGATGATATTACTGAAAACACTATTATTCGATAAATCATGAAGTACGAGGAAATAGGACCATATATAATGATTGTGATGTCTTGGAACAAAAATAACCAGCATTTTGTACCTTGAGCTGGACGATCGCCTTCCTGACCGGATCGCACAAAAGAAAGTGGGCCCGAGCAATCTACGGCTGCGATCTATCTATAGCAGCCTTTTACTTGTAGGAAAACCAACAGGACATACGCGTGCCGTGCACATGGTGTCGCATCGATGGACAGGTCACGTGTGGTGTGATGCGGATGTCTCGTTGGAAGCAGAAGCAAATCAGAAGATGAGTCCGCGATCACCATTATTTCCCGCGTGACCTCACAAGGAGGTACGCCAAATCAACTCGCGAGAGAAGTCCGAGACCGTGCGTAGGAAGAAACAGGAGGAGGCTTTTACTAGTGGAGGATTTGCACACGTACGTGGACGTGGAGTCTACTTTGCAGGGAAGGTAACGACGACGACGACGACGACACGGTCACACGGCCCGAATTCTGCAACGGCGTGCACGGTTGCGGGTTACATGGTGGAGCCGGGAGCGGATAGATTCTTCAGAGCCAAGCAAGTTGCAGCGTGGCAGCCAGGCAGGTAGCTTCTTCGGGCCTTTTGATCAGGCGAAAGTTTCCGGCCAAGCTAGCTACGCCTGCGTACGCATGCATGTAGCTTGCCGTGGTTGACATGCTCCCCGGCACGAGGCGCCTCGCCTCGAGAAAGCGTGGCGGCCTGACGGGTTTACCGCACGCGCGCGCGCGCGCAGCAGCAGGTCCGGGACGCCACGGCACGCCGCGTCGCGCGCGCGAATTGCTTCGTTACCACGCACGCGCGCGCACGCGAGAACGTCATCGGACAGTAGATCGGATACATATCTTGGTGACGCGTCCACGACCAGGAGGAGGCAAACGTATCGTATCACCTCGTGGCGAACTTTTTGAACTGGCATCGCATCGTCGATCCTTTGACGAATCGAGAAGCAGGTTGGTGGTAACGTGCGGCAAGGTGGGCGGGTTGATCAGTCTGGTCCTAGTGCTAGTATCATAAGGTGTATCATGCATGCCAACTTGGCAAAAATCTGATGTGGCGTCATAATTAATGAAGAGAGAGGTGATTAGTGTATCATAGATAGATACCGTATCATAGCACGTAAAACTAGAAAATATAATGCCAAGTAAATCTTGTACACACATTTTACATAGAGATTCTACAAATCAATAAATATACTACTACTATGATATTACTATATGATACAATGCACTAGAAACATAGTATCATACACTAGTATCATATGCATGATACTAGTAGTATGATACTACCACTAGGACCAGCCTCAGCTCACGCACGTGCGCTTCGGCGTATATATCGTCCGTCTCCTGATCTGGGTCGTTTGATCGGCCGCACGCTTCGACACGACCCCGTGGACGTCTCGTAACAGGAGTTCGGCGACGCGTGACGCACGCCACCACGCGCGCGTTCGGCGCGCTTGTCTTTCCACTCTCGCTCGTTTTATTTCTTTCTTTAGCGGCGATGCGCCCATGCCAAGTGTTTTTCCGGCGGGCTGTTTCAGATGTGTAATCTGTCGGTGATGGGCAGTAGCTATACTCGTCACGTCTCCCCACGTCGCGCCGCTGTGCCAGTCGAGCGGCGTGTCGTCGTCGTCGTCGTGCTATAGCTGATTTCTTCTTCTGTACCTAAAGATCCGGTTCTTTCTTCCTCGTGTTTATGGTGAGCTCCGATGCTCTGTTTCTGTCTCGTAATAGCGTGTGTACTCTGCTCCGTGGTTTTGGTAAAATGTTCCTTTCAAGTTTGTAGTTGTAGAACGGATGCTACATTGCTACTATTCCGCCCTCCACGTCCTTCTATGTAACTTTTCCCGTTGCAGGAAAATGCTTCTTCTACGTGCTATGGATGAGTTGGACTTGGGGATGTTCTGCTGCTGTGGCACAATATACTATACTTATACAGCTATCATGGAAACCTAAAAGTCTTTTTTTGGCTCCAGAGTTCCAAGTGTTCTGTATATTTTTGAAAAATTAAAAAACATACTTTGTAAAGAATTAAGGACCTACTCATTGATGTATCCTACAAACATGCAAAATCACAATGGTAATTTTTGTGTAGCTCATAGTACAAAGCATTTGAAATTTAAAATTTGAAAGTTTGCAGGATACATCATTGTTTATATCCGGATTTTTTTTAACCTATGCTTGGAACGCAGGATAGAAAAAACACAGAAACAGAAAAAACACGAGAATTGAAAAGAGTTACATTAATCGTAGGACATGAAATTAATAGAAAAGTTTGACTTCTAGACAATAAGACCACCTTATCTTTACATACTCCTACTAATTAGTGAATTGTGAAACATAATTGTGCTAGTGTCATGCAAGAGTACCCGCGACAAAATGCCTACTCAAACATGAAGTGCACATCAAAAATCTGACCCAATAAAATTGTGCAATTGAATCACCGTACTTATCAATACGAACCAAATCTTATTAGTCATGGGACACAAAACAAGCATCTCGACGTTTGCCGCATGCTGCCATCTCGAACGACCAAGTGCACTTGTGGGCTGGCTATTTTATCTTGCTCGCATGGCTTAATCTTTGGTACAACAGGTTTTTCTAGAACAGCTTGTGCTCTTCAGTAGGATGTACATACAACTTTCTAAACAAAATTCTTAGGACAGTCGACGGGTGCAGCAAGTTCGAAACAATAGAGGTCGTGCTCAAGGGCGGATCCAGGATAAAATTTCGGGGAAGGGGAGGGGGAGAATGCTCTAAGTGGAGCAAATGTATTTAGTAAGTGAGAGCAAATCAGTCATTAGTTTAGCATGATATAAAGATAATAAAAATTGAGGGGGGCAGCTGCCCCCAAAGCTTACATGCTGGATGCTCTAAAAAAAGGCTTACATGCCGGATCCGTCCATGCCGTAACTTTAGGAAGAACAAAAAAGACTAGCACCGATTGGTTGTTTCCATCTTAGCGTGTAATATAGAGTCTGTGGCATGTTTTCATAAACGTAGAGTTAATTAACTCTTCTGTAAGCGGGCCCTCTAGAGCGTCCAAGGCGTGCAATCAAGCATAGTAAGTTTTTCATTAGATCGGACTGCATGTTTATTTTCTTGTGAAAACTGAAAGATAGGAAACAGATCCCGTGAACTACCGTTTCCTATTCCTACGTTCCAAAGAGCACATAGGAAGAAAATCCTGTAAACTTCTTATCCTGTAAAATTTCTACAGCAAACCTGCGTTCCAAACGACCCCTTAGGGCTTGTTTGATTGAAAGGATTTGTAAAACATAGAAATAGGAAAAGTGTAGAAATAGAACGACAAGCTTATAACATAATAGGAATGAAAAATGTAGGGATCGGTAAGATAAGCCGTTTGATTGCACCGCAGGAAAAACGCGGGAAAGTTTATAAGATTTAGTTACATGTCATAGTTTTCATAGACACAAAGGGATTTTTTTCAAAAGGTCTCAACTCTTGTTAAAAAAATTATACGATTCAGTGTAGAAAAGTCATGCATAGGAATTTTGAAAGATTTATTCCTTTGAAACAAACACACCCTATTGGAAAAATTCCTTTAAATCAAACATGCCCTTAATGTTTGGCTTTCCTACCCAAGATGAAGTGTCAATGTGACGCAACTCTAGGCAGTCTTTGAGCTTGTTCCAAATGCGCTCCGAGAAGCAGTGGCGGAGCTAGCCCAGATGTTAAGCCTGGGCAAGATTAATATGTACCCAGCCCTAAAAAAGCTTACTTTTAAGCTAGCCATTTGCTTAAGCAACTAAAGGAGTTTTGGTGCATGAGCCCCGGGCAGCTGCCCACAAGTGACAACCAAAAAAGGGGTGCTGCTGATTCCTTCCAGCTCCCTTGGAAATATAGAGTGCAATTTCCACGGTTGGGCCACCCCTTTCTTTGGGGCTCGACGTCCAAATGGAAAAGGAAAGGTAAAGACAAGTTTTTTTTTCCTTTCTGAATTACAACCATAAAGATGTAGCTCTATGATCTTTTTCTCAACCTTTTTTTAGCACCAACGGAGTTTCCTTCAACCCAGAACAACATCTCCCGCGACCAAATTAGCATTTGCCTCGTGTGTTAATTCTATATAATGCGTCGGTGGTTCCATGCGTGTGCACGATATATACCTGCAAGACTCCAAATCACCCGGAATGAAATCATGTCGCGATGTGTACGTGCGCTCGCCGTGTGGTCCGTTCCACGACGACGCATGCGACCGATGAGACTCTCCCCGATGGCAACGGGCCGCTTGTACTCTATGCCGAGATACTCCCTCGTCGAGGGGGGCCGGGCCGTGACAGGGGAAACCGGCGCATCTTCGCGATCTCGTATTCTAGGCCGTTTGCCTTGTCCATTTCCCCGCTCGCGATCACGAAATGGATCCCATCGTGCGCGCCACCGTGACCGGTGCCCAACCACCGACGGCGACGCGCCCCCTGCTCCGGCCACGACGTTGGCGATGGCGCCGTCTCGACACATCAGTCACACGTGCGGGGGCGGTTCGGGTGCCATTGGCACTGCCATTCGTTAGCGTTGTTCTGTTCAATCAAGCGGCCCCACGTACGCGTCCTTCTCTGGTTCTTCTGTTGTGGTCTTGTGAGTAAACTGGACCGGAAGGAGTACATCTAATACAGTGTAATTACTTCAACAGATCAGCAAAGGTGAAGATTCAAGGAAAAAATACTGTTAATAGATTTGAGAGTGCTTCCAGAGTTTGCCAAGTGAAGCCCAAAATCTACTTGGAGAAGGAAGTAGCATTTAGGAGCACCTCCGCCTCGTTCGACGTTTTCAGGCCTAACTTCGGCTCTACTTAGCGCCACACGGATGTAACATTCGGTTTGGTAAAGTCTAGTTTTCCACTCGTCTAGGTCAAGTTTTCGGTTTTGGCTAAATTATAAGCAAACTCGGCGAAATTTGGACGCGATTTCATTAATATTTATGCGAGTTCATACATGTTATGTTAAATTCGGATATACAACCGAATTTTGACTACAGTAGGCGAAAGAAAAATAAAAAACAGAGATGAAACTACTAGGCTACGCCGATGCCGATGTCGATGCTGCCGGGCGCGTCGCTCACATGCCAAAGTTGCGGTAGAAGACGATGTAGTCGGCGTCCTGTGTGCCGTCAGCGTCGTCGCTTGGCGGCTGCGGGGATGCGAGCTTTCCTAGTCGGCGTCGCCGTAGCGCCACGACTGAGACGAGGGGTCGGTGTAACATCCCAGCATTAGAGTTTAGAAATAAGCTAAAACCAGATGTGTGCGTTGCATTCATGCATAGAAAATCTGAATAATTTTCGCACATTTAAATAAAAACTTGTCAAAGTGATTGAAGCTTCTCTTAACTTGATGGAATTGAAGTAGATCATCAAGTTGACTGCGATAAGTTTCAATATGACCTTTGCTAAAAACCTGATTTTTGGGTAAACATGATTTGATCTAAGGGTAGATCAAATGTAATAAAAGTTAAACCCTAATACATTACTTAATGATTTATATTTGATCCTTAAGTAATCATCTCCTAGTATTCATTACACAATTCATGAATACCAAGTTATAAACATAACTTAAGTAATAGGAAGGTAACAACTAAATCTTAATCCCATCTATTTATACCATGAACATCATGGTAATACAATCTTAAATCTTTAGTGAGTTTGAGTAGGAAAGGAATCAAGTCAAGATCATTCACCATATATCTTTCTTTCCATGTCATCCTTATGGAATCATATCTCAATATATGTTGTTCATCAATGTTGAGTAATCAACTATTGATTCAACCATTCTTCATCTATCAATTCTTGATCTATCAACTCTTGAACATATCATAGCATTCACTTAAGGCCTATAAAGAAATAAGTAAGAAGGGGTAAATAGTAATGCTAAATTTGAATATCATCTATAGGATGGGAGAGTTGGAAGAGAATAAGATCAATGCGATAATTGATGGAGTTAATTCACTCCTGTAATGATAGAAGAGTTAATTGGAATATATATATATACATATGGTAACAAAGAAGATTACAAGGATGAACGTTGAAGATAGTTACCAATGGATAATCCTATTGGATTAAGTAGGTATAGTCAATGAGTAATATCTCTTAGTCAGATAAATACACTAAGAAGATAACTATAGTGTTGTATGGATGAAAGCCTTGATTAGCCAACTGAAAACCTAAGCCATAAATGATCAAAGGATTATAATGATCATGTTTAAGTCACCAAGTTTGAATGCCTATATCATGTATAAGTAACATTGATGGATAGAACATGATTGAACCCTAATATAGATATGTTAGTCTAGAGTAGTCATGACAAGTCACCATAATATAATGTGAAGTTTGAGTATAATATACTGGAGTTAAGTAGAGACAAGATAGTATGATTAAGATGATGTTAGAGCAACATTGGATTAAAGAAGTAGTATTTTCCTCTTTGAAAATACTAAGCACTTGAGGTGAAATAGGATTTGATGTATACATCTACTGGAGTGATAGTAGTGATGGATGGTTAAGGAAGAGTATGATTGGAGTTAGAAGTAACCACTTGTTGGATTGGGGATTATTAACAGCAGAGTAGTTGATATAACCAAGTATGGATATGAAAAGATTATGAAAAGCTTTAGTGTCAAGCTTATTGGATTTATAAATGGATTTAAAAGAATAAAGGTGGATAAGAATATTCATGTGAAGTAAAGCTCATCATGTTAAAACATGATGATAGATAGGAAGAAGTAGAATATCTAAGAGAGGAATTCCTTAATTAGAAGCCTAGAATTATGAAGTATGGAAGGTAGGAATCCTTGGTAAACCCTAAATATATAATCAAGCTTAACATCCATCTCATCTGATGGATAAATCATTCTATAGGAATATTTTCCTATAGAAAATCACTTAAACACATCTTTGTCATTTCCAACTATCATGATCACATGTGCTTAGGAGCTATCTTTATCAATTCTGCCTCATAAGTTATCCTAGAAAACAATTCCACTATTTTAATTTAAATGGTGATATCATTCAAGATCACAAACATAAAAACAATATGTCTTAGCCATTAATCTTTATTCACATCAACAAAAGAATATAAGTATATTAAGAACCCTAAACCCTAGGGTAAGCATTTGCAATTCAAACCCCAACTTCTATATTAGTTATAATAAAATATCTACATTACTACTTCTTAAATTTATGAGAATAATATTAACCATATTAGTACTTAGAACTTTATGTATCAAATACTTATGAAGAATCACTATATATATTAAAGATTATTTAATATTATAAATCAATAAGAATCAAAACTCATGGATTAATAATAATGCAATCTTTAATAAGTTTATGGATATTAGATAAATTCAAAATTCATATTTAAAGCCTTTACAAATAATAATAGGAAACGTATCTATATAAAGAAAATAAAGAAATATAACATTATATAATAAAAGTCCATAAATTAAATCTAAATAACTTCATGATTGCTGCAAGTATTTAGCAAAAAAATCCATTAAGAAAAGTCAAAACAATTGCTTAAATAAAAGGCTATAAAAGAAAACAGAAAAGATAAGAAAGAGAAAAAAATAACAGTAACGAAATTGGCCCAAAGCCCATTGCTTCACCCCTCTACCAGACGCTCACGTGCAGCAGCGGATACACTTCGCTCGCCTTGCTATGGCCCAGAAGCAGCCCAAATCTGGCCCAGTACCCCTTCAGTTCTTTTCCTTCTTTCTTCCTCCTCTCTCTAGAAGGACAACGCCGGGGAAGCAGCTCGCTGGCTCAAGCTTCGTCGTACGTCGTCGATGCGCTATGATTCATGCAGCCGCTGACATCACCCTGGGGGATAAGAACTCCACCGCGACGCTCCATCTCATCCTCACCCACTCGCCCCTCTTCTTCCTCTCTGTTTTCTCTCGGTGACCGACACACTAGCCTCAAATCCCGCCGGAGCTTGTCGATGTAGACCTACCCGCGTCTATCTGAGGTGTCCAGGAGGATCACCTCGCCATGCTCGTTCTCCCTGGCCAGATCATGGAAGCCGGATAACTCCCAGTCGACCCAATCGACATGTCATCCCCTCTCCGGTCATCTTCTTCAATCGTCAATTGCCACCTCCACAGTGCTCCTCCGGTCACGCCGCCGCGCCTTTCAGCTTCACAGTGAGTTACCGGTGCTCACGCACCTCCCCAATCCCCTCTTTGCTTCCTCGTTTGCTCTCCCACCGTGAACCGCCGCCGACCACCGCAGATGAGGGTCGCCGGAGTAGCTCCGGTGACCAAACTTGAGCGGCGCCACCACTATCAGGTTCATCGTCGCACCCTCTTTCTGATAAACCTAGCCATTTCCCCACGCGCTCACCAAATCGTGAGATCAAGTATCGATCTGAGAGGAACAGCCTGACTGACGTCATGCCGACGTCATGCCGACGTCATGCTCTCGTCAGCCTAGCCCAGTCAACACATTTGACCTAGTCCTTGTCCCGCGTGGCACACCAACGTGGCCACTGGCCCACTGGTCAATCACCGTGGGTAGATTTAGCTTGGGTGCACAATGTCTTTTCTGTTTAGGAATTAGATAAAACAATATTAGTTCCAATATAAATAAAATAATTAAAGCTTGTTTAATTAATAACTTTTATTTTATAATTCAGAAAATATGTTTAATATATGAAAAATTTCAGAAAAATAAAATCTACAACTTAAAACTATTATCAAATATTATTATGATGATTATTTAAATAAATATTATTTAATAAAAATTTTATAAGTAATAAAACTTTGATAAATTATATTTTAATATTAGTAAATATTAAAAATATAAATAAAATACCAAAAATCTTAGAAAAATAAGAATTATAATTTAAAACTATAATCATGCATTATTATCCCACTTAATTAAATATTTGTTATTTATTAAGTCTATATAAAATAATAAGTACTATAAAAATCATATCTTATTATTTTTAAATCACAAAAATAAGTGTAATATACCAAAATGATCACAAAGATAATACCTACATGTTAAAATTATAATATTCCACTTTTAAGTTAAATAAAAAGTTAAACATTTTATTAACTTGAATTTAAACCTATTTCTTTAGATAATAATTCATATAATGTCAAATAAAATTTGTTAATATTTCTTAAATTAACCAATTAAATCTAATAAATAGTATTAGTCTTAAATACTAATATTATAAAGTTAAATGGTTCAACACATTTTAAAAATGCAATTTTATTCAATTATCTCTCAACCATTAATGTAGATTATTTATAGAAGAATCCTTATCCATTATAAAATCTCCAAGAAGAATTTGTAATAAGATAAAACCTATTCCTTTACTTTAACCACAAGTTTATAAACAAATCAAAACACTACAGTGAGTTTATAAGTAGTAAATAATGTTGTTTACTTATTCACAACCCTTAACCACACCCTTATCGGGAGATAAATCCCTTTATACATTTACAATGTAAAGAAACCACTACCAAATAAAAGTATAATCCTTCCTAATTAACTTTGAAGAAAACATTATAAAGGAAATATAATACAAATATTATAAGCATAATACTTTAAGTCCCTCTATGTTTTAAAGTTAACTTTAGTCTACAAGACTTTAATTATAATGCTAAAGAAATTATTATATGCTTTATAGTTAACTTTGGTCTGTTATAATTAAATTATAAAGTATCTTAATACCAAACCAACCAAGTTAAAAACCAAGATAGATAAGTCTCAAATACCATTATTCAAATGAAGTAATTCTTTCTTATTTAAAGACTATAACTAGAAAGAACACCTCATAAGGTTAACTTAAAAACTTAAATGCTTTTGCTTAGTTAAGTAAGATTTTCTTCAAATGTTATTCGTTTTGCTAGTTCAGTTAACATATGACAATTAATAATAATCACATCATATTAAGCTTTACTTATATACCTAGGATTGTTAACACTTAAGTTCCTTATAAATGTCATCACTTGCAATGTAAAACTTAAAGATAAGATAATTCTCATATAAGCAGTCCCTGAGTAGCACATCTCATTAGTATATCTTATTATTGTATACCATTATGTTTACATGTTGTTTCACACACTCACAAGCCTTAATAAGAAGCACAAATGTGAAGCTTATCTAAAAGTACAACACATTCTTAAGAAACCATTTCCAGTTCCAAACCCTAGATCAACGCTATCCCCGGGATTCGAGTTTATGAACTTGCATTACATTACTTATGCATAAAATCATCTTGATTCTTTAAACATTAGTCCTTACCGAACCAATGATGCAGATTTTAGATATTGGATCTTATATTGTCTTGAAGACAGTGAGTGTATAATCTTGCAATCACAAAAGGTAAGTTCACACTTGCTCATGTCCTTTGATTATTTTTTGTAAAGTATTTTGCAAATACAGTATTGTCATCACCTGCATTTGAAAAAGGTCAGAAAACACTATTTTCATAATAACATGATTATGGGTTATTTACCATGAGGTAATGACCTATTATGAAAGTTCCGATGGTAAAGGAACATATTATTTAGGACTTAACAACCAATGTTGCCAGTGATTCTTGCGCCATATATTACGCGTTAACCATGAGATTTGGAATGGGACGGAGAAGTCAGCTGTATCCTTTTCCTCTCGTATGGAGGCAAGACGACCTTAACGTGACGTTGTGATTCCTTGTGCGGATCCAACATATGGGTGGGCACCCTTACGCCCCACAGTTTTGGTGTCTAGATTATCTATGGATGGTGCTTAGTCGCTGGACCATTTAATATGGAACTTGCGAGGGCAGCACCAGGTCATAGAGTCTTTGGGTACTCATCATGTTTATAGACTTCTCGTAAGGGGAATAACGTAGGTGAGTCGGCCCCGAAGGATCGTGCAGACATACGAGGTCGCGGAGAGGGCAGTGATTGGCTTGGATCATCTACTAGGCCCCACACCATAGGAAGTGTGGACGGGAAAGATCGCCCGGTTGTGCAACAAGGATTTGATCTCTCATGGGAAAAGTAACGCACCTCTGCAGAGTGTAAGAACTGTAACTTGTTACTCCCTGTTCCGGAAAGGAGCTGCGAACGCGGCGGGAAGGGAACTCCATGAAAGTTCTGGCAAACCCGTGAAGGCTGACGGACATGGCTTTTCAGAATAAAAGCAACCTTTGAAGAAATGTTTACGAAAACTTGCATTGCCTACGACCTATGTTCCGTGGCTATAGATATGCATCAAACACTCATTTTCTAGTGAACTTGCTGAGTATGCTCGTACTCAAAGTATCTTCTTAACCCTTGCTAGGTTCTAAAGCCAGTACAGACGATGTCTACATCAAATCATGCTCCAGGAATCATCATCAAAAGCTAAAGCTCTTCAATGAAGTCAAGAAAGTCAACATATACATCAACTTACGTGAAGACGGAGTTACTGATTAGATAGGAAAATAATCTCTAGCCATAGAACATATTTTTGTAGTGTATTGCAATAGCAGCAATGCCAAACCAATAGTTCAGATACTAGTATTATTAGTATGATAGTTTTTGAGATGATTATTTCTGATTCTTCTTTGTAAGAAGTTTCTTTCTCTCTCTTTAACCTAGAGTGTTCTCTGGATCTTGTGTAAAGAGTTGAGTTGTAACCTATAGTCATGTCTTGGACCTGCTGTATTTCTGTTGTAGCACTCTAAGGGATGTAATACTAGTGAACGGTGTTTCATTGGTGTTATGTCAATGACTATAGTGTACTATATCATGCAGTGGTATGTTGGGTCACCGCAGTCGGCCTTGTTGTCGTCATCGAGGATGACAAGCGGCGCGCTCCCGACGAGCGGAGCGAGAGGCCTCGTGCTTGGCATGCTCCTGATGGCGCCGGATGCGGTTGGCCTCCTCCTGCTCCCAATCGGCCGTAGACCAGGCATAGGCGTTCGGGTCGTCGGGTACGTCTCAGCCATTGCTACCATGCTGAGTTCTTCTTCTCGTCGCCGAAGTGGATCTTGTGGGTGGGGAATGGGAGGCGAGAGTGTGTGCTCTGGGATGCGGCGAGGGCGCTGGCATTTATAGTCGAAAGAGGAAAGAGCGGCGAAGGCGGGAGGGGAGTAGCGACGTGGGGTGGAAAGGAGGGAACAACGGGAAGGCGAGCCGGTGGTGGCGCGCCATTACGACGACGTGGCCAACGAGACGGGTGGCCATTGACCGACGGTCCGTCGCGGGAGCCGAGGCAACATGATGAGAACGACTCGGCTTCACACACTGACAGGGTGGGGCCATTGGTAGTTTTTTTCCGCTGATTTTAATCCATCTTTCTTTTAGTGACTTCAATTTTGGTTCCTGTGCTTTGTAGCAAACGAATAAAAATAGACATCGACTATAGCTGCATACATGACACAATTTTCAACTGCATACATTGAGGACCATGCGGCAGAACCGAATGAAAAAATAGATACTGCAATTTGATATTAGACTATGATTAATTTATATGTCATAAGATATCTACATAACATGGCAGAATATTGTACCTCATCTTTGTTGGAATTATGCCCTAGAGGCAATAATAAAGATGTTATTATTATAATTCATGTTCATGATAAAGTTTATATTCCATGCTAGAATTGTATTAAGCGGAAACTTTAATACTTGTGTGGTTTGTGAACAACATCGTGTCCCTAGTACGCCTCTATGGACTAGCTCATTGATCAATGATGGTTAAGGTTTCCTAACCATAGACATGAGTTGTCAATTGATAATGAGATCATAACATTGGAGAATGATATGATGGACAGACCCAAACTAAGCAAAGCAATTAGATCGTTTCATCGTGTTCATCTTTGCGAAGCTTTTCCTATGTCAAATATTGTATTTCTTAGACCATGAGATAATACAACTCCCTGGTATCGGAAGAAATCTTTGAGGTCATCAAACGTCATCCTATGAGAGGGTGATCATAAAGGTGTCTCTCAGGTTATTGGAAAGTATCTGTTGGGTTATATGTATCGAGATGGAATTTGTCCCTCCCAAGTCGGAGAGATATACTTCGGGCCCACTCGGTAATCGATATCAACACCGCTTGCAAGCATGTGGTTAAGGAGTTAATCACAAAGTTATATCGGATTACGGAACGAGTAAAGTACTTGCTGTGAACGAGATTGAACTAGGTATGACGGTACCGACGATCGAATCTCGGGCAAGTAAAATATCGCGAGACGAAGGGAATATATATATGGGATTGTTTGAATCCTGGCATCGTGGTTCATTCTATATGATCATCGATGAATGTGTGGGAGTCAATATGGGTGCCTAGATCCCGCTGATGATTATTGATAGAAGATCATGTCTGCATATTCTCGAACCCGCAGGGTCACACACTTAACGTATCTCGACGCTAGGATAGATTGGATAATTGGTTTATGAATTTTTGTTCGGAGTCTCGGATGGGATCCGGGACATCACGAGAGGTTCCGGAGTGGTCCGGAGAATAAGATTCATATAAGGCAGTGCAGTTTTTGGAGTTCGGAATTGTTCCGGGTTAATCGGTATTGTACCGGAAGCTTCTAGAACCTTCCGGAAGGGGACCAACGTGGCCCCACCTTCCGGGAGGGGGCATGGGCCTATGAGGGAGTGTCCTAGCCGCATTGGGCCAGGGGCACAAGGCCCCATAGGGCCCAGCTGATCCTATAGGGTTTAAATCGTTTAAACTAGAGATAGGGTTTCTAGAAGAGGGGAGAGTCCTTGCCCCCCACTCCTCCCTCCCTTGGCCGCCGGCCCAAGGCTTGGAGGAGGGGCAAGGGCTGGCCGCCCCCTCCTCTATAAATAGAGGGCTGGTGCGCCCCCTCCCCCCTACACCTTGCCTCCAACCCTAGTTGCCTTGCTACCTTCCTCTCTCCCTCCCGACTGTTTGTAGGCGAAGCCCTGCTGCAGAAATTCTCCACCATATACACCACGCCGTCGTGTTGTAGATCCAATCTATCTCTCCACCATACTTGCTGGTCCAAGGAAGGAGGAGACGTCGAGGTGCTGCACGTGTGCATCTCACGGAGGCACCGCCACTTGTGGTGCTAGATCGGATCGGATCGCGAGGAGGAGAAGCGAGTACGACTACATCACCCACGTTCCGACGAACGTTCCGCTGTGCGAATCTTCAAGGGTATGAAGATCTAATCCAATCTCTCTCGTTGATTGCATCTCCTAGATTAGATCTTGGCTTTCCCTCTGTTCGCATCCGTAGAAAATTTTGATTTACTATGTCGCGAAACCCTTCAGTGGTATCAGAGCTAGATCTATGCGTAGATGTGTTTCACGAGTCTAACGCAACATGGTTGTTGCGGGCGTTGATGTTTTCTGTTGCAAGCCTCTTGTTTGTGTTCTTCTTATGACGCGGGATAGTGAGATTGAAGCAGTCCAGGCCAACCTTACGCGACGTCGTTCGCGAGACCGGCTCCGCACTTGACGTGTGGCTTGTTCCACACATGCGGCTGGTGGATGTCAGTTTCTCTCACTATAGTTCTCATGGGATTAACACCGGAGTTTGGCAACCATAATATCACCGTTGTGGCTTTCCGTAGGTAAGAATCGTTCTTAGCATCTACTCCCATAAGCCACGTAAAACATGCAACAACAAAGTAGAGGCGTCTAACTTGTTTTTGCAGGGAGTGTTTTCTGTGATATGGTATGGCCCAAGATGTGATGTGTATGATGTATGCGATGATCATGTTTTGTAATGTTTCACGACTTGCATGTCGATGAGTACACAACCGGCAGGAGCCATATGGTTGTCTTTATAATTGTGTATGACCTGCGAGTCAACTTCTTATACGCCATGTAATAGCTTTACTTTATCGCTAAGTAGTTAGCAATAGTTGTAGTTGCTATTCGTGGTGGAGGCAATCATGGTGGAGTGATGGAGATCATGCCGGAACGCACAAGATGGAGATCATTGCGCGAAGATTGGCTATACCATGTCACATAAAGTTATATGCATGTGATGTTTATACTTTTATGTATCTTATTATGCTTAGATCGCGACGGTAGCATTATAAGATGATTCCTCACTTAAAGATCAAGATAAAACTGTGTTCTCCCCGAGTATGCACCGTTGCGAAAGTTCGTCGTGTCCAAGCATCACGTGATGATCGGGTGCTATAGACTCTACGCTCACATACAACAGGTGCAAGCCAGTTTTGCACACGCGGAAATACTTGGGTCTAACTTGACGAGCCTAGCATGTACAGACATGGCCTCGGAACACAAGAACCGAAAGGTTAAGCATGAGTCATATGAATGATATGATCGACATTTGTTGTCCACCATTGAAACCACATCTCTTCTCGTGATGATCGGATTAGGTGTGGTGAATTTGGATCATGTTCACTAAACAACTTGAGGGATGTTGAATTTAGTGGGAGTTCATCTAGTAATTTGATTAAGTTGAACTATTTATCATGAACATAGTCTAAATTGTACTTGCAAATACTGTAGATCACATGGCCAAGTCCAACTTCAACTTCAACGTTTTTGCTGAGAAGGAAAAGCTTAGAAACAATGGGTCTAATTTCACCAATTGGTTCCGCAATATAAGAATCATTCTGTCTGGCGGACAAAAGGACTATGTCCTTGGGAAAGCGTTAGGTGACCCCCCTGCTGCAACTGCGCCGGCTGATGAGAAAGCTGTCTATCAGTCGCGCAAAGATGATTATGGTGTGATTAAGAGCACCATGTTGTTTGCTATGGAACCGGAACTTCAAAATCGTTTTGAAACCTATCCCGGGCCCTTTGAGATTCTCGAGGAGCTGAAAACCATGTTTCAGACTCCAGCCTGTTCTGAGAGATATGAGATCTCTGAGAAGTTCTTTAACTGCAAGATGGAGGAAGGGAGTTCCGTTAGTGAGCACGCCATAAAGATGTCGGGCTACACTCAACGCCTTGAGCAACTGGAATGCACGATTCCAGAGGAGCTCAAGATTGACAGGGTTCTGCAATCACTCCCTCCCAGCTACAAAAGTTTTGTAGTGACTCATAATCAGATTGGCTCCACTGATACGATCACTGAGCTCTTCGCAAAGCTGAAGGCTGCGGAGGTGGACATCAAGAAAGATAATCATGTGTTGATGGTCAACAAGCCCTCCTTTAAGAAAGGTAAGGGAGCAAAGAAGTCCTTCAAGAAGGGCGGCGGCAAGCGCAATGCTCCTGCTGAGAAGAAGCTCAAGTCTGGTCCTAAGCCGGACACTGAGTGCTTCTATTGCAAGGACAAGGGTCACTAGAAGCGCAACTGTCCGAAGTACTTAGCGGACAAGAAGGCTGGCACCATCAAAGGTATATTTGATATACATGTTATTGATGTTTTCCTTACTAGCCCTCGTTGTAGTGCCTGGGTATTTGATATCGGTTCAGTTGCTAATATTTGTAACTCGAAACAGGAGCTACAGAATAGACGGCGGCTTGCGAGGGATGAGGTGACGATGCGCGTTGGCAACGGATCAAGAGTTAATGTGATGGCCGTCGGCACGCTCTCCTTAGTTTTACCTTCGGGATTAGTTTTAAACCTTAATAAGTGTTATTATGTGACTGCGTTGAGCATGAACATTATTTCTGGATCGTGTTTATTGCAAGACGGTTATTCATTTAAATCGGAGAATAATGGTTGTTCTATTTATATGAGTAACATCTTTTATGGTCATGCACCTCTTGTAAATGGTTTATTTCTTCTAAATCTCGAAAGGGATGAAACACACATCCATAACATTGAGGCTAAGAGATGCAAAGTAGATAGTGATAATACTACTTATTTGTGGCACTGTCGTCTAGGTCATATTGGTGTAAAGCGCATGAAGAAACTCCATTCTGATGGACTTTTGGAGTCTCTTGATTTTGAATCATTTGACACATGCGAACCATGCCTCATGGGCAAGATGATCAAAACCCCGTTCTCCGGAATGATGGAGCGAGCAACGGACTTGTTGGAAATCATACATACCGATGTATGCGGACCGATGAGTATTTCGACGCGCGGTGGATATCGCTATTTCCTCACTTTTACCGATGACTTAAGTAGATATGGGTATATCTATTTAATGAAACATAAATCTGAAACATTTGAAAAGTTCAAGGAATTTCAGAATGAAGTGGAGAACCATCATAACAGAAAGATTAAGTTTCTACGATCCGATCGTGGAGGTGAATATTTGAGTTATGATTTTCTCACGCATCTTAAAGCAAGTGGAATCGTTTCACAACTCACGCCACCCGGAACACCACAGCGCAATGGTGTGTCTGAATGCCGGAATCGAACCCTATTAGATATGGTACGATCCATGATGTCTCTTACTGATTTGCCGTTGTCATTTTGGGGTTATGCATTAAAAACCGCTGCATTCACTTTAAATAGGGCACCATCTAAATCCGTCGAGACGACACCGTATGAACTGTGGTTTGGTGCTAAACCTAAGTTGTCGTTTCTTAAAGTTTGGGGATGCGAAGCTTACGTCAAGAAGTTGATGCCGGACAAGCTCGAACCCAAAGCGGAGAAATGCGTCTTCATAGGATACCCTAAGGAAACTATTGGGTATACCTTCTATCACAGAACCGAAGGCAAAGTGTTTGTCACAAAGAACGGTTCCTTTCTTGAGAAGGAGTTTCTCTCGAAAGAAGTGAGTGGGAGGAAAGTAGAGCTAGACGAGGTTATTGAACCTTCTCTTGAATTGGAGAGTAGCGCAGCACCTGAAATTGTTCCAGTGCCGCCTGCACCAACAATAGAGGAAGCAAATGACAAGGATCATGAAGCTTCGGACGATGCTGCTACTGAACATCGCAGGTCGACAAGGTCGCGTGCCCCTCCTGAGTGGTACGGCAACCCTGTCTTGACTGTCTTGCTAGTAGAAGACAGTGAACCTACGAACTATGAGGAAGCGATGATGAGCCCAGACTCTGAGAAATGGCTAGAAGCCATGAAATCCGAATTGGGATCCATGAGCGAAAACCAAGTATGGACTTTGGTGGACCCTCCTAGCGACCGAAAGGCCGTTGAGTGCAAATGGATATTCAAGAAGAAAACGGACGCGGATGGTAATGTTACCGTCTATAAAGCACGGCTTGTCGCGAAAGGTTTTCGACAAGTTCAAGGTGTTGACTACAATGAGACTTTCTCTCCCGTAGCGATGTTTAAGTCCATTCGGATTTTATTAGCAATTGCTGCGTTTCATGATTATGAAATATGGCAGATGGATGTCAAGACTGCTTTCCTCAATGGCAACATTGATGAAGAGTTATATATGATGCAACCCGAAGGTTTTGTCGATCCTAAGGATGCTAGTAAAGTATGCAAACTTCAGCGTTCCATTTATGGACTGAAGCAAGCGTCTCGGAGTTGGAACCTTCGTTTTGATCAAGTGATCAAGAGCTTTGGATTTGTTCCAAATTGCTACGAAGCTTGTATCTACAAGAAAGTGAGTGGGAGCTCGGTGACGTTTCTGGTACTATATGTGGATGACATATTGATTATCGGAAATGACATCAACATGCTTAACGATGTGAAGAGTTATTTGAACAAGTGTTTTTCAATGAAAGACCTAGGTGAAGCTGCTTATATATTGGGCATCAAGATCTATAGAGATAGACAAAGACGCCTGATAGCTTTAAGCCAGAGTACATACCTAGACAAAGTTCTGAAAAGGTTCAGAATGGATAAGGCAAAGAAAGGTTCAGTGCCTATGTTGTCAGGTAAGATATTGAGCAAGGCTCAGTGTCCAGCTACGGTAAATGATAGGGAAGCTATGAGAAAGGTGCCTTATGCCTCGGCCATAGGTTCCATCATGTATGCCATGCTGTGTACTAGACCGGATGTGTCCAATGCTCTTAGTTTGACGAGCAGATATCAAAGTGATCCAGGAGTGGAACACTGGACAGCCGTGAAGAACATCCTAAAGTACCTAAATAGGACTAAAGAAATGTTCTTAGTCTATGGGGGTGATGAACAGCTTGTCGTAAAAGGTTACGTCGACGCTAGTTTTGACACCGACAAGGATGATTCCAAATCTCAGACAGGATACGTTTATATTTTGAATGGAGGAGCTGTGAGCTGGAGAAGCTGCAAGCAAAGCGTGATTGCGGGATCTACAGTGGAAGCGGAATACATGGCTGCTGCAGAAGCGTCAAGTGAAGGAGTTTGGATCAGAAACTTCATCACTGAGCTTGGCGTGGTTCCAAGTGCATTGGACCCACTGGAGATATTGTGTGACAACACTGGCGCCATAGCACTCGCTAAGGAACCAAGATATCATCCAAAGACCAAGCATATCAACCGCAAGTTTCATATAATCCGAGATTATATTACAGATGGAGATTTGAAGATTAGCAAAGTACATACATATCTGAATGTCGCAGATCCATTGACTAAACCTCTTCCACGTGTAAAACATGATCAGCACCTCAGTGCCATGGGTGTGAGATTGTTGCCAAATGTAAACTAGATTATTGACTCTAGTGCAAGTGGGAGACTGTTGGAATTATGCCCTAGAGGCAATAATAAAGATGTTATTATTATAATTCATGTTCATGATAAAGTTTATATTCCATGCTAAAATTGTATTAAGCGGAAACTTTAATACTTGTGTGGTTTGTGAACAACACCGTGTCCCTAGTACGCCTCTATGGACTAGCTCATTGATCAATGATGGTTAAGGTTTCCTAACCATAGACATGAGTTGTCAATTGATAATGAGATCATAACATTGGAGAATGATATGATGGACAAACCCAAACTAAGCAAAGCAATTAGATCGTTTCATCGTGTTCATCTTTGCGAAGCTTTTCCTATGTCAAATATTGTATTCCTTAGACCATGAGATAATACAACTCCCTGGTATCGGAAGAAAGCTTTGAGGTCATCAAACGTCATCCTAAGAGAGGGTGATCATAAAGGTGTCTCTCAAGTGATCGGAAAGTATCTGTTGGGTTGTATGTATTGAGATGGAATTTGTCCCTCCCAAGTCGGAGAGATATACTTCGGGCCCACTCGGTAATCGATATCAACACCGCTTGCAAGCATGTGGTTAAGGAGTTAATCACAAAGTGATATCGGATTACGGAACGAGTAAAGTACTTGCTGTGAACGAGATTGAACTAGGTATGACGGTACCGACGATCGAATCTCGGGCAAGTAAAATATCGCGAGACGAAGGGAATATATATATGGGATTGTTTGAATCCTGGCATCGTGGTTCATCCGATATGATCATCAATGAATGTGTGGGAGTCAATATGGGTGCCCAGACCCCGCTGTTGATTATTGATAGAAGATCATGTCTGCATATTCTCGAACCCGCAGGGTCACACACTTAACGTATCTCGACGCTAGGATAGATTGGATAATTGGTTTATGAATTTTTGTTCGGAGTCTCGGATGGGATCCGGGACATCACGAGAGGTTCCGGAGTGGTCCGGAGAATAAGATTCATATAAGGCAGTGCAGTTTTTGGAGTTCGGAATTGTTCCGGGTTAATCGGTATTGTACCGGAAGCTTCTAGAACCTTCTGGAAGGGGACCAACGTGGCCCCACCTTCCGGGAGGGGGTATGGGCCTATGAGGGAGTTTCCTGGCCGCATTGGGCCAGGGGCACAAGGCCCCATAGGGCCCAGCCGATCCTATAGGGTTTAAATCGTTTAAACTAGAGATAGGGTTTCTAGAAGAGGGGAGAGTCCTTGCCCCCCACTCCTCCCTCCCTTGGCCGCCGGCCCAAGGCTTGGAGGAGGGGAAAGGGCTGGCCGCCCCCCCTCTATAAATAGAGGGCTGGTGTGCCCCCTCCCCCCTACACCTTGCCTCCGACCCTAGTTGCCTTGCTACCTTCCTCTCTCCCTCCCGACTGTTTGTAGGCGAAGCCCTGCTGCAGAAATTCTCCACCATATACACCACGTCGTCGTGTTGTAGATCCAATCTATCTCTCCACCATACTTGCTGGTCCAAGGAAGGAGGAGACGTCGAGGTGCTGCACGTGTGCATCTCACGGAGGCACCGCCACTTGTGGTGCTAGATCGGATCGGATCGCGAGGAGGAGAAGCGAGTACGACTACGTCACCCACGTTCCGACGAACGTTCCGCTGTGCGAATCTTCAAGGGTATGAAGATCTAATCCAATCTCTCTCGTTGATTGCATCTCCTAGATTAGATCTTGGCTTTCCCTCTGTTCGCATCCGTAGAAAAATTTGATTTACGATGCCGCGAAACCCTTCAATCTTATATGTTGTCATCTTTTAGTGTATCGAGGCGCATCCTGGTAGATGTCGTGGAACAGATGGCATGGCAGATGACTATGGGCTATAACACCCCCGCCACTTTGAACCAGCAGTTGTCACTCATTTCAATTCAATAGAATTTATAGGCTAACTTCACAGATTAACACTAGTCTTTTTACCAATTTTGTTTTTACTTGCGCGTATCCAGTATCCACTTCCCGGTTAGCCACGCATCCTTAAATTGCTCTAGACCAAGTATGTTCTTTTTATATGACCTTTTGGAAAAGAAGTAATAACTTGTTGATATGGGTATCCTATAAATCCTATTAAGCCATGTGCTAGGATCTCACATGGGTGGCAAGGAAAAAAAGTTTTAGCTATGCACATTTTCTGACACAGTTATACCTGACGCCTTTTTTTATGTAACACCCTCCGAATCGGACCTATGCAAGTTTGAGCAAAATTCGCCAAACCCGCATAGAAACGATTCAAAGGTGCCCACCAGGCACTTTCGTGCGGGTGGAAAACGAAGTAATAACATTACACAACAGTCCTCGATGGGACCCACGGAACAGATACATATAACGGCGACTCAAAGAGTCAAGAATACAGATATTATATATAAAGATCCAAATCACCTTGAAAACGGTAGAACGTCCGACTACGGACAAGATGCAAATGGGGCTAAGAGCCCTGAAGAATAACCAATGGCGTCCATAACCCTGCCCAGGCCAAGCCGGAAGGGTAACCTTGCTAACGGCGTCGATCTCAAAACCTGCTTAACAAAAGGGGTGCCGACAGAGGGCAAAGCAGAAAACAAAGAAGGAGCGTCAGTACTGAGGCCAGTACACGGCGAGGCTAGAATTCGGCGGTCCTCGCCTACATAGGTATGGTGGACTGAGCGGCAGCGGCAGCATGCACTAAACAACCTATAGAGACTCGATACACCTGGCGGTTATCAGAGAGGGTGAGAATGACCTAACCGGATCCAACCTGAAGCTAACACCAAACAAACCCATCCTGGTGTTTCCCCCTCGAGACCAAACGAGGAAGTCAACCGAGGAACTCACACCGTTGGCAGTTTTATTTATTCAGTTATCGTTGCAGCATTTACTAGTCAGGTTTAAATAAGCATCCTGATAAAATAAGCAGTGGGTCATTTTAGTTATCCATTCCGTTATAGTGAAGCTGATTACTAATCATATCGGAAACAAGTCACTTTAAAACAGTAAACTTTAGTTATAGTTGTCTATGATCAGACACTGTGCTCCAAGTCGTCCATAACCGCGGACACGGCTTCTCGAAAAGATTAAACCCTGCAGGGGTGCACCAAAGTATCCACAGGCACTTCGACCCTTTTTGCCAGATCAGTTAACATACACCCATCGGTATGTCGGCGGGGCCTAAGTCACGACGTTCCCAGACACAAAGCAAGTACATGGGGGCCACCCCACCGAGTCGACACCCGCAACGGAGTCGGCCGGTCTCCGAAACGGTCTCAGGGTTTGGGTAATACGGCTGTGCACGACAGCAAATCCCCAATCGGGGACTGTCGGCACCGCGGAATCGTGTCCCGATCCTAAACAGTACAGTGTGCAGTACCTCGCACAATCGTAAATAAAGCAGTAAAGCATGGCATAAGTACAGGATAGTAATAAAGCCCCAAACTACTTTGTGGCCCCCAGTACAGTACTTTGAAATCAGGTAATTATCAATGGGGGGCCCATATCTCCCCACCTGTGGTTAGCGCGCTCGATCTCGGAACAGGTGTCAAGAACTCGGGTCCTACGGGACACAAGTGGGCGGTCGGAAACCAAATCTTACCTATCACCCACCGATGCCTCTGCTTAATTTAATTTTAGTTGTTAAACAGGAATTAAAGTGAAACAGTAATTAAAGCCATGATCATCTCCAACGTCAACATGCGGCAATTCTCCAACAATGGTGGTACTTGACGACAAGCAAAACACTTGAGCAAGCGACTACGACACGCGGGTCCAACTATCTACCAAACAACAGGTAATAGGATGTGTCCAAGGCTATATAAGGCTGCAAGGGATATCACGGGTACGAAATCTAGAGCATCGCAACACAGATAGCAAAGATCAACAGGAGGGAAATAAATACTAGGAAAGTAAGATAGGTAGAAAGGGGGAGATGCTCGCCTGAAAACATTGCCGAAGGCTCAACCGAAGATCGGGGCGAAGCTCGCATCAACTCAACGGCCTTATCCGCGAAGAAGCAAAACACTAAAAGAACATCGGATGCAATATTTAATACTACGGCAAAAGATCGGCATGATGCATGTATGATGTATGGCATGGCAAGGTGAGATGCAATTAGGTCATATTAAGCGGAACCGGGGTCCCGACATTTACTTAGATGGTTCAAGTTGTTTAGCTACCCGTAATTTAAATATAAAATAAAAAAAAAACATGGCAAGGGCGAGGTACAACAACATTAAATAAAATAGGGACAAACTATAGCAACATCCCACATATCCCATATGTTTATTTAACAGGTGTTGTGCAAATTACGACCAGCCCACATAATAAAAGATGCAAACAGATGTAGAATGGAATATGATGTTTTTCCTATTTTTCTATTCAGGTTCCATATATAACTTATTTTCAAAAGAGTTGTTGTTTAAATGATACAAAATAAAATAGACTTGCATAATAACTCAAAAGGAATAGACAGAGGGGAAGAAACGAATGGGCTGGATCTGACGTGCTAGACCGCGGTGGAGTGTTTCTCAATGTGCAAAACTGGGAATAGATATACGTGTATATATAGAGAAAAAGATGAGGATTTAAAAAGAAAGCTCAAGCTGAGATTTGAACTTGGGATCAATCGGTGTAGAAATTGGGGCTAGCCACTGGGTTAGTTGACTGTTATTATAAGAAAGGAAACACAGGTTGGAACGCTGTCGGGATGTTAACTAATGAACTGATGCAGGCCGCTGTTGTTATTCAGAGGCAGCACTGGTGCGCGCAGCCGACAGACAAAAATGATAAAAGTTGGAAGAATTTCAGAGGTAAAAAGGATTCGACCTTGCGCTGATGGAACAGGAAACCACCGAGGGGCGCTGCTATTTGTATAATGAGACGGGCAAACGAGTACTGAAGCAGCTGATGCCTCTATTGAAAAACACGCATGCGCGCAGACTGACGGTAGTGACAGTTTGCAGTGAAAAACAACAATTTTCTATGGATGATTACAAGCGACTCCAGGCACTAAATTGAGTGCGGTCCGGCGCGTTGGAAAACTGGAACAACCAGCTACAACATAGAGTGAACATAGTCGACAGAGTGGTGTTGTTTCCGAGGTGGCCTTGGCCGGAAGTGCACGGGAAAAACAGGGCGTGTCTGGTCACTGGCGGCAACGAGGTTGATGTCGGCGAGGCCCCGGCGACGAGACCAAAACAAGGCATAGCTGCACGCTCAGGAGCCTCGCGAGGCGCGAAATCGCGCACCCCGTTGTGTGTATGAACGCTTGCAGCACGAAGAACAGACGGCTGCAGGAGCATCACTACCTGAACTTGATTTCACGGCATCCACGACGTGATGTGCACGTAGTGGACATGAGCTGAAAGGTGGCTGCAAGACATGAACAAGATGGGAAGAGGAGAAATGGAAGGGGAGCTCACCGTGGGGCTCGCCACCAGCCGCTTTGGACGGAGCCGGTAGCGTGGGCGCGATGGAGATGGTGGCCGACGTCGGGTGCTGCAGGGTGCGCGACAACGAGGAAGAAGTCCAGGCCTTCGGCTGCAGTTCCAGCTGCTCGAGCAGGCTCCCCAGCGTCACGGCTTGCACCTGGACACGGTGGCATGGCTCCGGTGGCTTAGGGTCGTCGGCAGGTCCGGTAGACGGCTAGGACTTGGCCATGACGGCTTGGTGTGGAGAAGGAGCGGAGATGGGCTTCAGATCTCGATCCAGAGTGGTTGGGATGGAGGAAGAAGGTGACATCGCTGCTTGTTTGCTTTATGCAGAGAGGGGAGAGCGGGCACGCGAGGGGCATGAGGCTATCATCGCTCGCACGTGGTCGGATTCGCGAGAAGATCAACAGGACGGTGATGTGCCGGTCTCCAGCTGGTGTGGTCGAGCCAGGTAAGGCAAGGGGGTGCGCGATTGTAGCAGGCCAGAGGTGCAGACATGGTGTTTGGTCCGGTTCAGGTTCAAATAAGGAGGGGTCAGATCGATGTAGCTTGGCTTGGTCGAAGGGTGATATATGTGTGATAGTGTGTGTATGTGTGAGTGTACATGCACACACATATATGATTTGCTAGGAATAATTTACTAGCTTAGGATAGAATGGAACAAAAGATAGGATGTTTAGTTAGAAGATTTTGAACAAAATTCAAATAAAAACCAAAAACTCCAAAAGGTATTGAGTAGAAAGGATGACACGTGAAAGTGTTATTATTCCATGTGGTTCTAGAGATTAAAATAAATAAATAAAAGGGGCACATGTGTAACGATGGTGTAGAGATAGTGCAATACGCACTAGAAGTTGGATTGGTGGTAGAATTAGATGGAAACACATGTGGCATATGAATAAGAATTAAATCCAACAAAACAAATGGAACCCATATGTGCATGGTAGGAAATTAAGCAAGATCATTATGTCAAGAGGCCATATCATGTTCGTAGATAGAATGATTTGAAGAGACATGCCTCCAACTCAATTTGTATATTTGATAAAATATAAAATAGCAAGACTCAAGATCCAATTGACAGTATGATTCCAACAATTGACACCAACTAAAATATAATAGAGAGGGCAAAAAAAGAGGGAGGAAAACCAAGGCTCAAATTCAAATATCAAGAACCAAATACAAGTGAGATAATTTAAATGCAACAATTCAATTATATGTTCCATGCAAGGTGGCATGATGAATATGATGGTGATGCATGATGATGATGATGATCAAATGCAATGTGGCATGATGACATGAGCATGCGGTCATGATGATGCAATGCACAAAAACAACGCGATTTTCTAGTAGTGGTTTTTGCGGGATGCCACAATTCGACACCACTAACAATGGATCTCGCCCTCGAGATCCGCCTCATGGTACCGGAAGGAAGGTCGGCGGTCTGCATCTTCTCGCTTCATGTGGATCCTCGCGACACCACTAACAAGAGGTCGTTGTTCGTGATCGTCGAGAGAACACTCCGGAACAAAAGGTCGAAGGTAGAGGTATCAACAATAAAGCCACCTCTAACTCCGGTAGGAAGAGGGAACCGATGCATTCTCATCCACTTCAATGTACAAAAGCGAATAGAAGGGGTAGTCGGCATGGGGGCCAATCCATCACGCACCCAAACTATTACTCTGCACAATTAGTGGAAAAGCGTGCAACCATTCTCGGAATCAGACTGAAGATCTCGACAGGCGAGGTTCGGAATAAAGGAGGGATGCAGACTCTGCATCGAATCTGGCGTAGATGATGTTTATCCATTACTCCAACTTCTTCTTCTTCTCTGCCTTTAACTAATCTCTCTGTTTATCCACTTTCAGCCTCATCAATTTGTGAAGATTCACTAGATAGTCCAAAGTTTCTCCCACGCGGCTCTCATTGATAGTCTTTGCTCGGTTCTAACTGTAAATTTAGCTTATTTCCTCTAGCCGTTTCAACTCATGTGAACGGTTGTAATACTTTTCATCTCCATCTACATCATCCTTAACTTTGCTGTCCATTTTATATTCATGTCTCTCATACCTTCAAAAAACATTTCTTAAGTGCATCGAACCACTATGGATCCACCCACTCCACCATGGATCGTCAAAAACATGACACATGATCGTAACAAATAGCAGATCTTCGCAACGCTCCGGCTGAAACCAAATGGCCAGAAAAACATGGGTACACACGATCAAATACCTTCCGATTCAGCCATCTCCAGGCATTGTCATCCATGGGAGTTTGCCAGCGAAGCCTTCCGAAACACGCCGGTCCAGATCAGATCAATGAGGGCAAGCAACAAGAAGATTTTCATATTGGCTCTGAAGGAACCCTAGCATCGCCCGCCTTTATTCGCAAGACTCGCAGCCCCCACGCCGCCAGTCATCATCCAGCAGTAGAGGTGAACAATGGAGAGGCCGACACGCAGTTGGCTACAGAATCACCGGGGTGACCGGGGTCACCGCCAGAACCCGCGACCGAATCCCTCGATGGACCAATCTTGAGTCGACTTGCAAGCTCGCGGTGGAGATGGAACGAGCTGACACAGTGCACCGTGTCTGCGTCACCGGCCCGTGAGCCTACAGCTCCACTTTCTTGGACGGTGACGAGACCGGCATGTCTGGTGATAGTGTTACCATGTCGTCGAAGACATCTGCGGAACAGACTGTCCATGGATGGATTTCTCAGCCTAAGTGGCCTCATGACATGGCGAAGAAATAGGACATGAAACATCATAACACACTTTGGACTTAGCCATGTCTATAACGCATGACCGCTCATATCCCTGTAACTCAGCATTCTCAACTGAGATAAGACTCACAACGGCAACTGATGTGGTGGCAGAAAATAGTCTTGAAAGACTTGTCACGGCAAGGTCGACGACAGCATTCTGCCGTGGAGAAAAATCAAATGGTACTGATGTACCAAAGTGTAAAACCCCTCCAACACGAAGGGGAAAAACCACGGGCGCCAGCCAGCAAACTCTTCACTATTTTCGATGGGTGTTTACAAACGCCGTGGGTTATCAAAGATGCGATAAACCATAGCCGCTGGCTTACATGATGTATATATAGATGGTGGCAACGATACATACCGCGGGAGGGGGGGCTACCACCCCCTGCACCCCCTAGGCGTCCCCGGTTGGGAAACGGTATGGGCTAACTTCGGCCCAAGCCTCCCGACGACGGGCCTGACTCCGCTCCATCCGAAGTTAGCCTTTCTTCAGTGCACCAATACTTGAATTTGGATCACAATAAAACACTTACCAGTCTTTGAAGTTTGAAGTTTACTATTTGATGAAACTAGTGATGATATTGGAACATGGAAATAACCAAAACTAATAGACGACAATTGATTCCCACTGACTGTATTTTGTTTCCCCGCCTGAAATTCTTGACCTACCGAATGATGATGATTCTGTATTAGTATGGGACTTCTGAATATTTTGGTCCAACCCTTGTTATTTATGTTTCTCCTCCTCTTGAGGCTTATCATCATGTGCACCATGTGACGGATCAGACATAACAACATCTGAGGGAACCGAGCTCTATTCCCCCTCAACTTCAAAAGTAATTCCGAAACCCTCGCCATCGTACATGTCGCATGTTCCTCTAGGAATATAATTAATACTAGACACTTGTACAAGCATCCGAACAACATGGTTCTTCCTTGTATAGACCATATCAATTTCTTTCGCTTCCCCTACAAGCGAACCAACTGCAAATAGAGCCAAATAGTCACGCCTTCAATTTGTAAGGACACCCTCTAACTTTAATCCATGTTTCTTCCAAATGATATTTATCCACCGGAGCGGCCATTCACTCCTCAATATGTAGGAAAGAATCCCCTATCGGAATATCTAGTACCTTATCAGGTCTATTGAGATCAGCCTTTGTAGGGAAAAGAGCATGTATGAATTTTACCCTATTGGTGACAGAACCCATTGATGATGCCTGGCACTAATCATTCAAGTTCCTAATGATATGCTGAGCAGTCATCATCAGTCCCAACACCATGATCCTTCCCACCTTGTCGCTATTGTGCTTAAATTTCAAATCATCTGAAGCCGGTACCTCATGGAACATGAGTTCAGAACGATAGAAGCCATAAACAATGGCCATGGGTTTAGTCATGGAATGTAGGGGGCAATCTTTAGCCTCATGTGTTGCCCCCTCACAGTATATGCAAAGCATCGTTGTGCAATCCTCAGCGAAGTGTCCAGAAATCACACAACGAAAGCAAATGGTTTATCAATCTTCTTCTCCCCTTTATTTGAAGCACGGCCACATTCTCGACCTCTGACTGTGTAGTGACCGCAACAATCACCAGCGACCCAGCCTGCACACTACCAGCAGTTGAAAGTTGGTGCAGTTTTATGAAGGTTAACTTGTGGTGCCATGGCCAACGAACCTGTCTGATCACCCTCAAAAGATGTAGGGGATTTAGGAAAATGACCTTTTGAGGGACGATTACGGCCTCTATATCCTCCTTTGTACCCTCTGTTATCGAAAGGTTGCTGGCGCTAAACCGTTCTAGCCTGATTTCCTTGAATAACCCTGGTTGCCTTCATAATTGTAACATCTCAGCATTTAGGAACTAACGAAGGGTAGATTTAGGAATATGGAATGTTGCATCCATTCATCTGTGAAAATGTGGGTAAATTTTTTGCCAAATAAAAACCTTAAGTGATCAAGGTTTAATTCTTACTTCGAGATTTGGTTTAGTCTTAAAGGAGGATTATATAGACTTTGATATGATCTTTAAGGAATTATGTGTTTTAAAATGAATTTGAATTTTAAACTTGAGTGTTTGATTTATAATTCAAATAAATTAGGGATAAATTTTGAATCTTAATTTAATTAAGAAATAAATATTACAACTTAAATTCTATCCAAAGAAAAACAATAATGAATATGAAACTTATTTCATATCATCAATATATAATCAAGTTAAAAATTATAACTTATTGAAATCATCCACACAATTCACAAAAGTAAATATATAAAGAATAAGAATATTCTTTATTAATAATAAGGTAATCTTTATTACAGAAGAATAAAATGAAGATTACAAAATAATAAAAAGAAAATTACAAAAATATGAAGAAGATTACATTAGACTATTTACTAACTATTCTATAAAAGAAAACCTAATCTAAAATCTTCATCTTTATATCTGTACCTACAAAACAAAAAGAATATATATAGAGAAACAAAAGGTTAGAGTTAGTATTATTTTCTCTCAGACATGTCAGTGAAGTGCACTAGACAAATTCATCATTGAGAAATTTATAAAAAGGGGCAAGTTTCACCAATATGAAAGAATCCATCTTTCATAAGTTTAAAGCCAGAAGTCGAATGACAGCAAAGAGGGGCAAATCCACCAGCCAAGTGAAAGTAACCAGATAATAGTGAGTTTCAAAATTCTGAACCTATCCACAAGTGCACAGCAAGCACACAGGCAGGACACACACCAACATGCATGTGGTGTGTTGTCAACCTCACAGCACAACCCCAATCTCACAAAACCACAAGCACAACCGTGGAGAGGCACTAGTGCATCTCTCCACTGCTTGCCCACAAGAACAACCAGCTTAGATAGCATCTTACCAAGCACAACAGCCAAACCAAACCACCCAAGATCAACCAAACATCACCAGGATGGTGACATAAGGAGGGGGAAGGATCAGGTGGACAATAAGGCCAAGTCCAGGAGCTAGGTGGAGCAGGCTAGCTCAAGAGAAAGCACATGAGTCCAACAGAACCAGATCCATATCATCACCAACTTACTCCACAACCATCAGAGTTTGTGGTGAGTTTCATAAAACCTTCACATGATCTAATCATATCATCTAGAGAGAAGCATGTGTTGTTTTATAAAACAAACCCTCAGAAAGCATCCAAGTGGGGGTGAATCCATCATAGGGATTTTAAACTCTAAAAGCAAACAGCAAAGTACCAGGATCCAGCCAGATCTCAGAGCAACATCCTTTCTCTGGTTATGAAACTATATAATACAGTTCAAGCATAAATATAGTTATGATCTAATTTCTAGGCACACCCCTAAAGGCAGGGTAGCACCTTAGAAACAAACTTTTGGATCCATAGAATGATAAAGCTTACTATCACTTTTCTTCAAGTTTTGATTCAAGACAATAGCTGGTACCACCACCAGGACTCTCTATATGAATCAATTAGATAAGATCTTAATCCCTAAGCCTGAGACCAACATCATTGGTCTTAGGGAATTCAGAAAAGAACATTTCCATTTATCTTTCAAAGCCAAGTTTGTCTTAAGCATAATCTGGCCAAATCAATGGATTAGAACCAAACTTGTGTGCCATACCATGATGGTGTCACAAGAACAATTCTATATGAGACAGGATAAACATTTAATCATCACAAATTCAGACAATCAACTTACTAATCATTTTCCTGTTAACACATGAATCATAACTAGGATATGCCTATTTTAAACTACACTGTTGATGATCTCAAACCACATATTAATTCCCAACCAACAGCACTAAGACAGTGGTTTCATCCTATCATAATCAGGACCATAAATCAAATAACAGTGAAAAGTTATCAAGTCATTGGCTTTACCAAGCATGTTTCCCAAGCATCTATATCATCTGAATCAGATGCAATCCAAGCATAAAATCATCTAATAAGCCACCAGAAACATTATAAACCATATTAAGCAACAAGCGTCAGGCCAATAACCACTTAGCATGTTTACAATTCATCCAATCATGATCCAATTATCCAATATATGATCAATCACAGGATAGGAACCCTAAATGGATAAATCATCCTAATCAAAACCAGATAGTAGTTAGCGAGGTCACTTCCAGCATCTAGAATCGAATCAGCAAGCACAAAGAGCACCAGGGAAGAAGAATCGAACTCACTGTAGGTCCTCGTTGAAGACTAGAAGAGGAAGCAGAGGGGCTGACGACCATGGCGGCACGGGGAGCACCCCAGAAGGGGCGCTGCAACCCGCACGGCGCCACGACAGCGACCCTGATCACGCCTGGAGGTGCAAAGCATCATCTCGACACATGACGGCCACGGCAGCACCTGGATCCATGCCAACTCCCAAACCGAGGGTTCAAGACGACATCGATCCATTGCAGGAGAGCCCCAGGCTCGAATCCAATTGGATAGAATGAACGGGCATCGTCGACAACCCCTGTTGCACCACGGCGGTGCCCAGAATGGCCTACGGCAGCAGGAATCATCGGTGGCGGCATCACCGGCCACAGGGTCGATGTTGGAGGAGGAGAGGATGAACTCGAGGGAGAGAGAGAGGCAGTGAGGAGTGGGCCGAGTTGGGCCAGACCCTTCGGGGCGGTTCTTGTGTCTGTGACTAATGGGCTACTAGGTCGCAATAAGTATAACTAGCCTAGAAATCTTTTCAGGCCTGTTTTAATAAACAGGAAAAGACCAAAATACCCCTAGACTTAATTAAATACTAGAAAATAAAATAAAAGTCCAAAAATTGTAAATAAAATATTTTTGGATTCACAATAATCCACACTATCCAAATAAATTAATAAGTAAAATTTTAGACATTTAAATTTTATTAAGAATTTTGTAAATTATATATTCCTTATGGAATTTTACAAAATTATTGAAAGGTGATAAAAATAAATAAAAAACACTTTCATTATATATTAATATTATAGTATTTTTGAAAAATACTAAATAAATATTTAATATTTTTTTGATATTTAAGTGATAATTCCTAAAAGAATTATTAAAGTCAAATAAAAGGGAAATGAAATAATATAAAATTCAAAATATGTTATAAATTTTAAAAAGTAATATTTATAAATCCTTTATTATTAAAAAAACCTTTTTAAATAATGGGGTAAATGCATGTCAAGTTAAAATGATGCATTACATTATTGCATAATCATTTTTGCTTCTTTAAATATTGTCCTTACCGGGCAATAATGATGTTTTTGTAGAACTAGAAGCTCAAGGTCTAGTGCAAGCATCATACTTCACTACCTTGCCATCACAAGGAAAGTTCATCACTTGCTCATGTCCTTTGAAGAGTCCTTATCAAAATATTTGCAATTTGTGTGTTATTATATATACTATAAAAGAAAGAAAATATTAATTTCACAAATAAAGAAATCATAGATATCATCCTAAGTGGTGATATAATGGAGCAATAGAACTTAGGGTTCTATTTGCAACAATAATGATCAAGTAGGGACTTAATAACCCCTGACACCAGTGATTCTAGCGCCGTATATTACACGTTAGCCATGAGATTTGGAATGGGACGAGAAGTCAGCTGTATCTTCTTCCTCTCGCATGAAGCCGGATGTGCAGGTCGTGGATGTTATCACTCGTAGTGTGCATATTAATTGGTAATTCGTAGAGGATATGCAGCATATGGGTGGGAACCCTCATCGTCCCATGATAGTTTTGGCATCTAACGGTTTGTACAAACCATTGCTGTAATTCATTATGTGGGCATGGTGTACACCAAGGAGGAATGCGAGGTCGCGAAGTGGGAAGTGGTTGGCTTGGACCAACTACTGGGCCCCACATCATGGAATTGTGGATGGGAAGTACGCCCGGTTGTGCAACAAGGAGTTGATCTCTCATGGGTAAAGTAACGCACCTCTGCAGAGTGTAAGAATTGTAACTTGTTACTCCCTGTTCCGGGAAGGAGCTACGAACGCGGCAGGAAAGGAACTCCATGAAAGTTCTGGTCAACCTGTGAAGGCTGATTGTCATAGTTTTTTTTTGAATAAAATTAATCTTTGAAGAAAGATTTACAAAAACTGCATATTGCCAAGGATTTATAATCCGAGGTGGTAGTTAGAGCATCAAACTTCCCACCTTGCATATAATGAACTTGTTGGGTAACGCTGTTACTCATTCTTTCCTTTGATCCCTTGCTTAGACTTTGAGGAACCCGAAGACGTGCATGTATGCAGCCGAATGTCAAGGAGATGTGTTCTACGAGGAACCCGATCTGTCCGGAGGAGTTGAAGGAGTGGATTACGAAATCCGCTATGGTGTCGAGGATAACGAGTCCAACTAAGTACCCCTAGTTAGTAGTAACCAACGGAGCTGAGCAGCATGAACTCTATAGAATAGGCTCCGAGCTCAACTCCTAGTCGGAGTTGTTACTTTTAAATTCCGCTGAAACACTTTATATTTTGGTTTGTAAGTTGAACCTTTTGAAGTCTTGAACTTCTGGTATTGTAATAATAATAATGTGTGAATGTTTGTAATATGTACCCGCAATGTTTCTGTTGTACCACTCCGAGGGATGTGATATTTATGGAACGGTGTTCTGTGACTGTCATGTCCACAACTATAGTGTACTACACATGCAGTGGTATGCTGGGTCACCGCCGTTGGTATTAGAGAAAATTGCTTTGACCTTAGGTTGGAAACCTAGTAAAGGGTATTACCTGTAGGAAAAGTTAGCAACGATAAAGAATTCTCTAAAAGTAATATAATGGGTATTCAAATGAGAATATTTTGTTATATATTTTAGTGCGATAATTCTTTGTTATGATGCAATATGTCATTGATACTACTAATAAAAAAAAAATTCTGATATACAGAGATATGGCACCAAAGTTTCCAAAACAGACTTTGGTAAGGAAAGAGGAGACTCTTGATGATTATCAAGGATCATTCACAGACCAACTTCGTCAACTTTTAAAGCTCTTTAGTTGTCCAATAGAATTCCAGTGAACACTATCACTTACCTTGATGGTCGGATGTTATCCAAGTATCGTGTGAGTATCCAACTTCCAGAGAAGCTTGGATTATATCACGATCTACCTATAGGAGAAGGTAGGAGTCACTTAGCAGCATATCATATTGCTATTGTGGAGGCGATAGCTAATATCTGGGAGCAGAAAACCAAGGATCTAGAAGGTAGCACATTCTCTGTGATACCTCATGATTCTATAGACTCGGAGCCTATACCGGATCATCTTACTTTGGTTAAGAAGTATCCTAAGTTATCTTCCAAGTTTATGGATAGATATCGAACACTCGTTGTGTCTTTTTATAAGACCCATCAAGTGATTGTTAAAGACAAAAATGATATGTTAGAGGATCTAACTGATCCAGAAAGAAGGAAGCAGTTAGCATTACAGTTGGAAAAAGAAGCAAGTAGTAGTGCAACACCTATCTTTAAGGATATACCTATAGATCCTGAATCTTTTATACCATATCCTTATTCACCAAGACCTGAACCTATACATGATCCTACTATGGATATGAGGTATGCAGTACCACATGGCTCAGAGGATGGTTTGACTCAGAACTTCCTATTGAGAATTCGGATGGTTGGAGAATGAGATCATTGCGGTGACCCAGCATACCACTGGATGTGTAGTACACTATAGTCGTGGACATGACACTCACAGAACACCGTTTCGTAAATATCACATCCCTTAGAGTGGTACAACAGAAACATTGCGGGTCCATATTACAAACATTCACACATTATTTTTACAATACCAAAAGTTCAAGACTTCAAAAGGTTCAACTTACAAACCAAATTATAAAGTGTTTTAGCGGAATTTAAAAGTAACAACTCCGACTAGGAGTTGAGCTCAGCAGCCTATTCTATAGAGTTCATGCTGCTCGGCTCCGTTGGTTACTACTAACTAAGAATACTTAGTTGGATTCGTTATCATCGACACCGTAGCGGATCTCGTAATCCACTCCTTCAACTCCTCCGGGCAGATCGGGTTCCTCGTAGAACACATCTTCTTGGCATTCGTCTGCATACATTGGCACGTCTTAGGGATCCTTAGAGTCTAAGCAAGGGATCAAAGGAAAGAATGCGTAACAGCGTTACCCAACAAGTTCATTATATGCAAGGTGGGAAGTTTGATGCTCTAACTGCCACCTCGGATTATAAATCCTTGGCACTATGCAGTTTTTGTAAATCTTTCATCAAAGATTGATTTTATTCTGAAAAACTATGACAATCAGCCTTCACAGGTTGACTAGAACTTTCATGGAGTTCCTTTCCTGCCGTGTTCATAGATCCTTCCCGGAACAGGGAGTAACAAGTTACAATTCTTACACTCTGCAGAGGTGCGTTACTTTACCCATGAGAGATCAACTCCTTGTTGCACAACCAGGCGTATTTTCATGTCCACAATTCTATGATGTGGGGCCCAGTAGTTGGTCCAAGCCAATCACTGCCCTCTTCGCGACCCCGCATGCCTCATTGGTGTACACCATGCCCACATAATGAATTACGGCAATGGTTTGTACAAACCGTTAGATGCCAAAACTATCATGGGATGATGAGGGTACCCACCCATATGTTGCATATCCTCTACGAATTACCAATTAATATTCATGCTACAAGGATAACAGCCATGACCTGCACATCCGACTTCATGCGAGAGAAAGAAGATACAACTGACTTCTCTGTCCTATTCCAAATCTCATGGCTAACGCGTAATATACGACGCTAGAATCACTGATGTCAGGGGTTATTAAGTCCTTACTTGATCATCATTGTTGCAATTAGAACTCTAAGTTCTATTGCTTCATTATATCACCACTTAGGATGATACCTATAATTTCTTTATTTGTGAAAATATTATTTTCTTTCTTTCTTAGTATATATGATAACACACAATTTTGCAAATACTTTAATAAAGACTCTTCAAAAGGACATGAGCAAGTGATGAACTTGCCTTGTGATGGCAAGGTAGTGAAGTCTGATGCTTGCACTGGACTTTGAGCTTCTAGTTCTACAAAAACATCATTATTGCCCGGTAAGGACAATATTTAAAGAAGCAAAATGATTATGCAAGTAATGTAATGCATTATTTAATTTTATATGCATTTATCCCAAAAAGTTCCTTTTTAGTAATAAAGGATTTATAAATATTATCTTTTAATATTTATAACATATATTGAATTATTTTATTTTATTTCCCTTTTATTTGACTTTTATTGATTTAATAATTCTTTTTGGAAATATTAATTAAACATTAAAAATTGTGATTAAATATTTATTTAGTATTTTTCAAAAATACTACAATATTAATACATAATGAAAGTGAATTTTAATTAATTTTATCACCTTTCAATAATTTTGTAAAATTCTATAAGGAATATAAAATTTACAAAATTCCTAATAAAATTTAAATGTCTAAAATTTTATATTTTAATTTATTTGGGTAGTTTGGATTTTTGTGAATCCAAAAATATTTTATTTATAATTTTTGGACTTTTAATTTAATTTCTATAATTTTATTTATTCCAGGGGTATTTTGGTCTTTTCCTTTTTATTAAAATAGGCCTGAAAGAATTTCTGGGCTATTTATACTTATTGGGCCCTAGTAGCCCATTAGTCATGGACAAAATAACCACCCCAAAGGGTCTAGCCTAGCTCGGCACACTCCTCATTGCCGCTCTCTCTCTCTCTCTCTCTCTCTCTCTCTCTCTCTCTCTCTCTCTCTCTCTCTCTCTCTCTCTCTCGAGTTCATCCTCTCCTCTTATGGCCCCGACCCCATGGTCGGCGATGCCGCCACCGGCGACTCCCACCGCCGTAGGTCGTTCTGGTCGCCGCCGTGGTGCAATTGGGGGTTGTCGACGACGCCCGTTCGTTCTATCCAATTGGATTTGAGCCTAGGGCTCTCCTGCAATGGATCGATGTCGTCCCGAACCCTAGGGTTTGGGGGTTGGCATGGATCCAGGTGCTTGTCGTGGTCGTCGTGTGTCGAGGTGATGCTCTGCACCTCCAGGCGTGATTAGGGTCGCTGTCGTGGCGTCGTGCGGGTTGCAGCGCCCCCTTTGGGGTGCTCCACGTGCCGCCATGGTCGTCGGCCCCTCTGCTTCCTCTTCTAGTCTTCAGCGAGGACCTACAGTGAGTTCGATTCTTCTTCCCTGGTGCTCTCTGTGCTTGCTGATTCGATTCTAGATGCTGGAAGTGACCTCTCTAGTTACTATCTGGTTTTGATTAGGATGATTTATCCATTTAGGGTTCTTATCCTGTGATTGATCATATACTGGATAATTGGATCATGTTTGGATGAATTGTAAACATGCTAAGTGGTTATTGGCCTGAGGCTTGTTGCTTAAGATGATTTGTAATGTTTCTGGTGGCTTATTAGATGATTTTATGCTTGGATTGCATCTGATTCAAATGATATAGTTGCTTGGGAAACATGCTTGGTAAAGCCAATGAATTGATAACTTTCCACTTTTATTTGATTTATGGTCATGATTATGATAGGATGAAACCACTGTCTTAGTGTTGTTGGCTTGGGAATTAACATGTTGCCGTGGCCATCATGTGTCGAGGTGATGCTTTGCACCTCCAAGCATGATCAAGGTCGCTGTCGTGGCGCCGTGCGGGTTGCAGCGCCCCTTCTGGGGTGCTCCCTGTGCCGCCATGGTCGTCGGCCCCTCTGCTTCCTCTTCTAGTCTTCAGCGAGGACCTACAGTGAGTTCGATTCTTCTTCCCTAGTGCTCTCTGTGCTTGCTGATTCGATTCTAGATGCTGGAAGTGACCTCTCTAATTACTATCTGGTTTTGATTAGGATGATTTATCCATTTAGGGTTCTTATCCTGTGATTGATCATATACTGGATAATTGGATCATGTTTGGATGAATTGTAAACATGCTAAGTGGTTATTGGCCTGAGGCTTGTTGCTTAAGATGATTTATAATGTTTCTGGTGGCTTATTAGATGATTTTATGCTTGGATTGCATCTGATTCAGATGATATAGTTGCTTGGGAAACATGCTTGGTAAAGCCAATGAAACCACTGTCTTAGTGCTATTGGCTTGGGAATTAACATGTGGTTTGAGATCATCATGATCTCAAATAGTGTAGTTAACATAGGATATCCTAGTTATGATTCATGTGTTAACAGGAAAATGATTAGTAAGTTGATTGTCTGAATTTGTGATGATTAAATGTCTATCCTGTCTCATATAGAATTGTTCTTGTGACACCATCATGGTATGGCACACAAGTTTGGTTCTAATCCATTGATTTGGCCAGATTATGCTTAAGACAAACTTGGCTTTGAAAGATAATTGGAAATGTTCTTTTCTGAATTCCCTAAGACCAATGATGTTGGTCTGAGGCTTAGGGATTCAGACCTTATCTAATTGATTCATATAGATAGTCCTGGTGGTACCAGCTATTGTCTTTGAATCAAAACTTGAAGAAAAGTGATAGTAAGCTTTATCATTCTATGGATCCAAAAGATTTGTTTCTAAGGTGCTACCCTGCCTTTAGGGGTGTGCCTAGAAATTAGATCATAACTATATTTATGCTTGAACTGTATTATATAGTTTCATAACCAGAGAAAGGATGTTGCTCTGAGCTCTGGCTGGATCCTGGTACTTTGCTGTTTGCCTTTAGAGTTTAAAATCCCTATGATGGATTCACCCCCACTTGGGTGCTTTCTGAGGGTTTGTTTTATAAAACAACACATGCTTCTCTCTAGATGATATGATTAGATCATGTGAAGGTTTTATGAAACTCACCACAGACTCTAATGGTTGTGGAGTAAGTTGGTGATGATATGGATCTGGTTCTGTTGGACTCCTGTGCTTGCTCTTGAGCTAGCCTGCTCCACCTAGCTCCTGGACTTGGCCTTGTTGTCCACCTGATCCTTCCCCCTCCTTATGTCACCATCCTGGTGATGTTTGGTTGATCTTGGGTGGTTTGGTTTGGCTGTTATGCTTGGTAAGATGCTATCTAAGCTGGTTGTTCTTGTGGGCAAGCAATGGAGAGATGCACTAGTGCCTCTCCATGGCTGTGCTTGTGGTTTTGTGAGATTAGGGTTGTGCTGTGAGGTTGACAACACACCACATGCATGTTGGTGTGTGTCCTGCGTGTGTGCTTGCTGTGCACTTGTGGATAGGTTCAGAATTTTGAAACTTACTATTATCTGGTTACTTTCACCTGGCTGGTGGATTTGCCCCTCTTGGTTGTCATTCGACTTCTGGCTTTAAACTTATGAAAGATGGATTCTTTCATATTGGTTAAACTTGTCCCTTTTTATAAATTTCTCAATGATGAATTTGTCTAGTGCACTTCACTGACATGTCTGAGAGAAAATAATACTAACTCTAACCTTTTGTTTCTCTATATATATTCTTTTTGTTTTGTAGGTACAGATATAAAGATGAAGATTTTAGATTAGGTTTTCTTTTATAGAATAGTTAGTAAATAGTCCAAAGTAATCTTCTTCATATTTTTGTAATTTTCTTTTTATTATTTTGTAATCTTCATTTTATTCTTCTATAATAAAGATTACCTTATTATTAATAAAGAATATTCTTATTCTTTATATATTTACTTTTGTGAATTGTGTGGATGATTTCAATAAGTTATAATTTTGTAACTTGATTATATATTGATGATATGAAATAAGTTTCATATTCATTATTGTTTTTCTTTGGATAGAATTTAAGTTGTAATATTCATTTCTTCATTAAATTAAGATTCAAAATTTATCCCTAATTTATTTGAATTATAAATCAAACACTCAAGTTTAAAATTCAAATTCATTTTAAAACACATAATTCCTTAAAGATCATATCAAAGTCTATAGCGACCCTCCTTTAAGACTAAACCTAATCTCGAAGTAAGAAAGAAACATTGATCACTTAAGGTTTTTATTTGGCGAAAATTTTACCCACATTTTCATAGATGAATGGATGCAACATTCTGTATTCCTAAATCTACCCTTCGTTATTTCCTAAATGCTGGGATGTTACAATCATATGATGGATCTCATGAACACCAGATGTCCACAGATGGTTCTGATAGAAATGTTGGACAATCTAGTTGGATGGGTGCAAGAATGAACCCTAATAATCGTAGTAGAAATACCATGTCAATAGATAATCAGGATGAAGAAGAAGATCCTGAAGAGAGAGTGTTTGAATCATCAACATCTTCTCAAAACCTAGGGAATATACATTATCCAGTATTTAATTATCTTGCCCAAGAGAGCACCTGGGAATCAGCACGATCTGCGTATCCTGTTGAAAACTCACGAAATGAAGCTCAGGAGATGCAGACGGGAGATAATGTTGAATATGTTTCTGAAGACTTTTCAGCTGAGCTGGAGGGAGTCCATGCGCTTAGGTTGAGTAATGACTCAAGTACTGACACTTCAGATACAGAGTATGTTCCTTTTGGAAGACCATATGTTCCACAAACTGTGCGACGAACAACACGTCATCACGGTTGGACATCAGGCATGTACGACGAGCGTAGTTATTACTAGAAGGAAGCAATTAGTTAGTGATATCAAGTACCGTGTATTGTACCCCAAGAAATAAAATAGTTAGATGAGTAAAGTAGTTATGTGATTATACCCATATGATATATGTTGTAATGACTGTATTATTATGATAGTATGTATCGTATGTGAAATGCATATTTGGATTTTTTTGGATCTTCATTGTGTGACTAGTTCTGTGCGTAAAGTCGACCTCAGAACACATGTGCATGATGTAATTATGAGTATTCGCTTTATGTTGCAGGACTAGAGGGTCATGGATACGGGTGTAGAATTGGAAACTGAGCAGCAGCGGATGGAGCGAGAGGCCAAGGAGACGACCGATGCAGATGTAGCAAATCAAGGAGCATTACCACCACCACCACCAATGAGGCCGTTAATGGAGCAGAATTTTATGCAATGCATGCAAATGATGCAAGAGACCCATAACAAGTTTATGGAAGAGTTGCTGGGACGAGCAAATCAGAGGGAACCTGAAGGTGGAGTAGTGAGTCTATCTGATTTCTAGAATCCAAGACCGTTACCTTTTGCATCAGCTCCTGAACCAATGGATGCAGAGGATCGGTTAGCAGATACTGAAAGGAAGCTAAAAACTGTAGGTTGCAATGATGAGTAAAAATTGAGGTATGCAACTCATCTTCTGACTGGACCTGCAGCATCATGGTGGGAAAATCAGTTAGCAATGCAACCACCAGGAAGGGAGTTTACCTGGGAAGAGTTCAAGCAGATATTCCGTGAATATCATGTTCCGGAAAGTGTTATGGAGTTGAAGCGGAGAGAATTTGAGGAGCTTCAGCAAGGTTATACTAGTGTCATGAAGTACATCCGGGACTTTAGTCAACTGTCTCGCTATGCTGAGGAGGATGTCAACACTGAAGAGAAGCGGAAGAAGCGTTTCCTACGTGGATTAAATCCATTTGTGAAGATGCAACTAAGGTTAGACAACAAACAAACTTATCATCAGTTGTTAGATGCAGCCATTACTTTTGAAGATGATTATAAGAATGTCCAAGAGGACCGAAGGAAGAGAACCGAGAAGTAAACCAAGAGAATTCAGGCAAGCAAACCTAAACCCAACCTGGAGTTCAAACCTCGGAATAGGATTTATGGCAACAATAACAATAACAATAACAATAACAATAAAAATAACAAGGGCAGTGGTGTAAATCAATCCAATCCGAGAAGGAATGTTATTTGTAACAATTGTGGAATTACAAGGCATTTCCAGAGGGAATGCAAAAAGCCTGTAGTGATTTGTTATGGTTGTGGTCAGAAGGGGCATATCAAGCCCGATTGTCCGAGCAAACCACCAGGAGGTTGGCCTACCAAGGGAGGAGGACAAGCCCGTGGAGGAAATGGACATCCCAGTAAAGGAGGAAATAATGGCAAGAATAACAATGGCAAGAGGAACCGACCTACTGGGAAACTGAACTGTGCAACCCTCTAGGAGGTGGATAATTCGTAGCATGCAGGGATAGGTACGCTCAATATCCTTACCAATCCCGGCAAAGTTCTATTTGATACTGGTGCAACTACTTCATTCATTTCTGAAGAATTTTGTGATAAGTTCGGGATTAGAAGGGCAACGTTAGAAAGTCCTATGACTGTAGTTACGGCAGGAGGGAATGTGATTGTACACCACATAAAACAAGATCAGGCTATATCGATCTGTGGTTGTACATATTTTGCAGACCTTTATGTGATTCCTTTGAAGGGAATTGCAGTAGTGCCGGGGATGGATTGGATGATGGAACACGAAGCTCAGATAAATTGTGAGGAGAAAACTGTCTCAATCAAAACTCCAAGTGGAGCAAGGATAGTTTACCAAGAAGATAAGCACAGTCATATCATGGTGGATCTGCAGTTGAACTCAATGAAAGATGTCAAACTGGAGGAGATTCCTGTATTAAATGAATTTCAAGATGTTTTTCCAGCGGAGCTACCAGGAATGCCAACAGACCGGGAGATAGAGTTTACTATTGACCTAATTCCGGGTACAACACCAATAGCTCAAGCACCCTATAAGATGGGACCCAAAGAGTTGAAAGAACTCAAAGAGCAAATTGATGAGTTATCCAAAAAAGGATTTATCCAGGAAAGTGTATCCCCATGGGGAACACCAGTAATCTTTGTGGATAAGAGAGATGGTGGAAGAAGAATGTGTGGTGATTATAGAAACCTAAACAACGTTACTATCAAGAATAAGTATCCTTTACCAAGAATTCAAGATTTGTTTGATCAAGTGAAAGGAGCTGGAGTATTTTCAAAGATCGATTTAAGATCTGGATACCATCAAATAAAAACCAAACCAGAAGATGTTCCAAAAAACAACATTTGTCTCAAGATATGGACACCATGAGTATCTGGTAGTACCATTTGGTTTGACCAATGCACCAGCAATATTCATAAATCTGATGAACAAGATCTTTATGCCGTATTTGGACAAGTTCGTCATAGTCTTTATTGATGATATTCTGATATATTCCAAGGATAAGGAAGAGCATGTTGATCATTTGAGAATAGCATTGCAGACTCTAAGAGAACACGAACTTTATGCTAAGTTCAGTAAATGTGAATTTTGGCTTGATGAGGTAGAATTCCTCGGTCATGTGATCAGTAAGGATGGAATTGCTATGAATCCATCTAAAGTTCAGTCGGTACTAGAGTGGACTGCACCGACCAATGTGAAGCAAATTCGAGGTTTCTTAGGAATGGATGGTTATTATCGGAGATTCATTGAAGGTTTCTCCAAAATAGCCGGACCAATGACCAAATTATTAAGGAAGAATACACCAATCAAGTGGGATGAGAAATGTGAAGCAAGTTTTCAAGAGTTGAAGACTAGACTAACCACGGCTCCAATCTTAGCAGTTCCTGAAATAGGGAAGGACTTCACCGTATACTGTGATGCGTCTAAAGAAGGTTTGGGTTGTGTATTAATGCAAGATCGGAAAGTGATTGCTTATGGTTCAAGACAACTGAAACCACATGAAGTCAATTATCCAACTCATGATTTAGAGTTAGCAGCAGTAGTTTTTGCGCTGGAAGGATGGAGGCATTTTATTTATGGAGCCAGATGTGAGTTATATACGGATCATAAAAGTCTCAAATATTTATTCACTCGAAAGGAATTGAATATGAGACAAAAGCGTTGGTTGGAACTAATCAAGGATTATGATTTAACAATCAACTACACCCCATGGAAAGGAAATGTTGTAGCAGATGCTTTAAGTAGAAAGAGTGCAGATATTCAGCCAGGCAATATGGAGCTACCAAAAGAGTTACAAATGGACTTGGAAAGATTAGAGCTTCAATTTATCAGAACCGAGTTTCTTGGAGGATTAGCTACTATGCAGGTAGTTGCAGAGCAAGACAGTGATCTTAAACAAGAAATTTTTAGACATCAAGCAGAATATCCTTTTATTGCTGAGGAAATTCGGAGGATATCTCAAGGGAAAAAATCAGTTTTTCGCCTTGGGGATTATGAGTCTTTATGGTTTCAAGACCTTGAGTCTTTATGGTTTCAAGACCGTCTTTGTGTTCCAGATGTGACTGAGATTAGAGATGTTATACTCAGAGAAGCACATGAAATACCATATTCTATACATCCAGGGAGTACTAAGATGTATATGGATTTGAAAGAACTATTCTGGTGGAATAACATGAAAAGAGATATTGCTAAATCTGTATCTGAATGCCATACTTGTTAAAGGGTGAAAGCTGAACATCAAAGTCCAGCAGGACCATTACAACCCTTAGAAATTCCTGAATGGAAATGGGAGGAAATGGGTATGGACTTCATTACATGATTGCCTATGACACCAAAAAGTAAAGATATGATATGGGTAATTGTGGACAGACTCACTAAGAGTGCAAACTTTATTCCGGTAAATCAAAAAGATAATGCCGAGAAGTTAGTTGAAGTATATGTCAAAGAGATAGTAAGTAAGCATGGGGTACCCAAAAAGATCGTAACTGATAGAGGATCAGTGTTTACTTCAGCATTTTGGAAGCAATTGCATGAAGCACTTGGTTCAAAGTTAGATTTCAGCACAACATATCATCCGAAGATAGGAGGTCAAACTGAAAGAACAAATCAAATACTTAGAAGACATGTTGAGAGCTTGTGCACTAGATTTCGGAGGAACATGGGAAGATCATCTACCATTGGCAGAATTTTCTTATAAGAATAGCTATCAGAGTAGTATGAAGGCAGCTCCATACCAAGATTTATATGGAAGAAAATATAGATCACCAATATGTTTGTATGAGCCTGGAAGCAGCAAAGAATTTGCACCAGATTATATCAAGGAAAGACAAGACAACACATCATTGATAAGATCAGGGATAGACTGAAAATAGCCCAGAGCAGGCAGAAAAGTTATGCGGATCAAAGTCAAAGATCATGGCATCCAGAAGTGGGAGATATGGTCTATTTGAAAATAAGTCCAATGAAAGGAGTGAAAAGGTTCGGTTAAAGTAAAATTGAGTCCAAGATACATCGGACCATTTAAGATACTGAGTCAAAACAGAACTATAGCTTATGCTTTAGAGTTACCATCAAGATTAGCTCAAGTGCATAATGTTTTCCATGTGTCACAACTTCGTAAATGTTTGAAAGTTCTAGAGGATGCAATCACACACCAAGAGATAGAACTAGAAGAAGACCTGACCTATATTGAAAAGCCATGTAAGATTCTGGAAGAAAACTGGAAAATATTAAGGAACACAGCAATCAAATATTGCAAGGTACACTGGGAACATCACCCTGAAAGGGAAGCCACATGGGAGAAACAAGAGGATTTAAGAAAAGCCTATCCAGAACTATTCAGGTACATCTCCACAAACTTTGGGACGAAGTTTAATTTAAGGGGGGAGTCTGTAACATCACAGCATTTAGGAACTAACGAAGGGTAGATTTAGGAATATGGAATGTTGCATGCATTCATCTGTGAAAATGTGGGTAAATTTTTTGCCAAATAAAAACCTTAAGTGATCAAGGTTTCTTTCTTACTTTGAGATTAGGTTTAGTCTTAAAGGAGGATTGCTATAGACTTTGATATGATCTTTAAGGAATTATGTGTTTTAAAATGAATTTGAATTTTAAACTTGAGTGTTTTATTTATAATTCAAATAAATTAGGGATAAATTTTGAATCTTAATTTAATTAAGAAATAAATATTACAACTTAAATTCTATCCAAAGAAAAACAATAATGAATATGAAACTTATTTCATATCATCAATATATAATCAAGTTGCAAAATTATAACTTATTGAAATCATCCACACAATTAACAAAAGTAAATATATAAAGAATAAGAATATTCTTTATTAATAATAAGGTAATCTTTATTACAGAAGAATAAAATGAAGATTACAAAATAATAAAAATAAAACTATAAAAATATGAAGAAGATTACATTAGACAATTTACTAACTATTCTATAAAAGAAAACCTAATCTAAAATCTTCATGTTTATATCTGTACCTACAAAACAAAAAGAATATATATATATAGAGAAACAAAAGGTTAGAGTTAGTATTATTTTCTCTCAGACATGTCAGTGAAGTGCACTAGATAAATTCATCATTGAGAAATTTATAAAAGGGGCAAGTTTCACCAATATGAAAGAATCCATCTTTCATAAGTTTAAAGCCAGAAGTCGAATGACAGCCAAGAGGGGCAAATCCACCAGCCAGGTGAAAGTAACCAGATAATAGTAAGTTTCAAAATTCTGAACCTATCCACAAGTACACAGCAAGCACACAGGCAGGACACACACCAACATGCATGTGGTGTGTTGTCAACCTCACAACACAACCCCAATCTCACAAAACCACAAGCACAGCCGTGGAGAGGCACTAGTGCATCTATCCACTGCTTGCCCACAAGAACAACCAGCTTAGATAGCATCTTACCAAGCATAACAGCCAAACCAAACCACCCAAGATCAACCAAACATCACCAGGAGGGGGAAGGATCAGGTTGACAACAAGGCCAAGTCCAGGAGCTAGGTGGAGCAGGCTAGCTCAAGAGCAAGCACAGGAGTCCAACAGAACCAGATCCATATCATCACCAACTTACTCCACAACCATCAGAGTCTGTGGTGAGTTTCATAAAACCTTCACATGATCTAATCATATCATCTAGAGAGAAGCATGTGTTGTTTTATAAAACAAACCCTCAGAAATCACCCAAGTGGGGTGAATCCATCATAGGGATTTTAAACTCTAAAAGCAAACAACAAAGTACCAGGATCCAGCCAGAGCTCAGAGCAACATCCTTTCTCTGGTTATGAAACTATATAATAAAGTTCAAGCATAAATATAGTTATGATCTAATTTCTAGGCACACCCCTAAAGGAAGGGTAGCACCTTAGAAACAAATCTTTTGGATCCATAGAATGATAAAGCTTACTATCACTTTTCTTCAAGTTTTGATTCAAAGACAATAGCTGGTACCACCACGAGGACTATCTATATGAATCAATTAGATAAGATCTGAATCCCTAAGCCTCAGACCAACATCATTGGTCTTAGGGAATTCAGAAAAGAACATTTCCATTTATCTTTCAAAGCCAAGTTTGTCTTAAGCATAATCTAGCCAAATCAATGGATTAGAACCAAACTTGTGTGCCATACCATGATGGTGTTACAAGAACAATTCTATATGAGACATGATAGACATTTAATCATCACAAATTCAGACAATCAACTTACTAATCATTTTCCTGTTAACACAGGAATCATAACTAGGATATCCCTATGTTAAACTACACTGTTTGAGATCAACCACATGTTAATTCCCAAGCCAACAGCACTAAGACAGTGGTTTCATCCTATCATAATCAGGACCATAAATCAAATAACAGTGAAAAGTTATCAAGCCATTGGCTTTACCAAGCATGTTTCCCAAGCATCTATATCATATGAATCAGATGCAATCCAAGCATAAAATCATCTAATAAGCCACCAGAAACATTATAAATCATCTTAAGAAACAAACCTCGGGCCAATAACCACTTAGCATGTTTACAATTCATCCAAACATGATACAGTTATCCAGTATATGATCAATCACAGGATAGGAACCCTAAATGGATAAATCATCCTAATCAAAATCAGATAGTAATCAGAGAGGTCACTGCCAGCATCTAGAATCGAATCAGCAAGCACAAAGAGCACCAGGGAAGAAGAATCGAACTCACTGTAGGTCCTCGCTGAAGACTAGAAGAGGAAGCAGAGGGGACGACGACCATGGCGGCACGGGGAGCACCCTAGAAGGGGCGCTGCAACCCGCATGGCGCCACGACAGCGACCCTGATCACGCCTGGAGGTTCAGAGCATCACCTCAACACACGACGGCCACGGCAGCACCTGTATCCATGCCAACTCCCAAACCTAGGGTTCAGGACGACATCGATCCATGGTTGGAGAGCCCCAGGCTCGAATCCAATTGGATAGAACGAACGACCGTCGTCGACAACCCCCTGTTGCACCACGACGACGACTAGAACGGCATACGGCGGCGGGAATCGCCGGTGGCGGCATCACCGGCCACAGGGTTAGGGTCAAAAGAGGAGAGGATGAACTCGCGGGAGAGAGAGAGGCAGTGAGGAGTGGGCCGAGTTGGGCCAGACCCTTCGGGGTGGTTCTTGTGTCTGTGACTAATGGGCTACTAGGGACCAATAAGTATAACTAGCCCAAAAATCTTTTCAGGCCTGTTTTAATAAACAGGAAAAGACCAAAATACCCCTAGACTTAATTAAATACTAGAAAATAAAATAAAAGTCCAAAAATTGTAAATAAAATATTTTTGGATTCACAATAATCCACACTATCCAAATAAATTGAGAAATAAAATTTTAGGCATTTAAATTTTATTAAGAATTTTGTAAATTATATATTCCTTATGGAATTTTACAAAATTATTGAAAGGTGATAGAAATAAATAAAAATCACTTTCATTATATATTAATATTATAGTATTTTTGATATTTAAGTGATAATTCTTAAAAGAATTATTAAAGTCAAATAAAAGGCAAATGAAATAAAATAAAATTCAAAATATGTTATAAATATTAAAAAGTAACATTTATAAATCCTTTATTATTAAAAAGATCCTTTTTAAATAATGGGGTAAATGCATGTCAAGTTAAAATGATGCATTGCATTATTGCATAATTATTTTTGCTTCTTTAAATATTGTCCTTACCGGGCAATAATGATGTTTTTGTAGAACTAGAAGCTCAAGGTCTAGTACAAGCATCAGACTTCACTACCTTGCCATCATAAGGCAAGTTCATCACTTGCTCATGTCCTTTGAAGAGTCTTTATCAAAATATTTGCAAATTGTGTGTTATCGTATATACTATAAAAGAAATAAAATATTAATTTCACAAATAAAGAAATCATAGATATCATCCTAAGTGGTGATATATTGGAGCAATAGAACTTAGGGTTCTATTTGCAAAAATAATGATCAAGTAGGGACTTAATAACCCCTGACATCAGTGATTCTAGCACCGTATATTACGCGTTAGCCATGAGATTTGGAATGGGACAGAGAAGTCAGCTATATATTCTTCCTCTCGCATGAAGCCGGATGTGCAGGTCGTGCTGTTATCACTCGTAGCATGCATATTAATTGGTAATTCGTAGAGGATATGCAACATATGGGTGGGAACCCTCATCGTCCCACGATAATTCTGGCATCTAACGGTTTGTACAAACCATTGCCGTAATTCATTATGTGGGCATGGTGTACACCAAGGAGGCATGCGAGGTCGCGAAGGGGGCAGTGATTGGCTTGGACCAACTACTAGGCCCCACATCATGAAATTGTGGACGGGAAAGTACGCTCGGTTGTGAAACAAGGAGTTGATCTCTCATGGATAAAGTAACGCACCTCTGTAGAGTGTAAGAATTGTAACTTGTTACTCCCTATTCCGGGAAGGAGCTACGAATGCGGCAGGAAAGGAACTCCATGAAAGTTCTGGTCAACCTATGAAGGCTGATTGTCATAGGTTTTTTTGAATAAAATTAATCTTTGAAGAAAGATTTACAAAAACTGCATAGTGCCAAGGATTTATAATCCGAGGTGGTAGTTAGAGCATCAAACTTCCCACCTTGCATATAATGAACTTGTTGGGTAACGTTGTTACTCATTCTTTCCTTTGATCCCTTGCTTAGACTCTGAGGAACCCGAAGACGTGCCCATGTATGCAGCCGAATGTCAAGAAGATGTGTTCTACGAGGAACCCTATCTGTCCGGAGGAGTTGAAGAAGTGGATTACGAAATACGCTATGGTGTCGAGGATAACGAGTCCAACTAAGTACCCCTAGTTAGTAGTAACCAATGAAGTCGAGCAGCATGAACTCTATAGAATAGGCTGCTGAGCTCAACTCCTAGTTGGAGTTGTTACTTTTAAATTCCGCTGAAACACTTTATATTTTGGTTCGTAAGTTGAACCTTTTGAAGTCTTGAACTTCTGGTATTGTAATAATAATAATGTGTGAATGTTTGTAATATGGACCCGCAATGTTTCTGTTGTACCACTCTGGTGATATTTACGGAATGGTGTTCTGTGAGTGTCATGTCCACGACTATAGTGTACTACACATGCAGTGGTATGCTGGGTCACCGTAGTAATACCCCTCGTCAAAAGTACCAAAATCTCCACGAAACCCTTGTTCAATGTAACCTTGTTCATCCTCCCTCCACGCAGCATTCTGGTAAGTGGTAACCAAATTCATAATGTGAAAAGTTATCATTCTGAGGTTGTAGGAATCCTTGTGATCCCTGAGGAATGTACCCTCCTCCTCCTCGACCAGCACCTGAGTTAGTAGCAAAACCACCAAAATGAGGATTCTGATACCTCAGTTGTTGTAAATTATTTGAAATTCCTCTCGGAGGTTGTTGTTGAAAGCTAGCACTGCCCGAACCACGAGGTGGCTAAGCAGGAAACCGATCATCTCGGGCGAGACATAGGGCATCTTCACCGGGCCGACGCATCGCGTCCGAACTCGTCCGCACGGATGCGCGGGGCATACGCGGCGTCCAGCGGGCCGACCCATCCGGACAAACATGTATAGCTCGATTCATCCGTGCATCTAATCTAAGCAATGGTTGCGTCGGTTCGGACGTGCACGGACAGGCGCGTGTCCTACCCGTCAGCCACCGCTTACCGGCGGCATTGATTCAGACGCAGTTAGCAGCATTGATTCAGACGCAACCACGCGGAAGGCTGGCCGGCGGCATCCTGCGCCATCAATGGCGACGAGACGACACGCTGACCCACTAGGCGCCGCCTGCGTTCCAGCGCTGACATTGATGGCGAAAGAGCGAGAAGCTGCGCGCGTTCACGGACGACTGGGCTATTTAACCCTGCGCCCGTCGATGCCACCCTCCTCACCTCTCACCATCGCAAACCCTAGCCGCCGCCACCACCAACGATGAAGACATCTTCGTGGCTGAACAAGGGGAGGAGGAAGCACGACCACAAGGCGTCTGGATCTAGAAGCCAGCGCTCCCGGCTACCAGCCTTCCTCCGCGGCACATCCCTGCCGCCTCCGCCGCGGCCAGAGGATTTCCGGGACTGCCCCATGGAGGATTACCCGCCACAGCGAGAGCGTCGCACACAGCAGTATTTCTGTGATACGTCAGAAACGTATCTATATTTTTTTATGCTCCATGCTTGTTTAGTATCTACTTTGCTTTACTTGTCTACACTTTGAGTTGCTTTTTACATGTTTTCTGGTACTAACCTATTAACAAATTGCAACAGTGTTAGATGTCTGTTTTCTGCTTTTTTGGTTTTAGAAAAGCTAGAAAAGAAATATTCTCGGAATTGTACGGGACAAACGTCAAAGTCAATTACTTTCCATGGGGAACAAGAAGTCTAGAGGGGAGACAAGGAAGCGGGTCAGGGCAGCCAGACCCCCCCCCAGGCACGACCAGGGGTGGGCCCACACCTGGCTAGGGTTTGCCCCCCCCCCTGGTCGCCTCCTCGGCCTCCCCCTTCGCCTATAAGAAGCCCCCGATGCATAAAACCTAAGGACCCGATCAAATATCCATGAAACCGTCTGTAGCCGCCGCCACCATCGTCCCTAGATCGAGGGGATCTGAAGTTCTTCCTGGCACCCTACGAGAGGGGAGAACATCCCGGAGGCCTTCTCTCTGGTATGATGCATGAGTAGTTCCACCTTGGACTATGGGTCCATGTCGTAGCTAGATGGTTGTATCTCCTCCTTTGTGCTTTCATGTATAGATCTTGTGAGCTCCGTTCATGATCAAGATCTAATCTATTTATAATCATGCATGTTGTGTTTGCGGGGATTCGATGGATATTGAGATTATTGTGTTGGTTTGATTAATGGTTTTGTCTTTATGATTCTATCATGTCTGTGTTGTTTGTGATCTTGCATGCTCTCCGTTTGAAAGGATACGGATGTCGCCTAGAGGGGGGTGAATAGGCGATTAAAACTTTTCCTAGAGGGGCTCAACAAAGGCGGAATAAAACTAGTGTTTACTTTGTTAAGCACAACCTAGAAACGACTAAGGTTCACCTATGTGCACCAACAACTTATGCTAAGCAATACAAGCAACAAAGTGATAGCAAGATATAGGTTACTTCAAGCACGAAGGCTATCACAATGTAAAGTGCATAAGTAAAAGCTCGGGTATAGAGATAACCGAGGCACGCGAGGACGACGATATTTTACCGAGTTCCTCCCAACATGGAGTATGTCTCGTTTGGAGAGGGGGTGGTATCAAACCACCAATGCCATAAAAGGCCTCCCTTATTCTCCGGTGAATCTCACCCCAATGGGATCGATCCACGCTTCCACTATAGGTGCACTTGTCGGTGGTAACCGGAACCTCTCACAAGGTTGGGGCACAACACCACAACTTAATTGGAGGCTCCCAACAAACGCCACAAAAGGCATCAACAAATGCCACCAAGGCTACAATGCCACCAAGGCCACAAAACCGTCTAGGGTTCCAAGAACCCAAGAGGGACAAGCTCCAATGAGCAACTCAAACCAAATCCTCCGAGGAGAACTCAAACCGATGCAACAAATGCAAATGGCAAGAACACCACAAAGATGCTCAAATCCCTCACTCCCAAATTCCAACAAAGCTACTAAAGCTATTGGGGGAACAAGAGAGGAGGAATCAAGAGAGACACAAAATCCCCCAAAATCTAGATCCCCAAAGATGCACTCACAAAGAGATGAATCGATTAGGTCAAAACGTGGGGCTAGATCTCCTCTCTCTTCCACTCAAAAATGGACAAGAATCATTGGTGGGAAAAGATTAGGCAAGCTTCAAGATCTAGAGAAAGTGTAGACAAAGTTTAGCCTAATAGATAAGAGAGGAGCTGTCTAAACTAAAAATGGACAAAGGGTATAAGGCCCAGTTCTTTTTGGGGCTTCTTCGAGAAGCCGCCCTCCCCCAGCTTCCTAGAGAAGCCGGTCTAAAAAAATTGCGAGGCTTCCAAAATATTTAAGTCTAAACAAATTTGAAAGCCTCGCAATTTTTTTGAACCGGCTTCTCCAGGAAGCTGGGGGTAGGGCAGCTTCTGGGAGAAGCCGCCAAAAGAACTGGGCCTAAATAGGCCCAGAAAATCTAGCCGTTTGGGCAGTTTTTGGGAACGGTTCCGGTAGTACCGGTTAGCAGTAGTACAGATGGGCCAGAGAGAGGAGCCGCAGCAGCAGCAAGGCTGCACGTACGCGGCAGAGCAGCTGTGCTGGTAGGGAGGAGCAGCAGCAGCGAGCGCTGCACGTGGAGGCAGCAGCAAAAGGCTATAGGGCCCACTGCAGGAGCGACAGCAGCTGCTCGCATGCAGCCAGCATCAGAGAGAGCAACGCAGCAGCAGTGCCAGTAGCAAGCCGCGCAGCGCGTGAGGTGAGCGAGCGAGCGCAGCAGTGGCCCAGCGCGCAACAGCATCGTGCGAGTCAACGCGCGCGGCCATCAACGAGCGAGCGGTAGGCGGGGCCACAGCGAGGCGGCGGTAGGGAGCGGTCATGCGCGCGGGAGCGAGGCGAGATGGATTAGCAAGCGAGATTTGGATCAGGATCTGGAAGAAGAAATATCTGGGCATTTTTCCTGGGCCGGCCGGTAGTACCGGCCCACCCGGGCGATACTACCGGGCCGGTCCGGTAGGACCGGAAGTGGGTGCCAGGCCAAACTGAGAATGGGCTGCGCGTTTCAGGATCGATCGGTACTGGGCTGCGGTAGTACCGGTCGGCCCAGTTTCTTTCTTTTTCTTTTTCAAACGACAAATATTTAAACGGACATAACTTTTAAACGGTAGCTCCGATTGACCCGATGCCAGTTGCGTTGGATAGAGGACAACAAGGGTTTTTCAATAAAAGGTGTAAATATTGATTATCACAAAGTGAGAAAGTATCAAGTAGAATAATGTGATATACCTCACTTGGTGAGAAACCGAAAAGCCGCATAAATCAAAATCGCAACAAGATATATATGGGAGATCCAATTTTGATGAACAAGAGCTTGTTATGGATATTACCACAAGCTCTATATCCTCACATGGATAAGACCAAATAACAACCAAATACGATGATGCAAGTATGCAAAGGTTTGAGCTCTCTCCGAACGATGTGATCGAATTACTCATACGAGAGCCCTCTTGATAGTACGGTTATCTATCCTAAACCTGGTCTCACACACACAACGTGAGACCGGCAAAAGGGAAAACCTATCAAGATTATACCTTTGCCTTGAGCAATCCACTTGAGCTCTATGTAGACGGTCTTGCCCCTCTCAAGATGGAACGCCTTTCTTAATTACTTATCATCGACCTCGCATATTGAGCTTGCACGATAAATCTTCTTTGCATTTCATCAACCTTGAAGCCAACACATGCTCCAAGCGATGCCAATGGACAAATCCTACAAGTATGACTTAATACACACATTAGTCCATAATGATTGTCATTAATTACCAAAACCACACATGGGGCCCAACATGTTCTTTCAATCTCCCCCATTTTGGTAATTGATGACAATCCCTTTAAGAGGGTTTATATAAGGAATATTAATGAAAACAATGGCAATACCAATATCAAAAACTACAAAAGTATGTGATATTGGTACCACCACCATATATAGAGCAAACTCCCCAAAATCTATTCATGTGTGATGAACTTGAATTTCATTGCATATATTGCCAATCATTATCATTGGTGGAGTTTCCTCTATATATACCACATGCTCAGCAACAACAAAGATGCAATAGCATGAAAGGCAAATGCACAAGAACAAACTCAATGCATAAACCAACTTCCCTTAAACCCTCTAAAACTTCTCCCCCATTGGCATCGATTGTCGAAATGGGTGACAAGTTCTAGATGGCAAATATAGTAATAATTCCTCCAAAGGTGTGCCTTCGCACATATCCAATGATGAATACTTGGGAGGGAGTAGAACTATATCGAGGATCCGAAGATTACCAAAATAAAGTCAAATGATGCAAGCAATTTACAAGATCTGACAAACCAAATGAAAACAACGAATGAGTCCAAATGGAAACAACAAGATGTTATGATATGAGCAAAAAGAGTGCTTCAAATAACAAATAGAGAAGCTCCCCAAGATTTGGGCACAATTTTAAAATAAATGCATTGGAATACATAATGCACCAAAAATGGAATCCTTGCTCCCCCATAAGCATTTAAAACACAATAAATGAGAAAGAAGACAGATGAGCATTACTCAATGCATTAGATGAGCTCCCCAAAGATAATGCGCCAATTATGATAATAGTATTTGGGATCAAGGTGCATAATCATGGAATCCTCACTCATCCAAATTCATTTAACAATACAAGGCATGAGAGAACAAGTATGAGTGTCCGAAGATGCAAACAAGGGGAACAATCACTCATAGGCAAATAAATTTGGAAGCCACCGAAGAACCAAAAGAAATAAAAGGTGGTATCCAAGAAATAAATTCTCAACTAAAATTATCTTCTCATATGTGTATATGTTTCTAAGTGGATAGCATCACAACGATATATGACCATTAAGAAACAAGCACACACACAAGGAAGATATACCATAAAGCACATGAAAGCAAAAATGAAGTCACAACATATACCAATAAGATTTTTGCTTCAAAGCATGGCCAAAAGCTCACATATATATTATTGTATATTAATGATCTTCAAACACCAACACACTAAATATATTACAACTATCACCAATGGAAAAGGAGAGAGTTGGAATATATGGAGAAAGGCAACAAGTATCATAAGATAAAATAGACTAGCAAAAATCTCACTGTTGCACATGAGAGAAGGTGATGAAATGATAGACAATAAAATTGCAGGATTGACATATTTGGGATTGGAGGATCATATGCATGATTTTGTATAGTCCCAATAATATGCACTCATCTCAACTTAAACACATATACAATATAGAGTCCTCTTAAAACCATGGCTAGAACTACAACAATTACAAATACACTAATTCATGCTAGAAGGCAACCGACAAACGGTTGGAATCAAGATATATGAGCATGAGAAAGAGATACTTGTTACCGAGATATAATTTGTAGGATGTAGAGGATATGAATTCATTGATCATCCTATATCTTGTCTCAAATTTTTCATGTATGCACCACTTCTTCAAAATTGAGAGACAAGCATCCAATATATCTCCAATGTACCTAAAACACAATTAAGTACAAGATGGTCCCCAAACATATTGGGTCCAATGTAGTTAGTGCAACTACAATACATAGGAGAAACTCCACATAAATATGTGCATATTGATATGAAATTGAATTTCATGCACAACTTAGCCGATGGGATTTGGTGGAGTTTCCCTTATATATTGGATCAAGAAAGCAAGCATGCCATAATATAGATATGTAGTAAATATGCATGCATAAGGCTTTCAAGAACCAAAAATGAGATACAATTTGAACAAAAACAACAAGTGAACCAAGATGGCACACAAAAGAGTGTGACAAGACAAGCGGGGTCCAATTTGTATCAAAGACCCAATTCAACACATGAAAGATCATAGGTTCAACAAATGAACTAGGCTAAGGCCAAAAGAGCAAAAATAGATAGAAATAAAAATGCTCAAGGATTTATCTCATTCTAAAATGGTCAAATCAAGAAACAATGAATGAGACAAAACCAACTCCCCAAAAGGGCAAGGTTTCAACAAGAAACCAAACTCCCCAAACTTCACATGATGGCACAAAATACCAAAATCAAAAGATTGAGGTTCCAAGCACATAAAACCCGATATAGACCAAATAAAAGAAGCATAAAAATGAGTGTTCTAAATAATATAGGAGAGCTCCCCCATAGATAGTGCATTATGTAGGATATTCCTTTTAAATGCAAAATGCACACAAATGGGATCATCACTAGTACCTACAATAAGTAAAACACAAGAGGATATCAATAAAATAAGAAGATCCACAAGAAGCAGGGAAGGCTTGGGAGACAACACAAAACATTTTCTTGGCCAAAGATAGGATAAAGTTAAGCAAGGGCCAAGGTGAATATGATCAATAAATTCTACCATAAGTTGGGTGCTCATTGTCCAAGGACAAGAAATATTGGGAATAATTTTCCCAAGGTAGATTTCATGGATATCCAAGATCATAGTCACAACAAGAAGCATATAACTAAATATAAGAAATTAAGCATGACACTTCGAACAAGATTCTTGGTAGCTTCCAATAGTCACACACTCACTAGTGATTAGAGTAACTTGAAGCAAATGGTTTCCATGAGGATATATATATCTAAATATGAGGAAACACATACCAAGAACCATTCTCATATACAATATCCAAAATAAGATCAATAAAGGCATTCAAGCAAATTGGAACTTGTATGAGCAAATGTGTCACATAGGCGCTAGATAATTATTCACATTTTCTAGGATTGTAATATGCAGTAAGCGTATGACTCCCCCATAATGTGATACTACCATAAAGCCAACCCGAGGCAAAAGGATACAAATAGAGATGATTAATGGACATTATAAAACTTAAATTTCTCATGAGAATTATACCACATAGAGACTAGACAATAATCCAATATAAATACTTAGGTGGTATTCCTCATGTACACACAATTTTAGGATTGTGGAATGCCCAAGCATAACACTCCCCCAAAATGGGATAATCCATTAATCTCTCACAAGAGCCAAATAAGATATCAAATATAATCAATTAAGGCTCAAACACAAGAAACATACATACATGGTGTGCCACCTAATCATACACAAATAATCTTGATTTCAAGATAATTAAGTGGATAGCACAACATGTACAAAAACATGGAAGATACAAAACCAACACATGCACAAGGGGGCGAGTAACTTTCAATGTAAAGGGTTTAGCATATGTTACCGCAAGGAGGAACATTGGAAATATAATAAAATCATGATAATCCAAATGGCTTGGCTTGACAATAATAATTGATGAAGATCCCTCAACTCTTCATAATGTAGTCAAGTCTCCAATGCCCTCCAACAATACCTATTGATCAAGTTTTGGCTTGTTGGTCCCCAACCAAGTTGGGTCCTAGGAGGTTAGTCACAATAGGCTTGGCAACCCAAATGGTTCTTTTCTTGAACCCACATTGAGCACCAACAAATTTGGCAAACACATTGCCAATCTCATCCTTACGAAGTGAATAAGCATCATCAATCAAGATAGGATGGGATGAGGAGATACCAATAGTGCATGAGGAATAAATGTGCCCCTTCTCGCGTCATATGTAGCAAGTTCTACTCTTCCCATCTTTCTTTTTGGATGAAGAAACAACTTGAGGAAGAGCTTGAGTCTTCTTGGTAGGAGGCCCATCTCTAACAAGATGTAGAGCTTGAGGCCGCTTCCCTTGTTGCTTCTTGCCAAGGGACTTCTTCTTTAATGGGCAATGTTTGACATGATGCCCTTCTTCCTTGCACTTGAAGCAAACAATGTTGGCCGGATTCTTGAATTGATCTTGGACATTCTTCTTGTTATCCTTGTGCTTCAACATGATAGTGGACTTGTTCTTGACATTGGAGTTGAATCCAAGCCCACTCTTGTCATTTGGGGATTTTTTCACACTCAAGATTTTGTTGAGTGTGACCTTCCCTTGATGACCCTTTTTCAAGTCATTATTCAAAGAAGTGACTTGAGCCTTGAGCCTTTTGATTTCCTCTACATGGTTAGTTTCAACAAAAACACTAGAGGAAGTAGATACTACATTGTTAGAGAAACAAGGCACGGAATGTAATTCATCACAAGATATATCATGGTTGTGAGAGGATGAACTACAAGGACTAGCACATGGCAATATAACATTTGGAGTAGATATAGTGCTAATGTCCACATGAGGCCCATTAGATGTTACCTTTGACACGATGGCCTCATGAGCTAACTTTAGCCTATCATGGGAGACTAGAAGATCCTCATGCGAGCTTGAGAGCTTAACATGACTTTCTTCTAATTTCCCATAGTTGCTAGTTAGCAACGCAAGTTGAGCCTTTAGCTCAACATTCTCCTCCAAAATAGATGCTTCACAAGAAATAGAGTTAGTAGCACAAGCATCATCATTATTAGCGAGAGGTGAGGGCAACTTGGCAAGCTCTTTTGAATATGAAGCTTTAAGTTGCTCATGTGACTCAGTGAGTTTGATGAGCTCCCTCTTAACAACCCGAGAGACATTATCAAGAAGCTTAAAATCCTCAACAAGTTTAGCATAAGCAACTTCAAGTTCATCATTTTTAAACTTGAAGGAGTTTGCCACCACAAGTTCTCTATCATGGTATTCTTTTACTCTAGATAATTCTAGAGTGAAAGTCTCCTCAAGAGATTCTTTGGTGGTTTGTTCTTCTTCAAGGGAGTCATTTAGTTGAGCAATTTCATTAGCATAATTACGCTCATGCGCAAATTGTTCATCAATTAAGTTTTCTTGCTCCTCAATAAGATCATTGCCTTCTATAGCATAATTCAAGATTTCAAGAAAGTTGGAGGAAGCAATTTTATTTTTGAAGAGAGCGCCAAATACAACCTCTCCCATTTTCTTAATAGAGGTAATATCATACTTACCTCTATAATCATCATTATTATTTTCAACCTCATCATCATCATCATGAGATACAATGGGATCCAAAGAGGTTACCTTTGTTCCCTTAGCCATAAGGCATATGTGAGAACCGGAGGAAGGTGATGATGAGATTGCACTTGTATCTCTCTTCAACACCTTGTCTTGGCCCATATAATCTTCATTTTCCTCTACATGGTTAGCAACACAAGCACTAGAGGAAATAGAAGCATTTTTATCATGGCAACAAGACAACATGATCATATCATCATGAGATTTGTTCAAGTCATTTCTACATGATATGCAAGGACTATTAACACAAGCATGTGAGGAATTTTGAGTGCTAGAAGTGTTAAGGTCCAAAGATAGATCATTGCAACTAGATAGATATGAGGGATTACAAATAGTGAGCACATTATCCATATTGCAATTTCTATCACCACTCACCATATCATTACCTTGTGAAAAATCACATGTTGGTGAAGTGGTAGACGATGAGAACTCATCTCGATCGTAAGTGGAAGCAACACAATCATCCTCAATAATGTTAGACTTGCTATATTTATCTTGAAGCTTGGTCCATATCTCACGAGCGCTTGAATAAGGCATGATAAACGAAAGAACTACATTGCTCACAACATGCAAGAGAATTTTAGTAGCTAGAGCATCTATATGAGAGTTCAACTTCTCCTCTAAAGATTCGTTTTGTGTATCCATAGGAGAAGAGAAACCCACATGTAGATAACCCTCGATAATTGGGTGAATTTCCCGAAATAAATTAAGCATGCGAATTTTCCAAACATCATAATTTGTGCCATCGAATGTGAGCATGTCATTGTGCACTAATCCTCTAGCCGACATCTTTAATCTCAAGGCGGTGAAGCCTAAAATGAGAGACCGGGCTCTGATACCAATTGAAAGGATACGGATGTCGCCTAGAGGGGGGTGAATAGGCGATTAAAACTTTTCCTAGAGGGGCTCAACAAAGGCGGAATAAAACTAGTGTTTACTTTGTTAAGCACAACCTAGAAACGACTAAGGTTCACCTATGTGCACCAACAACTTATGCTAAGCAATACAAGCAACAAAGTGATAGCAAGATATAGGTTACTTCAAGCACGAAGGCTATCACAATGTAAAGTGCATAAGTAAAAGCTCGGGTATAGAGATACCGAGGCACGCGAGGACGACGATATTTTACCGAGTTCCTCCCAACATGGAGTACGTCTCGTTTGGAGAGGGGGTGGTATCAAACCACCAACGCCACAAAAGACCTCCCTTATTCTCCGGTGAATCTCACCCCAATGGGATCGATCCACGCTTCCACTATCGGTGCACTTGTCGGTGGCAACCGGAACCTCTCACAAGGTTGGGGCACAACTCAACAACTTAATTGGAGGCTCCCAACAAACTCCACAAAAGGCCTCAACAAATGCCACCAAGGCTACAATGCCACCAAGGCCACAAAACCGTCTAGGGTTCCAAGAACCCAAGAGGGACAAGCTCCAATGAGCAACTCAAACCAAATCCTCCGAGGAGAACTCAAACCGATGCAACAAATGCAAATGTCAAGAACACCACAAAGATGCTCAAATCCCTCACTCCCAAGTTCCAACAAAGCTACTAAAGCTATTGGGGGAACAAGAGAGGAGGAATCAAGAGAGACACAAAATCACCCAAAATCTAGATCCCCAAAGATGCACTCACAAAGAGATGAATCGATTAGGTCAAAACATGGGGCTAGATCTCCTCTCTCTTCCACTAAAAAATGGACAAGAATCATTGGAGGAAAAAGATTAGGCAAGCTTCAAGATCTAGAGCAAGTGTGGACAAAGTTTAGCCTAATAGATAAGAGAGGAGCTGTCTAAACTGAAAATGGACGAAGGGTATAAATAGGCCCAGAAAATCTAGCCGTTTGGGCAGTTTTTCGAAACGGTTCGATAGTACTACCGCATGTGCCAAGAAAAATACCAAGCAGCAGCAGTACAGATGGGGCCAGAGAGAGGGGCCGCAGCAGCAGCAAGGCTGCACGTACGCGGCAGAGCAGCTGTGCTGCTAGGGAGGAGCAGCAGCGAGCGCTGCACGCGGAGGCAGCAGCAAGCAGCTGTAGGGCCCGCTGCAGGCGCGACAGCAGCTGCGCATGCAGCCAGCAGCAGAGAAAGCAGCGCGTGAGGTGAGCGAGCGAGCGCAGCAGTGGCCCAGCGCGCAGCAGCATCGTGCGAGTCAATGCGCGCGGCCATCAACGAGCGAGCGGCAGGCGGGGCCACAGCAAGGCGGCGGTAGGGAGCGGGCATGCGCGCGGGAGCGAGGCGAGCTGGATCAGCAAGCGATATTTGGATCAGGATCTGGAAGAAGAAATATCTGAGCATTTTTCCTGGGCCGACCGGTAGTACCGGCCCACCTGGGCGGTACTACCGGGCCGGTCTGGTAGGACCGGAAGTGGGTGCCCGGCCAAACTGAAAATGGGCCGTGCATTTCAGGCTCGATCAGTACTGGGCTGCGGTAGTACCGGTCGGCCCAGTTTTTTTCTTTTTCTTTTTCAATTTAAAACAACAAATATTCAAACGGACATAACTTTTAAATGGTAGCTCCGATTGACCCGATGCCAGTTGCGTTGGATAGAGGACAACAAGGGCTTATCAATAAAAGGTGTAAATATTGATTATCACCAAGTGAGAAAGTATCAAGTAGAATAATGTGATATACCTCACTTGGTGAGAAACCGAAAAGCCGCATAAATCAAAATCGCAACAAGATATATATGGGAGATCCGATTTTGATGAACAAAAGCTTGTTATGGATATTACCACAAGCTCTATATCCTCACATGGATAAGACCAAATAACAACCAAATACGATGATGCAAGTATGCAAAGGTTTGAGCTCTCTCCGAACGATGTGATCGAATTACTCATACGAGAGCCCCTCTTGATAGTACGGTTATCTATCCTAAACCCGGTCTCACACACACAACGTGAGACCGGCAAAAGGGAAAACCTATCAAGATTATACCTTTGCCTTGAGCAATCCACTTGAGCTCTATGTAGACGGTCTTGCCCCTCTCAAGATAGAACGCCTTTCTTAATTACTCATCATCGACCTCGCATATTGAGCTTGCACGATAAATCTTCTTTGCATTTCATCGACCTTGAAGACAACACATGCTCCAAGCGATGCCAATGGACAAATCCTATAAGTATAACTTAATACACACATTAGTTTATAAAGATTGTCATTAATTACCAAAACCACACATGGGGACCAACATGTTCTTTCACCGTTGTTAGTAGCTATCTTGGCCAAGTAGTTGCTAGTGACTCCAATAGGGGGTATTTATGCTCGATAGTGGGTTCATGCCTCTAGTTTCCGAGGGAAGTGACAATAATCTCTTCGGTTGTAGATGTGTTGTTGCTACTAGGGAAAAAACAACAGTCTCTTGTTCATGGAACATGTAGACTGTTTACCTTACACACTTTGCTTAAAGCAGTTGTCTGTTGCTTGCAACTTAATACTGGAGGGGGTTCGCATGATAACCTGAAGGTGGACTTCTAGTCATAGATGCAGTTGGATGGCAGTCTATGTATCTTGTTGTATTGTCCAATCGAATCTCATAGGATCTTTCTGACTAGTAATTGCATTGTTATGTGATGATGCTCGACGTGGCACTTCGTTGGTAACCCCAAACGTAGGGTGCGAAGAGAAAGCAGCAAGTTTTCCCTCAGTTGAGATCGAGGTTATCGAACCAGAAGGAGGAAGGAAACGTCACACAGGTGTTGCAAGCAACACGGAGATCTGCACAACACAAACTCAAGACTTTGCCCCAACGAATCAGTGAGGTTGTCAAGCTCACCGGTTTGCTATAACAAAGGATTAAACGTATGGTGTGGAAGGTAATGGTTGTTTGCAGCAAGTAAACAAGTAAAGGTGGAAGATGTATCAATGGTAAAGATTGTACCGGGGTCCATAGTTCACTAGAGGTGCTCTCCTTAAATAAACAACATGGCATGCAGGGTAAACAAATTACAGCAGGACAATTGACAGGAATAGAAGTTTTGTGTTTTAGCTTCTCTTCCTTAATCTTAACAAGAGCATCTATAATGTGTTTAGTGAAAGCATCATGCATATCACTAGCATCAGGACTTCTAGCAAGCTTTTGCAAGAACATAATCACTTCAGAAATATTGCAACCATAAATATCAAAGTCAAACTTAGCATCACTAGTAGTAGGCTTAATAGGCTTAGGCATAGTAGGAGGAAGAATAGGGACTACTTGTGGTTTAGTGGTGATGGTGCACACACTATTGCTTTTATCAATTTTAGCTTCCCTTTCCCACTTAGCATGGAGTTGAGCTAACAGCCTAACATTTTCATCAATAGTAACTTGTATGGCATGAGCAGTAGCAAAGTTGTTTTCCATAGTTTGAGGTTTAGCAGCCATTTTATTCATCAAGGAAGACTGAGCTTCAGACAAAGAGGATATATTTTTCTCAGCACTCAATTTTTTTGACTATAAACTAGGAATTTTTCTATTCAAATTCTCAAGCTGATGACTAATGTTTTTCAAGATAATAGATTGTTCCTCCATAGTTTTAGTGAAAATCTTATTTTGCTCATATTGCATTTGCATAAAATTCTTGGTGGATCTCTCTACTTATAGAATTATTTCTTCACTAGGCATTCCAGATCTACCATGATAAACATTTCCACTAGGAGGATAAGGTCTATAATTACCATAAGCATTGTTGTTGAAATTATTGTTTCTAATGAAGTTCATATGAACTTGCTCTTCTTGAGCAACCAAAGAGGATAAGGGAACACTATTAGGATCTAAAGGAGCTTTCCCATTAACAAGCATAGCCATAATAACATCAATCTTTTCACTCAAAGAGGAAGTTTCCTCAACAGAATTTACCTTCTTACCATGTGGAGCTCTCTCAACATGCCATTTAGAGTAGTAAACCATCATATTATCAAGGAGCCTTGTTGCAGCACCCAAGGTGAGGCCCATGAAAGTACCTCCAGCAGCAGAATCCAGCAGGTTCCTTGAAGAGTAGTTCAAACCTGCATAAAAAGTCTGGATAATCATCCAAGCAGTGAGTCCATGAGTGGGACAATTCTTAACAAAAGTTTTCATTCTTTCCAAGCTTGACCAACATGTTCATTATCAAGTTGTTTAAATTTCATAATGTCACTTCTCATAGCAATAATCTTAGCAGGAGGATAGTACTTTCCAATAAAAGCATCTTTGCACTTAGTCCAAGAATCAATACTATTTTTAGTCAAAGAAAGCAACCATTCTTTAGCTTTTCCTCTCAAGGAGAAACGGAAAAGCTTGATATTAATAATATCTCCATCTACATCCTTATACTTTTGCATCTCACAAAGTTTAACAAAGCTATTGAGATGGGCAGCAGGATCATCAGAACCAGCACTAGAAAATTGCTCTCTCATCACAAGATTCAACAAAGCAGGCTTTTATTTCATAAAAGGTAGCATCAGGAGTAGGTGGAGCAATAGGTGTGCTAAGGAAATCATTACTGTTGGTACTAGTGAAGTCACACAACTTGGTGTTCTCAGCAGAGTTCATTTTGGCAAAGGTGGGCAAGTCAAAAACAGCAGCAGCAGCTAGAGCGAAGACTAATGTTTTTGTGCTTTTTTGAAAAGAGGCAAACAAAACCAAGCAAAAGAAACCAAGCAAACTAAAAACAAAGTAAAGAGAAAGGAAGTAAAGGACTCCCCTTGTGAAGACGTCTTTAGACTCCCCGACAACGGCGCCAGAAAGTCTTGATGATGCTCGACGTGGCACTTAGTTGGTAACCCCAAGCGCAGGGTGCGAAGAGCAAGCAGCAAGTTTTCCCTCAGTTGAGACCAAGATTATCAAACCAGAAGGAGGAAGGAAATGTCACACAGGTGTTGCAAGCAACGCGGAGATCTGCACAACACAAACTCAAGACTTTGCCCCAACGAATTAGTGAGGTTGTCAAGCTCACTGGTTTGCTGTAACAAAGGATTAAACGTATGGTGTGGAAGGTAATGGTTGTTTGCAGCAAGTAAACAAGTAACAATGGAAGATGTATCAGTGGTAAAGATTGGACTGGGGTCCATAGTTCACTAGAGGTACTCTCCTTAAATAAACAACATGGCATGCAGGGTAAACAAATTACAGCAGGGCAATTGACAGGAACTGAGCAAGGCATAACAATGCAATTACTAGTCAGAAAGATCCTATGAGATTCGATTGAGCAATACAACAAGATACATAGACCGCCATCCAACTGCATCTATGACGAGAAGTACACCTTCGGGTTATCATCTGAACCCCCTCCAGTATTAAGTTGCAAGCAACAGACAACTTCTTTAAGCAAAGTGTGTAAGGTAAACAGTACACATGTTCCATGAACAAGAGACCGTTGTTTTCTCCCTAGTAGCAACAACACATCTACAACCGAAGAGATTATTGTCACTTCCCTTGGAAACTAGAGGCATGAACCCACTATCGTGCATAAATACCCCCTCTTGGAGTCACTAGAAACTACTTGGCCAAGATAGCTACTAACAACGGAGAGCATGAACATCACAAACAACACAAACATGATAGAATCATAAAGACAAAACCATTAATCAAACCAACATAATAATCTTAATATCCATCGAATCCCCGCAAACACAACATGCATGATTACAAATAGATTAGATCTTGATCATGAACGGAGCTCACAAGATCTATACATGAAAGCACAAAGGAGGATATACAACCATCTAGCTACTACATGGACCCATAGTCCAAGGTGGAACTACTCACGCATCATACCGGAGAGAAGGCCTCCGTGATTATCTCCCCTCCGATAGGGTGCCGGGAAGAACTTCAGATCCCCTCGATCTAGGGACGATGGTGGCAGCAGCTACAGACGGTTTCATGGATATTTGATCGGGTACTTAGGGTTTTTACATCGGGGGCTTCTTATAGGCAAAGGGGGAGGCCGAGGAGGCGACCAGGGGGGCCAAACCCTAGCCAGGTGCGGGCCCACCCCTGGCCATGCCTGGGGTGTCTGGCTGCCCTGGCCTGCTTCCTCGTCTCCCCTCTGGACTTCTTGTTCCCCACGTAAAGTAATTGACTTTGACATTTGTCCCGTCCAATTCTAAGAATATTTCTTTACTAACTTTTCTGAAACCAAAAACAACAGAAAATAGGCATCTGGCACTATTGCAACTTGTTAATAGGTTAGTACTAGAAAACATGTAAAAAGCACCTCAAAGTGTAGACAAGTAAAGCAAAGTAGATACTAAACAAGCATGGAGCATCAAAATTATAGATATGTTTCCGACGCATCATTATGCCTTGCTCAGTTCCTGTCAATTGCCCTGCTGTAATTTGTTTACCCTTCATGCCATATTGTTTATCTAAGGAGAGAACCTCTAGTGAACTACGGACCCCGATCCAATCTTTACCATTGATACATCTTCCACTATTACTTGTTTACTTGCTGCAAACCATTACCTTCCACACCATACGTTTAATCCTTTGTTACAGCAAACCGGTGAGCTTGACAACCTCATTGATTCGTTGGGGCAAAGTCTTGAGTTTGTGTTGTGCAGATCTCCGCATTGCTTGCAACACCCGTGTGACGTTTCCTTCCTCCTTCTGGTTAGATAACCTTGGTCTCAACTGAGGGAAAACTTGATGCTTGCTCTTCGCACCCTGCGCTTGGGGTTACCAACGAAGTGCCACGTCGAGCATCATCAAGACTTTCTGGCGCCGTTGCCGGGGAGGCTAAGGACGCCTTCACAAGGGGAGTCCTTCACTTCCTTTCTCTTTGCTTTGTTTTTAGTTTGCTTTGTTTCTTTTGCTTGGTTTTGTTTGCCTCTTTTCAAAAAAATAAAAAATAAGTCTAGCTTGGTTTGCTTGCTTTATTCAAAAACACACAAAAATTAGTTGCTGGTCTATTATTGCCTTGCCTTGCCATGCTTTCTGTCAATGGATGGTTTCTTTGAAACTAGTTCTTATTGGCAAGGTGGGTTCATGGAAGAAGAAAAGTATTATTATAAGGAGCACCGTTTGTCACAAAAAGGGAAACACTTATGGGCACAAATTGATAAATTGAATACTATTGCTAGAGAGGTGTGCTCTACTTATAATGTTACCTATTGTTTTGATAAAGCTTGTTGCTGTAGGAGGTTTATACACCTGGCTTTTCAATGTGAGTATACTGATAATGTTACCATATCTTCTTATGTTAAGGGAAATTATGACTTTGATGATGTGGAACAAATTGAAGAATTTATTGCTTTCAAGGGTGCATTTGAACTTGCCAGTTTGCTTGAAAATACTGATGATGCACCTTATGAACATGAGGTTTATGAGATACTCAAATTTTTCTTTGATAATTAAGTAAGAAAATGGCTATATTCTTAAATATTTTAATAGGTGTTTTCCACAAACGGAAGAGACTAATGCCTTGCAGGAGCCAATGGAAGAAGGAATTGATGAAACATGAAGTTCATTAGATGAAAAAGAGGAGGATGACTGTTATGCTCCTGTGGATTCTTTTGAAATGTATACTATAGGAAAAACTTGTGATGATGTTCCTATGCCTGTTACCTATAGTAGTGATCATGATTGGGAAAAGCATACTACTTTTGATATTGAAAATCTCTTTGGTACCAATTCTGAAAATTCTATTGCCTATGATGATACTTTACCTCCAATTTACGATGATTACAATGATGATATTGATATTTTCAGTCCACATAATATTTAGGAGAAAATTGATTGTGATTATAATATGCCTCTTATATTTGATGATTATGGTGATGAGAATAATAATGATAACTATTTTTTTGAATTTGCTCCCACTACTTATGTGGAGAGTAATAATAATTTTATGCATGTGGCTCATGATAAGAATGTTTTATGTGATAGTTACATTGTTAATTTTATTCATGATGCTACTGAAAGTTATTATGAGAGAGGGAAACATGGTCTTATGTATCTCAACAATATTAAGTTTCCCCTCTTTATGTTGAAAATCTTGAAGTTGCACTTGTTTTGCTTTCCTATGCTTGTTGCTTTGTGCTTCTTTGATTTATTTTCTTACAAGATTCCTATGCATAGGAAGTGGGTTAGACTTAAATGTGTTTTGAATTTTCTTCTTGATGCTCTCTTTTACTTCAATTCATATTTCTTATGTGAGCATCTTCTCAAATTATCATGCCTAACTTAAAGGCGTTAAAGAAAAGTAATTGTTGGGAGATAACCCAAGAGTTTCCTTGAGTCTTGAAAGTTATTACTTCCTTAATTACATATCCTTATCCTTTTTGTTTGCTTTTTGTTCCAAGAATGACCTCTAATGAGAGGGAAGTAAGATTTGGAGAGTTGCTGTCCCGAAACAGATTTATGTCCTCCACCATAAAAATTCGTGAGGAGTTTCTGTAACTTGGATTGAGCTAAAAATTTACGAATAAATCCCCCAGTATGTTAGATAACTTTCGTTAGTTCAACACTTTTTTATTTGAGTAACAGAAGATGTTTGAAAAAATCGGTTTCTACCTGTTGGTCTGTTTTGACAGATTTCTGCCATTATTTGCATTTGCTTCTTATTGATTCCTTTTTTAGTTCTTTTTGGGAAATTGAGATTTTTGAAGGATTTGCTACAGTATCTTGTGTTTTTAGTGAAAAGCCTAGATGTTCCAAAGCTTTGCCAGAGGTCTAATATCTTTTGAATAAACTAATATTGCTAATGAAGATTGTGTGAAGTTTTGTATGAAGGAAAAATTTCAGGTGTAGAGAGAGAATGATGCAATGAGATGAAGGATGGACAAAAGGTCAATCTTGGGGATGCCACCACGGTGTCACCCCAAGAAATATCCAAGAGGTACAAGCGTCAAAGCTTGGATATGCCCAAGGCATCCCCTTCTTCATCAATAAAAAGCCCAGGTCTGTTTAGACACTTTGTTTTTATTGTTTCATGCACAGTTGTGTTGTTCTTGGAGCGTCTTAGTTTTTGTTTGCTTTGCTTAGGTTGTTTAGTCTGATTGAATAAAGTAGTTTGGCCCCCCGTTCTCTCTGTGTTGCTTTGCAAATAAGTTTGCTTGGTGTTGGAAAGGAGTAGTAAGTTCTTGCTTGAAGTGCAAGAGGAGCTTGCATTGACCATGACTTAGACTTTAGCATGACATGCTAGGTGTTGTTTTGGCTTTAATCTTAATTATTATTGCTGTAGCATGTCTTATTCCAAAAAATTGGGAATGCTTAGTGTGCCTTGAAGAAATTATGCGTTGTTTTAGCATGCAAAAGCATAGTATTGTGGTATCCTCCTTTGATGCTTTGCTTGGGTTGACTTGGCACATTCTCACACCATGTTATGACTATGACAAGTCACCATTAGACTCTATGATCATTTAGTCCTTTACTTGTAGTACCACTCTTTGCTTTGATTAGTAATGCTTTGTTGCTCTGCATGATTATGGCCATTATGCTCTCATAGTTGGTTGCTCCCAGTCTTTTGCTAGCCTCCACTTGTATGAGTAAGATCTACTCATGCTTCCAACTCCCAAGAAACCAAGTTATTCCAAAGTGTCCACTATAAATTCCCATGTATGGTGTGTTACACCATTCCAAGTATATTCTTGTTTTCAGCTATCTTCCAATTAAAAACTATTTTGTTATGTGAAAACTTAGTGATTAAAGCCCTCACAAACTTGATGGCACATTTTATATTCTTTGCCCCTAATAAACTTGAACCATTGTGATAACTTTGTTGTATATGCTTGCACTTTTACGTTGGAATTAGCAGAACCGTGTTGTCACGAGGAACGTTTTCAACATTGCAGTTGTACTTTGTACTTAGTTGATATCATGCTCTTTGGTCTATGGATGTCACCCGTGTGAAATAAAGAGGGAACTTGTAAGTCCATGGAGTAAGTATTTTGTGTTAGAGAAACGCCTGGGCCACTAGCCCAAGCCATGCCTAATCATGGTGGAAACTTGCAGCATCTCCATAGTGAGCTATCTATGAAACATCCTCAATAAAAAGCTATGAATATAGTAAATAAAAAGATTGTTGAGATGCTCATTATCGGCTTGCCTTGTCATTTTGGTTATGGGAAAGCTCCTGTACCATGTGCATGGGGTACCCCGTTGGCGGTTCTCAATGATATGCAAATACTTACAATGACAAGAACTTACCTGTGAATGAAGTTGAGTATGCATGAGGTGTGGCCCTCGTATTCAAGGGACTTGAGATTGCCAACTTATACTTCATCAAGCATATACTCCATCTTTGCAACTTTAACCTTAATCACTTCAAGATGCTTATGATAGAGGCAATGATGGCTGAAAGCTAACAAGTACCGTAATTTTTGGAAGCTCTTTTTGAAACTTGTAATCCCTGCTTCCTTTATAAAAAGGCCTTTCTTCCACCATTATTGAGTCTCCACCTTCTACCTTTAGGCACCATTAAGAGAGCATAGTTGTCATCCCGTGTGCAGTGTTCCAAAGCTTATTGATTGATGCATATTGTGATATTACTTGTTCTTGTGATATTTGTTTCTAGTCACCCTTGTGGACTTTGAAGGTGTCCTATGCATCTATTTGCTACTCTATGAGGGACAAGCTGACTGCCACTATGATATGTTTTCTGTATGTGAAACAAACAAACGTTTTTCAATACATGTTATTCATGATCTTTGTTTGTAGTCTTTCATGTTGCATGCATAGTTACTATGTGAAAGAACATGTTGGGCCCACATGTGTGGTTTTGGTAATTAATGACAATCTTTATGGACTAATGTGTGTACTAAGTTATACTTGTAGGATTTGTCCATTGGCATCGCTTGGAGCATGTGTTGGCTTCAAGGTCGATAAAATGCATAGAAGATATGTTGGGCAAGCTCAATATGCGAGGTCGATGATGAGGAATTAAGAAAGGCGTTCCATCTTGAGAAGGGCAAGATCGTCTACATCGAGCTCAAGTGGAATGCTCAAGGAAAAGGTATAATCTTGATAGGTTTTACCTTTTGTCGGTCTCACGTTGTGTGTGTGAGACCGGGTTTAGGATATATAACCGTACTATCAAGAGGGGCTCTCGTAAGAGTAATTCGGTCACATCGTTTGGAGAGAGCTCAAACCTTTGCATACTTGCATCATCGTATTTGGTTGTTATTTGGTCTTATCCATGTGAGGATATAGAGCTTGTGGTAATCTCCATAACAAGCTCTTGTTCATCAAAATCGGATCTTCCATTTGTATCTTGTTGCGATTTTGATTTATGCAGCTTTTCGGTTTCTCACCAAGTGAGGTATATCACATTATTCTACTTGATACTTTCTCACTTGGTGATAATCAATATTTACACCTTTTATTGATAAGCCCTTATCGTCCTCTATCCAACGCAATTGGAATCGGGTCAATCGGGGCTTCCAGTCAAAAGTTATTGCCGTTTGAATATTTGCCTGGTGCTGCTACCGGATGCCACAGAAGGTTTTGAGTAACTGTCAAAAAGCCTCTGCCGGGCTAGGTACTAAAAAGCGGTAGTACCGCATTTTAGTACCTAGCACGACAGTAGCTTTTTGACCACTTATCAAAAGCTTCTGCCTGCTCCGGCACTAAAATGCGGTAGTACCGCATTTTAGTACCGCACATGGAAGAGACTTTTGAACGTTGGAAAAAAGCTTCTGTCTGCCTAGGTAGTAAAATGCGGTAGTACCGCATTTTACTACCTGGCGTGACAGAGACTTTTTTCGTCTAAACTGCTGATTCCACTTCACATCCGGTAGTACCGGTTGCCATTTGCGGTACTACCGCTTTACGGTAGCATCAATGGTACTACCGTTGTGGCCAGGGCTTATGAAGTTTGAATATTGGTCTTCCGGTACCAAGTACGGTACCTGGTCCGGTAGTACCGGAGTTCTCCGGTAGTACCGCTTGAACTTCCGGTACTACCGCTACATTAAGGCTCCAACGGCCATATTTTGCCTAGCCCTTGAAATAGCTTTGCCCCTTTGTCTTTTAGGGTTAGTTCTTCCTCCTCCTTTGTCTAAGCTTTGCCCTCATTTGCCTTACTCTTTGAGCTTGATTTCTACTCACCCCTCCATTGGTTCTTGCTTATATTTGAGGGGTAGTTGGAGGAGATCTAGATCTACATTTTGACCAAACCAAAACATCTCTTTGTGAGTGTATCTTTGGGGATCTAGATTTTGGGGGATTTTGTGTCTCTCTTTGATTCCTCCTCTCTTGTTCCCCCAATAGCTTTAGTAGCTTTGTTGGAACTTGAGAGTGAGGGATTTGAGCATCTTTGTGGTGTTCTTGCCATTTGCATTTGGTGCATCGGTTTGAGTTCTCCTCGGAGGATTTGGTTTTAATTGCTCATTGGATCTTGTCCCTCTTGGGTTCTTGGAACCCTAGACGGTTTTGTGGCCTTGGTGGCATTATGGCCTTGGTGGAATTTGTTGAGGCCTTTTGTGGCGTTTGTTGGGAGCCTCCAATTAAGTTGTGGAGTTGTGCCCCAACCTTGTGAGAGGTTCTGGTTGCCATCGACAAGTGCACCGATAGTGGAAGCGTGGATAGATCCCATTGGGGTGAGATTCACCGGAGAATAAGGGAGGCCTTTTGTGGCGTTGGTGGTTTGATACCACCCCCTCTCCAAACAAGACGTACTCCATGTTGGGAGGAACTCTGTCACATCCCAAGATTTTCCAAATCTTGTAATGTGAAAATAAATTAATAAAATAAAACTTTGTTTGATTTTCAGAGCCAGAAGAAACTTTTTGAATTCAATTGGAACTTCAAACCCATTTGAATTAAAATAAACCTAAAGGGATTTAAAAAGATAAACATTTAATAAAAAGAAAAATAAAAACATTTGGAAATACTATTTGGAAACAATTAAATGAAAAGATTTGTTTGCAAATGAAATAGAGATTTATAAATAAATAAAGATTATTTTATAAAGCCAAATTAATCCTTGGCCAAGCTTTGGGAATTAAAAAAAAACTTTTATTTTAAATAAAATAGCAAAGGTTTATTTAAAAAATAAAGGATTGCTTAAATAAAATAATAAGGAATTAATATCCAAAATTTATGCAAATAAAAGGTTTTACCATTTTAATTAAAACATCAAAACTTATTTAAGATAAGTTTTCCAAATATTTGATATTCACAAATAAAATCCTACTAAAGTGTTTTGGCTTTATTTTAGATTTCAAAATAAATATCTCAATAGAACAAATCCTATTTGATTTAACAATGAAAGGTCTATTATATTTAATTAATAATGGACTCTAAAGTAAAGGGTTATTTTGTTTTAAACAAGTTTCCAAGTATTCCTTAGTTCCAAATAAAACCTACTGATTTGGTTTTGAAAATATTTGGATTTAAAAAGGGAGATTTTATTAAATAAACCAAACCCTAATTTTATTAATAAACCATGGTCCATTTTATTTTGAATATAAATGGAACCTTTAACAAAAATTGTTATTTATTTTAAAACAAGATTTCTAAATATACCTTATTTCAAATACAACCCACTATATTGGTTTTGGAAAATATATGGATTTAAATAGAGTTTGAAATAAATCAAATCCTAATTTGATTAATTAGCAATGGACAACTATTTAATTAATAATGGACTTTAATTATTTAAAAATTATGGTTTTTAGATTTAGGTTCAGGCTACTGAACAGAACCAAGTCAAACTTACAAAGTTTGGGTGTTATTTGAATTGATGTGAACATTGTTTGATTGTTTGAAATAACAAATCAGGAAATAGAAGTAGAAAAAGAAAAAGAATTAGACAGAAAAAAAAATAGAACAGCCCACCAAACTGGCCCAACTAACCCAGCAGCAGCCCACCTAGCCCACCTGTTCCTCCCCCGAACCGTTTCTCCACCGCAAACCTAACCCACACCCTCGCTGGCAGGTGGACCTCCTCCTCGTCTCTTTTCCCACTGACGCAACGGCCCCACTCCACTGTTCTTCCTCTCCACCCCGCTCGACCGTTCCTCCCCGTTCCTGACAGTAAATTTCGCGTCGTCAATTCGACTTAATGCCACGATTAAACCTCGCAGTGATCACGCGAGTTAAATCCCCTCTTCCTCCTCTTTCATTCCCCCCAAACCCCATGCCTCGAGAGCCACCAGGCTGTCGCCAATCTTCACTGCACCGTCGCCGTCTCCGACGAGTTCTCGGCTAAATTCCGGCGGCCTCGCATCGCCCCTTGCCTTCCTAAGCACGCAGACAAGTTCCCCATATCCTGGCAAACCCCCTCGTAGTATCAGCTCGCCCGCGAGTGCCCTGCAGGCTCGGCAACAACAACTACCGCCGTCTCCATTGTCTGTTTGCTACTCCGACGACCTCCCGAGGTAAAACCCGACCTCCCCTCTCCATCCCGATGATGCTCCCTTACTCACGACCCTCGTACGCACCTAACCATGCCTCTATTTTGTCTTAGCGCGGTCCTAAACAACGCCAGCAGCGACGCCTGAACGCATCCGACGACAGGAGCAACTCCGGCGAGCCATTACTCTCACCTCCGTGCGCCCCTTCGCCAGCCAGTGCCTCCTTGAGCTTCCCCAGGCGTCTACGAACACAGTGAGCACATTCTTTTCCTCCCTCGCTTCCTGTAGCATCGACCCCGCCGTCGTCTGACCGTCGCCGCCGCGTGCAGCTGTCAAGCGCCGCCCATCCTTGGCCTAGTTGCTTTGAACCGTAGGATGAGAAACGTCTGGCTAGGATTAGATCTGATCGAAACGGTACGCATCCATCTATGCCGCACGTTTCCAGTCAGATCCAATGCACCCCAGTAGCCGATCCGAGCGAATCGTTATTGTCCAATCAGAAGCAGCCACGTGTACAGGATTCGATTTAAAACAGAATTTTGATCTGAATATAATACAAATTTGTAATTGCTGTAACTTTCAAACCACACGCCCAAATTTTACAAATTTTATATCAATGAATTCAGGAGAACAAGCCCTAGCCAACCATGCCCTTTGTTTAGCAAATAGTAGCTGTTAGATTGTTTGAAATTGCAGAAACATTTGTATGCTTGTTATGAATGTAAAAATTGTTTAAAATTGAATTTAGGGTTAAAACCTTTGGCAATTGGATTGATTTGAACCTAATGACCCTAGGAAACACTTTGTGGACACAAAAATGTATTTGGAGAAATTAAGAAATGATTCTTTAATTTAAAACCATTTCTAGTCAAATAGAAATGTAATTTATTTATTGAAAATAATTTTGAAGTAAAACCTTTGCAAATTGATTTGTTGTGACCTTACTGACCCTAGGAACCAACCCTTGGTGTTAGAAATGATTTTTGTAAAATTTAGGTTAGATTACTTGACTTAGTCATTTTCTAGCCAAATAAAAAGAATGGTTTTTGTTATAAAAATGTTTATGGAAAGAAAACTTTAAGGAAATGTTTTGGACCAAACCTACTGACCTAAAAACACCAAGTTTTGCAAATTATCAACTCATTTGGTGAACAACATAAGAGTTTTGCCTTGATAAAAACATTTTTCACCACATGAAATGATGAATGGATTTAAAAATAGTTTTGGGCAAAACCCTCTAACTAATGACTTTGCCACTTTGGTAAATGACCAATTTGGAACTTACAAAGTTTAGAAACCCAATAGAGGCCTGTTTGCAAAATAAAACTATCTTGTGCATGCTCCCATGCATGACTTAGATTCCATTACTTTGTGTATCTGAAGAATTGTTTGTTTGACTTTGGTTTGGAATGTGAATTGAATTTGTGTTTGCTTGATTGATTTGTAGTGAAGTGTGAGACTAGAAAGATCAAGGAGTGAACCACCATTCCCTACCAAAAAGGCAAGTGATGCTTCATACTTTTTGTCCCATTACTTTTTTTTTCTATGCATTAGTGATTTTGCTAAGTAAACTTGCATGGATTTTGCTAAGTATAGATCTTGCTATAGGAAAACCTAGTAGATGAATCCTTAGTAGGATTTTCTAAGTTAAGTTTCCTATTACTACCAAGCTTAGTCTAGCTAATAGAAAACATGGGTGGAAAATATATTCACATTATGGAAAAATATTCTAGGTCTGAGGACTTATGTTTTGTTTAATAAAACAACTAAGTTAATGAATCACCTGGGTGGAATGGAAGGATTGGGATATGTTGAGTGGTTACACAAGGTCATGGACTTGGGTTGTGTATCTCACTTGTGGAATGCCACCCAGGAAACAAAGGGATTTGAGATGTCAAATGTTGAGAAGCTTCAAGTGCAACCACTTGGCAATATGGGCTCTGCCATGATCATATAGGTTGCAAGAACTTAGCCATATGGACAGTGGGTGGTAGTGTTTGATAGGTTGGAGCGCGTCCATTTTTGTAACACCCTCAAAATCGGACCTATGCAAGTTTTAGCGAAACCCGCCAAACCCGCATAGAAACGATTCAAAGGTGCCCACCAGGCACTTTCGTGCGGGTGGAAAACGAAGTAATAACATTACACAACAGTCCTCGACGGGACCACAGAACAGATATATACAACAACGACCCAAAGAGTCAAGAATACAGATATAATATACAAAGATCCAAATCACCTTGAAAACGATAGAGCGCCCAGCTACGGACAAGATGCAAATGGGGCTAAGAGCCCTGAAGAATAACCAATGGCGTCCATAACCCTGCCCAGGCCAAGCCGGAAGGGTAACCCTGCTAACGACGTCGATCTCAAAACCTGCTTAAACAAAAGGGGTGCCGACAAAGGGCAAAGGAAAAAGAGGAGCGTCAGTACTGAGGCCAGTACACGGCGAGACTAGAATTCGGCGGTCCTCGCCTACATAGGTATGGTGGACTGAAGCGGCAGCGGCAGCATGCACTAAACACCCTATAGAGACTCGATGCAACTGGCGGTTATCAGAGAGGGATAAGAATGACCTATCCGGATCCAACCTGAAGCTAACACCAAACAAACCCATCCTGGTATTTCCCCCTCGAGACCAAACGAGGAAGTCAACCGAGGAACTCACACAGTTCGCAGTTTTACTTCTTCAGTTGTCGTTGCAGCAATTACTAGTCAGGTTTAGATATTCATCCTGATAAAATAAGCAGTGGGCCATTTTAGTTAACCATTCCGTTGTAGTGGCATCACTTACTAGTCAGATACAATTAACATGATCGAGATATTGTGCTCCAAGTCGTCCATAACCGCGGACACGGCTCTCAGAAAGTTTTACCCGGCCGGGGTGCACCAATAGCAACACACACTCGATCAACCTCGGAAAAACCAAATCAAAACCCAACGAGGCCTTCACGACAAAGCAATCACAGGATTCAGAAATATTTCAGGGGGGCACCCCTTGCAGTACACCCGCAACGAAGTAAGCAAGCTCCGAGACGGACTCAAGGTTTGTGACAATGGCTGTAAACGACAGCAAATCCCCAAACGGGGACTGTCGATACCGCGAAAACATTCCGCTTCCAAAACAGTACAGCGTGCTCCTCACACAATCGTAAATAAAGCAGTAAAGCATGGCATAGGTACAGGATAGTAAATAAAACCTCAAACTAGTTGTGGCCCCAAGAAATAAGACTGAATCAAGCTCTGGCTAAGGGGGGTCCCATATACCTCCCGGATGTGGATAGCGCGATAAATCAAGGAACAGGTATCAAGTACTCGGGGTCCTACGGGACACAAGTGGGCGTTCGGAAACCAAATAGTATCTATCACCCACCGATGCCTCTGCTTACTTCAATTTTAGTTGTTAAACAGGAATTAAAGTGAACGATAAATAAAGCCGAGATCATCTCCAACATCAAACGGGTGGCAAGGCTCCAACAACTGTGGTACATGGCGACACGCAACAGCAATTGAGCAAGCGACTATGACGCGCAAGTCCAACTATCTACCAAACAATAGGTAATAGGATGTGTCCAAGGCAATATGAGGCTGCAGGGAATATCCAGGGATCGAAGCTAGAGCATCGCAACACAGATAGCAATAGATCAACAGGAGGGAATAAATACTATAAAAGTAAGATAGGTAGAAAGGGGGGAGATGCTCGCCTGGAAACATCGCCGAGGGTTCATCCGAAGATCGGGGCGAAGCTCACATCAACTCAACGGCCTTATCCACGAAGAAGCAAAACACTAGAAGAAACACCGGATGCAATATTTAAGATTACGGCAGAAGATCGGCATGATGCATGTATGATGTATGACATGGCCAAGGTGCGATGCAATTAGGTCATATTAAGCGGAACCGGGGTCCCGACAATTAATTAGATGGTTCAAGTTGTTTATCTACCCCGCAATTAAATGTTTTTTTAGCATGGCAAAAGATAGCACGGGTTCGCTACACAAGTTTAAATGAGGCCAATATACGACTGGCTTTGCCCGCATATGGGCCCCATATTTAATTATTAGGTGAATCGGCATAAGGCCCCCAAACCAATGATATGCATGCGAGAATGACAATTTAATATGCAACAAGTTTATTATTTAGCATTTATAAAATAAGGCTCGGGAGAAGGTTCACACATTAGAGGGTCTCGACGAACTTGGGGTTCCGGGGTTCGGGGTCGGTCTCAGGGTTCAGGGTTCGACGGATCGTTCTCGGATTCCGGGATCGTTCTCAGATAACGGGGTAGATCTTGGCGTTCCGTGGTCTTCGGGTCATGTCGACGGCCTTGGTGTCCTTGTTGGAGAACTCGAGGTCGATGGCGAACTTGTCCGGTACCGGGGTTTGGGTCCGGGAAGGAGTACTCGTCGCGTCGGGGTCTCGGCCATCGGATCCTTGAAGGAGTTCATGGCGTCCGTGGCGACGATCTTCGGGGTTCATGTCTCCGAAAGTCTACGGACGATCTTGGTAGATGCTTCCCGGTTGACGGTCATGGCGCTTCCGGGAAGTAGGCTTGGCGTTCCCTGACGACAACCGTGGATCTTATTATCCGCCTCTGTGTCGGTGTTGAGCTTCACGGGCCACCGCCAATTGGTTGTCGAGGTCGGTCTTGGGTTTGGCGCCGGTGGGTCTTGGCGATTCCATGTGAAGGCCTCGGCGCTCTAGATCGGTCTTCAGGGCAGCGGCCTTCGGATTCCATGTAGACGGTCATGGCGGTTTTCAGGGAGGAGACCCTGGCGTTCCTTGTAGATGACCTTCGGATTCGGGGTCTTCAGGTTCATGTCGGTAAACTTGTCGATGTTTCATCGGGTACTGGCACGCATGGTGAAGACGCACAGGAGGTTGCCTCAGTGGTGGCATCTTGGTACTTGGTAGCTGGGAGTAGACGAGTAGGAAACTGAAGGCCGCCAGGTACTGCTCGCGTCTGGCTCTCGCAGAGGCAGTGCAGGGTCTGGCCGGAGGAGACGCATGGGGCCGGCGATCGACGGTCGGTGCAGGGCGCGGTCAACAGGGGGAGGGCCCCACGACAAGGGAGGCAGGGACGACGGCGACTGTCGGGCTCGAGGACGGGCACCGGAGAGGGAGAAGGCGAGCAGGCGCCGGCGGCGGGGTCGACGGGGCGGGGCCGGCGACGGGGGAACGTGGCGGTTGACCGGCGGGGGCGAGCGGTCGGTCGCTGGCGCAGAGGCGATGGGGGGGAGAGGCGGTGGCTCGGTCCGGCAAGGCGAACGGCGGCCGGGCGAGCGCGGGCGAGCCGACGCGGAGGAGGCGGCACCGTGGGGCCGGAGGCGGGGAAGAGGCCGCGGCGGAGGGGTCGTCGGAGGTTGGGGCGCGGGCGGCCAGGGGGTTGTGAGGAGAGGGAGGCTCGGGGCGCCGGGGCTCGGGGACGCGGGGGGTTCGGGCGGAGCTCGCGGGAGAGAGGGAGAGGTGGTCGGGCTCGCGGAGGTGGCCGGCGGAGCGGAGGGGCGGCGCGCTCGGAGGGGCGGAGGCGGTCAGGCGAGCGGGGCCACCGGGGAGAAGGTGGGAGGAGGAGAGAACCAGGGGAACGGCGCGTCGGTGGGGGGGCTGCGCGCGTCGGGGGCCGGCGCAGGAGCACGCGGCGGCGACAGAGCGAGCTTGAGGGGGAGGGGTGAGCGGGAGGGCGAGAGGAACGGAGGAGAGAGAGGAGCGGGGGGGAGGAAGAGGACGACGCGGGGTGGTGCGTGTGTCCTGCGGGTGGGGCCAGGGTGAACAGGGTCAGGGGGGTGGGACCCAGGGGCAGCGGCAGGTTGGTTGGGTTGGGCGCGCGCGCGTGTGTGGGTTTGGGTTGGTTGGGGCTGGGTGAGTGGGTCCAGGGAGAAAGAGGGGGGAGAGAGAGAGGGGGGAGGAAAGAGGGCTGGCCAGGTGGTGGGATGTGATTGGGTAGGGGAAGGTAAGAGGGTGAGGTGGCTACATGCCATTGGGTGGGGTGAGGTGGAGGCTGGGTGGGTAGACTAGGACAGGGTAGACTAGGGATTTTGGTAGACCGGTTGGTTGGACCGATTTTATTTCTGGGGGTGGTCGTTCAGGTCGAATCGGCCCGTTCGACTGCCCCACTAAAATAATTCAATCTTTTATTTATTTTAAATGCACCGTTTGCAAACCGATAGCACACAAACAAAAATAATCCGGAGACCCGGGGTTTTGCGTTTGAATTAAGACGGGCGTTTAGAAAACAAAACCAGGTTTTTCCGCCAATAGTTTTACGCAAGCAAATGCAAGATGATGACGATGCTCAAATGCAATGTGGCATGATGACATGAGCCTGCGGTCATGATGATGCAATGCACAAAAACAACGCGATTTTCTAGTAGTGGTTTTGTGGGATGCCACAATTCGACACCACTAACAATGGATATCGCCCTCGAGATCCGCCTCATGGTACCGGGAAGGAAGGTCGGCGATCTGCGTCTTCTCACTTCGTGTAGATCCTTGCGACACCACTAACAAGAGGTCGTTGTCCGTGATCGTCGATAGAACACTCCGGGAACAACAGGTCGAAGGTAGAGGTATCAACAAATAAAGCCACCTCTAACCCCGGTAGAAAGAGGGAACCGATGCATTCTCATCCACTTCAATGTACACAAGCGAATAGAAAGGGTAGTCGGCATGGGGGCCAATCCATCACGCACCCAAACTATTACTTTGCACAATCAGTAGAAAAGAGTGCAACCATTCTCGGAATCAGACTGAAGATCTCGACAAGCGAGGTTCGGAAACAAAGGAGTGATGCAGACTCTGCATCGGATCTGGCGTAGATGATGTCGTCGCGCCGGAAAACACCGGAAAGCATAAACAAGGAACAAAGAATGGTACCACGGTTGACGGATTTCCTCAGACAGCATGAACACCGGATGGTAGAACACCGTTATCAGAGAAGGAAGTGAAACCCTGGTACGACGGAACCCAACCACGAGAAATCCTGGACTCGAAGAAAAAGACGAGAGCGGATTCAAAACACGTCGAGATAAGAGGAGAATAGCAGAGGGGTAAGGAGTAAAATCAGACCTAATCAGAACTATCCAACTGATTTTGCAAAATAGTTTTGACACTCTACTTCGGCTGTTAGCTAGGTTATCCTACAGGCTGGACTTGTGGGGTATCGCAACTGCTGAGCTCTGATACCACTCTGTAACACCCTCAGAATCGGACCTATGCAAGTTTTAGCGAAACCCGCCAAACCCGCATAGAAACGATTCAAAGGTGCCCACCAGGCACTTTCATGCGGGTAGAAAACGAAGTAATAACATTACACAACAGTCCTCGACGGGACCACAGAACAGATATATACAACAACGACCCAAAGAGTCAAGAATACAGATATAATATACAAAGATCCAAATCACCTTGAAAACGATAGAGCGTCCAGCTACGGACAAGATGCAAATGGGGCTAAGAGCCCTGAAGAATAACCAATGGCGTCCATAACCCTGCCCAGGCCAAGCCGGAAGGGTAACCCTGCTAACGACGTCGATCTCAAAACCTGCTTAAACAAAAGGGGTGCCGACAAAGGGCAAAGGAAAAAGAGGAGCGTCAGTACTGAGGCCAGTACACGGCGAGACTAGAATTCGGCGGTCCTCGCCTACATAGGTATGGTGGACTGAAGCAGCAGCGGCAGCATGCACTAAACACCCTATAGAGACTCGATGCAACTGGCGGTTATCAGAGAGGGATAAGAATGACCTATCCGGATCCAACCTGAAGCTAACACCAAACAAACCCATCCTGGTATTTCCCCCTTGAGACCAAACGAGGAAGTCAACCGAGGAACTCACACAGTTGGCAGTTTTACTTCTTCAGTTGTCGTTGCAGTAATTACTAGTCAGGTTTAGATATTCATCCTGATAAAATAAGCAGTGGGCCATTTTAGTTAACCATTCCGTTGTAGTGGCATCACTTACTAGTCAGATACAATTAACATGATCAAGATACTGTGCTCCAAGTCGTCCATAACCGCGGACACGGCTCTCAGAAAGTTTTACCCGGCCGGGGTGCACCAATAGCAACACACACTCGATCAACCTCGGAAAAACCAAATCAAAACCCAACGAGGCCTTCACGACAAAGCAATCACAGGATTCAGAAATATTTCAGGGGGCCACCCCTTGGAGTACACCCGCAACGAAGTAAGCAAGCTCCGAGACGGACTCAAGGTTTGCGACAATGGCTGTAAACGACAGCAAATCCCCAAACGGGGACTGTCGATACCGCGAAAACATTCCGCTTCCAAAACAGTACAGCGTGCTCCTCACACAATCGTAAATAAAGCAGTAAAGCATGGCATAGGTACAGGATAGTAAATAAAACCTCAAACTAGTTGTGGCCCCAAGAAATAAGACTGAATCAAGCTCTGGCTAAGGGGGGTCCCATATACCTCCCGGATGTGGATAGCGCGATAAATCAAGGAACAGGTATCAAGTACTCGGGGTCCTACGGGACACAAGTGGGCGTTCGGAAACCAAATAGTATCTATCACCCACCGATGCCTCTGCTTACTTCAATTTTAGTTGTTAAACAGGAATTAAAGTGAACGATAAATAAAGCCGAGATCATCTCCAACATCAAACGGGTGGCAAGGCTCCAACAACTGTGGTACATGGCGACACGCAACAGCAATTGAGCAAGCGACTATGACGCGCAAGTCCAACTATCTACCAAACAATAGGTAATAGGATGTGTCCAAGGCAATATGAGGCTGCAGGGAATATCCAGGGATCGAAGCTAGAGCATCGCAACACAGATAGCAATAGATCAACAGGAGGGAATAAATACTATAAAAGTAAGATAGGTAGAAAGGGGGGAGATGCTCGCCTGGAAACATCGCCGAGGGTTCATCCGAAGATCGGGGCGAAGCTCACATCAACTCAACGGCCTTATCCACGAAGAAGCAAAACACTAGAAGAAACACCGGATGCAATATTTAAGATTACGGCAGAAGATCGGCATGATGCATGTATGATGTATGACATGGCCAAGGTGCGATGCAATTAGGTCATATTAAGCGGAACCGGGGTCCCGACAATTAATTAGATGGTTCAAGTTGTTTATCTACCCCGCAATTAAATGTTGTTTTAGCATGGCAAAAGATAGCACGGGTTCGCTACACAAGTTTAAATGAGGCCAATATACGACTGGCTTTGCCCGCATATGGGCCCCATATTTAATTATTAGGTGAATCGGCATAAGGCCCCCAAACCAATGATATGCATGCGAGAATGACAATTTAATATGCGACAAGTTTATTATTTAGCATTTATAAAATAAGGCTCGGGAGAAGGTTCACACATTAGAGGGTCTCGACGAACTTGGGGTTCCGGGGTTCGGGGTCGGTCTCAGGGTTCAGGGTTCGACGGATCGTTCTCGGATTCCGGGATCGTTCTCAGATAACGGGGTAGATCTTGGCGTTCCGTGGTCTTCGGGTCATGTCGACGGCCTTGGTGTCCTTGTTGGAGAACTCGAGGTCGATGGCGAACTTGTCCGGTACCGGGGTTTGGGTCCGGTAAGGAGTACTCGTCGCGTCGGGGTCTCGGCCATCGGATCCTTGAAGGAGGTCATGGCGTCCGTGGCGACGATCTTCGGGGTTCATGTCTTCGAAAGTCTACGGACGATCTTGGTAGATGCTTCCCGGTTGACGGTCATGGCGCTTCCGGGAAGTAGGCTTGGCGTTCCCTGACGACAACCGTGGATCTTATTATCCGCCTCTGTGTCGGTGTTGAGCTTCACGGGCCACCGCCAATTGGTTGTCGAGGTCGGTCTTGGGTTTGGCGCCGGTGGGTCTTGGCGATTCCATGCGAAGGCCTCGGCGCTCTAGATCGGTCTTCAGGGCAGCGGCCTTCGGATTCCATGTAGACGGTCATGGCGGTTTTCAGGGAGGAGACCCTGGCGTTCCTTGTAGATGACCTTCGGATTCGGGGTCTTCAGGTTCCTGTCGGTAACCTTGTCGATGTTTCATCGGGTACTGGCACGCATGGTGAAGACGCACAGGAGGTTGCCTCAGTGGTGGCAGCTTGGTACTTGGTAGCTGGGAGTAGACGAGTAGGAAACTGAAGGCCGCCAGGTACTGCTCGCGTCTGGCTCTCGCAGAGGCAGTGCAGGGTCTGGCCGGAGGAGACGCATGGGGCCGGCGATCGACGGTCGGTGCAGGGCGCGGTCAACAGGGGGAGGGCCCCACGACAAGGGAGGCAGGGACGACGGCGACTGTCGGGCTCGAGGACGGGCACCGGAGAGGGAGAAGGCGAGCAGGCGCCGGCGGCGGGGTCGACGGGTCGGGGCCGGCGACGGGGGAACGTGGCGGTTGACCGGCGGGTGCAAGCGGTCGGTCGCTGGCGCAGAGGCGACGGGGGGGGAGAGGCGGTGGCTCGTTCCGGCGAGGCGAACGGCGGCCGGGCGAGCGCGGGCGAGCCGACGCGGAGGAGGCGGCACCGCGGGGCCGGAGGCGGGGAAGAGGCCGCGGCGGAGGGGTCGTCGGAGGTTGGGGCGCGGGCGGCCAGGGGGTTGTGAGGAGAGGGAGGATCGGGGCGCCGGGGCTCGGGGACGCGGGGGGTTCGGGCGGAGCTCGCGGGAGAGAGGGAGAGGTGGCCGGGCTCACGGAGGTGGCCGGCGGAGCGGAGGGGCGGCGCGCTCGGAGGGACGGAGGCGGTCAGGTGAGCGGGGCCGCTGGGGAGAAGGTGGGAGGAGGAGAGAACCAGGGGAGCGGCGCGTCGGTGGGGGGGCTGCGCGCATCGGGGGCCGGCGCCGGAGCACGTGGCTGCGGCAGAGCGAGCTTGAGGGGGAAGGGGTGAGCGGGAGGGCGAGAGGAACGGAGGAGAGAGAGGAGCGGGGGGAGGAAGAGGACGACGCGGGGTGGTGTGTGTGTCCTGCGGGTGGGGCCAGGGTGAACAGGGTCAGGGGGTGGGACCCAGGGGCAGCGGCAGGTTGGTTGGGTTGGGCGCGCGCGCGTGTGTGGGTTTGGGTTGGTTGGGGCTGGGTGAGTGGGTCCAGGGAGAGAGAGGGGGGAGAGAGAGAGGGGGGAGGAAAGAGGGCTGGCCAGGTGGTGGGCAGTGATTGGGTAGGGGAAGGGAAGAGGGTGAGGTGGCTACATGCCATTGGGTGGGGTGAGGTGGAGGCTGGGTGGGTAGACTAGGACAGGGTAGACTAGGGATTTTGGTAGACCGGTTGGTTGGACCGATTTTATTTCTGGGGGTGGTCGTTCGGGTCGAATCGGCCCGTTCGACTGCCCCACTAAAATAATTCAATCTTTTATTTATTTTAAATGCACCGTTTGCAAACCGATAGCACACAAACAAAAATAATCCGGAGACCCGGGGTTTTGCGTTTGAATTAAGACGGGCGTTTAGAAAACAAAACCAGGTTTTTCCGCCAATAGTTTTACGCAAGCAAATGCAAGATGATGACGATGCTCAAATGCAATGTGACATGATGACATGGGCCTGCGGTCATGATGATGCAATGCACAAAAACAACGCGATTTTCTAGTAGTGGTTTTGCGGGATGCCACAATTTTGGTCTAAGGGAAGGCTTCTGAAAGATCTTGTCTTGGGAAACCAAGTCTTGTGGGGAAAGTGCACCACCTCTGCAGAGTGTAAAACCTAAGTACTTAGCCATGTCCCTGGTAAAGGACAAATTGAGCATCAAGACATGGAAGCAATCAAGAATCTCATCATTCCAATTTCTAAATTAAAATCTTGTGGTTTGAACAAGGGTTGTTTGAATTCTTCAATCATTGATGGAGAGATGGCTTGGTACAAGGATCTTGAAATCTTTGATTGAGAAAAATGATTTTGTCAAGCAAAAACTTAGTATTTTCAAATGTTAAGGAAAAATCTATTTTGAGCAATGCAAGCCTCAACTCCACTTAGCCAAATGCATATAGATGATAGACTCCACTATACTACCATAGTATCACTTGCCAATACAATTCAAATGTATTGACCCTTTGTGGCTGTAACTTGTATGTTGCAGGTTTGATTGATTTCAGTAAAGATTGATTGTTTAGGATTACAAAGTCTACAACCAACATCTTCCTGTGGCAATTTGAAGATGAAGGACCCATGACTATATTTATTCCGCTGCAATGTAATGTAATAGCCAAATGAGCTATGTATGATGTAATAAAATTATGTTATTCCTGGTTATAAAATTATATTATGACCTTTGTTTCTTGATATTACATCTAAACTGTGGATGCTAGCTATTGATCCAGGGACTAGCATTGTAAACACAGGAGGGATCAATCTTATCTAAGATTGGGACCCCTACAGATGGTATCAGAGCATTGTGTTGCCTGTAGGATTTGTAAACCTAGGATTGGACAAAAACCCTTAGAAGAAAAGGAGTGATATTTTGTTCCAAAAACTTATTTACAAAAACACTTGTAAACTCTTTCCTCAACCATTTTGGTTTCAACTCTACATCTCTTCTAATTCAACTTGATGGAAAAGCCTACCCTATGACCAAAGATTACATCATGTGCAAAGGACTTCTTCAACATCTTCAACTCTAATGACTTCAACTTCTTCAACTCTAATGACTTCAACATCTTCAGCATATTCACCAAGGACTTCCAACTTGGATACTACTAAGGACTACAAGTGAGACAAGGAGATCTTACTCAAGATTTAGAGACTGAGGGAATGCAAAATAAGAAGGAACCATCAACAACTTTGAAGTATTGCAACCAAGAGTTTTTCTCAAAGAAACCATGATCTCATACAAGAAGAATCAAGAAGGAAGGAAAGACCACAAGTGGACCATATAGATGGACCACCATAATTTAGTTAAGTCAAAACCACCAACTTATGTGGTGTAACAAAAATATTTTGTTGCATAAGTATGTGCTTGAACCTTGTTTGAGTGAAATGTTTCTTTGTGATTTCTTGAACATTGCTTGTGTGAATTGTGATTGTGTGATTAGAAGTATTTCCTTAGAAATATTTTTGCCTATTCTAATCCCAATCCAACCCAAACAGATGACTACTCCAAGAGACACCAACACCAACCAAGAAGACAACATGAGAGAACTTATAGCAACCCAAAACCAGTTGAGCCAAGAGACAACTCAGCTTTTAACCAACAACAATGGACTAGACCCAGCCATACAAAGGATTTGGAAACTTCAATCCCAATTGTTGCAAGGATTGGTTACTCAAGTGATCAACATGAGAGAAAACTTTTCCCAAAGAGCTAATGACAACAAGGATGACAAAGATGCTATTCTAGAAGGAACCCAAGCTAGCAATATTTTTAGAGACAAGGATCATGCATCCAAGGAACATGAAGATCAATGCCTCAAGAAGAGAGAAAGATCTCCCACTTATGAAGAACATGAACTAGAAGAACTCCTAGCTTTGGAGAGACCCAAGAAGAAGAAGGACATAAGCCAGTTGCAATGTTACAATTGCAAAGAGATGGGACACTATGCCAGTGAATGCCCAGAAAAGAAGAAGAGACAAGAAGACAAACAAAAGCTAGTGAAACCCAAGATAAGGAAGGATTTTAGCCAAGTGATGTGCAAACACTGCAAAGAGTTAGGACATTATGCAAACTACTGTCCAGGAAAGATGAAGCATAAGATAAACCAGCCTATGAGGGATCTCAGCCTTGTCACATGTTTCAAATGCAGGGAACTAGGCCACTATGCAAAAAATTGTCCAGAAAGGATGGAGAACAAGTTAAACAAGTCTATGAAGGATCTCAACCTTGGCCCATGAGTCAAGTGTGGAAACAAAGGACTCAATGCAAAAGTTTGCTTAGAGAAGTTTTCAAGAAGGCCAAGATGTAATTTTTTGTTTGAAAGTTTTTAAGGGTGGTAGTACCCTAGTTGTTTTGAACTTGCTTGTAACCCCAGCCTTCCCAAATCTCGGGACGAGATTTATTTTAAGGGTGGTAGCCTGTCACATCCCAAGATTTTCCAAATCTTGTAATGTGAAAATAAATTAATAAAATAAAACTTTGTTTGATTTTCAGAGCCAGAAGAAACTTTTTGAATTCAATTGGAACTTCAAACCCATTTGAATTAAAATAAACCTAAAGGGATTTAAAAAGATAAACATTTAATAAAAAGAAAAATAAAAACATTTGGAAATACTATTTGGAAACAATTAAATGAAAAGATTTGTTTGCAAATGAAATAGAGATTTATAAATAAATAAAGATTATTTTATAAAGCCAAATTAATCCTTGGCCAAGCTTTGGGAATTAAAAAAAACTTTTATTTTAAATAAAATAGCAAAGGTTTATTTAAAAAATAAAGGATTGCTTAAATAAAATAATAAGGAATTAATATCCAAAATTTATGCAAATAAAAGGTTTTACCATTTTAATTAAAACATCAAAACTTTTTTAAGATAAGTTTTCCAAATATTTGATATTCACAAATAAAATCCTACTAAAGTGTTTTGGCTTTATTTTAGATTTCAAAATAAATATCTCAATAGAACAAATCCTATTTGATTTAACAATGAAAGGTCTATTATATTTAATTAATAATGGACTCTAAAGTAAAGGGTTATTTTGTTTTAAACAAGTTTCCAAGTATTCCTTATTTCCAAATAAAACCTACTGATTTGGTTTTGAAAATATTTAGATTTAAAAAGGGAGATTTTATTAAATAAACCAAACCCTAATTTTTTTAATAAACCATGGTCCATTTTATTTTGAATATAAATGGAACCTTTAAAAAAAATTGTTATTTATTTTAAAACAAGATTTCTAAATATACCTTATCTCAAATACAACCCACTATTTTGGTTTTGGAAAATATATGGATTTAAATAGAGTTTGAAATAAATCAAATCCTAATTTGATTAATTAGCAATGGACAACTATTTAATTAATAATGGACTTTAATTATTTAAAAATTATGGTTTTTAGATTTAGGTTCAGGCTACTGAACAGAACCAAGTCAAACTTACAAAGTTTGTGTGTTATTTGAATTGATGTGAACATTGTTTGATTGTTTGAAATAACAAATCAGGAAATAGAAGTAGAAAAAGAAAAAGAATTAGACAGGAAAAAAAAATAGAACAACCCACCAATCTGGCCCAACTAACCCAGCAGCAGCCCACCTAGCCCACTTGTTCCTCCCCCGAACCGTTTCTCCACCGCAAACCTAACCCACACCCTCGCTGGCAGGTGGACCTCCTCCTCGTCTCTTTTCCCACTGACGCAACGGCCCCACTCCACTGTTCTTCCTCTCCACCCCGCTCGACCGTTCCTCCCCGTTCCTGACAGTAAATTTCGCGTCGTCAATTCGACTTAATGCCACGATTAAACCTCGCAGTGATCACGCGAGTTAAACCCCCTCTTCCTCCTCTTTCATTCCCCCCAAACCCCATGCCTCGAGAGCCACCAGGCTGTCGCCAATCTTCACTGCACCGTCGCCGTCTCCGACGAGTTCTCGGCTAAATTCCGGCGGCCTCGCATCGCCCCTTGCCTTCCTAAGCACGCAGACAAGTTCCCCATATCCTGGCAAACCCCCTCGTAGTATCAGCTCGCCCGCGAGTGCCCTGCAGGCTCGGCAACAACAACTACCGCCGTCTCCATTGTCTGTTTGCTACTCCGACGACCTCCCGAGGTAAAACCCGACCTCCCCTCTCCATCCTGATGATGCTCTCTTACTCACGACCCTCGTATGCACCTAACCATGCCTCTATTTTGTCTTAGCGCGGTCCTAAACAACGCCAGCAGCGACGCCTGAACGCATCCGACGACAGGAGCAACTCCGGCGAGCCATTACTCTCACCTCTGTGCGCCCCTTCGCCAGCCAGTGCCTCCTTGAGATTCCCCAGGCGTCTGCGAACACAGTGAGCACATTCTTTTCCTCCCTCGCTTCCTGTAGCATCGACCCCGCCGTCGTCTGACCGTCGCCGCCGCGCGCAGCTGTCAAGCGCCGCCCATCCTTGGCCTAGTTGCTTTGAACCGTAGGATGAGAAACGTCTGGCTAGGATTAGATCTGATCGAAACGGTACGCATCCATCTGTGCCGCACGTTTCCAGTCAGATCCAACGCACCCCAGTAGCCGATCCGAGCGAACCGTTATTGTCCAATCAGAAGCAGCCACGTGTACAGGATTCGATTTAAAACAGAATTTTGATCTGAATAGAATACAAATTTGTAATTGCTGTAACTTTCAAACCACACGCCCAAATTTTGCAAATTTTATATCAATGAATTCAGGAGAACAAGCCCTAGCCAACCATGCCCTTTGTTTAGCAAATAGTAGTTGTTAGCTTGTTTGAAATTGCAGAAACATTTGTATGCTTGTTATGAATGTAAAAATTGTTTAAAATTGAATTTAGGGTTAAAACCTTTGGCAATTAGATTGATTTGAACCTACTGACCCTAGGAAACACTTTGTGGACACAAAAATGTATTTGGAGAAATTAAGAAATGATTCTTTAATTTAAAACCATTTCTAGTCAAATAGAAATGTAATTTATTTATTGAAAATAATTTTGAAGTAAAACCTTTGCAAATTGATTTGTTGTGACCTTACTGACCCTAGGAACCAACCCTTGGTGTTAGAAATGATTTTTGTAAAATTTAGGTTAGATTACTTGACTTAGTCATTTTCTAGCCAAATAAAAAGAATGGTTTTTGTTATAAAAATGTTTATGGAAAGAAAACTTTAAGGAAATGTTTTGGACCAAACCTACTGACCTAAAAACACCAAGTTTTTCAAATTAGCAACTCATTTGGTGAACAACATAAGAGTTTTGCCTTGATAAAAACATTTTTCACCACATGAAATGATGAATGGATTTAAAAATGGTTTTGGGCAAAACCCTCTAACTAATGACTTTGCCACTTTGGTAAATGACCAATTTGGAACTTACAAAGTTTAGAAACCCAATAGAGGCCTCTTTGCAAAATAATACTATCTTGTGCATGCTCCCATGCATGACTTAGATTCCATTACTTTGTGTATGTGAAGAATTGTTTGTTTGACTTTGGTTTGAAATGTGAATTGAATTTGTGTTTGCTTGATTGATTTGTAGTGAAGTGTGAGACTAGAAAGATCAAGGAGTGAACCACCATTACCTACCAAAAAGGAAAGTGATGCTTCATACTTTTTGTCCCATTACTTTTTTTTTCTATGCATTAGTGATTTTGCTAAGTAAACTTGCATGGATTTTGCTAAGTATAGATCTTGCTATAGGGAAACCTAGTAGATGAATCCTTAGTAGGATTTTCTAAGTTAAGTTTCCTATTACTACCAAGCTTAGCCTAGCTAATAGAAAACATGGGTGGAAAATATATTCACATTATGGAAAAATATTCTAGGTCTGAGGACTTATGTTTTGTTTAATAAAACAACTAAGTTAATGAATCACCTGGGTGGAATGGAAGGATTGGGATATGTTGAGTGGTTACACAAGGTCATGGACTTGGGTTGTGTATCTCACTTGTGGAATGCCACCTAGGAAACAAAGGGATTTGAGATGTCAAATGTTGAGAAGCTTCAAGTGCAACCACTTGGCAATATGGGCTCTGCCATGATCATATAGGTTGCAAGAACTTAGCCATATGGACAGTGGGTGGTAGTGTTTGATAGGTTGGAGCGCGTCCATTTTGGTCTAAGGGAAGGCTTCTGAAAGATCTTGTCTTGGGAAACCAAGTCTTGTGGGGAAAGTGCACCACCTCTGCAGAGTGTAAAACCTAAGTACTTAGCCATGTCCCTGGTAAAGGACAAATTGAGCATCAAGACATGGAAGCAATCAAGAATCTCATCATTCCAATTTCTAAATTAAAATCTTATGGTTTGAACAAGGGTTGTTTGAATTCTTCAATCATTGATGGAGAGATGGCTTGGTACAAGGATCTTGAAATCTTTGATTGAGAAAAATGATTTTGTCAAGCAAAAACTTAGTATTTTCAAATGTTAAGGAAAAATCTATTTTGAGCAATGCAAGCCTCAACTCCACTTAGCCAAATGCATATAGATGATAGACTCCACTATACTACCATAGTATCACTTGCCAATACAATTCAAATGTATTGACCCTTTGTGGCTGTAACTTGTATGTTGCAGGTTTGATTGATTTCAGTAAAGATTGATTGTTTAGGATTACAAAGTCTACAACCAACATCTTCCTGTGGCAATTTGAAGATGAAGGACCCATGACTATATTTATTCCGCTGCAATGTAATGTAATAGCCAAATGAGCTATGTATGATGTAATAAAATTATGTTATTCCTGGTTATAAAATTATATTATGACCTTTGTTTCTTGATATTACATCTAAACTGTGGATGCTAGCTATTGATCCAGGGACTAGCATTGTAAACACAGGAGGGATCAATCTTATCTAAGATTGGGACCCCTACAAACTCGGTAAAATATCGGTGTCCCCGCGTGCCTCAGTTATCTCTATATTCGAGCTCTTTACTTATGCACTTTACATTGTGATAGCCTTCGTGCTTCAAGTAATATGTATATTGCTATCACTTTGTTGCTTGTATTGCTTAGCATAAGTTGTTGGTGCACATAGGTGAACCTTAGTCGTTCTAGGTTGTGCTTAACAAAGTAAACACTAGTTTTATTCCGCCTTTGTTGTGTCACTCTAGGAAAAGTTTTAATCGCCTATTCACCCCCCTCTAGGCGACATCTGTATCCTTTCACTACGTCCTATTGTTAGAACTCCATCTTTCATGCACATGTTTAGAGTTCTTTGATCCCAGCTTTCAATGCTTGCAAATAGGTGGATCTTTATTGTGAGGGTGCATGACACCTCAAAAATTATTCTGTTCATCACTTACCTACTCGAGGACGAGCATGAGTTAAGCTTGGGGGTGTTGATACGTCGGAAACGTATCTATAATTTTTTATGCTCCATGATTGTTTAGTATCTACTTTGCTTTACTTGTCTACACTTTGAGGTGCTTTTTACATGTTTTCTAGTACTAACCTATTAACAAGTTGCAACAGTGCCAGATGCCTGTTTTCTGCTGTTTTTGGTTTCAGAAAAACTAGTAAAGAATATTCTCGGAATTGGACGAGACAAACGTCAAAGTCAATTACTTTCCGTGGGGAACAAGAAGTCCATAGGGGAGCCGCAGGGGCGAACCATAGGGGCCACCCTCCCCCCAGGCGCGACCACAGGTGGGCCTGTGCCTAGCTAGGGTTTGCAGCCCCTGGCCGCGGCCTCGGCCTCCCCCTTCACCTATAAGAAGCCCCCGATGCAGAAACCCTTAGGACCCGATCAAATATCTACGAAACCGTTTGTAGCCGCCGCCACCATCGTCCCTAGATTGGGGGGATCTGAAGTTCTTCTCGGCACCCTGCCGGAGGGGAGATCATCCCGGAGGCCTTCTCTCTGGTATGATGCGTGATTAGTTCCACCTTGGACTATGGGTCCATGTAGTAGCTATATGGTTGTATCTCCTCCTTTGTGCTTTCATGTATAGATATTGTGAGATCCGTTCATGATCAAGATCTAATCTATTTGTAATCATGCATTTTGTGTTTGCGGGGATCCGATGGATATTGAGATTATTATGTTGGTTTGATTAATGGTTTTGTCTTTATGATTCTATCATGTGTGTGTTGTTTGTGATCTTTCATGCTCTCCGTTGTTAGTAGCTATCTTGGCCAAGTAGTTGCTAGTGACTCCAAGAGGGGGTATTTATGCTCGATAGTGGGTTCATGCCTCTAGTTTCCAAGGGAAGTGACAATAATCTCTTCGGTTGTAGATGTGATGTTGCTACTAGGGAGAAAACAACGGTCTCTTGTTCATGGAACATGTGGACTATTTACCTTACACACTTTGCTTAAAGCAGTTGTCTGTTGCTTGCAACTTAATACTAGAGGGGGTTCGGATGATAACCTGAAGATGGACTTCTAGTCATCGATGCAGTTGGATGGAGGTCTATGTATCTTGTTGTATTGCCCAATCGAATCTCATGGGATCTTTTTGACTAGTAATTGCATTGTTATGCCTTACTCAGTTCCTGTCAATTGCCCTGTTGTAATTTGTTTACCCTTCATGCCATGTTGTTTATCTAAGGAGAGCACCTCTAGTGAACTATGGACCCCGGTCCAGTCTTTACCATTGATACATCTTCCACTATTACTTGTTTACTTGCTACAAACTACCTTTCACAGCATATGTTTAATCCTTTGTTACAGCAAACCGGTGAGCTTGATAACCTCACTGATTCGTTGGGCAAAGTCTTGAGTTTGTGTTGTGCGGATCTCCGTGTTGCTTGCAACATATGTGTGATGTTTCCTTCCTCCTTCTGGTTCAATAACCTCGGTCTCAACCGACGGAAAACTTGTTGCTTGCTCTTCGCACCCTGCGATTGGGGTTACCAACGAAGTGCCACGTTGAGCATCATCATTCCGCATCGCGGAGTGTGAGCGCCGCTGGAGGGAAGGCCGGGGCATCAAGCACAAGGACGTGTCCCTCCCCACCGGCTGGCACCTCAATTGGGACCGTGTCCCGGTGCCGCCCGTCCCCAAGAAGGGCGAAGGGCTGGCAGAGGAGATCCGTCGCCGGATCAGCAACCTCCCGCCGGCCCAACGGTGGGAGGCTGGCTACCGCAGCGAGGCCTACTGTGTAGAGTTTCTCGAGTGGGAGCACAAGGTGCGGCGCGCCACCACCATCCGCCGCGACCTGTAGCCCGGGAGGTCTATCCCGTCCCCGACATCGACTCGGACGACGAGGGCGCTGTCAACCACTCTGACGCCAAGCTCGGCAGCGAGGACGACAATGACGAGGAGGAGGACGACGACATCCTCTTCAAGCAAGAGGTGGTGGATGACGTTGCCGCAAACCTATCCCGGAGTACCGCGAGGTGCTAGCGCGGGGCTACGACGAGGACACCTTCATCGAGCAGGCAATTGCGGCCAGCGCACACGAGGAGGACGCCTTGTGGTGCGGCTACGAGGAGGCCCTCCAGCTCATCGGCATGGTGGCGCAGGCGAACGTCCAGCTGCCTCCACCACCACCGCTGCCAGGATGGGCGCCAGCGATTGCGCCAGAGGTGGCGATGGAGCTGGCGCACCTCCAACACGGTTGGGCGCCGTGGCCTGGGCAGGTGAATTCACCTGCGTCCGCTCCCGCTCCGGTCCTACCGCCGCCCAACCTCTGGACGCCGTCGGAGTACATCGACATCAACCCGTAGATGGATGAGGCGGCGACGACACGGGAAGATGGTAGCTAGGGTTAGGCTAGTTTAAATTATGTTTTTTATATTTTAAATGTAAATTAAGTATAAACGTTGGCAGTTTTAGCAAACAATTTATGTTTGAATTTGCAAAAGAAATGCCATGTCCATACCAGACAAATGGGTCGTGCCGCTAGGCCCTCCCAAAATCGATCGTGGCCCGACTCAAATGAAAAAAACTAACCGTTTGGACCGATCGGATGGGTCGAACCACCCACAGTTCCATGTTTAATCGCATAAAGCCGATCAGGTTTCGTGAAGTCAGAACAATAGTCGATCTGCAGGCCTTTATGGCCTTGCTTGACATGAGCACGATTTTGGGCCTTGTGCCCAATTGGCCCGCAGAAATTATCACGGTTTGAAACTGATTGGTCATTGCCTATGCCATGTCGATCAGTTAATTACAGACCTGATTTGCAACCAAAATTTCGGTTAGCTGTTAGCCTCAGCGAACTTTGAATTTTGGATCGTGGAATGCGTACGTATTGCCGATTGTATGCACAGGGTTGATATCTCTGGCTGTGATTCCGATGAATTGTTGACCAAAGAGGTTTGCGAGTACCCTGATGTGCCGCGTGATTGATTTTCCTCTGAACGTTCACCCATTCTGAAGCATTAAAGCTTTCAAGGTTGAAAGTTGTGGGCGAGAGCACATCAGAAGACAAGGATGGAGATCTAGAAAGAGAAATAGCGGGACTCACCTCCGATGGTGTAACGAACAAATCCATCGCCGCTTGTCTCTGGTTTTTTCTTCTTTCAATCCTTTTCAACTCTCGCACCGACAAGCCGATCCGATGCCGGCAATAGGCACCGACAATCCCTTACCTTAGACGAAACCGATGGGGACGCGTAGTCGTTGTCGTTGTCAGGAGAGAGGGCCCAGAACTTGCCTAAGCCGGAGCCCTCCGAGTCGCCCGCAGTGTCGCCTCCCATCCTCGGTGTGGGTCTCGTTCTTGACTGGGCCAAATCTATGCATGTTGGAGGAGCCATGACATCGTGAGGATGCTCAATAGCTAGCTCATGTTCAATCTTTCCAACAGCTTCCCTGGTGTGCTGGTATCGGGGAAATATGAACTTGTCGTTCATGTGGATAAAAATTCGTATAATACATGAGGATAAAAAGATATACTTGTTGTCCATGATGATGCTCATATTAGTAAGAGTCCAATATTGTTTTTAATTCTCCTATCTTAACCATGGAGGGAAAATATGAACTTGCTAGAAAATATATATGTGGTTTGCAATTACCTTTTGTTGAAAATCCTCACTGCAACCATGAAATTGATATTGAAAATCCTATAAGTTGCCTCTCGACCTAAAAATCGGGGGGGGGGGGGTCGATAGTTTTTCAGAAAGAGTTCCACTCCGCCGTCGCCACCAGAAACCAAGATTCGTATCCAGAAAGCCCATTCTGGCACCCTGCCGGGATGGGGAATTTGGAGAGGATCATCGCCATCGTCACCACCAACGCATCTCCATCAACCACCGATGTTTCCTTCATCCATGAGTGAGTAATCCCCCGCTGTAGGTTTGGGGATGGTAGGGATTGGATGAGTTCTATCATGTAATCAAATAAGATTGTTAGGGCATAGTGCATAGTATCTCTATTAGTGCTGTTTGACTTTGTTGCAACTTGTTGTGCTTAATGGTTGTCAGTAGGACCCGAGTGCCATGATCTCATATCTGAACTTATTATTGAATCATTATGATAGTATTGTTTATGATCTTATCTACAAGTTGTGTACACATATCATTGTCCGGGTCCAAATGCCCCAAAGTGACAATAATTGAGACAACCGGGGGGATGGCTGTGGTGTGAGGATCATATGTGTTCACAGAGTGTTAATACTTTGCTCTAGTGATCTATTAAAAGGAGCACCTTAATTGCCAGTAGTTCCCTAGAGGCCCCGCTGCCACGGGCTGGCTGGACAGAAGATGTTGTGCAAGTTTTCATTACGAGCATGTATGACTATATTTGGAGCACATGTCTAGGATTGTTTAGTACTTGGATGCTTGTTATTATTTATCTGCAATGCCCTAGATCTTAAAGTTACATGTTTAGACTCGTCCATGCAACGCCCGTTCATCCATCCCTATGCATACCGCACTCGAATTCCACTGTTTACTGTTAGTCTGTTACTGTTACTATTGCTCTTATTCCACTTTTGTTGTTTCTTTGCTGTTGCTACTACAAACTGTTGCTACTGATAAACTTTTGTGAGCAAGAACTATTTTCAGGTGCAGCTGAATTGACAACTCAGTTGTTAAGGCTTGCAAGTTTACTTTGCCGCCCCTCGTGTCGAATCAATAAATTGGGTAATACTACCTGTGAAGACTGTTGCGATCCCCTACACTTGTGGGTCATCAAGACTATTTTTTGGCGCCGTTGCCGGGGAGCATAGCTTTGTTTGTAAGTTCACTTGGATCTATTATTGTTCACTTCTATTCATTTCATCATGGGGAAGTCTCGTGATAGAAAGTTCCATATTTTACCATCCACTACAAGAAGAGGTACGGCCCTAAACACCTCTGCTGCTCTTGATTCATCGCCTGTTATAAGTAAGCTTGTTACACCACCACCACATACTCATGCTACACACACTGCTACTACTGCTGAGTCTGAAACTACTTTTGATACTCATGATGTTACTTCTACTGTGCTTGGTGCGAGTGGTTCATTAGGTCCTTTTCTAGATGCTACTATGGCTAGTCTAGGAAATACTGAAACTCCTAGTCAAGACACTGTTACACATGTTAGCTCACCTGAGTCTAGTGAGAGTTATGATATTAATGATGATTACATTGAGTTCACTAATGATTTTGTTGAAGAGTGCCGAAAAACACATGGTACTAGTGCTATTAAGAGTCTCCTTGCTAGACGTACTATTATGCCTAAACTGTCCTCTGATCCTAAGTTTGCCACCTCTCCCATAGATATTAAGGATAAAAATTATGATTTCTCTCTTGATTTATCTTATTTGGATATTGTTGAGAAAGAACCTTTATGTGGGACTGAAAGTGAAAGTGTTGTGGCTCATATGAGTGAGCTTTCTACTATGAGTGTTTTATTATCTGATGATTTTAAGATGCGCAAGTACTTTGTTACTAAGATCTTCCATTTTTCACTAAAAGGAGAAGCTAGGGCTTGGTCTAATAGATTACCTCCTGGTTCAATTGATAGCCCTGATTGTTTGATTGCTTCTTTCTTCTAGAAATATTTTCCTCCAGTGCTAGACATGCTGCTTTGCAGAGACTTTTTGATTTTAAACAGGGAAAAGAAGAAAAATTGCCTGAGTCATGGACAAGGTTTTGTGCCTTGATTCATGCACATCTTGTATGTCCATTACATAAGAATGAGCTTCTTGATATTTATTATAATGGACTAACTGATGATCCTAGGATATAACTAGATAGCTTTGTTGATTGTGTTTTCAGGAAAAGAACTCCTACAAATGCTGAAGAATTAATGGCTAAGATAAGCAAGAATTATGATGATTGGACTTCAACTGAGCTAAATACACCTGAGCCTATTATTCCTGAACCAGATGTTCCTGAACCAGTTCCAACACCAACACCATGGAGCTGAAGATGTGAAGAATCTACCTCCCATAGAAGAATTATGTAAGTCAATTCCCCACTCATATACTATTGAGGTACACTCTCTCCAACACTTTGATGAAGGTGATATTCCTTATGGTAAGCCTCCTGATCAATATTTAGAGGAACTTGACATTTTTATTGTTAAACAAGGTCATTTTAATAAACAAGTTCAGAATCATTTATTGGAAAACTCTAGAGCTATCAATGAGTTGAAAGATATTGTGGAAATAACTTCTAGTGATATTAAAATGCTTTGTAAACACTTTCAAATGATTCAAACCCAACTTGATCAACTTGCTAAGGTACAAAAGGATATGCTAGTTAATGCTTCAAGAGATAAACATGCTTATGGAATTAGAACTAGGAGTGGTATAGCTACTCAAGATCCGTTATATCCTGGAAGACACCCTAAAAGAATTGAGCAGGATTCTCAACAAGGTGAGAGTAGTGGTAGTCCTCGTAAGAGAAAGAAAAGGAAACATAAGATAATTGAGGAACCACTTGAACCTGTTGTAGATCCTAATAATATATCTGTCTCTCATGCTGAAACTGAGAGTGGTAATGATAAAAATGATGCTCCTGATAAGGAGGAAGTTGAGGAAGAACCTGAGAAGCACACTAAGAACACTAGGTACACAAAGGAAGATTTTATTGCTAATAAACATGGTAAAGAGAGAGAACCTTGGGTGCAGAAACCTATGCCTTTTCTAGGTACGAAACACAAGTCAAAGGAGGAAGAAAACTACAACAAATTTTGTGAGTGGATGAAACCTTTATTTTTGCAAATTCCTTTGACTAATGCTATTAAGTTGCCTCCTTATTCAAAGTATATGAATGATATTGTCTCTAATAAAAGGAAGATTCCTAATGAGGCGATTTCTACTTTGCTTGCTAATTATTCCTTCAATGGTAAGGTTTCAAAGAAACTTGGTGATCCAGGTATACCAACTATTCCTTGCTCTATTAAGAACAATTATGTTAGAACTGCTTTATGTGATTTGGGAGCTGGAGTTAGTGTTATGCCTTTTTCTCTCTACAAGAGGATCCAGCTAGAAAAGTTGATACCAACTGATATATCTTTGCAAATGGCTAATAAGTCAACTACTATTCATGTTGGTATATGTGAGGATGTTCCTGTTCAAGTAGCTCATAATTGCATGGTTTTAACTGATTTTGTTGTGCTTGAAATGCCCGAAGATGATAATATGTCTATTATTCTTGGAAGACCTTTTCTTAATACTGCATGTGTTGTCATTAATTGTAATCAAGGAAAAGTAACATTCAATATTAATGGCAAAGATCATACTGTCTATTTCCCCAAGAAAGTTGCTAAGAGCTATTGCCTGAATTCCATTGAAAATATTGAGAGCATCAAGGTTGCAGAAATATATTGTCCCATTCCACAAGAAAATTTTGAAACTATTATGATTGGGACTATTGCTATCAAGCTTGAGGTAACATAATCACCTTATGGAATGCAAAGTTTTGTTTCATATAAGATTGTTTTGGTAACAAGACTTGATCAACCTTGTTAACAAATGGATTTTAATGAACAAAATAATGCTTTCACTGTGGTTATACTTGCTCACTTTTATTTTTCTCCTTTCCAATCTTTGCTCTTCGTCATGCCTAACTTAAAGGCGTTAAAGAAAAGTACTTGTTGGGAGATAACCCAAGGGTTTCCTCGAGTCTTGTAAGTTATTACTTCAGCAATGACCTCTCCTTATCCTTTTTGTTTGCTTTTTGTGCCAAGAATGACCTCTAATGAGAGGAAAGTAAGATTTAGGGAGTTGTTGTCACGAAACAGATTTATGTCCTCCACCATAAAAATTTGTGAGGAGTCTCTATAAGTCGGATTGAGATGAAAATTTACGAATCAATCCCCCAGTATGTTAGATAACTTTCGTTAGTTCAACACTTTTTGATTTGAGCAACATAAGGTCTTTGAAAAAATTGGTTTCTACCTGCTGGTCTGTTTTGCCATTATTTGCATTTGCTTCTTATTGATTCATTTTTGGGTTCTTTTTGGGAAATTGAGCCTTTTTAAAGGAATTGCTACAGTAGCTTGTGTTTTTATTGAAAAAACTGTTGTTCTAAAGCTAAGCCTAAGTGTCTATTATCTTTAGAATACACTAATGTTGCTAATGAAGATTCTATGAAGTTTTGTATGAAGGACAAAATTCAGATGTAGAGAGAGGATGATGTAATGAGATGAAGAATGGACAAAAGCTCAAGCTTGTGGGGAGCCACCCTGTGTCACCCCAAGAAATATTCAAGAGGTACAAGCGTCAAAGCTTGGGGGTGCCCAAGGTATCCCCTTCTTCATCAATAAAAATCTCAGGTCTTTCTAGACACTTCGTTTTTATTGTTTCATGCACAGTTATGTTGTTCTTGGAGCGTCTTAGTTTTTGTTTTTTTTTCTTTTGCTTTGTTTACTTCTTATTTGGTTTTGCTTTGTTTGCTTTCTTTACAAAAATCGAAAACACCAAAAATATTTGTTGTTCTTCTTTGGTTTTATGAGTTCTTTGCAGGGTTCAGCCGTCCTCAGTGGATTTTGGTTTCATGTTATTATTCAAATCACACAAGTGAAGGGCAATAATGAAGATTAAGACAACTTGAGGTGTGGTAAGAGGCTGGTAACGAACTCTATTTGTTTTCATTTTTGTACATATACTCATCATTGTGAGCATGTTTAGCCTGTTTGTGTAAGGTGTATGTCATTGTGGATGCTCAGTAGTTCTTGCTTGCTAGTGATTAGCTCCAGCTTACTAATAGTTTGTAGCATGTCGTATGAATGTTTGCTTGCATTGTTTTATTCATATTTTGGTATGATATCGTGGTATCCTCCTCTGGAAGTTTCATGTGAATCGACTTGGCACATGCTCACGCATGCATATGACTAATCAATAGTCAGTAAGCCTCGATGATTTATTTTGCCTCAAAGTTCTTATATCACTTTCATGCCATAGTTAGTCCTGTTTTGTTGCAAGCATGATTATGACAGTTATTGCTCTCTCGTTTGTCGCTCCCTCTCTATTGCTAGCCTTCACTTGCACTGAGTATGAGCTCTACATGTGCTTCCAACTCCCCAAAACCAATATTGCCAACTGTGTCCACCATACCTACCTATTAGCATCATTTGCTACTTTAGTGCATATTCCATATGCCGTGTTTTCTTCCAAATAAAATGTTTGTCTGTTTTGAGAAAGTTAGTTAGTAAAGCTCTAACGTACTTGATGGCACACTTTATTCCGTGCACTTAATAATCTTGAACCATTGTGACATGTCCATGAAAGTTATATGCTTGCAAATTATATGCTGGGAGTCAGCAGAATCGTGTTGTCACAGGGAACGCTTTCAACACTTTTTGGATATCTCATCTAGTTGATACCTTGCTCTTTTGTTTGCGGATGTCGACGGTGTGAAATAAAAGGAGAGCTTGTGAGTTCATGGAGTCTATACATTGTGTTAGAGAAACGCCTGGGCCTCTAGCCTAAGCCATGCCTAATTGATGACCCACAAGTATATGGGGTGTATCGTAGTACTTTTGATAAATAGGAGTGTCGATCCCAACGAGGAGCAGAAGATGCTGAACAGTGGTATGGAGCAGGAAATCCCTAAGAATACTTAGCAAACGGATTTTTAGTAGTTTTCTGATAAGGCAACAAAATAAAGAGCAGGTAATAAAGACAACGAACAAACAAAGCAAGTGGCCCAATCCTTTCTTAGCAAAGGACAAGCCGGTGGAAATACTTATAAGGACCAAACGTTCTCGAGGACACATGGAAATTCTGTCAAGTGCTTTCGCTTCAAATAGGTGAGTACTCTTCTCTGGTGTTGTAAGTGTTGTGTGGGTGAACCTGTGCTAATGTACCGACCTTACTTGGACTAATACATACTTGTGATTAAACCCCCTGCAAACATCCGTAACTACAGGAAAGTAATTAAGATATAAATCTAACCACGACCTTAAACTCTGAGATCCTACGCTCCCTTGTGCAAAGGTGTCCTAACGGGGGTTCATATTTCTGTCACTCCGGCAACCCCACAATTAGTAGCCAAATACACAATGCATTCCCCTAGGCCCATAAATGGTGAAGTATCATGTAGTCGACGTTCACATGACACTACTAGAAGAATAGCACCACAACTTAAATACTAAAATATTGAATAATAACTCAACACAGATTCATGAAGGGAATATGCTCGAGAGGCAATAATAAAGTGGTTATTATCGTATTCCTTATTTATGATAAATGTTTATTTTGCATGCTATAATTATATTAATACGGAAACATTAATACATGTGTGTTTAATAAACAAAAAGGAAGTTCCTAGTTATGCCTCTCTTATAAACTAGCTCATTGATTAACAAGATGATCAAAGGTTTCCTGATCATGGACATTGGATGTTGTTAATAACGAGGTCACAACATTATTGGAATGATGTGATGAACATTCATCTGAAGTATAGCATTACGATCAAGGTCATTGTGTTTATATTGCTATAACATCATATCAATCACTAACACCGGAAGAGTATCTTGATAACATCAAACGTCACACCGTAACAGGGTGATTATAAAGATGAGTTCAAAACTACCAAAGTGTTATGTTGAGGCCCATGGATCGAGAGTGGAATTTATTCATCCCGATGACGGATAGATATGATCTGGACCCTCTCGGTGATATCACATTGATTAGCTTGCAAGCAAGTGATTTGATCACTAGAATGTTATATCACGGGAACGAGAAAAGAGTGCATGTCGGTAACGAGAACAAACTAGGTATGGAGATACCGATGATCGAATCTCGGACATGTAATATATCGTGAAACAAAAGGATTAAGATACTAGCGTAAAAGGTTCTCGCGATCACAAGAAAGTCATCGTTGAATGTGTGGGAGTCAGTATGGGTCTCCAGATCCCGCTTCTGATTATTGATCCGAGAGGGGTATCGATCATGTCCGCATTATTCGCGAACCGTAGGGTGACACACTTAAGAGACGCCAACATCCATTTTGGAGCAAATGTTTCATGCCGGAAAGAATAACAAGCGCATGAATTTATTTCACTAGATAAAAAAACAGGTTTCGGGTGAAATTACAGAAAGTGTTTTGCATGTGAAATGAAATACTAACAAGGGGTTATATGTGAATGTTTGTAATTAAAGTAATTGACAAAAAATTTAATAAATAAAAGGAGTTTTATTTAATGAGAGATTGCAAATTTGGTGGAATTTAATGGGAATTTTATTGGGGATTTGAGTGGAGAAAATTGAAGGGGCATTTTGTGAGTGGAGTGTCCACCCACATGAATGAGGGAGAGGTGGTGTCAACACCCGGATTTTTCAATCCTAGATGCCTGTTATTCCATACATCGCAATCCCAGGATCACCATTTTTGCGAGACATAACAGAATTGGATACCATAGTACTTCATCAATTACAAACGATACATAAGTTCTTACACAAATAGGGATCTCATGATCCAGTTCTTAATACAACATCAAGCAGCGGAATACGTAGTAATAACGGTAGCGTAGGCGAAGCTCCATCTTCGGGAACACAGGCAATACTGACGATGGGAGATGATCCTAGTTGTCGTAACCTTCCTGGGGTCCATCTTCCAGGTACTCCTCTTCATAGTCTGGCCATGGGAATAGCCAGGGCCAAAGCCATGATTACTCTTTAAGTACTCGCAAACTAATACTAACGGGTAAAGGGTTTTTGTGGATAATAGGACACTAGGCTCTAGGGTTGTTTTGCAAAAGCCAGATTTATCTCTACTAAGTTCTGAAGCTAGTCATAATTTTATAACTCCTACGTGGGATCTTGTAACTCAGGTCACAACTCTGTTGTGTTCAAGTCAAAGTCTCAATTCATTTCACAAGTCATTTTGAAAAGTCTGACGGGGGGACAGTATGGCCACTCCAACTGTCCATAACCGCGGACGCGGCTATTCGAATAGTTTGACACTCTGCAGAGATTGTACACTTTCACCACAACATTTGATACATCCGTCAGGAACAAATCCTGAACTCACCATACTCAATATGCGGATAATCAATCCTAACCTTTCCATTACACGCCCTAGTATAAGCACCTCTCCTGTGAGTTTGGCCTCCCAACCATGACCAGCTGTCATCTTGGGTACTGCACAGGTGGACAATCTTCACAAGGTAGCCTCAGCTCAAAACTTGGCTGTGAGGGAACTAATACTAAGGAATATAAGTTTCCAGTCAAGCCCTACCCAATATTCGGGTATTGTGGTTATACGCTAAAATTGGAATGGTATCGCATCCAGACAACCATCAGTTTTATAAAGGGCTAAGGCTCATGCCTCAACATTTTTATCACCAGAATCCTCAAGGGTTCGGAAACACATGTCAAAAACATTTCAGTAGAATGATCCATCATTCCAAGGTTTTCATAACCATTTTTCCACCAAGTAATCCCATCTAAAGTTGATCAAATTTTATGCTTAGCACTAGCATCTAAGGTAGGAGGGGAGGTAGTATTATGATGGGGTAGTAACTAGTGGAGTTTCAACTAAGTCCAACCTTATATCTTAGGCTGATATCAAGGTTTCTAGCTTAGGCCAAATTTAATAATCTTTATGCAACCTTCAGAGCCTTTCCAGTATCTAAAAGTTACTTAAGTCAAATATAAGTTGAGGCTTTGCTAAAGAAATAAGGTAAGGAGCTTGCAAGTAAAACTAGGATTGGTTTATCAAGTGGGTATGATCTCATAGGCTTAAAGCATATGATAGGCATAGTAACAAGTAGGGGTTTGTTGCATCAGTAGGGTAATCTTGCAAGGGTTAGCTTGCATCAATGTTAATATAATCTTGCTAAATTTCAAGTGTTAGCTTGCAAGGTTAATAGCTTGCTCATTCACTAGTAGTATTAGGCTTGCCTTGTGCAGAGCAATGGTTGAAGTTCTCCTCGGCTTCTTCTTCGTAGTATCCTCCTTCCTCCTCGTAGTCTTGGTCGGTACTAGCGTCTATGAATAAATACGAGGTACACAATCACCAAACAATACTTAACTACTTGCAATCATCACACACAAGGGTCTTATAGATGATCTAACATCATCTCTAACCTTACAAGGTTAAGGCTTGATTTGATTCTTTTTATTTTTAGAAAAGTAATTTCTACTCATTGAAAAACTACTTAAGATTTAATATTCTCCAAACCAAACATGGGATCATGTTGACACATGTCATCACCACATATTATAGTCTATGGGAATGTGATTTAAAGTGGTGTCACAATTTAATAAGGTTTTACCCTTTTATTTTAATTAATTAAAGTGGCTAGAAATGCTTATGTAGCATTCTTTTATTACTTGAACATTATTTCTGCAAGTAAATCTATATATTTTTATATATTCTGAAAGGTATGCTTAAATGTGATTTTTGAGAGTTGGAATCAACTCAAAAGCTTTTATGGTTTAAATTTGAAAAATGTTTGAATGCATAAAAGCTTCTGCCTTGTTATTTTTACTATGGGTGATCTACAGATCCAAATGACTTGAATCCAACGGGATTGGATTCAGCATTCATAGACCTTTCCAACAAAATTGGTTTCATTCAATTTGGTGCACTGAATCGATCTGGGTTGATTTTTGAAGTTGGGTACAGAAGTGTGTTTGAATTTAAAAAGATAAAGGTTTAATTTGAATAGCTGGGCTGCGCGGGAAAAATTACTGGGCCGGCCTGCTAAGAGCAGTGCTCCCGCGGGCTGCTTAAGTGGGTGTCCCCACTCGACAATGACACGGGGCTGGGCGAAGCGGTATGGGGCAACGTGGATCGTTCGATCTAGTTCTAATCCAACGGCTGGGGGTCATCATCGACGCGAGACAACTCCGGCGAGAACGAAACCTAGCGCGGCCAGTGAGGGGTGTTGGGGGCTCACCGGGGTACGGGCGAGGGTCGGCGAGGCGGGCGAACGATGAAGTCGACGACGGCGAATCTCCGGGTACTGGTGGCTTCTCTTGGGGCGGCTCCAATCGCTGGCTCCCTTCTTCTCCAGAGGCGGCGGGCTTCGGTGAAATTCCGGCGGGGTGGTGCTCGCCTTGCTCTGATAACGGTGTGGCACGATCAGTGAGGAGAGGGGAGTGAGATGGTGTGAAGAAATCATACGGGGGTGGCCTCTATTTATAGTCGAGCGAGGGGAACGTCGGGGCGCACGGTGAGCTCGTCGGGGGCGAGGTTACAGGTGGCTAAAGGCATGGGCAAGGGTAGGGGACGGTGCGGTGTCTCCTGGCGATGCTCAACGACATGGTCTCGAGGCATGGAGCAGTGCGGCTTGGTCTGGAACGAGCGATGCTCTGCGCGACAGAGGCGGCGTCTTCGACGGCGGGCGGTGGCTGTACGGCACGGGGCGGCAAACGGGGATGTCTGGCGGTCTCCTGGGTCGGTGGTGATCGTGTGTGCACGCGGTGAGGGCGGCGCACGGTCTGTGGGCGCCGGTCGAGGGTGGTGCTCCGGCGCGCGCTCGGCATGCTCTCTGGCGGTCTGGGCGTGGCTTGTGCGCGTGGTCCAGGGCTTGGCAACGCTCGCGGCTGAGACAGGGAGTGGCGGTGGACGGTGGGCTGCCTCCCAGACATGCTGGCTAGGCTTGCTGCTGCTCCTAGCTTGCTGTCGACTATGGGGTGGCAAGAGGGTGCTCGGCTATTCACCATTGATGACAATGGCAAGCTCACAGTGGTGCTAGTGCCTGGCTAATCTTCCTAGATGATCTACTGAGTTGTGTGTGAGCTAAATGGGGAACCAGTTAGGCAAGAATCACTGCTCACAATAGTGTTTGATGTTTGTTTGATTTGTGTCTGCAACCTATTTGATGAAATGGCCGCATGAAATCATGTTTTTAATTTTGAAATGAATTTTGGTGGGTTTGCTAGATTGGTGTTGGTGAGTCTGCAGATGCTTGGGTTTTGAAAGTTGAGCTTGTTTGAGTGGTTTTTGAATAAGTGGGATCTTCCCATATGATAAAGATTCAATTTTGAATTGTCATTTAAACTATGCATTTGAAAGTTTTCGGATGATCACAAGGTGGGCCTTGATACCTTGTTATGAGTACATTCAAGGGGTGCAAAGATCCAGAAAAGTTTCTGTTAGGTTTTGAAAGTTTGAGACAGCCAAAGTAGGCATGAGAGTTAAATTGGTCAAAGTGACCATTCATTTAATATATGTGTTTTGATTTACTTGTCTTTGGGAAGAGTGTGGGAAATGTTTTAGATGATGTTTATTTCACCTAAGAAACATTTTACAAGCAATGAAACAAACAAACAAGGTGGGTTTAAAAGAATTCAAAATCAATGCATACACATATGCATGCATTCATAATTTTATTTAGAAAAGTTTTTGTTAACCTAAATGTGAGGATTAGAATTTGATGATCCAAGTTTAGTATTTTTGGGATGTTACAGGTGGGGGCACCCTCCATGTCTGGCGGCCATGCCCCCTTGGGCTATCCCCCTCCCCTATATAAGGAGCCCCTCTCCTCACTTCTCACTCACACCTCCTCGTGAAGGATCTCTCTCCCCCTCAAGTATTTATCCCTCATGGTCTCGGACTAGCGAGATACATGTGTTGGAAATATGCCCAAGAGGCAATAATAAAGTGGGTTATTATCATATCTTCATACTTATGATAAATGTTTACATACCATGCTATAATTGTATTAACAGGAAACATTAATACTTGTGTGATTTGTAAACATAAAAGAGTCCCTAGTAAAGCCTCTTGTTAAACTAGCTTGTTGATTAATATATGATCATGGTTTCCTGATCATGAACATAGAGATGTTATTAACAACAGGGTCATATCATTAGGAGAATGATGTGATGGACATACTCCTATAGATAAGCGTAGCATAAAGATCAAGTCATTTTAATAGTTCAATTGCTATATGCTTTCTGATACATAGTAACCTAATTCCTTCGACCATGAGATCATGCATATCACCTTTACCGGATGGATGCTTTGATGACATCAAACACCACACCGTAACTGGGTGGCTATAAAGGTGGCATTGAGTGTTCGGAAAGTATTGGTTGAGACACATGGATCAAGAATGGGATTTGTCCATCCATATGACAGATAGATATACTCTGGGCCCTCTCGGTGTAATGTCATCCAATTAGCTTGCAAGCATGTGACTGGCTCACAAGGGATCATATATCACGGGAACGAGAAAATAGTACTTATCGGTAACGAGGTTGAACTAGGTATGCAGAGATACCGACGATCAAAACCTCGGATAAGTAAACTATCGTGAGACAAAGGGAAATTGGTATCATATGTAAGTGGTTCATTCGATCGCAAAGTAATCGTAGAAATATGTGGGAGCCATATGAATTTCCAGATTCCTCTATTGGTTATTGTTCGGAGAAGTGTCTCGATCATGTCCGCATAATTCACGAACCGTAGGGAGACACACTTAAGGATTCGATGTTGTTGAGTAGTTATGGAATGATGAGTAAGAGACCGAATGTTGTTCGGAGTCTCGGATGGGATCCGGGATATCACGAGGAGATCCGGAATGGTCCGGAGAATAAGATTCATATAAGGAAAGTCCTGTTTCGGAGTTGGAGAATGGTTCTGGTGTTTTCATCGGGAATGTTCTAGAAGGTTCCGGAATGTCCGACACTCCGGAGGGGAAAGGGTACATGAATGTGTTATATCAAGTTGATATGATTGCATCATGTACTAGGTGTCATCGCTGTACCAAAATAGAGGGTTTATTCAAATCCTAGTTTGAAAAGTCAAACGGCTAGTTTGAAAGTCAAACGGCTAGTTTTGGGAAAGAGGAGAAGGAGGTTTGAAACCGACTTGGGGGAGGAGTTCCTCCTCCCACCGCCGGCCCACCTTGGGTCCGAGTTGGGGAGGTACTCCCCTCCCCAGGCGCGCCTTCCTCCACCTATAAGAGGAGGGGCAGGGCTCCCCTCCTAGACACACAAGTTGCCTCCCTCTAAACCTAAACCCTAGCCACAGCCTAGGGATTTCTCCCAAGCCGCCGAGTTAGAGCTTCTAATTGCCCTAGCCGCTGGTTTAGCCCCTTCTAATTGGTGTGTCTAAACCCTAGATCACCAAGGCTCTCTCATAGTCCACCATACTCGCTCCAGCTTAAGGCGAAGCCCTGCGAGATCTCCCCTCTACTTCCGGTACCACGCCGTCGTGCTGCCGGAATCGCGAGGAGAGTGCTACAACCTCCGCTGCCTGCTGGAACAAGGGAGAGGAAGGTCTTCGTCGAGTACCGAACGTGTGACCGACTGCGGGAGCGCTGCCGGAACGCAGCGCCGGAAGGATCGTCTACGCGATCTAGAGATCGGCAAGTGTACGATTACATCACCCACGAGAATCTGCTCTCGTTAACCGCTTTGGAATCTTTGAGGGTGAGTTCCTCTATCGACTCGTTGCTACAATCTAGTAGATAGATCTTGGCTTGTTTGTTTGCATGCGGTAGAAATTTTTTGTTTTCCATGCTACGAACCCCTACAGTGGTATCAGAGCCGTGTCTATATGTAGATCTGTTGCACGAGTAGAACACAATGGTCATTGTGGGCGTTGATGCTTTTGTTGTCGATTGCTTCTTGTGTACTTTGCATCTTGCGGGATGTTGGGATGAAGCGGACCGGGCTAACCTTACATGACATCGTTCATGAGACTTGCTCCACGCTTGACATGCAACTTGTATTGCATAAGTGGCTTTGCGGGTGCCTGTTTCTCCCAACATAGTTAAGATTCAATTTACAACGGGTGATTGACAATACTAGTATCAATGTTGTGGTTCTTGTTCGTAAGTTAGAGCGACACTTATTGAAAGCCCCAAACCACGTAAAATATGCAAAGAAAATTAGAGGCGTCTAACTTTGTTTTGCAGGGGTGTGCTGTGATGTGATATGGCCATGATTGTGATTATATTTGATGTATGCAAAGTTCCTTATTGTAAGTTGGCAACCGGCAGGAGCCATATGGTTGTCTTTAAATTCTGTTAAGACCCGCGTGTCTATTCAAAGTAGTTGTAATAGTTGAAACTGGTGGACGACAACCATGGAGCAGCGTCATTGACCTTGATGCAATGCCGGTGATGATGGAGATCATGTTCGTGCTTGAAGATGGAGATCGGAAGCACAAGAAGAAAGGCCATATCATATCACATATTATGAATTGCATGTGATGTTAATCCTTTTATGCATCTTGTATTGCTTAGTTCACGACGGTAGCATTATAAGATGATCCCTCAAGCACACAATTTCAAGTTTTAAAGTGTTCATCCTTAGTAAGCACCATTGCTAAAGCTCGTTGTTTTGAAGCACCACGTGATGATCGGGTGTGTTAGATTCTGCGAGTGTATACAACGTGAGCAAGCCAGATTTGCTCATGCAGAAGCTAAGGTTTGATCTTGACGAGCCTAGCATGTACAGACATGGTCTCGGAACACGGATCACCGAAAGGTAAAGCATGAGTCATATAGTAGATATGATGAACATGTTGATTGTTCGCCATTGAAGCTACATCAACTCTCGTGATGATCGGTTTTGATGTGGTGGATTTGGTTCGTGTGATCACTAAAACAATGTGAGGGATATTTGTTTTGAGTGGGAGTTCAACGGCAATATGATTAAAAGTTAAACACTATTTATCATAAATTAAATCAAAGTGAATTTGCATAGTTGTTGTAGTCATTGGCATCCGTTTACCACCTTGCGCTTAGTTATAATTGAGATGATAGAACTATAAAATTTTGGTTAGTTACTTTACGAACTGGTATCGTATTGTTTTGAAGTGTTAATCTAAAGTTTAAAAGTCCTATTGCAAACTTTCAGTAAAGTTCCGGTTGCTGCATGAAGTTTAATAATTGGTATTAAAACAAGAGTGACAATTCCAAGTGTTAGTGTATAAGTATCATGTTTGTCTCCATGATTCTTGATATTCAAAGGATTGTCTTAATATCAAGGTTATCTAGGATCTGAAAGAGTTGTTTCAGAAACCATGATGTGTGGAAGATATTGTGATATCTGAAACGAAGTTTTGGTTGCAACATGACAGAGTATAATATGGCAAAAGTCATGTTCTCATATTTGATGAGAATTTGCAAAGGGTTGGAGACACTAGTTGTCCTAATCCATCAAAAGGTTTTGGATAGCAACATTATACTCACGATTCATCTTTATAAGCTAAAAGTAGCTTGATCATGGATAATTCCATGATAAGGGTGAATATTTGATGTAGGTAAAATATTTACTACACCAAGAGATTACTAAAGAAAGGAATTTGAAAGAACACCAAACATTTGATGATGGTGTTCTACTTCAAAGTGCAAGTCCAAAGACATTGGTATTTAATTATACACGCTTTGGATTATGTGTCATATGTATGACTCCACTATTGATGTTGATAGATTCTTTCAAACAGAAAAGGAAATACTGAAAGAGAATCTCATAAATATATGGCAGAAAAGAAAAGACTAGAATTGTTCAGTTTAAGTATATAGATGATATACATGTTATGGATATATTCTTTGCTTATTAAACAATGTGGTTCTTAAGTATTTGATACTGAATTTGTTGGTGTGAATCGTCATACGAAACAACACAATTCATGAACTACAATGGCCTAAGTAACTAGCAAAAGAATATGTGATGATGTTCATCGAGAACAAATAAAGGGTTATTGTGTTGCTCGTTAAACATCAAAGTTTGCCTTCAAGATTTGTTTTATCAGGTATTATGAGAACAAAAGGGTTGTTCAAATAATTTCCGTAATCCATAAAAGATGGATGATTCACAAATCTCGTTGGAGAAATCACATCCATAAAACTAGTGCTAAAAATGTCGAAAGACAAATTGATTGATAGATCACTTAGGAAGTGACATCGCCGTTTAAATTATATTTGAAAGAAAACATGAAGAAACTCCATGTGGATGGAATTTTGGAGTCTTTTGATTTTGATCACATGACGCTTGTGAAACTTTCCTAGAGATAATTAAAACTTCGTTCATAGGCCAAAAGGGAACGAATGACTAGCCTATTGGAACTTGTACATATTGTTGTACGAAGTCCATTATGTGTAGTCAAGAGCGATGGATTTCAACTTCATATGCTTTCTCCGGAAATTTGAGTGAATATATGAATATTTACTTAATAAGGATGAAGTATGAAACATTTGAAAAGTTCAAAGACTTTCAAGATGAAGTGCAAGATCATTGTAACAAGAATATAAATAGTTTATGATAAAATCATAAAGGAAGATATTTGAGTTACAAGTTTAGCATAATACCTAAGATTTAAGGAATCGTTCCGTGGATTTGCATGTCCCGAAACACCATAAGAGTATGGAGCATTCGAGATATGTAATTAAACCTTGTTTGACATGGTGAGATCAAAGGTGTAATTCATAAAATGCCATTATATTTTAAAGATTAAAAGCTTGAGAGACTACCGTTTTTCCACTGAAAAGAGCTTCATCATAATCCGTTGAAATGACACCATATAAATTTATGGTTTGGGATAAAACCCAAGTTGTCCTTTCTTAAAACATTGGTATGCTTTGCATAAGAAAGATGTTTGCAACCAAAGTCGGATGAACCTGTCTTTGTATGTTATTTCGAATAACTGTTAAGTATTCCTCCATAACACCAGAGACAAAAGTGTTTGTCGCTTAGAATGTCAAGTTTCCTTGAGAAGGAATTTTTCGTGAAAAGTAAAGTGGGAGGACAATAGAACTTTGATAAGGTTAAAAGAACCTTAGCTATATGTGCAGAGTTGCGCAGCGCCGAAAAGTGTTCAGGAGGCAGCAACAATGCTCATGGCTCACGTACCTCAAAGGTTGTGGTCACGGAGATCTAAGTTCCTATTGAAACAAGTAGGTCGGGTAAACAATCAAATACCAAGATTTGAGGGTTGAATCATTATTTGAGAATAATGAACCGACTACATGCAAAGAAGCGATGATGGGCCCTAACTACGTCAAATGGCTTGAAGCCATAAACTCCATGATAGTTCCATACATGAGAAATCAAGTTTTGAACTTGAAGGACCCTCAAGAAAGGTGTAAGACCTTACAGTTGTGTTTGGATCTATAAAGATATAGACATGAATATGGTCGACATGTTGGGAAAGAGTTCACAACAATGTTCAAGGGTCGACTATGACAAGATTTGATCTTTCATAGCGATATTTAGTCTAGACGGATTAATGTAGCAATCACGACATATAATTTTGTTATGTGTTGGATAAACAAAACAAATTCTTCTAATAGAAGGGTTACCTAGGATGTGTGCATGGCACGGTCCAAAGGGTTTTGTTAGTTCAAAGGATGCTAAATGCATATGCAAACTTCAATGGTTGAAGTAAGCATTACGGAGTTGGAATCTTCACTATGATGAAACTGTTAAAGGAGTTTAAATTCGTCGGAGATAATGAAGATGCTTGCGTTTGCAAGAAATTAAGTGGGAGCGCTAAGACATGTTTCTAATATATTGTGTGGAAGACATATTGTTGATTGGAAATGATGTATCTTTTAACACAAGATAAGAATTTCATCTCGATGAAAGGCTTAGGCAAAACCCAAATATTTAGCATCAATAGACGCTAATATGGTTGTGCCGAAAGTACATAGATGATGTATTGAATTAGTTCAATATAGAAACTACAAGAAAGGTTCTTGTCGCACAGAAAGGATTGAATGAGTTCAATATTAATGATATATTCAAGTGTATTGACACTTGGTAAGTGAAACAAAGATTCAAGTATAGATTGATACTTGATGTATGAAATCACAAAGAGTATTTATATCAATTATGCTGTGATATGTACAAATCCAGATATGTCCTATGCTCTAAATGATGTGAGCATATAACAGAATGATTCATAAGATGATCATTGGACAATAGTAAGGATATTCTTATGATCTTTTGGAAGAACTAAGAATATATTGTTTGTAGAAGTGACAAATAGATGGTTAGTTCATTGTAAAAGTACTACATTGATACTAGTTTTGTCACAAAGTACAAATTAAGTTTATCTCAATCTAAACTAAGGGTGGCACAATATAATGGAAAGTAAGTTCCATAATGGATTTGGATGAGTTCCAAAGTTAAGACATTGTGACAGATACTACAGCAAAAGGCTAAGTATATGACTGCTATTATAGCAGCTAAAGAGGGCATTTGGGTCAAGTAGTTTGTTATCAAACTAGGTGTAGTTCATAGCGGGATAATACTATGAAGATATATTGTACGACAATATTATCAACATGTTTTAACCCCAAAGAACTAAAGGTCTCACCAAAGGACCAAATTTATACAAAGCCATCTCATTAGAGAATGAGTGATGCGTAGAGACGCAAATACATGCAATTACGCACGGACCTGGAAGTGTCAGATCCGGAGATCAGTTGACCACTAGCGAACGTGTACTTTCAACACCGGAAAGCCATAGGTGTTGAATACACAAAGGTTTGAAACTAGATTATTGACTCTAGTGCAAGTGGGAGACTGTTGGAGATATGCCCAAGAGGCAATAATAAAGTGGGTTATTATCATATCTTCATACTTATGATAAATGTTTACATACCATGCTATAATTGTATTAACAGGAAACATTAATACTTGTGTGATTTGTAAACATAAAAGAGTCCCTAGTAAAGCCTCTTGTTAAACTAGCTTGTTGGTTAATATATGATCATGGTTTCCTGATCATGAACATAGAGATGTTATTAACAACAGGGTCATATCATTAGGAGAATGATGTGATGGACATACTCCTATAGATAAGCGTAGCATAAAGATCAAGTCATTTTAATAGTTCAATTGCTATATGCTTTCTGATACATAGTAACCTAATTCCTTCGACCATGAGATCATGCATATCACCTTTACCGGATGGATGCTTTGATGACATCAAACACCACACCGTAACTGGGTGGCTATAAAGGTGGCATTGAGTGTTCAGAAAGTATTGGTTGAGACACATGGATCAAGAATGGGATTTGTCCATCCATATGACTGATAGATATACTCTGGGCCCTCTCGGTGTAATGTCATCCAATTAGCTTGCAAGCATGTGACTGGCTCACAAGGGATCATATATCACGGGAACGAGAAAAGAGTACTTATCGGTAACGAGGTTGAACTAGGTATGCAGAGATACCAACGATCAAAACCTCGGATAAGTAAACTATCGTGAGACAAAGGGAAATTGGTATCATATGTAAGTGGTTCATTCAATCGCAAAGTAATCGTAGAAATATGTGGGAGCCATATGAATTTCCAGATTCCTCTATTGGTTATTGTTCGGAGAAGTGTCTCGATCATGTCCGCATAATTCACGAACCGTAGGGAGACACACTTAAGGATTCGATGTTGTTGAGTAGTTATGGAATGATGAGTAAGAGACCGAATGTTGTTCGGAGTCTCGGATGGGATCCGGGATATCACGAGGAGATCCGGAATGGTCCGGAGAATAAGATTCATATAAGGAAAGTCCTGTTTCGGAGTTGGAGAATGGTTCCGGTGTTTTCATCGGGAATGTTCTAGAAGGTTCCGGAATGTCCGGCACTCCGGAGGGGAAAGGGTACATGAATGTGTTATATCAAGTTGATATGATTGCATCATGTACTAGGTGTCATCGCTGTACCAAAATAGAGGGTTTATTCAAATCCTAGTTTGAAAAGTTAAACGGCAAGTTTGAAAGTCAAACGGCTAGTTTTAGGAAAGAGGAGAAGGAGGTTTGAAACCGACTTGGGGGAGGAGTTCCTCCTCCCACCGCCGGCCCACCTTGGGTCCGAGTTGGGGAGGGACTCCCCTCCCCAGGCGCGCCTTCCTCCACCTATAAGAGGAGGGGCAGGGCTCCCCTCCTAGACACACAAGTTGCCTCCCTCTAAACCTAAACCCTAGCCACAGCCTAGGGATTTCTCCCAAGCCGCCGAGTTAGAGCTTCTAATTGCCCTAGCCGCTGGTTTAGCCCCTTCTAATTGGTGTGTCTAAACCCTAGATCACCAAGGCTCTCTCATAGTCCACCATACTCGCTCCGGCTTAAGGCGAAGCCCTGTGAGATCTCCCCTCTACTTCCGGTACCACGCCGTCGTGCTGCCGGAATCGCGAGGAGAGTGCTACAACCTCTGCTGCCTGCTGGAACAAGGGAGAGGAAGGTCTTCGTCGAGTACCGAACGTGTGACCGACTGCGGGAGCGCTGCCGGAACGCAGCGCCGGAAGGATCGTCTACGCGATCTAGAGATCGGCAAGTGTACGACTACATCACCCACGAGAATCTGCTCTCGTTAACCGCTTTGGAATCTTCGAGGGTGAGTTCCTCTATCGAATCGTTGCTACAATCTAGTAGATAGATCTTGGCTTGTTTCTTTGCATGCGGTAGAATTTTTTTGTTTTCCATGCTACGAACCCCTACAACATGTTCCCGGTGGCTATTCGGAAAGAAAGAGGTGTGCTTCTGCTGCATCGCTGGAGCGAGGAGGCGGAGTTTGCTCGGTGCCTCGGACGTGTGTGCGAGCACGGATGCGCTGCTGATTTGCGGCGCTAGGACTTCCTCTCGATCTTGAGATCGACAAGAGATCGTCTACATCAACCACGAGTTTGAACTCATTAAGCTTTGTCGGTCTTCAAGGGTATGTTCTCTATGGATATTCATCCGCCCGTTGCTTGTATCTAGTAGATAGATCTTGGTACATAGTTGTTCCCATCGTAGGAAATTTTTTGTTTTCTATGCTACGAACCCTATAGTGGTATCAGAGCCGGATATTTGCGTAGATGCTTTGCACGGGTAGTACACATATGAGTATGTGGGCGATGATGATCATTTTATTGCTTCTTAGTTGTACTTTGGATATTGGTGGCATAGTGGGATGAAGCGGCCCAGACTAACTTTACTTGTCCTCGCACATGAGACCTGTTCCACGCTTGACATGCAACTAGTTTTTCATAAGTGGCTAGCGGGTGTCTGTCTCTCCTACTATAGTCAATATCTAATTTGCAATAAGTTGTCAACAATTTGGTTATCCTCGTTGTGGTTCATGTTCGTAGGTAAGAATGGTTCTTTCTTTGAAATCCCTAAGCCACATAAAACTTGCAATGGATAATATAGAGGCATCTAGTTTAGATTGTTGCTGGGCTAGTGTCATGATATGGTGATGTTGTAAGTAGAAGTATAAGTCGATACTCTTACAACACAAATAACATGTAATTTCTATAGACCTTGGCCTTACACATAGAGGTATGATGGCGATCATACCATGATGCACATGATGGAGATCAAGTGCAAGAACCATATCATTTCACTTATTAACATGTGATGTTTGTTGCATCTTATATTGCTTGTTTGGCGTTTTATTAGCATAATAAGATGATCACTCATTTAGATATCAAGATAAAAATGTGTTCTCCCTTAAGTATGCACCAATTATGTTTCGTCGCTCTAAGACATCACGTGATGATCGGGTGTTCTTGGATCCATGATCATATTTCGGGTGTAAGACAGTTACACACGCGAATACTAAGGTTCTTACTTGGCGAGCCTAGCATGTATAGACATGGCCTCGGAACACAGACCGAAAGGTTAAGCATGAGTCATATGAAAGATATGATGCACATTTGATGCTCGCCTTTGAAGCTACACCGACTCACGTGATGATCGGACTTGGTGTAGTGGATTTGGTTCATGTAATCACCAAAAAGACACGAGGAGTGTCGTTTTTGAGTGGGAGTTCATTTCTAATTTGGATTAGTAGAACTCAATTTATCATAAATTAAGTGAATTTGCATAATTTGTTGTAGTCATTGGCATTCGTTCACCACTTTATGCTTAGTTGTAGTTGAGATAATAGAACTATAGAATTCTGGATATATACTTTATGAACTGGTATCGTATTGTGTTGAGTGTCAATCTAAAGTTTAAAGTCATATTGCAAACTTTCAGCAAACTCTGTTTACTCTGTGAAATTTAATAATTGGTATTAAATCGAGAGTAACAATTCCAGTGTTAGTATCTTAAGTATCATGTTTGCCTCCATGATTCTTGATTGTTTTAATATCAAGTTTATCTAGGAGCTGAAAGAATTGTTTCAGAAACCATCATGTGTGATAGATATAACGATATCTGAAACAATGTTTTTGGTTGCAATATGATAGAGTATAATGTCTGTTCTCATATTGTATGAGAATTTACAAAGGTTGGAGATGCTAGACATCCTAATCATCCAAAAGGGTTTTGGAAAGCAACGTTATACTCACGATTTGTCTTTATATGCTACATTAGCTTAATCATGAAAGTCGTCATGATAAGGATGAATAGAAGATGTATGTAAAGTGTTTACTACACTAAAAGATTACTAAAGAATGGATTTTGAAAGAATGTTGATCATTTTGATGATGGTGATCTACTTCAAAGTGCAAGTCCAAATGTTTATTATTTGAATATACACGCTTTGGACTATGTGTCATGTGTATGGCGCCACTTTTGATGTTGATAGATTCTTTTAAAAGGAAAAGGAAATGCTAAAAGAGAATCTGTAAAATATATTTGGCAGAAAAGAAAAGATTGGAGATATCCAATTTAGGTATATGGATGATATACATGTTATGGTTGTATTCTTTGCTTGTTAAATAATGTGGTTCTTGGGTATTGGATACCGAATTGGTTGGTATGAAATTTCATACAGAACAACACAATTCATGAACCACAATGGCCTACGTAACTAGCAAGAGAATATGTGATGATGTTCATCGAAAACAAACAAACCGTTGTTTGTATTTCTCGTTGACATCAAAGCTTTCTTTCAAGATTTGTTTTAATAATAGTTATTTAAATCAGGTATTATGAGAACAAAGTTTGTTCAAATAATTACCGTATTTGTCGTGGTGGTGGCACAGCAGATGCCATGGGTAGGCTAAAGTTTTGGGCCAATGGATGCTAGAGGGATCTGGGGAGGGAAGATGTAGTTAATTCTACACACAAATGACTAACATACAGATCTTTATTTCTCCTTTCTTGGACTACAAGTGCTCCTTGAGCTGTATGCAGGAGGAGAGGATGAATTTCTACCAGCCGATCCCTTTCTCAGTTCCCAAGCCTCTCCTTATAAAGGGGTGCCTTGGCTTCTCTAGGGCTGACGTGGCAAGCATATTTGAGGAATATGCTTGTCCCAATATAGTAACTCGGCGAGCTCCTTTCCGTGTCCTCCTTCTAATGACGGCAAAGTTCCAAAGAGCCCCACCTGCATGCCTCGGGTTCCAGGACTGTCACCTCCGTGACCTCCTTCTGCTCCTCTGCTGCTCTGCGCCTTGTCCTTTGCGCTTGGCTCTGTTCAGATTCTTCCTATCCCAAGGTTAGGGTCTGACCTTAGGTTCTTCCTTCTCCTGCAAGCTTCGTGTTATTCGGCCCTGCCTCGCTTAGCTCGGCTCGGCCTTCACCTGCATTATGTCTTATTCGGACTTGCCCGGCCGACTTGACCTGTACATCGGCCGAATAACGTACAGCCCCTCTGGTAAACGTCATGGTCATGCTCATCTCGGCCGACCTTTACATGATTCGGCCGATATAACCAGTAACTTGGCATAAGACCGGGGAAACTTCTTTTGGCTTCCCCCGTCTTGACCCTATCCAGGGTCACCTCCCCAACATTAGTCCCCGAAGATGGTGTGGTTCCGTCCGTACCTCGGCCGAGCCACATCAGTTTCCCAATACTCATTTCTCTCCATTTCCGAGTTACTCTCTCCTATTCGAGGTATCCGCGTAGCTTCTCGTGTACGCCTCATCCTACATGTAACACTCATCATTATTTACCTAGTTTTTTGTTCCTCTACAGTTCCCGCTGACAACGCTACAGTGATTACTGCGCCTGTCGCGTCGGCACTGCGACGCCTCGCGCACCGCATCAGTCAGGAGCCCTGATCCTCTCCTGCGTCGTGTGGTCGCCGGTGTGGCTCCACTCAGCCACGAGCGGTTCCGTCGCACGCACGATCCACATGGTTATCGCCCGCACACACGATCCCACTACCGCCTAGGCCGCGCGGTTATAAAGAGGGGCACGGGGCTGGAGGATTTACTTTCCTCCTTCGCTCACCGTTGCCCTTCTTCCTCCTTTCGCCCTTGCGCCTATTCGTGTTTCTGCGCTCGTCGGAATCTTTGACGGCGAGGCCCTAATTCCTCTGCTCCATCGTCCTCGTCCTCGTACGCTTGCTTCGGCGCCGTCGCCGGTGAGTTTCTCTGTGGTCTTATTGCCTAGATTTTTCCCTAGACGCGTCTGCCGCTTTCTAGGTTCTCCGCGGCGGTTTCTTTTCCGCTCCGCTGCTGTTTTCGCCTAGGACCATGGCGGGGCCTTGCACCTCTAGGATTTGCTCCGCCGCTAGTTCCTCTTCCGTGGACTCCTCTGGCGACCCTATGTCAAGCTCCGTTAGCGGCCCGCTCATCGAAGATGACGATGCAGCGTCTGGTCCAGAGCGGGGCTCCTGGCAGGGTTCCACCGTTACCCGCCGAGAGGTTGAGTGGTTAATTAGAACTCGCTGGATTCCTGCCGAGGTAGCCTGTCGCTTACCCGACAGCGAATCTTCTCCCATTCTTAATGAAGGCGAGTACGTCGTTTTTATGTCCCATTTCGCTCGTGGGTTTGGTCTTCCCCTTAGCGATTTTGCTAGGGAATTCCTCGATTACTTCGTCCTGCAGCCACATCATCTTCTGGCTAATGCCATTGCTTCTCTATCCACTTTTATCTCGGCCTCAGAAGGATACTTCGGCCTCTGGCCGTCTGTGCACGTATGGTCCAAGTTTTTCCAGATCCGATCCAATGTCGTTCCAGACAAATCCCTTCATCCTTCCGAGAAATTGCTTACCCAGTGTGGAGCCGCGTCCATCACACCTCGGAGGAAATCCGAGTTTCCTCGCGTTGCTGGTCTTGAGTCATGCAAGAAATGGCATAGATCGTTTTTCTATGTCAAGAATTCAGGGAATGAAGACACTATTCGGCTCCCTGCTTTCTCCATTGGCCCCCCTTTCAAGAAGAACTGGACTTATAATCCCAGGAAAAGCCATGCTCCGGCCGAGGCCTTTGGGATTCGGCTGAAGGAGCTGATCCGCGCTGGGTTACGTGGCGAGGATCTAATGACCACCTTCGTCAGCAGCCGGATCTGCCCTTTTCAGCAACGCACGCACAAGCTCTGCTATATGAGCGGTCCCCTTGATCCCAACCGAGTCTCAACTGTTGATCTCGATAATTATCTTATTTTCAAGCGTGTCCGAGCTATCTTTAAGACGGAGATGCCGGAGGATTGGACCTGGGGACTGAAGCCGTTCACCCGCGGGAATCCCCTCCCAAGGTAAGTTTACGCATTTATGTTTTGCCCCCCAATTGCGTTTGTGATTCCTTTTGCTAATTCCTTTTTGTCTCTCTTTTTGCAGAGATTTGCGGAGCAGAAGATTGAGGATGCCGAGGTTCTGGCCCTCCCGTGGACCGCAGATCGGAACACTCCGGATAGCGGGGAGCCTGACTCGGAGGAGTTCGTTCCCAAGTCGGACCTCGCCCCGGCTCGCGCCCGTGGCAAGACCTCGGCTCACGGGGAGGAAGGTGATTCAGACGATGGCCAAATTCTTGAGGTAGTCGCCGCAATGCCTATCTCTTATGCATTTCCGGCTTCTACTTCCCCAGCTAATCAGGCCGGTCAGGTGCACGACGCCGAGCCTCTCGCCTCCCAACCTCCTGCTACCTCGCGGAAGCGTGCCGCTCCAACAAGTGACTCCGAAGCCTCTCCCAAGAAGCGAACTAAAAAGTCATCCCAGCATCTTCCGAAGCGTAAAACTATGTCCGGAGTTACTGGGTACGCTCATGTTCATTTGTATTTCTTGTTTCTCTTTTTCTGTCTTTTGTTTTGACTTTCTGTGCTTTTGCAGCGCTCCTCTTTCTGTTAAGCCTAGTGGTCCAAGCATGATGAGTCATAGTACTCGGCTGCCTTCTCCTCCGCCTCCTGAAGATACCAGAGTCCCTAGTCCCGCTCGTGTGGGCTCTCCTCCTGCTCCGAGTCACACATTACCTCGGCAAGATGCACCAGTGGTTTCCGTTGCTGATGCCAACGTAACCCGGACAGTAGATCCTCCTACCAAACCCGCTGCCCCCATCGTGAACCCCTGTGTGTCCCCCGAGACTCCTTTGGCCCCCACAGTTTCAACCGCAACTCCAACTCCAGCCGAGGATATCACCATCTCGGCGCCCTCAGAAACTAGAGTTCCTCCTGTTTCCAAGGACGCCACCCCTAGTGCCGAAGTAACAGCTCGTGCCGATGCCTCTTCTAAGGCTAAGAAGGTCGTCGTCACCAAACCTCCCTCATCTCAGAAAGGACTCGCCAGCTCTACTCAACCTACGATTGCTGATGCGCTCCGCAAGGGGGCTTCCTCTGCTAAGACCGTTGTTACCCCGGCCGCTGATACTCAGCTCACTCTCCACAAGAGTCCTGCGGCGGTGGTGGTTACACAACGCGTCCGAGGTAAAGTCCTGACTCGTACTGAGAGTGGGAACAACCTCGGCTCCTTGGTTGAGTATGCCAATAATTGGAATGCTGCTGATCAGCTCGAGGGCAATCCAATCAGTCAGCCATTTCAACTCTCCGACATCAGCAGTCACTTGCATCTGGCTGCCAAGATCGTGCTTGACAGCGATAAGATGAACGAGGTAATTGTTTTTATTTGACATTTGATTAATTATTCAAATGATATTATATATACTCTAGTCCCCGAAGCTTGCAACCGAATAACTTGTTATTCGTTTGGGAGCTTTATTATCCATTGCCTGATTCGGATCCGTCTTAGCGTTCGAATATCCAGTCACCTAGATCTGAGTTATGTTTTGCTTGATTCTGATCTGTCTTAGTGTTCGAATATCCAGCCACCTAGATCCGAGTTAAGCTTTGCTTGATTCGGATTTGTCTTAGCTTTGAATATCTCACTGCCATTTATTTTGTTGCTTAGGTTGCTCATGATCGGCGGACCGCCGAATTTCAAAGGCTGCTTTTCGCACACAAGAAATTGCAAGAGAAGTATGAGAAAGTTGTTCTCGTGGTGAAGAAAGCTGGTAATTTAACAACCTTTTTTATTGTTCCTAAAGCTCTTAATATTTTCGACTTGAGGTGTTAGCTCATTTTGCTGGTAAACAGGTAATATCAACAATCTTAATATCCGTCTTGAGAAGAAAGTCAAGGCCCCTGGAAGGTTAGTTATCCTTTCTCTCTATTGTTTCCTGTTCGAGATTTATCCTGGGTTTCTTGTAACCTTCTGGCTTTGGTATAGCCGAGTTACAAACTCTTGCAGCGTCACATCAAGAATGCATACCAATGCCTGATATGATGCTGCATTTTTTAGAACAAGCCGCTACTCATTCTGCGCAGCTGAAAGAGAAGGACGACGAGATAATTCGCTTGCGCGCCGAGGTGGAGTCCCTCAAGCTTTCTCAGAAATCTGAGTTAGAGAAAGTTGATCAGGAGTTCTCCAAAGAGATGAATCGGCTAAGTCTGCAATTGTAGAAGGATAAAGAACTCCTCGAGGCTGCCGAACTTAATACACAGACAATGAGCGAGGAAATCACTCGCTTTGAGAAGACCAAGGGTGATTGGGCTCAAGATCTTCAGAGAATGCTGAGCTATATTCATCCTAAGTCTCTGACCGTGGCTGAGTTATCTTCTTTTCTTTCTTACTGTTGACCGATATACTTTTATTTTGCGTAGAACATTTTCTAGAAGCTAAGCCCGTGAGCTCTAGAGCGGTGATTAATGCTCGCGTGCGCCGAGGTGTCCCCGCAGATGCGAGCCCAGAATACTCAATGGAAGACTTCTTGGTTGTCGTTGGTGCTGCCGTTGGTCCGATGAAGATTATGGGCAGGGATTTGGTGCAGGCAGCCATCCGGGCCTACCATGTTCTCTGGCCGAATACTTCTGGAACTCTTGATATTGATGAGATCAAGATACTGGTGGAAAGATTAATGGCATCCCAGAACCAGTTAAATCTCTGGAGAGAATCCGCTGGACGGGCTAGTGCTGATATGGCGCTCACAGTCATTATGTCTTGGTACGAGGATATTTTGCTCGATACCTTGATAAACTTGCGCACTGGCTCCCGTTGGGTTGAGGATCCAGAATTCATCGCTCGCCGACAAGCTCGTGCCTTCCAGCTTGTTGAGTATGCTGATGTGCATAACTGGATTGAAGGGCCGAGTTTTCTTTTCAACCCAGCTGATGACATCGAAGTCGAAGATGCCTCTGATAATAGTTCGGCCGACCAGGACGAAGGTGAGGGCGACTCGGACAACTCTAGTGATTCGAGCTCCAGCTCGGATGGGGAGGGAGATGCGCGATCATCTTCCAAAGGGACTGGGCACTCTCAAGCTCAACCTAACGTTTGTCAATAGCCTCGGCCTTCCCCCGAAGTCGCTATTGGTTCTGTGGAGGGTGAAGTAACTTCGGCCGAGGTGCCATCTACCTCGGAGCGCCTAGTGCCTGACCAAGTCGATGCCCCTTAGGTTCAAAACACTCCAAGTTATTTCTTATCCCCGGTATGCCGGGCGTGTGATGTGTGTGAAACAATTGTCTGACTTTCTGTGTGGTATGAACCACTTTTGCCTTTTGCCGCTGAGGCATGTATATGGTGATCATTATTGGTCTGTCTAAACAGATCTTGTTGGTTTAAATCTTTGCTTTGGTGGCTTTCAATCTCATAAGTTCGGATTGTGTGTTTTCATTTGACCCACCTCAGTTCGGCGTTTAATACTGCCTGGCCTTTATAAATTCGACGGCTCATCCATTGTGTTCTTGATCTCTATCCGAGCTGTAAATCTCGAAGCCCATATTTGGGGAAAGCGAAATAATGTCGTTCAAGGTAGCTTCTGACCTATCGTTCGGGGTGCCGAAGTTTAATACCCATATTTGTAACAGGTGACCATCATGGGGCAATTCCCTAGCCAGTGCTCTAGAAATCGAGGTTTTAATACCTAATTCGAGATCAAGGATAACATGTTATAGTCCCCGAGTTCCCAGCTCGAGGTCCTAAAACTTAACACATAATTCAGAAATAAAAAATAACGTTGGGCAGTCCCCGTGTTACTGCTCAAAGTGCATAACTCAAAGTGCGAGGTTTAGTACATAACCCAAAATGAGAAATAACATAGGGCAGTCCCCGAGTCACTGCTCAAGGTGCCGAGGTTTAATACATAACCCAAAATGAGAAATAACATAGGGCAGTCCCCGAGTCACTGCTCAAGGTGCCGAGGTTTAACACATAACCCAAAATGAGAAATAACATAGGGCAGTCCCCGAGTCACTGCTCAAGGTGCCGAGGTTTAACACATAGTCGATACTATGGCCTGAAGCGTCACATTACAACGTATCATAGATGACTCCTACGAGTAAAATGGACGAAGTAAAGCTATGTTCCATGGTCTTTTCGATTCTTCACCAGCTTTGTTTGCCTTGTTCTTTTCTGGTGACTGAGCATCAATTAGGTAATATGCATCATTGTGCAATGCTTTGCTCACGATGAATGGTTCCTCCCATGGGGGCGATAGTTTGTGCATGCCGGCTGTGTGTTGCACTAGCTGAAGAACCAAATCTCCTTCTTTAAACACTCTTGGATTGACTTTCTTGCTGTGATATCGTCGTAAGTCTTGCTGATAAATCGCTGATCTTGATAATGCCAACTCCCTGGATTCTTCTAGCAGATCGACATCATCTTGCCGAGCTACCTCATTTACCTCAGCCGTTGTATACTGGGTAACTCTTGGCGAGTCATGTATTATGTCGGCTGGAAGCACGGCTTCTGCTCCATATACCAGAAAAAATGGGGTATACCCTGTTGACCTGTTTGGGGTAGTTCTGAGGCTCCATAGCACTGCTGGTAGTTCCTCAATCCAGCACCCTGCCGACCTTTGCAGTGGTTCGACGAGTCGGGGTTTTATTCCGGACAATACTAGTCCATTAGATATTTCTACTTGCCCATTAGATGTTGGGTGAGCCACCGAGGCGACATCTAGCCTTATGTGTTTTTCTTGACAGAATCTAGCAAAGGCCCCTTCAGCAAAGTTTGTGCCATTGTCTGTAATAACACTGTGTGGGTAACCATATCTCAAGATAATATCTTTGAGGAATTTTACTGCTGTGGGTCCATCACATTTTTTATTGGTTTCACTTCAATCCACTTTGTGAATTTTTCGACCATGACTAAAATGTGGGTCATCCCGCCCCGGGACGGCTTAAATGGTCCCACCATATCTAAGCACCATACAAAAAACGACCAAGTAATTGGTATCGTTTTTAACTTGGACGATGGCATATGTATTTTGCTGGCATATCTCTGGCAACCATTACATTTTCCACCAATTCTTTGGCCTCTTTCAACGCTGTTGGCCAATAAAATCCATGCCCGAATGCTTTGGCCACTAAAGCTCTGGACGAGGCGTGATGCCCGCATTCTCCTTGATGTATATCTAGGAGAATCTCCTGGCCTTCCGCCGAATCCACACATCTTTGCAACACGCTTGTGACGCTCCTTTTATACAGCTCATTGTTTATGATTGTATAAGCTTTGGCTCTTCTCACTGTCTGTCTAGCCAATACCTCGTTATTCGGCAAATTCGCATCCTTAAGGAAGGAAAATATGGGTTGCACCCATGTTGGCATGATTTTCTCTGGGATAATCTCACTGTCTATTTCCATGTTTTCCACCGACATAACCACCTCGGATTTTTCCATATCCATCCGTGCATCGGCCGGGTTCACTTTCGGAAACTCCGGGTTACATTCTTCGTTAACTTCCATCGGCATACTATCTTCTCTTGATTTCGCCGGAATAAAGATGGATTCGGACTTTGGTGATGGTGTTATTGATGGTTTTCTTAGGTTCTCTAGGGCGATACTTGGGGGAATTGATTGCCTGGTTGATCCGAGTTTTGACAGCGTGTTTGTAGCGTCGTTTTCTGCTCGAGGTATATGATGAAATTTACATCCGTCGAAGTATCCACTGAGTTTTTGCACATGGAATCTATATAAGGCCATATTGGCATCTAGCGCATCCCAATTGCCTGATACTTGTTGTACCACGAGATCTGAATCTCCGTAACATAAGATCCGGTGTATCCCAATCTCTTTTGCCACCTTCAATCCATGGACGAGTGCTTCGTACTCGGCTACATTGTTTGATGCGGCAAAATGTATTTGTAGCACATATTTCAGCTGATCTCTTTTTGGCGAGGTTAACACTATTCCTGCCCCTAAGCCATTCCTCAGCTTGGAACCGTCGAAGTGCATTGTCCAATAATTCGGATCTGGTAATGGTGGCTCATATTGTACCTCGGCCCAATCCACAAAGAAGTCGGCCACAACCTGAGATTTGATTGTGTCTCGCCTATCGAATTGCGGAGCATAAGGTGAAAATTCAATTTCCCATTTTGCTATTCGGCCGCTTGCATCTTTATTACTCAATATGTCGGTTATGGGCGCTTCACAGATCACTTTGATCGGGTGCTCTTCAAAGTAATGTTTAAGTTTCTTTGCCGACATGTATACTCCATATGCCATCTTCTGATAATGTGGGTAATTTTGCTTTGAGGCTGATAGTACCTCGCTTAGGTAATATACCGGCCTTTGTACTGATTTATCATCTTCAATTCGTTCTACCATGATCACAGCACTTACTACTCTGTTTGTGGCGGCTATGTAAAGTAGCATAGGTTCTTTTAAAAATGGAGAGGCCAGGATTGGTGTTGCGACCAACATTTTCTTCAGTTCATGGAATGCATTATCTGCTTGTGGTGTCCAAATGAACTTATCAGAGTTTTCATGAGTTGATATAGTGGTAGTGCCTTCTCTCCCAGCCGACATACAAATCGGCTAAGCGAGGCCAGGCAACCCGTGAACTTCTGTACGTCATTTAGACATCTCGGCAATTCCATCATTTATACCGCTCTTATCTTAGTTGGGTTGGCCTCTATACCTCGGCTAGATACGAGAAAACCGAGTAGTTTTCCAGCTGGTACGCCTAAGGTGCATTTTTCCGGGTTAAGTTTCATTCGGAACCTTCTCAAGTTCGCGAATGTCTGCCGAATATCATCCAGTAGCGTTTTGCTTTCTTTGGTTTTGATAACCACATCATCTACATATACTTGTACATTTTTCCTATCTGGTCATGTAGACATTTTTGCATACATCTCTGGTACGTTGCCCCTGCGTTACGCAGGCCGAATGGCATGGTGCGATAGCAATAAGCCCCGTACGGGGTAATAAACACAATCTTTATTTGATCAGCCGGATTTAACGGTATCTGGTGAAAACCAGAGTATGCGTCTACAAATGATAACAGCTCACAACCAGCGGTCGAATCAATGACTTGGTCTATTCTAGGTAAAGGAAAGGGATCTTTGGGACACGCCTTGTTCAGGTTCATGTAATCAATACACATTCGCCATACGACGACTACATTTGGATCATCCTTTTTCTTTTCTACCAACACCGGGTTTGATAGCCAATCCGGATAAAGCACTTCCATGATGAACCCGGCCGCAAGGAGCCGAGCTATCTCATCCCCTATTATTTTTCTCCTGTCTTCGGCGAAGCGATGGAGAGGTTGCTTCACCGGCCTTGCTCCTGGCCTTACATGCAGAGAGTGCTCAGCCAACTCCCTCGGCACACCTTGCAAGTCTTGAGTTGACCATGCAAAGATGTCCCGATGCTCACGGAGGAAGTTGGTGAGCTCGCCTTCCTATTTGGCATCTAGGCCGGCACCAATAGTGATGGTGCGTTCTGGGAACTACTCATCTATCTGGACTTTTTTCGTTTCTTTAGTCGGCTGGAAAGAAACGCTTCCATGTGGGTTGGCCAATGCTGGCATATTCAGCTGCGCCGACTGAGCGAGAGCTGCTTCTTGAATCCTTCTTTTTTCTCTTGCGATCACCAATGACTCGGCCAGGTTCGATCCGGCCGAGGCACATTCCATCGACTTCTTGTAATCTCCTGCTACTGTTATCACCCCTTGTGGTCTGGGTAGTTTCATTTTCAGGTAAGTTATGTGGCAGCTGCCCATGAATTTGGCTAATGCTGGCCGCCCGAGTAAAGCATGATAGCAACTCTCTAGATCCACCACCTCAAACTCCAAATTTTCTGCTATGCAGTTATCCCTTGTGCCGAATAACACATCTACTCGAACCTTCCCAATGGGTTCGCACGAAAGTCCCAGCACTATTCCATGGAACGTGGTTCTCGTGGATTGCAGCATATTCTACGATATTCCGAGTTTATGCATTGTATCCTTGTACATGATATTGATACTGCTCCCATTGTCAATGAGTACTTTTGAAAATTTTACATTCATGCTCGGTCCGACAAATGTCGGATCTAGTACGAGCGCGTACGACCCCGGATTCGGAATTATTTTGGGATGATCCTTTATGCTCCAAGTTACTTCTTGATATCACCAAGGCACATATCTTGGTACTGCTGGCATAACTGCATTCACTTCCATATGACGGCGCTGTACACTTTGCATGTCTTGCTGTTTTGTTGTGAACACGCAATATGATTGATGATGTTCCCTGTAATCATTGCGTCTATTATTTCCGGGGTTTGCCCTTCCATCCTGACTCTGATTTATCACTTGATGCACTGCATCTCTCCGGTCCGAGTTATCATACCTCGGGGGAGGAGGGGGTAACATTAGTTGCTGTGAATTTGTTCCAGTCAACTGCGGCTGCTGCTGATGTGCATGATGGGAAGGTGCTTGCATGCCCGTCGGGTTACCCATTGCATTTTTCATCCAGGCACATTGCCGAGTTGTATGATTGGCCGGCTTGGCCGGGTTTGGAGTGTGAAACTTACATGGTTGATCCAACATGGACTCAAACATGTACTTCGGCCTTTCCTGCCATTGCTTCTTCTGTTCTGGTGTCCACTGTCTCTTCCCTTCATTCCTTGGTGTTCATTGCTGAGGACCATTATTTTGCCGCTGACTGTTTCCGTGATTTGGCTGATCTTGCACTACCGCTGCCACCTGATTGGAGGCATATCTGTAATCCGGTCTTTCCTCTCTTCTTCTTCCTCTGAACTCATTGCGCCTCGATGATCCGGCCGCATCTCTTGCATATTGATCTTGATGCTCCCGATGGTCTGCCGAAATCAGCTCTGGTTGCGTCAGATCTCCCAATGCATATGAATCCGCTATCCTGATGGTTTCCGCCAAAGTGGTTGGCATATCTCTTTGCAGTCGCTGCCACAAGACACTGTCATAACAGCATCCTTGAGCGAACCAAGCTATCGCTTGTGATTCTATAACTCCCTCTCATGAATTCCTGAGGTTACACCACCGAGTCAAGAATTCTCTGTCTGTCTCATTCGGCCTTTGCTTGCACATTGCAAGCTGTTGTGGCCTGTTTGGTCTCTTGTAAGTGCTGGTAAAGTTGCTGACAAACATCTCCTCAAAATCTAACCAGCAGTTGATACTGCCCGCTGGCAGATTATTTAGCCATACTCTGGCTGGTCCTTCCAGCATTTGCGGAACATATCTTACTGCCCATCGCAAGTTTCCGCCAGCTATTTTTACTGCAGTGGCATAGTAAATTAACCAGTCTTGTGGTTTGGTGCTCCCATTGTATGTTTTCGTGCCCCTCGCCAGCTGAAAATTCGGCACAGGCGAGCGGCTCGCCCATGATCCGGGGTCCGAAACATGCCGGACCCGGGGGACCTTGCTCCTCTAACAACTCGGACCGGTACAACCTGTCCAATTTTGATCTTGTGTCATTCGACAGCAAGTTTTTGTAAATGATTCTTTCCTGTATTCCATAATGGTCATTTCCAGCATGCCCTGCATACTCCATATCTGAATAACCATCATTGTACCTCTCATTCACTTGATTGTGGCGAGCTGGTCTCACTTCTCTTTCCTGCCGAGGTTCATATCTCGGCTGAGGATTGGGCGGCGGATCCCTCCTTCCTTCTGCCAGGATATTGTTCTCATGGTTTCCTCTTCCGAGGTCCCCATTACCTCGGCTTCCGTTACCTTTGTCGGCACGGCCGGGGTTTCTTTCACCACTGTTACCTCGGCTCCCATTGCCTCTGTTTTCATTTGCTTTCTGGCTACTGCCGGATCATACGGAACAATTTTCTTATTTCTTTTTCCCAAAGTTACTGCTCTGTCTTTTCGTGCATTGTTTCCGGGTGAGGATGCTGCTGCCACTGATAGGGCGGGTGCTGCACCAGCCGAATGAACCATACGTGAGGCACCAGGCCTTGTCGGGTCTGCCCTAAGCATTTCTTCATTCTGTAGGTTCGCAATGCGCACCAGCTCATTCACTCTTTCTTGCTGCTTCTGCCGGGCTTCGTCGGTCAGTCCTTCTAACTCTAGTGCAGCGGCGTTTGCCGCCCTTAGGTTCTTTGCCGGGGTGCTATACCTCGGCAAGCCTAGATCGACTGAATCTGCCTTCTGAGTCTCATGCTCTTTATTGATATCGTCCATGAGGTTCTTCCCTCTCAATCTTAATTCATCAACCCGCTCGGGGGCGACATCAAGCTTATTTGCCTTAGCATATTCTCGCAGGGTCCTGTTTAAGGAATCCCGCAATGCCGACACCTTTTTTGCCTCCACCAGTACTTTTTGCCTGGTTTCTTCTAATTCTGCCTGAGCATTAGCCGGATCAAGTATCGGCGCTACAGGCGTGGTCAGATTATCTATAGTTTCCTGGAGAATATTTTCTGGTCTTTCCAGAGGTGACCATCTTACCCTTGGTGCCTTCGGGGTTGTCTCCTGCACCTCGGCTGGGTTGGATGCCGAAGGATCCACCCAGGTGGGCGGTGGAGATGCCTGCTTTGTGGTCACCTACACTCCCGTCGTCGGATCCTTGCTTGATCCGGCGCCTGCTGCTCCCGCCTGCACCCCGGCTGCGACCATCACCTCGACGCTGCTGACGGGGCGTTATCCACGTGGACCGTTTGCGGCGCTAAGTGGGGGATCTCCTGCAATAATAACTTGGTGAGGATAAACGCCGGAGGTGTCGACGCTGATGTAGATCTGGTGCATGCCCAGGTTGATGAAGACGCCATTTCGCGGAGGAGTTTTTCCCCTGAAGTTGTCTGCGTTATCGCTGACATAGTCACAGAGATCAAATCTCTGGACTAAGCCAGAGACAACGCGTTCGCCAGTATGGATGAAGTTTCCCGTCCGGATTATGACTCCAGCTAGCACCGCTGCTGGCCCCACGGTGGGCGCCAACTGTCGTGGTGGTGGCACGGCAGATGCCATGGGTAGGCTAAAGTTTGGGGCCAATGGATGCTAGAGGGATCTGGGGAGGGAAGATGTAGTTAATTCTACACACAAATGACTAACATACAGATCTTTATTTCTCCTTTCTTGGACTACAAGTGCTCCTTGAGTTGTATGCAGGAGGAGAGGATGAATTTCTACCAGCCTAACGGTCAAGAACCAGCCGATCCCTTTCTCAGTTCCCAAGCCTCTCCTTATAAAGGGGTTCCTTGGCTTCTCTAGGGCTGACGTGGCAAGCATATTCGAGGAATATGCTTGTACCAATATAGTAACTCAACGAGCTCCTTTCCGTGTCCTCCTTCTAATGACTGCAAAGTTCCAGAGAGCCCCACCTGCATGCCTCGGGTTCCAGGACTGTCACCTCCGTGACCTCCTTCTGCTCCTCTGCTGCTCTGCGCCTTGTCCTTTGCGCTTGGCTCTGTTCAGATTCTTCCTAGCCCAAGGTTAGGGTTTGACCTTAGGTTCTTCCTTCTCCTGCAAGCTTCGTGTTATTCGGCCCTGCCTCGCTTAGCTCGGCTCGGCCTTCACCTGAATTATGGCTTATTCGGACTTGCCCGGCCGACTTGACATGTACGTCGGCCGAATAACGTACAGCCCCTCTGGTAAACGTCATGGTCATGCTCATCTCGGCCGACCTTTACAGGATTCAGCCGATATAACCAGTAACTCGGCATAAGACCGGGGAAACTTCTTTTTGGCTTCCCCCGTCTTGACCCTATTCGGGGTCACCTCCCCAACAGTATTCCATATAAGATGGATGATTTACAAATAAAGTTGGAGAAATCACATCCATACAAACTAATGCCAAAATGTCGCAAGACAAATGATTGAAAGATCACTTACGAAGTGACATCGCCGTTTAAATTATATTGGAAAGAAAACATGAAGAATCTCCATATTCACGGATTTTGGTGTCTTTGATTTGATCAAGTGACGCTTGTGAGACTTTTCTCGGGATAATTAATACTTCGTTCAAAGAAGAACGAACGACTAAAATATTGGAATTTATACATATCGATGTATGTAGTCCATTATGTATAGTCGTAAGCGATGGATTTCAACTTCATATGCTTTCTTCAGAAATTTGAGTGAATATTCACTTAATGAGAAAAAAGTATGAAATATTTGAAAATGTTCAAAGACTTTCAAGATAAATGGGAAATCATTGTAACAAGAAAATAAATGGTTTATGATTTTATCATAAGGGATTTAATTGAGTTGCAGGTGTAACAAGAAAATAAATGATTTATGATTTTATCATAAAGGGATTTATTTGAGTTACAAGCTTAGAAAAAACACCTAGATTTTCATCTCCCAAAACACCATAGGAATATGGAGTGTTTGAGATTTGTAATGAAACCTTGTGTGACATGGTTGGATCAAAGATGTTATTTATAAAACTTCCATCATGTTTTAAAAGATTAAAGCCTTAGAGACTACCACTTTTACACTGAAAAGAGCTCCATCTTGATCCGTTGAAATGACACCATATGAGTTATGGTTTGGGGTAAAACCCAAGTTATCCTTTCTTAAATTTTGGTATGCTAAGCATAAGTAAGATGCTTACAACCAAAGTCGGATGAGTATGTCTTTGTAGGTTATTTCGAATAACAATTGGTTATTCCTCCACAACACCGAGGACAAAAGGGTTTGTTGCTTGAAACGTGAAGTTCCTTTAAAAAGGATTTTTTTCGTAAAAGTTAAGTGGGAGGACAATAGAACTTTGATAAGGTTAACGAACCTTAGCTAAATGTGCTGAGTTCCGCATCGCCGGAAATTGTTCCGGAGGCAGCCATAATGCTCATAGCTTATGTGCCTCAAATGTTATGGTCACGGAGATCTAAAGTTCTTATTGAACCAAGTAGGTCGGATAAACAATCAAATGCTAAGATTTGAGAGTAAATCATTGTTGTTTAACAATGATGAACCGACTACATGCAAAGAAGAAATGATGGGCCCTGACTCCATCAAATGGCTTGAAGCTATAAAATCCGTGATAGTTTCATACACGAGAAATCAGGTTTTGAACTTGGAAGACCCTCCGGAAGGTGTAAAAACCTATCGGTCGTATTTGGATTTATAAAGAAACATACATGAATGTTTCACATCTATGAAATAGTCGACATGTCGGTAAAATATTTTACGACAATGTTTAAGGAGTTGACTATGACAAGATTTGATCTTTCATAGTGATATTTAGTCTGGACGGATTAAAAGTAGCAACCACTACATATAATTTGGTGTATGGTAGATGAATAAACAAAACAAAATTCTTCTAATAGAATGGTTACCTAGGACGTGTATAAGACACGGTCCAAAGGGTTTTGTTAAATTCAAAGGATGCTAAAAGGGCATGCAAACTTCAATGGTTGAACTAAGCATCGCGAAGTTGGAATCTTCACCGTGATGAAAAAGGAGTTTTCATCAGGAGACGATGAAGATGCTTGCATTTGCAAGAAATTAAGTGGGAGCGTTGAGACATATTTCTAATACATTATGTGGAGGACATCTTGTTGATTGGAAATGATGTATCTTTCATTGACAAAGGTTAAGAATTTCATTTCGATGAAAGACTTAGGCAAAACCCAAATATTTAGCATGAATGTCTACATGGATAGACTGTGACGCTAATATGGTTGTGCCAAACGTACATATATGAGATATTGAAGGAATTCAATATAGAAACGACAAGAAAAGTTTCTTGTCACTGGAAAAGAATTGAATCAAGATTTAAGTGTATCGACACTTGATAAGTGAAACAAGATTCAAGTGCTTTGACACTTGATGAGTGAAATCAGAAGAATGTTTTGATCAATCATACCATGATATGTACACATGCAGATATGTCCTATGCTCCAAGTGTTATGAGCATATACCAGAATGAATCATAAAATGATCATTGTACGATAGTAGGGATATTCTTATGATCTTTTGGAAGAACTAAGAATATATTTGTGTAGAGGTGACAAACAATTACAAATAGTTTATTGTAAAGCGTTACATTGATACTAGTTTTATGACAAGATACAAATTAAGTTTATCTCAATTTAAACTATGGGTGGCACAATGTAATGGAAAGAAAGTTTCCATGATGGATTTGGATGAATTCCAAAGTTAAGACATTGTGATGGATACTACAATAAAAGGCTAAGTTTATGACTGCTATAGTAGCAGCAAAGGAGGGCATTTGTGTCAAGTAGTTTGTTATCAAACTAAGGTGTGGTTCGCAATGAGCTAACACTAAAGATATATTGTACGACAATAGTATCGACGTGATTTAACCCTAAGGAACTAAAGGTGTCACCAAAAGACCAAATTTATACAATGCCATCTCATTGGAGAATGAGTGATGTGTGAAGACGCAAATACATGCAAATACACATGGACCTAAAAGCGTCAGATCTATAGATTATGTTAACCACTTGCAATCGCCTATATGGAATACCAGAAAGCCATAGGTGTTCAGTACGCAAAGTTTTTCAAACTAGATTATTGTCTCTAGTGCAAGTGGGACACTGAAGGGAATATGCCTGAGAGGCAATAATAAAGTGGTTATTATCGTATTCCTTATTTATGATAAATGTTTATTTTGCGTGCTATAATTGTATTAATACGGAAACGTTAATACATGTGTGTTTAATAAACAAAAAAGAAGTTCCTAGTTATGCCTCTCTTATAAACTAGCTCGTTGATTTAACAAGATGATCAAAGGTTTCCTGATCATGGACATTGGATGTTGTTAATAACGAGGTCACAACATTATTGGAATGATATGATGAACATTCATCCAAAGTATAGCATTACGATCAAGGTCATTGTGTTTATATTGCTATAACATCATACGAAGTAATCTTAGTCCTTAGACCATGAGATCATGTTAATCACTAACACCGGAAGAGTATCTTGATAACATCAAACGTCACACCGTAACAGGGTGATTATAAAGATGGGTTCAGAACTACTAAAGTGTTATGTTGAGGCCCATGGATTGAGAGTGGAATTTGTTCATCCCGATGACGAATATATATGCTCTGGACCCTCTCGGTGATATCACATTGATTAGCTTGCAAGCAAGTGATTTGATCACTAGAATGTTATATCACGGGGACAAGAAAAGAGTGCATGTCAGTAACGAGATCAAACTAGTTATGGAGATACCGATGATCAAATCTCGGACATGTAATATATCGCGAAACAAAAGGATTAAGATACTAGCGTAAAAGGTTCTTGCGATCACAAGAAAGTCATCGTTGAATGTGTGGGAGTCAGTATGGTTCTCCAGATCCCGCTTCTAATTATTGATCTGAGAGGGGTCTCAATCATGTACGCATTATTCACGAACCGTAGGGTGACACACTTAAGAGACACCGACATCCATTTTGGAGCAAAAGCTTCATGCCGGAAAGAATAACAAGTGCAATAATTTATTTCACTAGATACCGAAACGGGTTTTTGGGTGAAATTGCAGAAAGTGTTTTTGCATGTGAAATAAAATACTAGCAAGGGGTTATATGTGAATGTTTGTCAAGAAATTAATTGACAAAATTTTGAATAAATAAAAGGATTTTTATTTAATGAGAGTTTGCATTAAATTTTGTGGAAATTTAATGGGATTTTGAGTGGAGAAAATTGAAGGGGCATTTTGTGAGTGGAGTGTCCACCCACATGAATGAGGGAGGGGTGGGGGAACCCTCCATGGCCGGCGGCCATGCCCCCTTGGGCTGCCCCCTCCCCTATATTGTTGGAGATATGCCCAAGAGGCAATAATAAAGTGGTTATTATCATATCTTCACACTTATGATAAATGTTTACATACCATGCTATAATTGTATTAACCGGAAACATTAATACTTGTGTGATTTGTAAACTAAAATAAGAGTCCCTAGTAAAGCCTCTTGTTAAACTAGCTTGTTGGTTAATATATGATCATGGTTTCCTGATCATGAACATAGAGATGTTATTAACAACAGGATCATATCATTAGGAGAATGATGTGATGGACATACTCCTATAGATAAGCGTAGCATAAAGATCAAGTCATTTCAATAGTTCAATTGCTATATGCTTTCTGATACATAGTAACCTAATTCCTTCGACCATGAGATCATGCATATCACCTTTACCGGATGGATGCTTTGATGACATCAAACACCACACCGTAACTGGGTGGCTATAAAGGTGGCATTGAGTGTTCGGAAAGTATTGGTTGAAACACATGGATCAAGAGTGGGATTTGTCCATCCATATGACGGATAGATATACTCTGGGCCCTCTCGGTGTAATGTCATCCAATTAGCTTGCAAGCATGTGACTGGCTCACAAGGGATCACATATCACGGGAACGAGAAAAGAGTACTTATCGGTAACGAGGTTGAACTAGGTATGCAGAGATACCGACGATCATAACCTCGGATAAGTAAAGTATCGTGAGACAAAGGGAAATTGGTATCGTATGTAAGTGGTTCATTCGATCGCAAAGTAATCGTAGAAATATGTGGGAGCCATATGAATTTCCAGATTCCTCTATTGGTTATTGTTCGGAGAAGTGTCTCGATCATGTCCGCATAATTCACGAACCGTAGGGAGACACACTTAAGGATTCGACGTTGTTTGAGTAGTTATGGTATTATGAGAAAGAGACCGAATGTTGTTCGGAGTCTCGGATGGGATCCGGGATATCACGAGGTGATCCGGAATGGTCCGGAGAATAAGATTCATATAAGGAAAGTCCCGTTTCGGAGTTGCGGAATGATTCCGGTGTTTTCATCGGGAATGTTCTAGAAGGTTCCGGATTGTCCGGCACTCCGGGAGGGAGGGGTACATGAATGTGTCATTACATATTGGAATGATTGCATCATGTACTAAGTGTTCTTGCTGTCCCAAATAAAGGATTAAATTGAATCCTAAAACAGAAAAGTCAAATGTCCAGTTTGAAAGTCAAACGGCTAAAACAAGAAACTGTGGGAAACAAGCAAGAGGAGTTGGAACCGACTTGGAGGAGGAGTTTCTCTCCTCCAAGCCAGCGGCCAGCCCTAGGCCGAGTTGGGGAGGGACTCCCTCCCTCCCTGGCGCGCCAAGCCCCCTCCCATCTATATAAGGAGGGGCAGGGCTCCCCTCCTAGTACACACAAGTTCCTATCTTCTACCTCCGGTTTAGAGCCGTTTCGGTTTAGAGCTTCTAATTGCTTTAGCCTTCGGTTTAGAGCCTTCTAATTGGTTTAGAGACTTCTAATTGGTGTGTCTAATTACTATACCACTAATAGCCTCTCTCATACTCCACCATACCCACACCGGCTTAAGGCGAAGCCCTGCGGGATCTCCCCTCTACTTCCGGTACCACGCCGTTGTGCTGCCGGAATCGCGAGGAGAGTGCTACAACCTCCGCTGCCTGCTGGAACAAGGGAGAGGAAGGTCTTCGTCGAGTACCGAACGTGTGACCGACTGCGGGAGCGCTGCCGGAACGCAGCGCCGGAAGGATCGTCTACACGATCTTGAGATCGGGAAGAGTACGACTACATCACCCACGAGAATCCGCTCTCGTTAACCGCTTTGGAATCTTCGAGGGTAAGTTATTCCATCGACTCGTTGCTACAATCTAGTAGATAGATCTTGGCTTGTTTGTTTGTATGCGATAGAAATTTTTTGTTTTCCATGCTACGAACCCCTACATATATAAGGAGCCCCTCTCCTCACTTCTCACTCACACCTTCTCGTGAAGGATCTCTCTCCCCCTCTAGTATTTATACCTCATGGTCTCGGACTAGCGAGATACATGTTCTCGGTGGCTATTCGTCAAGAAAGAGTTGTGCTTCCGCTGCATTGTTGGAGCGAGGATGCAGAGGTTGCTCGGTGCCTCGGACGTGTGTGCGAGCACGGATGCGCCGCTGATTTGTGGCGCTAGGACTTCCTCTTGATCTTGAGATCGGCAAGAGATCGTCTACATCAACCACGAGTTTGAACTCGTTAAGCTTTGTCGGTCTTCAAGGGTATGTTCTCTACGGATATACATCCGTCCGTTGCTTGTATCTAGTAGATAGAACTTGGTACATAGTTGTTCCCATCGTAGGATTTTTTTTGTTTTCTATGCTGCGAACCCTACAATTCACTACTAACAACATGACTTATCTCATGTCCTCAAGAACTAAACGAACTACTCACGAGACATCATATGGATCAAGATCAAAGATGATATGGTAATGGATAACAACCTGAACATAAATAATAATCCAATGCTTCCACTCACAAGCATCAACTACAATAGTAATCGACACCAAGAATGTTTCCCCTAAGAACTAAAGCAATATCCAACACAACTATTACAACGGGACGGAGTGGTGATGATGGTGCTGGTGGAGTTGATGGTGTGGATGATGATGATGATGATCCCGATGAAGCCTAGCTTGACGATGGTGCTGATGGCGACGGTCTTGCCTCTCCGGGAAGGAATTCCCCCGGCAAAAATCCGTCTGCCAGAGAGATCTTTCTCTCTTGGTGTTTTCCGCCCCCAGAGGCGGCGGAAATCTATCTGTGGTCGCTCACCTGGCCTTAGGGTTTCGTAGGGAAGATATAGACGAAGGAGCGGAGTCGGGAGCCGGGCAGGTGGGCCACACCTGCCCTAGGCGCGGCCCAGGGGGACCCGCGCCTAGGGGGGTGTGGGACCCCCTGCTGCCCCTCTTCGCTACTCCTTCTGGCTTCCTCATTCTTCTGGAAAAATAATATTTTCCCGTATTTTTCTGGTATTTTTCTGATCTTCGCGAAATTGCACCGAAACGCCTTATTTTACATTAGAATCCAGACTCCGGCAGTCCATCCTCCAAGAATCATCCAGCATGCATAAACAGATGAAAAGCCATAAGTAATACCTCATAATAAGACATATATCAATGAAATAGGTAAATTATGATATAGAATGGTGATGAAAATTGGGCGTATCACTAATCATGGTGGAAACTTGCAGCATCACCATAATGAGCATTTATGAAGCATCTTCAATAAAAAGCTATGCACATAGTAAATAAAAAGATCGCTGAGATGCTCATTGTCTGCTTGCCTTGTCATTTTGATCACGGGATAGCTCCTGTATCATGTGCAAGGGGTACCCCGTTGGCGGATCTCTATGATATGCATATATTTACAACGACAAGAACTTACAGGTAACCAAAGTTGAGTAGCATGCGGTGCGACCCTCGTACTCAAGGGACTTGGGATTTCCAGTTTATGGTCTGTTAAGCATATGATTCGGAGTGGACCTCACTTTCACCTTAACCACATAAAGATGCATATGATAGGGCCATGAGATCTCAAAGCTAATGAGTACCTTCCTTTCAGCATTTGGAAGCCTTTCAAACTTTTCAAAACCATTTTCAAAACCTTGTTGAGTCACCATTTATTCTATGAGCACCTTCTTGAGAGCATAGTTGTCATTCTTGTGTTTGTTCCAAAACTTGGTTAATTATGTCATGACTTTGATGCTTGTATCTCTGATATCTTTATCTCTAGTCTTCACTTGAACTTCAAAGGTGCCTTGGCATTTATATTATGCTCTTCAAACAAAGGCAAGCGATATATAAACCACTCTATCATACCTTATTATAAGCATTGCAATGTTGCTTATGTTTATGTTTCATGCTACTTATTATTATTGAGTTTGTTTCTCTTCATAGCTTGCAATGACTATTGAGTAGACTCAGTTGCATACTCTTTATTATGAATTGTCTAAGCATCTAATCCTGTGTTGAGAATATTTACATCATATGAAGCAAATGTGTTCATAAAAGTTCTTTTATCGCACTCAGTTTTCAACCGAATTGCTTGAGGACAAGCAATAAGATAAGCTTGGGGGGAGTTGATACGTACAAAACGTATCTACTTTCGCAAACACTTTTGCTATTGTTTCTCCTCTAAACTTGTGTGATTTGGATATAACTAACACAGACTGACGCTGTTTTCAGCAGAATTACCTTGGTGTCTAGTTTTTGTGCAGAAAATGAACTATCAGGAAAAATCCCAGAAAATATGCCAAAAATTATATTTCACCAGAAGATCCACGGAGCTAGAAGACGGGACGGAGAAGGGGCCTGGGGGGCCCACATCCCTGCCAGGCGCGGGCCCACCTCTGGCCGCGCCTAGGGGGTGCAGCCACCCCAGGCACCCCCTCGGCCTCCCTCTGCGCCTATAAGTTGCCTCTCGACCTAAAAACCCGGGGGAGGGGGGGGGTCGATAGTTTTTCATAAATAGTTCCGCTCCGCCGCCGCCACCAGAAACCAAGATTCGGATCCAGAAACTCTGTTCTGGCACCCTGCCAGGACGGGGAATTTGGAGAGGATCATCGCCATCATCACCACCAACGCATCTCCATCAACCACCGATGTTTCCCTCATCCATGAGTGAGTAATCCCCTACTGTAGGCTTGGGGATGGTAGGGATTGGATGAGTTATATCATGTAATCGAATAAGATTGTTAGGGCATAGTGCCTAGTATTTCTATTAGTGCTATTTGACTTTGTTGCAACTTGTTGTGCTTAATGCTTGTCACTAGGGCCCGAGTGCCATGATCTCAGATCTAAATTTATTATTAAATCATTTTGATAGTATTGTTTATGATCTTATATGCAAGTTGTGTACACATATCATTGTCCGGATCCAAAGGCCCCAAAGTGACAATAATTAGGACAACCGGAGGGGATGACTGTGGTGTGAGGATCACATGTGTTCACAGAGTGTTAATGCTTTGCTCCGGTGCTCTATTAAAAGGAACACCTTAATTGCCAGTAGTTCCCTAGAGGCCCCGCTGCCACGGACTGTTTGGACAGAAGATGTTGTGCAAGTTCTCATTGCGAGCACGTATGACTATATTTGGAGCACATGCCTAGGATTGTTTAGTACTTGGATGCTTGTTATTATTTATCTGCAATGCCCTAGATCTTGAAGTTACATGTTTAGACTCGTCCATGCAACGCCCGTTCATCCATCCCTATGCCTACCGCACTCGAATCCCACTGTTTACTGTTACTATTACTATTGCTCTTGTTCCACTGTTGCTGTTGCTTTGCTGTTTCTACTACAAACTGTTGCTACTAATAAACTTCTGTGAGCAAGAACTATTTCCAGATGCAGCTAAATTGACAACTCAGTTGTTAAGGCTTGCAAGTATTCTTTGGCTCCTCTTGTGTCGAATCAATAAATTGGGTAATACTACCCGCGAAGACTATTGCGATCCTATACACTTGTGGGTCATCAAGTCTCAAAATGATTTGACATGAGTCTTTTTATATGCTAAGAATTTATACACCATTATATACTTGTTGTACATCTAAAAATAATTTTTAAAGATTATATGGCAGTTAGCAACATATATTTGTACCACTAATGTCACCCCATAAAAAAGAAATGGGAGAAAGTTTTGTGTTGAAGTTTTTTGACAGGGAATGAAGGAACACCACACTAAGAGCTATCCAAGAATAGTGAAAACTATAAGATTTGTTATGACCAAGGCACCCCACTGGACCTATTAAACTCTCGGTTTTCAAACCTCTAAATTTTGTTTTTCGAGCAACAAAAGATGATCATAGTAACTTGGAGCGTCTTTATCTAGTTTTACATTTAGTTTTTTATGTTATCTTTGAAACAAATGAGACCACCATGATAGATGTTTTGCATGAATAAGAAAGATATAATTAAATTAAAAATAAATTGAGTTGTATGCTATCAAAAGAAAAAGAGATTGAAAACAAAAGGTTGAAATGCAAGTTATGCTAAATGTTACTTGTTTCAAATATTTTAATGAATAATAATTTGTAAGTGCTTTATTTAGTGCTACCTTTTGTTCACATGTTTAAGGAGCTTTGTCTGATAATAAATTATTAGCACTATGAACACTTTGGCATGCTTGTAGATCTCTTTTTTCTAGCCCAGAATCATCAAACAAGCTAAGACTTGTATAGTCCAAGTATAATATATGTGCTATGCCTTCAAGTACTTCAAAACAATTTCTTTTGTGTAGTTTAAAGTTCATGAGAAAGTAAGATGTGGGGTGAAACCACTAGAGCACAATCGTTTGAAATAAAACAGAATGTCAAACAAAAATTTGACCCATGGTAATTGGAATTATGTAAGTTATGTGTTTGATAGTTTATAAGTTGTTTGTTAGCCAAACCATGCTATCATGGGGAAAGCTTTCAACATTGCACTATGTTTTGTTGATATCATGTTCTTTTGGCTGTGGATGCTCATCGATGTGAAATAAATTGGAACACACAATAAAGCTTTCTCGAGTTTGGATATAATTAGAGGGACACGTGGGTCGCCAACCTAAGTCATCGCTATGCATCATGGTGGAAGTTTACAACATGAATATTCTATGAAGCATTTTTAATAAAAGCTATGAAAATAGTAAATAAAATAAAGTGCTGAGAGGTTCATTTGTCTTTTGTCTTATCATCCAAGTATGGATAGGTACTCAGTTGACGCTCTTGTTTGAAACTATATGCTTACAATTACAAAACCTCTTAAGTGATCCTAAGCTCAGTAGCATGAGGTGTGGGTACTTATGGTCAAGGGGCATGAGACATTCAACTTGTAAGGGGGTCAAAAACATAAATCATACTTGATTTTGTCAACAAAAGATGCCAAAGAGGCACATATGCCCACCGTGCGTCGAAGAAGGCGTCCATCTACCAGGAGCCCGAGGTGCTGTTAGCTTGGCACACCCAAAATTCCAAAGGCTCGTGCCCGTCAATACTCCTTAGCAAATTTATCCGGCAACCTTAAAACCTGCTTGGAGGTCACGCACATCGGGATAAGGAATTCAAACCCCACCAAGTCGGAGGAATAGCACCCCTCCAGAGGAGCCAAAAGGGGGACCGAAAGCGATCGTGGCTATGAATTCCCTCAAGGCGGCACCGTGGATAGTTGTACTCACTAGAAAGACTTTCATTAGTTAGCGACAAAGGAGGGATAGTAAAAGAGGCGCCATGCCTCCCATCACGTCTGAGACCATAGTCGCGAGGGTGTCCCTGACGCCTTTCGTGCGGAGATGATGACCTCCTCATGGTCGAGGAGGAAGGAGGTCAGGAGTAAGGCAGGAGAAGAGATGGTAGGAAGAAGAAGGCAAGGTGAAGAGGCTGTTTCCCCCTTTCATTGCTGGGAAAACATGCTTTATGTATTGGTCATGGTGGAGTCTACGGTGTTCATGAACCGTTGGACTTTGACGGGAGTTTTTCTTGCGGGGGAGGGGGAATGAGCCTGCGGGACTTTGACCCCTATCATCTTGGAGAGACACGCGGGATGGACTCGGCACTGCCCAGTTGCGAAGCTCGATTTGAGCTTCACAACCGGTTAGGGCTAAGGGACTATTTTCGTATCAAGTGGGCATAGCTGAAAAGAGTCGACCCGATCTACCAAACAACAAAAAGGGAGAAAAGGTGGGATGAGGTGAGATTTTCTGTGTTGCCCCGGGCTACCAAACACACCCTAATTGGTTTCACCGAAACATGCAAGCTCTTGTGGGTCTTGTCCACAATCTGTGTCGCCAAAACCGACAGGTACTAATTGGTGCATAATTGATTTTGGCGGCACCAATTGTCTCCAGTCGGTTTTGATCAAACCGAGGTAGCGTTATTTTCATAAATTCTTGAAAGATAGGTACTCTCGCCGACTGATATTAGTTGATTTATTATCTAAATTCGAATGTATCTAGCACTAAAACATGTTTAGATATATCCGAATCTAGCAAATCCAAATCAACTATTATACAAACCAAAAGAAAAATCTAATATGGATCAAAGCAAGTATTATTTTTGTAAGTGCAACCAAAAGCAGTGTCGTTAGCAAGAGAAACAGACGCACACGGGCTTGTTAGCAAGTATCCGCCTAGTGTTTTTTTTTCTCTTTCTCATTTTTTTCATGAAACCCTCCTCCATCTCCATCCATTCGAGAGTCAAAATACCCCAAATCCCATCTAAAAAAAATCCCCAAATCCAGTTCCACGGTTTCCTCTCCGCCGTCCCGTACCTTTCGACCTCCTTTCCTGAGTCATCACCTGCCCCAATCTGGGCTCTAGAGCTGCGGCCGTGCCCTACCACTCCTCCGCCGCGCGTCGCCGCCGCGCCCTTCCAAGTTCAGCCTCGGCGCGTCCATGCTGTCTCAGCCCCGTCGACAATTTTGGCCATTGGTTTCTGAGGTATGAGCTAACCCCACTGACCTCCACAAATTCTGGCACACCTAGATCCGTCCCTGATACGGATTAATAGACCCGTATAGCTGTACTGCTATTAGGCAAGAACTTCAATTTTTCTGTGCTAGGGGGGATTCAATCGAGACTTCGGGTTACATGATATATCTTGAAATGATTATTCATTTGTTCCCTGCGCAAATTTGATTTTCATATCGATGGTCAAATGTTTTTTTCTTACTGCAGGTGCATCAGCCCTAGAACAAGAGAAAATTTCAGAATCCAAGACTTTCCGCTTGATTGTAGATGGAGAGGATGACCACCAATCCATTCTATACTTCTGGCATCCCAGTAACTGTGCCGTCACCTCTGCCTTCGGCCACTCTGGATGAGAACTTCCCTAGGCTTCCGGATGCGCAGAATGTTTTGATGGGGACAGAACTGAGAAGAACCCCTCTCCCACCTCATCAAATTACTGTTCCTCGTATGCGTGGCCAGGTTCACCCCAGTACTGGGTCTGTCGGGCCTTTGTGTTCGCCCCAGGCTGTAAGGTTTTCTTCAGTTCCGAACCATGAGCAATATACCAGCGCCAATCCTTATACTTCTCAAACACCAAGTACTGGAAGTTCTTCAGCAATGGTTTATGGATCACACAATGAAGGCCTTGAACCTACCTATACTGATCTTCCAATAGATGTTGGACCAACATGGTGCGCTGATCACATCATGCTTGGATACTCAGATGATGTTCCTGCTGGAAACAATTTGACTGGCATCAGTCCTATTGCAGCTGCAGCGACCGATGAGCTCGCTAAGCAAACTGAATGGTGGACAGAATTGATGAACGATGATTGGAAGGATATTTCTGACAATAATGGTGGTGCCAAAACTCAACCACAGGTATGCTGGTTTTTCTATTTTGGTGGTTTGACTGGAGATTTAATAGCTGCTCTTCTTCAACCAATGAGCTATAAAATAGCATTAAAACCAATAAGATATCAAGCTTGAAATTGGTTTAAAACATGCTAGTCGTGTGTGGACTGAAGAATAAATATGGAGAAGTTCGCTGGCTTGATTAGGCTAGGTTTTGGAGCTCTTTGTATGATGTACAGTATCCCTGAAAAAAATCTGGGTTGAAACTATTGACATGCTTAGCTCATTTGAGCCACATGAAGATTTTAGCTGAGCTTAGATTCACCCTTGGCTAGCTTGAATCTTGTGTTGCTATCCCTATGTGCATCATGCTATTTGTTTTCTGTATACAGTTCAGCATTTTTCTTCACTTTTACACTTCTAGATATTATGATCATGAGACTAAGTGTTGATTATTTTATGACTGGAAACAGGCTGGACCGCCTGTGCAACCATTAACTTCAGTTCACCAATCAGCCAGCCAACAAATAGTTACAACTCAATCTGCAGAACTATCTATAGTTGCTGCACCCTCACCCTCTGCCAGCTCCAATACCTCCAAGACACGCATGAGATGGACTCCTGAACTTCATGAGCGTTTTGTGGATGCTGTCAATATACTTGGTGGCAGTGAAAGTACGTATTGTTTTAAGATTTTTTGCTCTATTTGTTGAACGTATGAATTTTGACATTTATTTCATATTCTTGCAGAAGCTACTCCGAAGGGAGTGCTGAAGCTAATGAAGGCAGATAATTTGACCATTTATCATGTAAAAAGTCATCTTCAGGTCTGTTTGTCAGTTCTATTGCTGGGTATTACAGAGACAAGCCATAATTATCTATTTGACTTTGAGTCGACTTGTTTTGCAGAAATACAGAACTGCCCGATACAGACCAGAATTATCTGAAGGTATGTCATTTTCCATTTCCCATATATGGTACTTTCCGTAGACTTCTTGCAGCGGTTTCTGTAAATACTGTGCTATGTTCATTGATTTGAAACTTTCAGGTTCGTCAGAAAGGTTAGATGCCTCAAAAGAGGAGTTGCCATCTATAGACCTTAAAGGGTAAGTTTTACAACCTATGCGAAACACAATGTTGATGATATTGGTGCCACATGCCTTGAAAAAACTGAATGTTTCCTGCGTTTTTTCTTATATAAATATCTGAATTGAAAATGTATACCATCATATTATCAGCAAAACTGCCTCTAATGAAAAAGGTGTTTGGTTGCAAGGAAAAGGAGCAAACAAATTGTAGTAAAATAAATGTCATTCTGTTCAGCAGTAGTCCGGTAGGTCATCATTGTTCATTACATGTTTACAACACTATATTCTGTGTTGAAAGTGTCTTAAAGATAATTCATTAGCCGATATTCATGCTCTCTTGTTTCTGCTTGGATGAATGTTTTATATCTGTCGTTTCTTCCTGTGACATGGATTGGCATTTTTAACCGTATATACCCTTTTGCTGAATTCTGATTCTGATTGTAAATATGGAATGACTCACTAATTAAGCTAATCTCATGGGCATCTGGAAATTATGTAGTTGCTGCTATAGGATCCTGAGCATTAGTTCTTTTATCCCTGCAGGAGTTTTGATCTCACTGAAGCATTACGTCTCCAGTTGGAGCTTCAAAAGCGGCTCCATGAACAGCTTGAGGTAAGTACCAAATTGCTCCTTCACAATTTAGGTATCTTCTACTGCGGGAGGGTATAAATTCTTATTGCATATGTGTTTCTAAGACTTTGATATTTGACATGCTTGTAGTTGGTTACACTTTGGCATAAAATAAGCAAGCAATCATATAGTGTAGGGAACTAGGAACGGTTTAATAATGCTTTGGCTTTTGACATGGTTTTCCTCTGTTGATTATATAGTCAATTCTTCAACACATCTAATGAGCAATTAGTTGAGGCATTTTGTGCAAAGGTTGCCTAAAAGCAACTTTCTGTAGTGGCATGTGTTGGTATAACTTAGAGGTGGTAGAAACACAGTTATTGTGTTTCTCAATCATTATATTCTTCTCTGCAACTTGATCTTTTCTAAATAAGGATATGTCCAACTTGAGATTTGTTATTTTTTTGTTAAGTGTGAAACTACTCTCCTGAAGGTTGTCTCAATTCTATTTTCTTTGATAATAATAAAACTAATGCCATCTTCCTAAAAATATAACTACCAGATTAGCTACAGTTTAATCAAATAAACTGCAACTTAAGTACTTAAGTGTTTCTTTGGAGTACATATATGGCAACAAAAAATAGTGTCTGGCTTAATTATAAGCAGATGAACTTTTTCTGGACAAAATTACGGTAAGAATTTTACTAAGCTAATTCATTGGGTGATTAAACTTAAACTTTGGGGTTTGAGCATACTCGTATCTAGCAGAGGGAAGGGTCCAACAAAAAATTCTAGCTCCTGATCAAGTCTAGGGATTGAGTCCAGTAGAATAAGAAGGGATTATGAACGGCTCTCCTTTCAGCGCGGTCTCGCGTCTTGCAGTCTGACACGCCTGTGCAGCCACTCTGTTTTTTTTTTGAGAAAACAAAAAAGGATTTGTGTTTCATTTCATTGAAAAGGCTCTGTCAACTGCACCGTTAACATCAACACCTCAGCCAGCCTGTGCCAGCTCCAACGTTGGAGCTGCACACTGCCGGTGTGGCAACTTTATTCCTGAATCCGAGCTGTTGTGATCTCTTCTCCCCCTCCTGCCTCCTATGGCTGCCATAAACATCTGCACCAATACCTCCAGATCCTCTACTAGCTATCGATGGGAGTTGTTACAGTTGTCATCCCCTCCTTTGATTTTGTCACCTCCACCGCATTCTTACCGATCATACCGCTTGAAGGAATCCTCTGCTGTCACTGTTGGAAAATCAAGCGACAGTGGTGGCGATGTTAAGAGACGAGGATTTGTGAAAGGAGGTGCTACCAGGGCGGGACAGAAAAGTGGCGAGTCATGCGAGGGATATTTCCTTACTTTCATATGGTGGGTCTGGGTCCCACAAAGAGGCGGTGAACTTTTTTTCCGAAAAAACGCAAAAGACCTGAGTTTCATTTCATTGAAAAGGCAGTTTTGAGGTACATTCCTCCTAGGAGGCTAGGTGCAAAGAAAGGGAAATACATCCCAGGTCCTTGGTCACGAAATGCTACAGTTCGTCAAATTTTAATTTTATTAAGTAACTAAATTGAAGCACCCTATCCACAATTTACGGTTACTGGACAAACCATGATAACTTTTGTGTTTGGTGTCACTGTTTCAATTATATTGTGCAAGGGCCTCAGCAGCTGGGTGGAATGAAGGGCTCTGCTAGGGGAGAAAGTGTGTGATAGCTTTACCAAATGATATTTTTATAATTTCGTTTATATCAGCAATACCAGTTAATGCCTTAATAATGTCGTGTTAGTTTATATCACATTTCCTTATTGATGCTGTACATGTTTTGTTTTGCCTATTTATCATTTTTCATGTATTCTACTCCCTCCGTCCAGAAATAACTGACTTGGGTTTGTCTAGATTCAAATGTATCTATACACTAAAATGCATCTAGATACATTTGAATTCTCAAGTCAGTTATTTCTGGATGGAGGCAGTATCTTTTCTTAATTTTCATAGGGGTATCTTGTTTTCCAATTTTATCTCTGAGCTTCCACTGTCATCACATTTTGCTTCAACTCCCTTTTGCTAAGCACTGCTTCAAACATTTGCTTTTTAGATAGTCTCTTTGTCTACGCACTTGGATGGCCTGCTGCTCAATGCAGGACAATAAATTGTAAAAGCCATAGATAGGTCGTCAGTTTTGGTGCCTGTACGCATTAAAACAACAGAATGCTGAGCTTAATTCATGTTCCCAGTTTTTTACAACCCTAATTCTAAGTCTCGTTAATGACTAGGATGTGGTAGTTTTTTTATCACGAATAGAAAGTTAGCCAGCATCGAATTGAATTTTGCCACCCACATCCACAGAGTGGATCAGAGCAATTCTTTTTATGTGCGCAGACCTGTTTGTTGTTCTGGCGTGCATTGGTATAAGTTTAGGCTGTATTTTTTTCGTTTGGAAGTTGTCTTCTTTAGTTGCCCCAATATTATCTGAGATTATGACTAGGTCACTCTCGTGCTTGCATAGAGTAGGTTCAGCTGTCGCAAGATATCAAACTCCTGTGAGAACAGACTGGTTCATCACAGAATTTGCCAAACCGCCCAGGATTTTGTCTAATATTTAGTTTTTCATAGAATGGCAATTTTTTAATAAATACCCAACTAAATTTGGAGTTAACATTCTGGGGTGGTAAGCCTGCATACTACAACTTCTGAGTTAAATTTAAGCCACAGAACAGTGCACCAATTTACGGGGGAACATGGCCTTGCCTTTCTCCTGAACTGATTACTGCCTTACTGGAATACATTTCTTAACCTTTACCTTACTTTGGTTCCATCCTTACGTGCACTGCAGGTCCAGAGAAGTTTGCAGCTGAGAATTGAGGAGCAAGGGAAGTGCCTTCAGATTATGATCGAGCAGCAATGCAAACCAGGTGCAGACAAGGTGCTGGATGCTTCGACCTCAGCAGAAGGATCAAAGTTATCTTCTGAACCCCCAGAATCTTGTACCGTGAAGGATGTTCCAAACAACAGTCAAAATGGAACAGCGCCGCAAGCAGGTACAATCAGCTTATTTGACCAACGATACCAATCATTATTACGGCCAGTCATTTTAGATTATTTGACTTTTGACTTTTCGTTCCAGAACCAGGTGATAAGGAATGAAGATCTAACCAGGCTCTCCTCAAGACGTGAACCCCATTGGCCATGAAGTTGACTTGATGACTTGACTCGCTGTAGCCAGAGTAAAATCAGGCCATCTTTGTTCTTGCGGAGGAAAGGGTTGAGCATTTCTATGAACTAGGTTTAGCTGTACAGTACCCACAGTTGACGGCAGTGATGATTCCGTGATGTGTGGATGATCTAGGTTTGCAGAAGGCTGCGCGAGCAAATTTCGCACTGATGTACTGTTTTGAGGGGGTTTGACTTCTTGCTCTCTTCATTGTTAGGAAGTCAATAGCTTCTTAGGCATTTGGTTATGAACTAGTTCAAGTATTTGTTATATCCCCTGCCACCTCGTGTGTTTGGAACATGCTCTATGTTACCAAACACGGCCAGGAATATATTATTTACCTTCATTTCTTACTTTTTCTTATACATAATAATGGAATAAAAACTCTCCCAGTCTACACCTGTGGGCGCGCCTAGCCAATTATTTCCCTGAACTGATACCCATCTTGATGTTGGACACAGAGCTCATGGTAAGGTGCTTCTCGCCCACGAAGAATGCTAAATCACTTATTATTGAAAACCAAATCATAACAGCAAAGGGTAATTGTTTGCGATGTCCCAACTTCAGCATCGTGCCTATGAAGTTACTTTGGTTTCTTTTAAACCATCATGAAGCTATCATGGGTGGGAGTGTTTTCTGTGAAAATGTAGTGGTGGGTGGATGGCTGGCTAAGAAGAGCGCTTAGGGTATGACACACGCTGCGCCGCGGGGATGAACGACAAAGGAGGAAATAGAGTTAGTTGCAAAAAAAAGGGGGATGAACGACAAAGGAGGCAATAGAGTTAGTTGGAAAAAAACACCACAATTGCGCGAGGAGTTTAAAAATCCACCAATTTTTAATAGATTAGAAAAAATCCACATAAATTATGCTTGTGAATTGCAATGTGCACTCACGCTGAGATTTACTGGTTAACTCAATTTCTGATAAATGGAGCCCAACGTTAGTCTGAAGTGGCATGGCAATTAGGGCTGAGGGTGGCAAAAGTGAGACGGATTTAAAAAAGAGGGTTTCTGTAGTTTTTTATGGACCCCACTTGTCATCTCCTCTCTCTGATACTTTCTCCATTCTTATTTTTTCTCTTTTTTATTTGCCCTTTTCTATTTAGCGAACCGTCAAAAAATGTTCAAAAAAAATCCCTTTCTGGCCACCACCGCCGCTGTCCCGTCTTGGCCGTCACCTCCGTCGCTCTCCACCACCTTTGTACCGTCCCTACCACCACTGGAATCTTCAGCCCCTGGCGCGTGGCGGGCAGCCGTGCCCCCAAGCAGCTCCGGCTTGTCGTCCCCGTTCCCCAGAACGCGGCGTGTAGCAGCTCTGCCTCGTCGTCCCCGACCCCCGACACGTGGCGTGCAACTGCACCCCCGAGCATATCTGGCTCGTCGTCCTCGTCCTCCTGCGTGCATCGGCGCGCGTCCGTGCCTTCGAGCAGCTTTATCTCGTCGCCCCCGTCCAACAGATCATGTCGGGCAACTCCATCTCATCGTCCCCGTCCCCGGTAGAGACGAGGTCACGAGGCATGCACGCAGGCAGGCTCGAGCGACGGTCCTGCCAGGTCCGAGCGCGGCGACCCTCACGTGCTGCTAGGGCCGCCCCTCCCCTACATCCCACTCGGTTATTGCTGGTGGCGAATTCAGCCTAGCCGGCCGGCCTATGGGCGGCAGCACGGGGAGTACAGTGGCACAAGAAGAGGTAGAAGAAGGCCACTTCTCTCCTCCCAACTTTTTCCTATTTTTTAGAGGAATTTTTGTAAAAAAGGCCCAGGATTTGTAATCCTTATATTTCTCACCCTAAACGTCATAGTTGTGCCATGAAACTCTGTCGGTGGGTCCTGATGTCAGAAATGTCGTTAGCGTGGCCAAATCCCAGTGACACCGCACATTGCAACCCATGAGCGAAATGTATGTGGATTTTGCCAATTTGCTGAAAGTTAATGGATTTAACTTCTCGCACAAATGTCGCGGTTTTTTGCAACTAACTCGGAGGAAATAAGGAGATGAGCAGTCAATGATGAAGGAGGCAGCAGGGCAGAAATGGACGACGGATGGAGGGGGAGGCCTAGTCCTAGAGGGTAAATGCATGGTATTATACATGTGAACACCGATCAGATTTCCAAGCTAGGCAAGGTCCGATGTTAATTAGAGAATATCAACCCGCGCCCCTAACCCGTCACCAACCGAATTGGGGCTTGGAGGCCAAAATTTGGCCCGCATCGGTGACTCCCAACCACTGTCGGTAGATTGGTCCGCCCGCCAGTCTGTCCAGCAAGCCCTTTCTACCCACGGCAAGCAGAAGCTGGGCTGGGGCTGAATGCAATGAGCGCCGCGTCGGACCCCCTTGCCAGTGACACAAAACCACCCATCCGTGATGGTTCGCCTCCCGACGGCGTAGTAATGGCGCCGACGACACCGTTTCCCTTCGGTTCCAACACCGTTTCATGCCTATTCTAGTCGTTTCCCGCCGCTTCAAGCAGGTTCATGTCACTTCACGCGCGCTTTTCCAGCCGAAGCGGATGCCTTGCTATAGAAAAGTGCACCACCAGACCTCGAAACCAACCATGCCTCGTCGTCTCCCGAACACTTGGGCGATGCTCTCGGCCGCCGCTCGTGCTCACTACCCTGTGCCGGAGGAGCCGCGACCACATGTGGAGAAGAAGTGGAGGAGGTGGCTACCATGGAAGAAGAGGATGACGAGGACGAAGACATACTCAGCTGGTCCGATGAGCCAGTGGAGGACACCATGAATCAGCGGGCTATCCTCCGTGACATCCAGTCTTCACGCGCCGTGTAGGAACAACCATATGCCACGGTGGAGGATGCTAACGACGACACCGACATTGGCTTGACGACTACTACACGCAGGCATAGGTGCCCGTCGACCAGTGGGCGCTCGAAGAGTCCATCCATGTGGTGCGCCGTCCCGCCGATGATCTGAGGGAGGCGGTAGTCCTCTCCCATGAACAATGGGGGCCGGACCGCTACATCCAAGATCCCTATGGCCGGAAGACCAAGGCACTAGCAGAGCTAGGCATGATGTACATGAGGGCTAGGGACGAGGCGAGTCCTTGCCGGTATTGGCGGAAGTGGCAGAGCTAGCGGCGAGGAGGGAGAGGAACCATAGCGACGCGAGGTCGCGCGAGGATAGGGAGCCCATGGCCGTGGAAAGGCACCAGCGGCGCCACAACGAGGAGGAGAGGAGGCATCGTGTCTAGGTCGAGGACCGCCAGAGGGATCAAGGGGCTTAGGATCAAGCTAACTTCGACACCAGGATGTAGATTTCACCATTGTATCTTGTGTTTAGAAACTATGTATGAATCCAAAAAATGTTTTAATTGCAAAAAAAATTGGGATTTGATCTTTGGGCGGTAGTCTCCCCAAACTGGACGTCGCCCCCCAAAGTTACTACCGACACGCTTGTCGGCCATCCTTGGGTTGGGTGTGTGTGTGGGTGTGGGTGTGGGTGTTGGAATTATGCCCTAGAGGCAATAATAAAGATGTTATTATTATAATTCTTGTTCATGATAATGTTTATATTCCATGCTAGAATTGTATTAAGCGGAAACTTTAATACTTGTGTGGTTTGTGAACAACACCGTGTCCCTAGTACGCCTCTAAGGACTAGCTCATTGATTAATGATGGTTAAGGTTTCCTGACCATGGACATGAGTTGTCAATTAATAATGAGATCATATCATTGGGAGAATGATATGGTGGACAGACCCAAACTAAGCGAAGCAATTAGATCGTGTCATCGTGTTTGTCTTTGCGAAGCTTTTCTTATGTCAAATATTGTATTCCTTAGACCATGAGATAATACAACTCCCTGGTATCGGAAGAAAGCTTTGAGGTCATCAAACATCATCCTATGAGAGGGTGATCATAAAGGTGTCTCTCAGGTGATCGGAAAGTATCTGTTGGGTTGTATGTATCGAGATGGGATTTGTCCCTCCCAAGTCGGAGAGATATACTTCGGGCCCACTCGGTAATCGATATCAACACCGCTTGCAAGCATGTGGTTAAGGAGTTAATCACAAAGTGATATCGGATTACGGAACGAGTAAAGTACTTGCTGTGAACGAGATTGAACTAGGTATGACGGTACCGACGATCAAATCTCGGGCAAGTAAAATATCGCGAGACGAAGGGAATATATATATGGGATTGATTGAATCCTGGCATCGTGGTTCATCCGATATGATCATCGATGAATGTGTGGGAGTCAATATGGGTGTCCAGACCCCTCTGTTGATTATTGATAGAAGATCATGTCTGCATATTCTCGAACCCGCAGGGTCACACACTTAACGTGTCTCGACGCTAGGATAGATTGGATAATTGGTTTATGAGTTTTTGTTCGGAGTCTCGAATGGGATCCAGGACATCACGAGAGGTTCCGTAGTGGTCCGGAGAATAAGATTCATATAAGGCAGTGCAGTTTTTGGAGTTCGGAATTTGTTCCGGATTAATCGGTATTGTACCGGAAGCTTCTAGAACCTTCCGGAAGGGGACCAACGTGGCCCCACCTTCCGGGAGGGGGCATGGGCCTATGAGGGAGTGCCCTGGCCACATTGGGCCAGGGGCACAAGGCCCCATAGGGCCCAGCCGGCCAAGAGGGCTTAAACCCTAGATAGAGCTTCTAGAAGGGGGGGGGGTTCCTTGCCCCCCACTCCTCCTCCTTGGCCGCCGGCCTTGGCTTGTGGGTGTAGGGGTTCGCAGCATGGAAAACAAAAATTTTCTATCGCATACAAACAAACAAGCCAAGATGTATCTACTAGATTGTAGCAACGAGTCGATAGAGGAACTCACCCTCAAAGATTCCAAAGCGGTTAACGAGAGCAGATTCTCGTGGGTGATGTAGTCGTACTCTTTCCGATCTCAAGATCGCGTAGACGATCCTTCCGGCGCCACGTTCCGGCAGCGCTCCCGCAGTCGGTCACACGTTCGGTACTCGACGAAGACCTTCCTCTCCCTTGTTCCAGCAGGCAGCGGAGGTTGTAGCACTCTCCTCGCGATTCCGGCAGCACAACGGCGTGCTACCGGAAGTAGAGGGGAGATCCCGCAGGGCTTCGCCTTAAGCCGGTGCGAGTATGGTGGAGTATGAGAGAGGCTATTAGTGGTCTAGTAATTAGACACACCAATTAGAAGGCTCTAAACCAATTAGAAGGCTCTAAACCGAAGGCTAAAGCAATTAGAAGCTCTAAACCGAAACGGCTCTAAACCGGAGGTAGAAGATAGGAACTTGTGTGTTCTAGGAGGGGAGCCCTGCCCCTCCTTATATAGATGGGAGGGGGCTTGGCGCGCCAGGGAGGGAGGGAGTCCCTCCCCAACTCGGCCTAGGGCTGGCCGCCGGCTTGGAGGAGAGAAACTCCTCCTCCAAGTCGGTTCCAACTCCTCTTGCTTGTTTCCCACAGTTTCTTGTTTTAGCCGTTTGACTTTCAAACTGGACATTTGACTTTTCTGTTTTAGGATTCAATTTAATCCTTTATTTGGGACAGCAAGAACACTTAGTACATGATGCAATCATTCCAATATGTAATGACACATTCATGTACCCCTCCCCCCCCCCCGGAGTGCCGGACAATCCGGAACCTTCTAGAACATTCCCGATGAAAACACCGGAATCATTCCGCAACTCCGAAACGGGACTTTCCTTATATGAATCTTATTCTCCGGACCATTCCGGATCACCTCGTGATATCCCTGATCCCATCCGAGACTCCGAACAACATTCGGTCTCTTTCTCATAATACCATAACTACTCAAACAACGTCGAATCCTTAAGTGTGTCTCCCTACGGTTCGTGAATTATGCGGACATGATCGAGACACTTCTCCGAACAATAACCAATAGAGGAATCTGGAAATTCATATGGCTCCCACATATTTCTACGATTACTTTGCGATCGAATGAACCACTTACATACGATACCAATTTCCCTTTGTCTCACGATAGTTTACTTATCCGAGGTTTTGATCGTCGGTATCTCTGCATACCTAGTTCAACCTCGTTACCGATAAGTACTCTTTTCTCGTTCCCGTGATATGTGATCCCTTGTGAGCCAGTCACATGCTTGCAAGCTAATTGGATGACATTACACCGAGAGGGCCCAGAGTATATCTATCCGTCATATGGATGGACAAATCCCACTCTTGATCCATGTGTTTCAACCAATACTTTCCGAACACTCAATGCCACCTTTATAACCACCCAGTTACGGTGTGGTGTTTGATGTGGCTTTCCGTAGGTAAGAATCGTTCTTAGCATCTACTCCCATAAGCCACGTAAAACATGCAACAACAAAGTAGAGGCGTCTAACTTGTTTTTGCAGGGAGTGTTTTCTGTGATATGGTATGGCCCAAGATGTGATGTGTATATTGTATGCGATGATCATGTTTTGTAATGTTTCACGACTTGCATGTCGATGAGTACACAACCGGCAGGAGCCATATGGTTGTCTTTATAATTGTGTATGACCTGTGTGTCAACTTCTTATGCGCCATGTAATAGTTTCACTTTATCGCTAAGTAGTTAGCAATAGTTGTAGTTGCTATTCGTGGTGGAGGCAATCATGGTGGAGTGATGGAGATCATGCCGGAACGCACAAGATGGAGATCATTGCGCGAAGATTGGCTATACCATGTCACATTAAAGTTATATGCATGTGATGTTTATCCTTTTATGTATCTTATCATGCTTAGATCGCGACGGTAGCATTATAAGATGATTCCTCACTAAAGATGAAGATAAAAACTGTGTTCTCCCTGAGTATGCACCGTTGCGAAAGTTCGTCGTGTCCAAGCATCACGTGATGATCGAGTGCTATAGACTCTACGCTCACATACAACGGGTGCAAGCCAGTTTTGCACACGCGGAAATACTTGGGTCTAACTTGACGAGCCTAGCATGTACAAACATGTCCTCGGAACACAAGAACCGAAAAGTTAAGCATGAGTCATATGAATGATATGATCGACACTTCGTTGTCCACCATTGAAACCACATCTCTTCTCGTGAAGATCGGATTAGGTGTGGTGAATTTGGATCGTGTTCACTAAACAACTTGAGGGATGTTGAATTTAGTGGGAGTTCATCTAGTAATTTGATTAAAAGTTGAACTAGTTATCATGAACATAGTATAATTTGTACTTGCAAATATTGTAGATCAAATGGCTAAGTCCAACTTCAACTTCAACGTTTTTGCTGAGAAGGAAAAACTTAGAAACAATGGGTCTAACTTCACCAATTGGTTCCGCAATCTAAGAATCATTCTCTATGGCGGTCAAAAGGACTATGTCCTTGGGAAAGCGTTAGGTGACCCCCCTGCTGCAACTGCACCGGCTGATGAGAAACCTGTCTATCAGTCGTGCAAAGATGATTATGGTGTGATTAAGAGCACCATGTTGTTTGCTATGGAACCGGAACTTCAAAATCGTTTTGAAGACTATCCCGGGCCCTTTGAGATTCTCGAAGAGCTGAAAACCATGTTTCAGACTCAGGCCCGTTCTGAGAGATATGAGATCTCTGAGAAGTTCTTTAACTGCAAGATGGAGGAAGGGAGTTCCGTTAGTGAGCACGCCATTAAGATGACAGGCTACACTCAACGCCTTGAGCAACTGGAATGCACAATTCCAGAGGAGCTCAAGATTGACAGGGTTCTGCAATCACTCCCTCCCAGCTACAAAAGTTTTGTAGTGACTCGTAATCAGATTGGTTCCACTGATACGATCACCGAGATCTTCGCAAAGCTGAAGGCCGCAGAAGTGGACATCAAAAAGGATAATCATGTGTTGATGGTCAACAAGCCCACCTTTAAGAAAGGTAAGGGAGCAAAGAAGCCCTTCAAGAAGGGCGGCAGCAAGCGCACTGCCCCTGCTGAGAAGAAGCTCAAGTCTGGTCCTAATCCGGACACTGAGTGCTTCTATTGCAAGGACAAGGGTCACTGGAAGCGCAACTGTCCGAAGTACTTAGCGGACAAGAAGGCTGGCACCATCAAAGGTATATTTGATATACATGTTATTGATGTTTTCCTTACTAGCCCTCGTTGTAGTGCCTGGGTATTTGATACTGGTTCAGTTGCTAATATTTGTAACTCGAAAAAGGAGCTACGGAATAGACGGCGGCTTGCGAGGGATGAGGTGACGATGCGCGTTGGCAACGGATCAAGAGTTGATGTGATGGCCGTCGGCACGCTCTCCTTAGTTTTACCTTCGGGATTAGTTTTAAACCTCAATAAATATTATTATGTGCCTGCGTTGAGCATGAACATTATTTCTAGATCTTGTTTATTGCAAGATGGTTATTCATTTAAATCGGAGAATAATGGTTGTTCTATTTATATGAGTAACATCTTTTATGGTCATGCACCTATTGTGAATGGTTTATTTCTTCTAAATCTCGAAAGGGATGAAACACACATCCATAACATTGAGGCTAAGAGATGCAAAGTAGATAGTGATAATACTACTTATTTGTGGCACTGTCGTCTAGGTCATATTGGAGTAAAGCGCATGAAGAAACTCCATTCTGATGGACTTTTGGAGTCTCTTGATTTTGAATCATTTGACACATGCGAACCATGCCTCATGGGCAAGATGATCAAAACCCCGTTCTCCGGTATGATGGAGCGAGCAACGGACTTGTTGGAAATCATACATACCGATGTATGAGAACCGATGAGTGTTTCGACGCACGGTGGATATCGCTATTTTCTCACTTTTACCGACGACTTGAGTAGATATGGGTATATCTATTTAATGAAACATAAATCTGAAACGTTTGAAAAGTTCAAAGAATTTCAGAATGAAGTGGAGAACCATCGTAATAGAAAGATTAAGTTTCTACGATCCGATCGTGGAGGTGAATATTTGAGTTATGATTTTCTCACGCATCTTAAAGCAAGTGGAATCGTTTCACAACTCACGCCACACGGAACACCACAGTGCAATGGTGTGTCTGAACGCCGGAACCGAACCCTATTAGATATGGTCCAATCGATGACGTCTCTTACTGATTTGCCGTTATCATTTTGGGGTTATGCATTAGAAACCGCTGCATTCACTTTAAATAGGGCTCCATCTAAATCCGTTGAGACGACACCGTATGAACTGTGGTTTGGTGCTAAACCTAAGTTGTCGTTTCTTAAAGTTTGGGGATGCGAAGCTTACGTCAAGAAGTTGATGCCGGACAAGCTCGAACCCAAAGCGGAGAAATGTGTCTTCATAGGATACCCTAAGGAAACTATTGGGTATACCTTCTATCACAGAACCGAAGGCAAAGTGTTTGTCACAAAGAACGGTTCCTTTCTTGAGAAGGAGTTTCTCTCAAAAGAAGTGAGTGGGAGGAAAGTAGAGCTAGACGAGGTTGTTGAACCTTCTCTTGAATTGGAGAGTAGCACAGCACCTGAAATTGTTCCAGTGCCGCCTGCACCAACAATAGAGGAAGCTAATGACAAGGATCATGAAGCTTCGGACGATGCTGCTACTGAACGTCGCAGGTCAACAAGGTCGCGTGCCCCTCCTGAGTGGTACGGCAACCCTGTCTTGACTGTCTTGCTAGTAGAAGACAGTGAACCTACGAACTATTAGGAAGCGATGATGAGCCCAGACTCTGAGAAATGGCTAGAAGCCATGAAATCCGAATTGGGATCCATGAGTGAAAACCAAGTATGGACTTTGGTGGACCCTCCTAGCGACCGAAAGGCCGTTGAGTGCAAGTGGATCTTCAAGAAGAAAATGGGCGCGGATGGTAATGTTACCGTCTATAAAGCACGGCTTGTCGCGAAAGGTTTTCGACAAGTTCAAGGTGTTGACTACGATGAGACTTTCTCTCCCGTAGCGATGTTTAAGTCGATTCGGATTTTATTAGCAATTGCTGCGTTTCATGATTATGAAATATGGCAGATGGATGTCAAGACTTCTTTCCTCAATGGCAACATTGATGAAGAGTTGTATATGATGCAACCCGAAGGTTTTGTCGATCCTAAGGATGCTGATAAAGTATGCAAACTTCAGCGTTCCATTTATGGACTGAAGCAAGCATCTCGGAGTTGGAACCTTCGTTTTGATCAAGTGATCAAGAGCTTTGGATTTGTTCCAAATTGCTACGAAGCTTGTATCTACAATAAAGTGAGTGGGAGCTCGGTGACGTTTCTGGTACTATATGTGGATGACATATTGATTATTGGAAATGACATCAACATGCTTAACGATGTGAAGAGTTATTTGAACAAGTGTTTTTCAATGAAAGACCTAGGTGAAGCTGCTTATATATTGGGCATCAAGATCTATAGAGATAGACAAAGACGCCTGATAGCTTTAAGCTAGAGTACATACCTAGACAAAGTTCTGAAAAGGTTCAGAATGGATAAGGCAAAGAAAGGTTGAGTGCCCATGTTGTCAGGTAAGATATTGAGCAAGGCTCAGTGTCCAGCTACGGTAAATGATAGGAAAGCTATGAGCAAAGTGCCTTATGCCTCGGCCATAGGTTCTATCATGTATGCCATGCTGTGTACTAGACCGGATGTGTCCAATGCTCTTAGTTTGACGAGCAGGTATCAAAGTGATCCAGGAGTGGAACACTGGACAGCCGTGAAGAACATCCTAAAGTACCTAAATAGGACTAAAGAAATGTTCTTAGTCTATGGGGGTGATGAACAGCTCGTCGTAAAAGGTTACGTCGATGCTAGTTTTGACACCGACAAGGATGATTCTAAATCTCAGACAGGATACGTTTATATTTTAAATGGAGGAGCTGTGAGCTGGAGAAGCTGCAAGCAAAGCGTGATCGCGGGATCTACAGTAGAAGCGGAATACATGGTTGCTGCAGAAGCGTCTAGTGAAGGAGTTTGGATCAGGAACTTCATCACTGAGCTTGGCGTGGTTCCAAGTGCATTGGACCCACTAGAGATATTGTGTGACAACACTGGCGCCATAGCACTCGCTAAGGAACCAAGATATCATCCAAAGACCAAGCATATCAACCGCAAGTTTCATATAATCCGAGATTATATAGCAGATGGAGATCTGAAGATTAGCAAAGTACATACAGATCTGAATGTCACAGATCCATTGACTAAACCTCTTCCACGTGTAAAACATGATCAGCACCTCAGTGCCATGGGTGTGAGATTGTTGCCAAATGTAAACTAGATTATTGACTCTAGTGCAAGTGGGAGACTGTTGGAATTATGCCCTAGAGGCAATAATAAAGATGTTATTATTATAATTCCTGTTCATGATAATGTTTATATTCCATGCTAGAATTGTATTAAGCGGAAACTTTAATACTTGTGTGGTTTGTGAACAACACCGTGTCCCTAGTACGCCTCTAAGGACTAGCTCATTTATTAATGATGGTTAAGGTTTCCTGACCATGGACATGAGTTGTCAATTAATAATGAGATCATATCATTGGGAGAATGATATGGTGGACAGACCCAAACTAAGCGAAGCAATTAGATCGTGTCATCGTGTTCGTCTTTGCGAAGCTTTTCTTATGTCAAATATTGTATTCCTTAGACCATGAGACAATACAACTCCCTGGTATCGGAAGAAAGCTTTGAGGTCATCAAACGTCATCCTATGAGAGGGTGATCATAAATATGTCTCTCAGGTGATCGGAAAGTATATGTTGGGTTATATGTATCGAGATGGGATTTGTCCCTCCCAAGTCGGAGAGATATACTTCGGGCCCACTCGGTAATCGATATCAACACCGCTTGCAAGCATGTGGTTAAGGAGTTAATCACAAAGTGATATCGGATTACGGAACGAGTAAATTACTTGCTGTGAACGAGATTGAACTAGGTATGACGGTACCGACGATCAAATCTCGGGCAAGTAAAATATTGCGAGACGAAGGGAATATATATATGGGATTGATTGAATCCTGGCATCGTGGTTCATCCGATATGATCATCGATGAATGTGTGGGAGTCAATATGGGTGTCCAGACCCCGCTGTTGATTATTGATAGAAGATCATGTCTGCATATTCCCGAACCCGCAGGGTCACACACTTAACGTGTCTTGACGCTAGGATAGATTGGATAATTGGTTGATGAGTTTTTGTTCGGAGTCTCGGATGGGATCCGGGACATCACGAGAGGTTCCATAGTGGTCCGGAGAATAAGATTCATATAAGGCAGTGCAGTTTTTGGAGTTCGGAATTGTTCCGGATTAATCGGTATTGTACCGGAAGCTTCTAGAACCTTCCAGAAGGGGACCAACATGGCCCCACCTTCCGGGAGGGGGCATGGGCCTATGAGGGAGTGCCCTGGACGCATTGGGCCAGGGGCACAAGGCCCCATAGGGCCCAGCCGGCCAAGAGGGTTTAAACCCTAGATAGAGCTTCTAGAAGGGGGGGGGTTTCCTTGCCCCCCACTCCTCCTCCTTGGCCGCCGGCCTTGGCTTGGGGGAGGGTGCTAGGGTTGCCGCCCCACCCCTCTATATAAAGAGGGCTGGGGGCGCACCACCCCACACACCTTCCCCTCCAACCCTAGCCGCCCTGCTGCCCTTCCTCTCTCCCTCCCGACTGTTTGTAGGCGAAGCCCTGCTGCAGAAATTCTCCACCATATACACCACGCCGTCGTGTTGTAGATCCAATCCGTCTCTCCACCATACTTGCTGGTCCGAGGAAGGAGGAGACGTCGAGGTGCTGCACGTGTGCATCTCACGGAGGCACCGCCACTTGTGGTGCTAGATCGGATCGGATCGCGAGGAGGAGAAGCGAGTACGACTACATCACCCACGTTCCGCTGTGCGAATCTTCAAGGGTATAAAGATCTAATCCAATCTCTCTCGTTATTTGCATCTCCTAGATTAGATCTTGACTTTCCCTCTGTTCGTATCCGTAGAAAATTTTGATTTACTATGCTGCGAAACCCTTCAGTGGGGGGGGGGGGGTGTGGGGGGGTGTGTGTGTGTGGAGATGCCACTAGTAGGAAAAGAGCCTCTAGTCCCGGTTCTGGACGGCCTCAAATCCCGGTTGTCCAACCGGGACTACGAAATAGATACTAGAGGTTCCGACCTTCAGTCCCGGTTGTATCATAAACGGGGACAAAAGGTCCTCCACGTGGATGCGGTCGCGTGCTAGGGCTGGTGGACCCTTTAGAGGTCCGGTTGAAGTTTTTAAATATTTTGAAAAAAAGTTCTGTTTTTTTGGATTTTTGAAATGTTTGACGGTTTAATCTTTAATCACCCATATTCTCATGTCAAAGTGCATACTTATGGTCAAACTTCCCATCCTCACGCTGCTATATCCTCAACACGCTTAATTTTTTAGTTTCTTCTAAATTAGCTTTGAAGACTGCGCTTATAACTTCGTGATAATAGTATGCTATCAATTATATTAACTTGAGACTTTGATAACACGTGATTTTATTTTTTGAATTCCAAATAATTTTAAAATAGCCTTTTTTGTTTAATTCCAAGCAACAATGATTAAGTAATAATCAGCAACAATGAAGTCCAAATAATCTTTATGCGGAATTCAATTATTAATTTAAGAACTAAAAAATTTATCAAAAACTCTCAAAAAATCCAAAATAATATAAAAACTTCAAAATAATTAAAAACAAAAAATTCAAAAAAGACCAATTTTTTATCATTTTTTCTAGCAAAACCTAAAATCTTCCTGCTTTCATATTTCCCTTTGGTATTTTGAAAATCTGTCATATGTGCAAACGGCCTTAGGCGGTTGAAATCGGATGTAACTTTTCGCGTAGATACTTTTTTATATACTACACAATTTTTTCCGAGTTGGTACGCAAAAGTTATAGCTGTTTTAATTCGAAATAACCTTCTTTTATCATTTTAAAGTCATAAAGTTGGTTGCGTGAGCAACAGGAATATCAAAGAATTTTAAAATTTGAAGTTTTTATCATTTTTGTTTAATTTTTTAGATGTTCTTTTTTGCAGTTCGGGTTGATGTCTTCAACCGAAACTAAAGTTCTCGTTTGACCGAGACTAAAGATGGCTGACCCCCATAGCCGTTAAAATCGAGACTAATGCTAACATTAGTTTCGGTCCTAAACATAATCAGGACTACAAATTACATTAGCTTTAAACGAAAGGGCTATTTTCTACTAGTGTGCTACTACCATGAAAAGATGCACTGCATACGTGCAAAGACAATCCCTTAGCACCACAGTAATTTGGGTAGTATTTTTTGCCATGAAAGTAGAATACAATGTATTGTGTACGTATGCATCCACTTCCCATCCGTCCATTACATACCAATTTTCACTTCGTTAGGAACGGTTACATCCAACTACTAATTAGGATGTAAAACCAAGAACGTTTGAAACCATATTTAAGATGTAAAACCAAGATCGTTTCAAACATCTCCCTCAGCTGTTTCCCGCGCTGGGTTTCCATTTTTGGCTCAGTGAAAAACAGTATACTAGGCACCTAATAAACCACAAAGCCGCGTCGCCGGATCGGAGCAGCTACAAATACCACCGCCGCCAGCAACTGATCCATCGAGCTCTCATATTCCTTCCTTAGCCTTCTTCTTATTGCATCCGTCGAGTTAGCTTACGAATTGCAACAATGGCGGGCATGACTGTGCGCGAGGTGCTGTACATGTATGGCGTGGCCCGGCAGGCGTACGAGCGCTTCGTCTCCATCAGCGGCAACTCGGAGCAGGCACGCAACGTAGTGGCGCTGCTCGTGTGGCTCGACCAAGGGGGCACCGCCTCCGCCATCCACCACGTGCCCAGCATCAGCCCGGCCGCTGTCGCCACTGTTGCTGCCGAGGCCAACGGCATCCTCGACTGCCTCCGCCACCAGGAGCCCATGCTCCCCGCCATCCCGCTCATCTCCGCGCTCTGCCAGGACGGCGACGTGGACCCTTGCTTCTTCGCGTTCCACCAAGACCTCGTCGTCAGGGGTGTGGCCGAGATCCTCGACGGCGTCGGCAAGCTCATCTTCGACGACCGTCTGCATGTACTGCTGAGGAGGTATCAAACGGGGCTGGTGGGCAACCCGCCGGAGCTGATGGCACCCTACAGCTCTGAGCCCTTGGCAGTGTCGGAGGACTTCCGCTCCATGTTCATCACCTTCTCCAAAGGCATGCCCATCGACCGGGAAGAGATCTTCGCATACTTCAGGCAGTAAGTAAATTTATCTTTGTGTTATATAGAAAGAGTTTCAGTCAATCAATCAATCATAAGACCGGGTGCATTACTGCAGTTACATTCGACGTCTCATATACTAATTCACAAATGTGATCATTCGATCATGCATGCATGAATGCGATTGATTGTATAATGATCATATTTATATATCGTTTGCAGGAAGTGGGGTGATTGCGTTGTGCGGGTGCTGATGGAGAAGACTTCAGGTGGAAAGGCGCCGATGTACGGGCGAATCATCTTCAAGAGCGAGGCGTTCGTTAGGCTGGTGCTCAACGGGGAGAGGCTCGTCAAAATCACCATCGGACACCGTCAAATCTGGCTCCGCAAGTATGTTCCAAGACCGACCAACGGCTGAGATCCACAATTCATCCTTGCCTTTGCCCGGCTACCTGCTCCGAATTGATCTACCTTATTGTATATAGTCCATGAATTTACTATGGCCGCCGGTTAGCTAGTCACTACAAAAAGCTAGCTTACCAGATCTTTAGATCTAGTATAATAATGAGAAGAAGTTTATATTGCAAAGGTTGTCAATTTGTGCTTCAACCAAAGAAAAAAACGAACAAACAATTCACCTTCATGTATAATGTTACCGGATAGTCGTTCATGTTGAGACATAAATCCTACTCATGGCAGCAATTAAAAATTGAAGATGGTATAATGTTACCCGATAATCCCGCGCAACATCCCACCCCTGCTTACTTTTTCGATTTTTTTTTTTTGCATTTGTCCTCATTAAAAACTTTTGCCTCAGTCGCCTGCTGTCTAGCAAAACCGTAAAAACTTTCCCCTCCTCTCCTATTCATATCACAACACTTCCGACACTTCATTCAGATCACCTGACTAGTTAAGCTTGTTGCTCCATTCCTGACATGCAGAAAACCTCTAATTTCCTTATTATCCTTCGGATATCGGAACTCTCAGAACCTAGACAAAGGTTCCGAGTTTTAGTTTGAAACAACATGTTTGCATCGTACCCATGACTTAAAATTTCCCTATTGCGAATACCACTTAACTTTGTTGAATACACGGCTTAAAATAGTAGTACAAAAAGGAGCCTTTAACCGTTGGATTAAGATGCGTACATACACCACACATGCAGTATGTGTTCTTCTTACTTGTGTTTTCGTGCATCAGAGAAGGGCGTTCGACAACTATGTTGTTTCGGTGGCCGAGACCGGCCCAGCCCAGCCCACCAGAGCGTGGAGCCTTCTTCACTGTTCTTCTGTATCTCCTCTGAAGTCTGATCCTCTTTATCTCTCTCTCCGAATAATTTTACCGGCGACGCCGCGCAACCATAGCCCGAAGGCCGATCAAAATTTGATGTGGTCAAATTAGGTAACATCTCTCACTGATCACGTCCGGCGTTTAGCTAGGGGAAGCCTTTTCCTTTGGTGTATCCCCTGCCCAGGCTTGCGCCATTTCTAGGGTTGCGCCTGTCACCTGGATGAGAGCGTTGTTCGTGTTGTGATACTCCCTCCGTCACAAAATAGATGTCTTAAATTTATCAAAATTTGGATGAATCTATTTAGTATATATATTAATTCAAAATTTAAAAAATTTAAGACATCTATTTTAGGACGGAGGGAGTATTTTTTGTGTGGCATCTTGCTTGGATCGTTGTTTGCTCTCGCGGTGATTGATACTTGTGTTGGACTCGTTTGGTTGATCGGTTATTAATCTCGGTGAATCTCTTGTAGATGGTGCAGTGGTTGTCTAAGATGGATTTTCTTCTCTAATTAGGTACTATTATTTTGTACTAAGGAGTTTGAAATTACACGATTGTTTTTTCTCGAACATCGCAACTTCTCTTTTTGAGAATTTTCCTAACATGTGGCGATTAATTAATATGTTGTTAGAAAATAAAAAATTGAAACAAGAGAAACGGTAAAGCACAAAATGTTGATAGTGTTTTTGATGTTGGGGAGATCATACGATGTACTCCCTCCGTTTTGATAGTGTGTAGATTCACATCAAACTTGAGTGAACCTACATACTAAAAGAAGTTTAGATACATTTGTTTTACAAAGCTAAAACATCTTATATTTTAAAACAGAGGGAGTACTTCATCCGTCTTAAAATAAGTGACTCAACGTCTAACCATGTTTTGTGTGTAGATACATACGAATTTTAAAAAAGTTGGGTCACTTATTTTAGGACAAAGGGATTATATGAGTTGCTTTTGATCCACCGGCACAATCACATATATGCTACTGTATATGTTCCAAGCCTTTTGTTACAGATTTGTTGATAATGGGTAGAGAAGTTACCTTTTGGATCCTTGAGAGAGCGCTGACAGGATGAGGATATGTTTGCCCCTGAAACCATTTGTAGACATTTGGAGAAAAAAAAAATACAGAGTACTCATTGTTACTCAAGCAAATCGCAAATGTCTTACCGGTTTTAGGTTCAGTGAAGGATGTCTTGCCGGAGTAGATTAGCGCTGCTTTCTTAAGTTATGTGCATTAAATGTTTGACCTCTTGAATTAGTTCTGCTAGGGGTCTGCTATTAGGTTCTTGCTGATGATCGTGTCTACCATGAAATGATTATAGTATGTCTATCTTTTTTTAAGGATACATCCTGAAAGGTGTATCGGATTCATAGAACAAGAGGTCAAGATGGCCGATACAACGCTAAAAGGAAGCACGATACAAACACAGTGCCACACGGCTACAACACAACACCAACCACACGACAAAGACCCTTCTTAAACCATCTCCAACCAAACATGGCGAGGGGATGGCACACCGAGCTTCTAGGACCAGGCAAGTTAAACCATATGCAGTTTTGAAGATTTTTTCAGTATTAACCATATACTTGACAAAATGTAGTACAGTAGTTTGATATATCTAACATCTGAAAATGGGGATAAATCTCTTTGATGCAAGTGAAACTCATCTCTGCCTATCCAACTTGCTCGTCGTTTTGATTATGCAGTAAAATTTGTAGTAGTGTATTAAAAGACCTGTTTGTATCTTCCTCCACGCGAGTGCAGTACGATATTCAGTTCTAATGTCCACAATTGTCTTAATTTTCTGTCCTACTACTTTACTGCTGTAGAGATCCTTGGTGAGCGGTGAGCCTGATGGCTATGGTCGTTGAGACTCTGTATCCAATTTCGGTACTGATAGAGGAGCTGAAAAATGAGGTGATCCAATCGCGTCTGAGCTCCATCGGAAAACTTTCTGCGGTTGGAAGCGCACTTGAGGAAGAGACAACCATTATGGAACGGATTCCTTCGCTCAGTGATGACGAAGACGAGGCGCTTCCTGAAATGGCTGAAGAATTGTGTGTGTCCACTCCTTATGTTGGGGGTGCAGACCGTGCTCATGTTTCGCTTCCACCGTTCATGACATCGTCTACGGTGGAAGAGGCCACTTGTGTCCGAGACAATGATGAGCTTGAAAATGAAGAAACCCCTATGGTCGATGAGACTCTGCATCCAACTGATGTGCTTGTAGATGAGCTGAAAAATGAAGAAACCCCGTCGCCTGTGGACTCCATCACAGAACTTGCAAGGACACCTGGGGAAGAACATGCTCGTGTTTCGCCTCAACCGTCGGATACATCGTTTACAGCGGAGGAAATCTGTGTCCGAGGGGAATGATGAGCTTAACAGTGAGAAACCCCTATGGTCAACGACGACGACGAGACTCTGTATCCAATTTCTGTACTGATATATGAGCTTAAAAAGGAAGAAACCGCATTGCCTCTGAACTTCGTCGGAAAACTTGATGACGAAGATGAAAGCTTTATACGATGGCTCAGGTTTGGCTTCCACCATTGGAGGCATCGCCTACGCGATGGAGGAGACTTGTGTCCAAGACAAAGCAGAAATAGTTTAAGAAACAACGTACTTCTGACTTTTTAGTAAGCTAGAGTATTTCTGCGACACCGGAGAGAGTATTACTAAAATTTTCTGATAAAATAATTTGCTAAAAAAGACTTATATTATAAAATGGAGGAAGTATACCGAAGATATTCTTAGACGTGACACCGGCCGCCATGACAAGTTCATGATTCGGCGACCGGCTCCAGCTTTATCCACTGTACTTGTACTCCTTAGCATTGTTTCGTATAATCAAATCAAGCGGGCAAGTACTCATCAAAGGACTACCTCTCCTCATTTCGCTCACACCGTACGACTACGTTCGATCCCGGTGCAGGCAAGACTTGAGTGTTCTGTCCCCCAACCGTTGTGGTTTTGAAAGTTGGATGATGAGTTAATGTCTCCGGCCTGGTGCTACTACAGTGACAGCATTGCCTACTTTGCTGCGCCCCTATAGTGTGTTTACTGCTTCTGCGACGCATCCTGGCGGCGGGCGCGGAGGAGAAACTGCTCCCATGCCATCTTGACACCGGAACAAGTTTGAAATGCTTACCTAACATCAAGGTGTAATAGGGCGACGGCCGGGTAGACTTTCTCAGAAATTTTCTCTACAATCAATCAATATATCAGCCATTATCTGGAAAAAAAAAACTTGATACCTCCGGGGCCGCCCCCTGTTGGCTTGCGAGCGTAGGGAGGGCTCGCAATTTTGGCGAGCCATCCAAGATATTAAGCATTTCATTGGTTTGGGTATTTCCTTTGTTCCTGGCAATGGCCAGGGGGTGCGGTTTTGGCTAGATCCGTGGATCCTGCATCTTCCCCTAGCGGTGCCGCCATTGCCTCCTCCCCCGCGGCCCTTGTTGCTGAGACCTTCATCGAGGACCGCTGGAACATCTTGTTCCGCCGGTCCTTTAGTGCGGCCGAGACAGAGGCGCTTGAGCATCTCATGGCGGTGCTCCCGCCCTCTCTGTCAGAGCCGGCGGACACGGCCTCATGGAGGCTTCATCCCTCTGGGGAGTTCTCGGTGAGTTCGGCTTACCAGGCCCTATTCCAGGGCCCGGAGTTGCGCTGGACCTCGCCTCTTTGGAAAGCCCCCATCCCCCTTAGCCTTCGGATTTTCGTCTGGCAGCTTCTCCGGGACCGCCTGCCTTCGGACGTGGAGGTTGCCAAGCGCAACGGTCCCGGCGACGGCCGCTGTCCCCTTTGTGGGACCCCGGAGACCTGTGCTCATATTATGTTCTCCTGCTCGGCTGCTCAGTTTTTGTGGTCCTTTGTTCGGGAGGCACTGGGTCCTGCGTGGCAGGCGCAGGAGCTTGGCGAGTTCCTGCAGACCCAGGCAAACAGAGCTGGAGGGGGTTGCCGCCTCTTCTAGCTCGTGTTTGCAGCCATCACCTGGACCTTGTGGAACATTAGAAATAAGATGGTGATTGAGAAGGTTTTCCCTTCCCGTGTGTCTCACTCGATTTTTGCTTTTCTTGCCTTCCTTCCCCAGTGGTCCCCGTTGGTGAGACAGCGTGACCGGTCGGCCTTTGACGACACCTTCCGGGCCTTGAAGACGGCGGCGATCCTCTTCTCGGCGCCGGCGGCTGTATGAGTTCGGCGGCTTGAGTGTTGGCCTTTGTTTTGTTTTTTTTCTCTTGGGCTGTGTTGTGTTGTGGCCCCAGCAGACGCTCGTTTCATTTTCTTTCGTTTTGGCTTCAGCCAGTGCTATGGCTTGTGAACTCGTTGTATCGGAACTTGGCTTTATTTATAAAGCGGGGCGAAAGGCTGATTCAAGAAACTTGATACCAGTGCGGGTTTCCACTGTAATTTGATGTCCAAGTGTTCTTGACTCTGACGTGCTACTACTGCACTACTATCGCATTTCGTAAGACTCTTGACCATGTCTATGTCATCCTGCTCTGTTTACTCCGCCATTGCGCAAGCAAGCAAAGGTTTTTTGCTCGCCGCTCTGCTTCAACCCAGGCGGCATGTCTGCACGCATCAGATGCACTCATTGATTGACCAAACAGAACAGGACGCCCCAATAACGGTGGTCCTGAAACCCACAGCGGGATCCTGCCTCCGTGCTCGAGCACATTCAATGCGCTTTCCTCGGTGTGACCGAGATGGTACTATCCAGTAATTTTTTCTGTGCGTCACTGTGTCCAGTCGGCATGATTGTGGCAATTGGGGACTTGTTCAGCCAGCGCAAAGGGCCACCACTTTGCATTTGCAACTGGGAGCGGCATGAGCAAGGCAAATGATAGCCTCAACGATTTCAAAAAACTTTGCTACTAATTGCAAAGTGACATGATTCATAGTGCTAGTATTCTTCATAGTGCGCTACTCTGAGCATTTCTTTTTCTCTCTCTGACGAGCAACTGTGCTTCATTTACCTTCCATGGCCACTGTTTCCTCTGTATTCCTTTTTTTTCGATCTGAACATTGTGCCCTCATTTATGGTGTCTGATTAGGTTAACTGAGGTGCTACTATCAGCCTATGATGCGTAGATCACTAGGGGCTTTGTTTTCTGGGACAACAATGTTACTTGACCTAGATTATCTCCTAGCTTGTCTGTCCTTTTCGACAGCAATGTTCTTTCTCCAAGGTGGTCAAACGAGATTAGCCATGCATGCCAGTTTCTGGACAGAATCTATTCTGCTCATTTAAGGCCCAACCAGTGTTTTGCTTGTTAAAAATTGTTAGCTGTATATATATGTATATTGTATTTCCCCCATATGTTAGGGGGCTTCCTGCATATTTGCCCTGTACCTGTATTATATATTGTGGCCTTTGGCCCCAGAGGAATACATGTTGCCTATTCCTAACATGGTATCAGAACCACGTTAGTCCGCCTCTTTCTCGCAACTTCGTCGGCCGCCACCGTCCCTGTCGCCGCCGGCCTTGCCGTTGTCGTCGCCGCCGGTCGCCGCCCGTTTTTGTCCGTTTTCAGATCAGGTCGATTCCCGTTCCTGCCGTCTGCTCGTCGCCGCCAGCAGTCAGATCCGATCAGGAATTTGATTTCCGTTCTCCGTCAAGTCAAATCGATCCGCCACGTCCTACCAAGCTAATCGATCCGCCACGACCTGCTGCGCTCTGCCTTGATTCACACCTGCGCCCTGCCTTGATTCACGTTCAGCACCCTGCCTTGATTCCCTGCAACGTGCGTACATGAGCTGCTGCCTCGATTGATGCCCTGCTGTTGCTAGACCTGATCCAGCGAGCTGCGCGTCCCCGACCACGGCACCTGACGCGTGCCTGACGCCCCGTCCTGCAACGCGTGTCCACGCGCCTGGCGCCCCGCCCTGCTGCTGCTCCACTGTGCCGCCGACCGACCGTCCTACTGCCTCGATTCAATTCCCACCTCGCGCGCCTGACGCCCCGCCTTCGCTTCCCGACGACCGAGCTCCGTCTGCCAGCCGTCTGACGGACCGCTGTTCTTTGTCGTTTCCGATTGGATCTGACAGTTGATCTTAAAAAAAAAAAAAAATTGAGATATGTCTTCTGCATCGGGCTATGTTGCGATTCCTCGCTGTCCGGTGATCTTCGATGGCGCGAATTACCCTGATTTCGCTGCCTTTATGCGCGTTCACATGCGCGGTCTCCGTCTTTGGGGTGTGCTCTCTGGCGAGGTCTCCTGTCCGCCGTGCCCCCCTGCTCCTGTGGCTCCTCTTCCGCCGACGCCGATTGTTCTCGGTGCTGATGCTTCTCAGGAGGCTAAGGATGCTGCTCAGAGTGCTGATGAGAGTGCTGTTGCTGCTTATGACCTGAAGTTCAAGCAGTATTCTTCTGATCTCGAGGCCTATCGACACGCTCTGACTGCTTACACTCAGTGGGTTGATGAGGATGCTCGTGCTGCTGCTGTTCTCACCTCTAGTGTTCTGCCCCAGTATGCTGCTGAGTTCATGAGTCTCCCTACTGTTGCCGCTCAGTGGGCCCACCTTCGTCAGCGCTATCAGCCGTCTGGGGATGCTCTTTACCTGTCTGTGGTTCGCCAGGAGCATGCTCTCCAGCAGGGTGATTCTACTATTGATGAGTTCTATACTCAGAGTGCTGCTATCTGGCGTCAGCTTGATTCTCTCCGTACTGCTGTTTGTGGCACATGCTCGTGCTGCCAGATTGTGCGCTCAGACTTGGAGTTTCACCGTATCTATGAGTTTCTGTCTCGGCTTCGCCAGGAGTTTGAACCCCGGCGTGCTCAGCTGAATGCTCGTGGTCGTGTTCCGCTCTCTGAGGTGTTGTCTGAGCTTCGGGCTGAGGAGACCCGTCTCCGTGGTGCTGGTCTTCTTGCGGTTCCATCTGCGTTTGCTACTCGTGGTGCTCCCTTGCCGTCTGCTCCCTCGACTCAGCCGCGGTCTCCTGTGCCGTCACCGCCGATACTATCCACTCCTCCAGGTCAGGGTCAGGGTCAGGGTCAGCCTCAGCACCAGCAGCCTCAGGGTCAGAGTCAGCAGCAGGCTCGTGGTCAGGGTCGTCGTGGTTCTCTTCGTCACTGCTCTTACTGCAACAGGGATGGTCACACTTGGGCCACCTGTTATACACGGGACCCCAGTTTACGTCAGCAGCACCAGGCTCGTGGGCAGTCGGCTTCTTCTGGACCTTCAGCAGTTGCTCTCTCTGATCAGGACATTATCAGGAGTCTTCGCGGTCTGCTTGCTGCTACAGGCTCTTCTTCGACGGGCACTGCGGGTTCTGTGACTGACTCTTCAGGCACTGTGCGACCACCACCTTCTACACAGTCAGGTACGTCTCCGTGGTATCTGGATTCTGGAGCTTCTTTTCATATGACCCCTGAGTCTTCTTTTCTATCCGCTCTTCGTTCTCTCCCTTCTCCTGTCCGTGTTTTTACGGCTGATGGTACCTCTCTCCCTGTTTCTAGTCGGGGCACCCTTTCTACTTCTTCTTTTTCTGTTCCTGATATTTCTCATGTCCCTCTTCTTAAGATGAATCTTTTCTCTGCTAGCCAGCTTACTGACTCTGGTTGTCGCGTCATTCTTGATGCTGATTCTTGTGTTGTTCAGGACCGTCGCACCCAGGCTCTGGTTGGAGCTGGCCCTCGCAGCCGTGACTCTTCAGGTCTTTGGGAGTTAGACTGGCTTCGTGTTCCTTCCGCTGCCACTTCATCTGCCCGTTCTTCTCCGGTTGTCGCCTCTACTACCAGCTCTTTTCAGCAGTGGCATCATCGTCTTGGTCACCTATGTGACTCTCGCCTGTCATCATTAGCTCATCGTGGTCTTCTGGGGTCTGTCTCAGGAGATGGGTCTTTGCATTGTCAGGGCTGTAGGTTGGGTAAACAGATTCAGCTTCCCTATCCTACTAGCACGTCTGTATCTCAGCGACCTTTTGATTTAGTTCATTCCGATGTTTGGGGTCCGGCTCCCTTCGCTTCGAAAGGGGGTCATCGCTACTATATTTTATTCATCGATGATTTTTCTCGGTACACTTGGTTGTATTTTATGCGCTCTCGTAGTGAGGTGCTCTCCATATATCAGCGTTTTGCGGCCATGGTTCGTACTCAATATTCTACCCCCATCCGTGTGTTTCGTGCTGATTCTGCCGGTGAGTATATCTCCCAGATGTTGCGAGGTGTTCTTGCTGAGCAGGGCACTCTTGCTCAGTTCTCCTGTCCTGGTGCACATGCCCAGAATGGCGTTGCTGAGCGTAAGCATCGCCATCTTCTTGAGACCACTCGCGCTATGATGATTGCTTCTTCTCTCCCGCCGCATTTCTGGGCTGAGGCTGTCGCTACGTCGGCTTACCTCATCAATATTCAGCCTTCTGCTGCCTTGCAGGGTGGTATCCCTCTTGAGCGCCTCTCTGGCCAGTCTCCAGATTACTCCATAATGTCATCTGGGAGGCATAAAACTAAGCATGATAGCTGCGCACACACTAGTACCAAGCAAAGTGTCTTCTGCAGTGTTCTTGGTCTTGGCAATTTGTGGAGAGATTTTTCTTTTCTGTTTTGCTGTGAGCAGTTCAAGTAGGGCCTATGTTTCTATGGGCAAAACAGGAATAATCTAGGTCAGTGATCTTGGTCTTGGCAATTGCCATGGTGTGATGAAACGACATCCGACGATTGTTTAAGCAGGTCCAACAACTGGATTTTGTTTGTCGCCATGCTTACCGTGAGCTGTCGATATAGGGCCATATGTTTCTGTGGGTACATAGAACATATCACAGTAGTCTTCTTTCAAACCCTGATTTGCCTACTTGTCCAGTAAATCACATTATATTGCAAACAACCAAGAGAAGCCAAGAACAAATATTTTCATAGCCTGGAAAAACAAATCCGCGCAATTTTTTTCAGTCAAAGAACTATCTTACAAATACACTGCTACTGCCTAATGACTGCCTAATGACAATGAAGACTGCCCTGAGATAGGGCAATATGACAACAAGATGTTGAACATGAAACCATCAACACACAAACTACTACTCAAGAATGAAGCACAAAGACAATGAAGGATGGAGCAAGCCACCTGAAAACACCCTAGAGAGAGCTAGAAAATTGGCTTCATCTCTTCATGGAGTTCAACGAAAGTTGCAGGTTTATGCCTTGACAACCTTCAAGTCGACACTCAAGGCCTTCTTGTCATCTAAGTGTTTCAACGTCGTTGTTCTCTGGGCACCGGAAGGCTTTTGCTTTGCCTTGATAGACTCCGTCAAGCTCATGTAGTTTGGCCTTGTCCTGGTGCTGCCATCGGTCTTCTCCGGTGTGAGCAAGGTGGAGAATGACACCGGAGTGGAGGCGAAGCATGACGACGACGAGGCGGAGCTCTCATCATTGTGCAGTTCTGTGCTCAGAGACGATATCGACTGAGCTTTGAACCGCTGATGATGGTGTGTTGGCCCTGGCGGTTTCGCGCTGATCCTTTTGCTCACGTTGTTCTTCCGCACCTTCACTGAATTAGGTTCAGAGAAGTCCCCTAGAACACCGAAAGAATCCTCGCATTTCTTGGAGGGCGCAAGGTCCGGAGAACTGGTGTTGGTCTGGTTGTGCTCCTCCATCAATCTGTTCTCCCAGGGCCTCGCCGCCATCCACCGCTCCAGCCAGCTCCAGCTGCCGTTGTTCTTGTCGCAGTGCTGGTGCTTGAGCAGGAGACCAGACTGGTTGGACCGACCATTGCTGTTCTTCAGTTGCTGCAGAGCAGAAACAGATGTTAGCAAGATTCAGACATTCGAGCACTACTACTGTTCTGGAATTCAGCGGAGGAGTTGATTCGTACATTGCATTTCGACACGCCTTCGATCTGCTGCGAGTACACGTAGGCGATAGCCCGCTCTCGCTTGATCGCTCCTTCCTGCCGCTTCTGCAGCTTCACCCTCACTTCCTCCAGAGTCCCCTGGCTGTCACACCATCCTTCCTGAAAGTTCAAAATTATGTCCAAACGAAACAGTCAAACAACGTGAAAGAGGGTTGGGGATTCTTCTTCAAGAGTTTGGTCAGTGGACAGTGTGTCAAGAGAGACAAATGGAGGACAGGTAACCTCTGCTTCGCGGAGGATGTCGAGCTTGGTACGGCGTGCGTCGATGAGCTTCTGCACTGCCTGGCCTTCGGTGGACATGCGCACGCGGCGCGCCCGGATGCGCGCCTGCACGCGCACCAGCGCCTGCATGCAGCGGAGCGTCACCGCCGCCTGCTTCCGCACCTGCCGGCCGCGCACGATCGCCTGAAGCCGCACCAAGCCCTTGAGCGCCCGCAGCGCCCTCCTCGCCTGCAGACACAGACACAGACACAAACACAAACACACGGTGTTCACTGCAAATGCAACCCGAGAAAGGAGTACCATTGATAAGGCGTGAAGTGTGGTAGTACCAGGAACCCGCGGAATGCGGTCTGGATGCGTATGCAGGCCCACTCTTGGCGGACGGCCATGAAGTCCTTGGCCGGCGCGCGCGCGACGGTGGCGAGGGCGGCGGTGAACAAGTCGGCGGCGGCGGCGGCCAGCGAGGAGGCGTCGTCTGAGGCCTCGGACGCCGCGGACCGTTGGCTGCCGCCTCTGGACCCGCGCCAGAGGGAGCCGTGGTCGCCGGAGGAGGTCCTCCACAGCTTCCACTTCCGGCCCTTGCCCCCTCCTCCATGGATAGTTGGGATTTGCAGCTTGCTCTGAAAAGTGGGGCAGAGAAAAGAGAGGATGTCAGCTATGATTGATTATTGCAAGATATATCAAAACTTCCATATGAACACTCGCGGTAAAAATGCAGCGAGAAAGACAAATACTTCGATAAAAAAGAAAATCATTTTGAGCTGAAGATAGTACTAGTCCTCTGAAGAAGCAAAGTACAGTCAAAGGAAATAAAGCACAGTTGTTTGCATTTTTCAACATGTGTGCTGAAGAATGAAAGAGACACTTTTTTTTGGCCATTACAGGGGAAAAAATTCAGCAACGATTTTTTTTTTTTTTGCCATTCCAGGAAGAATAAGACAGACCAATCTTGGTGTTCCTTGTGTATCTTTTTTTGGGGGAAACATGACCCCCAAAAGCTCGTGGGCAGAGTTTTGCTTGCTTGGTAGATGCTGCTAAACCAACAAGGAGCGATTAAATCAGAACCTCGGCAGCCTGAAAAAGCCGAAATAAAACCCGAATCGTTCCCCGTGGACAAAAACCTCCGATTAAAATGGAATCTGGAGAAAGCAAGAACACCCCCGGTGCGAGTGGCGATGGCCTCACCTTGCAATCCTCCCTGTCGGGCTTCTTGAGCCCTATGAGCGACTTGACCCACTTCCCGGACCCTCCCCCCATCTCTCACTGCCCCTCGCCAACAACACGGTCAGCAGCAACAACAACCAGAGAGAAGCCCGAGGGGAAGGGAAAGGGAAGGCCACACGGAGCAGAGCGAAGCAGGTGTGCGCCAAGAACAAGAACGAGACCAAGACGAAGACCAGGCGGTGGACGGTGGTAGCAGCGGGGCTTGGAGAGAGGAGACTAGGAGAGACGGACAGAACAGACAGGTCTGTGCGCTGCGCGTGCGAGAGCCCTGCCCGGGGCGTGGCTTTGCAGCGGGGGTGGAGGGGCGAGCGTCGGGTAACGGAACGGGAGGGAATTTGAAATTCGAAATGGAGGGAAGAGGCGGAGCCAGAGCAGAGCCACACCCAAAGCAGCGCACGCACGCAGCAAAGAAAAAAAAAAGGCACAGAGAGGTCAGCAGTGACAGCTTGTAGTCGCAACCACGACTCCCACCACCACCGTGTTGTTTTAATTACTCACTAATCACGCACACACACAAAAATAGTGCTAACTATTCTAAAAAAAATAGTGCTACTACTAGTAGACAAAAAGGCTAAAATGCAAGTGAATAAATGTGTGTATGGTTGGCTGAGGCCTTGGAAGCACGAGAAGGATCCTATGTGATGTGAATTTTCCGAGCGAGCTTTTCCACCCCCTCCCATCGGTCGCATCGCGTCGCATTGGATTGCATTGGATTCTCCTGCTTCCGCCTCGCTGCGGGCCTGCGGCCTTTCTTTAACCCGTTGCACTTGTACGCTGGCCGTGGTGACCGACATCTGTGCCACGTCGAATGGATGGATAGCAGAGCGCTCTCTCTCTCTCTCTCTCTCTCGCGGAGCGTGCGAGCTTCTTCTTTTTTCTTGCCAGAAAAATTCCTCGCGTTTCGCTGCGTCGGAAACGGAGCTAGGGCTAGGAGGAGCCGAGGAGCACGCAACTTTTCAACCTTTTGTTGGTTCTCGCGAAAGCCGAGCCAGCGTACGCGCGCGCGTGAGAGAGAGAGAGACGGACGGTCTCAGAGGGCGAGTGCGAGAAAGAAAAGCTGGAACCGGGGCGGTTTTCGGTCAGTGGGCTCGCTGACTGGCCACTGGCCGGCCTTTTCCGGGGCTTTGCGTCGCGTTCCGTTGCGCAATGCGGACACCGTGGTTTTGTGCAGTGGGGTACTGGGGTCACGTCTTTGGTGGCTTGCGGTGCGGCTTCCTGGGTTTTTGCGGGGTCATCGGAGCTGGATGGACCAGTGGGTCAATTGGTTTATTTTCCATTTCCAGTTTGTTCTCGAGTGTTTTGTGATCTCGTGGTCCTGTGTGCATGGATTTGGCAATCTGAGGCATTCGGTTGATTTTATCGGTTTTCGTTTATTTTTAAGAATTGTATTGTTTCTATAACTAGAAAGTGCGTTCGATCCACCCGTGTAACAAAAGTTTGAATGCTATTTTAGTTTTACATGCACACGTATGAAATTATATTCGAATAAAAATCGTATGTGTCATGTCAACCTTGGCAAAAGCTACTCGTGTGCACCGGTTTGATTGGCTATGCATTTGTGGACCCTCAGATCATTCTAAGAAATGTTAGTACTATCTTTTTATGTCTAAGGCGAACTACATGGGGACTCAAGCTCGTGTGGATGATGAATACTCCACGAGATTGTTGCTCGGCACACCTATACCCTCCCCCCCCCCCCCTATACATGGTGGGATTAGGATTACATGTGTTGAGTCGGTTTACAAAAGGTAAAGACAAACAAAAAAACCAAACAAGATATTGTAGATACGATCACAAGTATGTTGGAAGGTGTATCTCACGGAATTCTCATGGAGATCTTCACATGGCTTGCACTCCAATATGACGAGATGTGTGGGGTGATGCCGGGCGCGCGAGTCCTTGAGTTGGCTTGCCTCTAGTCGAGTGGGCCGCCTTTTAGGCCTTGGGGATACCGGGGGTCTATGACATTGTCAGTATCCCCTGAGCCTTCATGAGCGAGAATAGGCTTCATCTTGGATATCTTGGTTCGGTCGAGCAAGGATGATGCATTGCACAGGTAGGTGTGTTGAGTCGTGCTCCTACGCGTCGTAGAGTTGAAGCCGAAGGGGGTCACGAGAGACTCCACATATTTTTGTTTCCTTGCTTGGAGACTTGAATATGAGCAATGTAATGTTCATCTCCTATAATGGAAACGGTTATTCGAAATATGGACCATAATTGGCAGCAGACAGACTTATCTTCTGAGTGGTCCATTTATCACACCTGCTGGGCCTACCCAGGGCCCATGATCTTGTCACAATGTTTATTGACATTAAGATCACTAATTTGAAAAGATAAATATGACATGATTTGGGAAAATAAAAGAAAGAGAACTTTGGAGATATGTGTGACAACATCAAACACCTAAGCTTGCAACTATGACTCACATGGCTAACAAAAAAAAGATTCAAGTGTAATATGATGTGGAGGATAAAGGTCGTCTCATGGTTGCATAAACAAGGTATACGGCTGGATAGGATCAGAACTCAACTAAAGCATCATGACACCGGGCTAACCCCCCAAAAAAGGCATAGATAGAAGGGATATAGTGCTTGCCTGGAAAATATTGTCGAGGTACATCAATGAACTTGTTGTAGCTCGCATCAACTCAACGTACTATCTATGAAGAAGCGACACTCTAAAAAAAGATGCAACACTAAGCACTATGGAAAAGATCCTACATGGTCACGATATTATATGCATGGCATGGAAACGATGATGTGATGAATCTTAGCAAAATTAAGTGGAATATAAGAATCCCAATAATTAATTAAGGTTCGAGTTATTTTACTATCCTGCAAATTAATTGTACATTTGCATGGCAAAACATGACATGGTGAGCTACACAAAATTAAATGGAGTAAGAATAATATAAAACATCCCCACACACTCCATATTTGATTATTAGGTGAAGTTGCTAATTACCCAAAAACGACAACATATGAAATGCAACATGTATGTTTTGATGCATAAATATATATGGCATGATTTTGAAAAAATATGATAGGATCAGGGTCACATATTTGAGTTGGAGCCAGGATCTTCGTGTTCAAGGAGGAGGTAGACGTATTCAAATTGGAGTAGTGATCTTCAGTTCTATGTCAACGACCTTCAACCTGTGACGAAGATCTTCAACTCGTTGCATTTGTGTCAGTGTATCGGAGCTAGGGAAAAGATGGCGGAAAGATGATAATGAGTTGTTGACGAAGGCCTTGGCATGAGACGCAGACCATGTTAGTATGCACACGAACTAAGGTGGGAGGCGGTAGGATCGCTGCAAGGTGCACGAGGAGGATACGACCTTGGGTCCATGTACACCACGCATGGCTTGCAACAACCACTGTTGGCTTCTTTGTTGTATATGTTGATGTGCTTGACCTGTCCAGGAATTTTCCCAAACACCTTACATGCATGGATCGATGTGCAGATCAACGCAAAACAAGCAGAAGCAACGTTGAGCCTTGAGGCAGCGGAGCACGAGCCGGGAACAATGGCAACGGTCTTCCTGGAGAAAGGGGACAAGGCAGTGGGGAACCCGACATATGGCCGACAGGAGGATGTGAGGCATCGACCTCCTAGTTGCTTTGAAGGCAGTGGCGGAGCCAGCAGGGTGGAAGGGTGGGGCAGGCCCATCCCTTGTCCAACCCATATGTTATATATAGAAAATAATAAAAGAAATAGAAAGACCAACCCAAGTTAGGTCCGCCCATCCTACCAAAATGGGATGGATTTGCCAATTGAAGGGGCAAGGACCCCACTCTACCCTAAGATTTGGTCTAACCATATGTCATATATATAGAAAACAAGAAAAGGAATCAAAGCCCAAGTTAGTTCCGTCCAACCCTGACAAAATGGGCTTGTTAGCCACGGTTCGAATGGGCAAGGACCCAAGGCAGAATAGTCATGGAATTCTCTCACACGCGATGAAGGGAACGAGGTGGCTCGGTGTTGATTGCAGGGTGGCGGTGTCGAACAAGGTGTATTGTGATCCCTAGAAGTTGTAGCATCTATTGCTTGTTGGTGGAGATGGATGCACGCAGCATGATTTGGGTGGCGTGTGGTGTTAGATCGATGGGGCGCTAGGGTGTGGAGCAGATACCATGAGAAAAAGAACATGGGAGTGGTGGAGCTAATCTGTGGAGGAAAAAATGAAGACGGACATCGTTAGAAAATATTGCATGGCTCACGGATAGGAGAAAGAAAAAAGGGAATTTAGATTTAGATTTTGGCTCAGGAAGAATGAAATGGGGTATTTATATAGGTCAAAGAGTTTAAGTTTATTTTGTGCTAAAACTTCAGGTGATATTTTTGCATAATTTTGTTTTAGAAAAATAAGAAAAACTTATGTGGTCTTATAGAGCAGAAAAAAATAGTACTTGGTGTTAACTTAAAATAGGAAAAAGAGGGGGGTGGCTTTATAACAGTAGATATATTTTGGCAAATAAAAATAGGGTTTAACAGAAATAATTTTTAGGGCAATAAATAAATATGATGCTAAGCATGATGTTATAACGATGCACAGAATAAAAACAACATGCAAAACTAGTATGTGACAATTTCCAGGACATTGCAAAATCATTCTGGACTTGCCATATTTTTCATAGCAAAGTGCACAAACCATCTCTAATGTGACCTTTATCTTTCTTTAAAATGTTGTTTAACTAGTTCTCAAATAAATTCGACATATTAGTTGGTGGAATGATATTAAAAGCCATATGGAAAATTCGTCATAATATTTTTAAAGGATTTCTATTTTTGTGCCCTTGGTTCGTTAGTTATACTCAGTTTTCCTCAGCCGCTTAACTTTTCCTTACTTTTCCCCTCGCTATGTTACGAAACCCTCGCACGCGCTTGCAGGAACTCGGACAGAGGGATGCCGTCAGGTCAAAGGCTTGACCGTTACATGCTGACTGGTGGGACCGTGTTGGGGCGGGTTGTGTGTTGAGCGTTACATTACGTGGCCTCGACCATTACATGCTGACGGGTGGGGCCGTGTTGGGACGGGTCCAGCATACGTGGTGAATAGTGGGGCCGCGTTGAGACGGGTCTTGCATACGTGGTGAAGGGTGGGGCCACATGGAGACACGTCGGACCGACCATTCTCGCTCACTCAAAGCATTCGCTTTCCCCCTGATACATCATAAACGTATCTATAATTTTTTATGCTACATGCTTGTTTAGTATCAACTTTGTTATGTTTTATCTATACTTTGAGGTATTTTTTTATATATTTTCTGGGAATAACCTATTAATAAGATGCCGCAGTGCTAGTTGCCTGTTTTCTGCTGTTTTTGGTTTCAGAAAAGCTAGTAAGGAAATATTCTCGGAATTGGACGGGACAAAAGCCAAAGTCAATATTTTACCGGAGCAAAGACGGAGTCAAAAGGGCAGCCGAAGCAGGGCCACGAGGTGGCCACACCCTAGGACGGCGTGGCTAGGGGCGCGTCGGCCCTAGGTGTGGGCCCCTCTGGCGCCCACCGACCTTGCCCCTTTGCCTATAAAAGCACCCCGATGCAGAAACCCTAAGTACCCGATCAAATCTCCACGAAATAGTCTGTAGCCGCCGCCACCATCGTCCCTAGATCGGGGGGATCTGAAGCTCTTTCCGGCACCTTGCCGAAGGGGAGAGATCATCCCGGAGGCCTTCTTAATCACCATGCCAGCCTCCAGAGTTATGTGTGAGTAGTTCACCCTAGTACTATGGGTCCATACAGTAGCTAGATGGTTATTTTTCCTCCTTTGTGCTATCGTGTTTAGATCTTGTGAGCTTCGTTCATGATCAAGATCATATATTTGTAATCATACATGTTGTGTTTGTGGGGATCCGATGGATATCGAGATACTATGTCAGATTGATTATTGATTCTATCATGTCTATGTTATTTGTGATCTTGCATGCTCTCCGTTGTTAGTGGCTATCTTGGCCAAATAGATGCTTGCAACTCTAAGAGGGAGTATTTATGCTTGGTTCATGCCTCTAGTAATCTGGGGAAGTGATAGAAATCTCTAAGGTTATAGATGTGTTGTTGATACTAGGGAGAAAATAACAATCCTTTGTCCATGGAACAATTGTATTGTTTACTTTACACACATTGCTTAATGCAATTATCTATTTCTTGCAACTTAATACTGGAGGAGGTTCAGATGATAACCTGAAGGTGGATTATTAGTCATAGATGCAGTTGGATTACGGTCTATGTATTATGTTGTAATGTCCAACCAAATCTTGTAGAAGTCAAGATGTCTAGTATATGCATTGTTATGCTTCCTTAATATGTCTATTGTCCCGCTGTAATTTGTTCACCCAACATGTTATCTATCTTAAGTAGAACACCTCTAGTGAACTATGGACCCTGGTCCAATCTTTATCATTGATACATCATCTACTATTACTATTTACTTTTTGCAAGCAATCACTATCTTCCACACTATACGTTTAATCCTTTGTTTTCAGCAAACCGGTGATATTGACAACCTCACTGTAAGTTGGGGCGAAGTTTTGAGTTTGTGTTGTGCAGGTTCCAAATTATTAGCAACACCTTGGAGTTATTTCCTTACTCCTACTGGTTCAATAACCTTAGTTTCATAACTGAGGGAAAACCTGTTGTTGTGCTCATCACACCTTGCACTTGGGGTCTCCCAATAGGCTCTACATCAATCGAGCCACATCAAGATTTTCTAGCACCGTTACCGGGGAATTAAGGACAACTTCAATCCCTTCCTCCCCGCCAGTCGCCTTTCAAGGAGAAAGAAGATTCTCGCTAGGGGAGTCTCTTTGAACCAATCTCTTTACTTTGTTTTTGTTTTGCTTGGTTTCTTTTGCTTTGTTTTTCTTGTTTCTCTTTTTCAAAATACAAAAAAAAATAGTTTTGTTTGGCTTTCTTTTTCTTATCAAAAACACAAAAAAATAGTAACTACTTCTGTTGGCTTGCTTCACTTTTGCAAAAATGAACACTCCTAAAACACCAAGTTGTGTGACTTCACTAGCACCAACAATAATGATTTCCTCCGCACACCTTTTGCTCCACCTGCTCCTGATGCTACTTTTTATAAAATTAAAACTGCTTTGCTGAATCTTGTTATGGAAGAGCAATTTTCTAGTGCTAGTTCTGATGATGCTGCTGCTCACCTTAATAAATTTGTTCAACTTTATGAGATGCAAAAATATAAGAATGTAGATGGAGACATTATTAAGCTTAAACTGTTTCCTTTCTGCTTGAGAGGAAAAGCTAAAGAATGGTTGCTATCTTTGCCTAGAAATAGTATTGATTCTTGGATTAAATGCAAAGATGCTTTTATTGGAAAATACTAACCTCCTGCTAAGATTATATCTATGAGAAGTGAAATAATGAAATTTAAACAACTTAGTAATAAACATGTTGCTCAAGCTTGGTAAAGAATGAAATCTTTGGTAAAGAATTGTCCCACTCATGGACTGACTGCTTGGATGATTATCCAAACTTTTTATGCAGGACTAAATTTTTCTTCAAGAAATCTATTGGATTATGCTACTGGAGGTACCTTTATGACCATTACTTTGGGTGCTGTAACAAAACTCCTTGATAATATGATGGTTAACTATTCTGAATGGCACACTAAGAGATCTCCACAAGGTAAGAAGGTAAATTTTGTTGAAGAAACCTCCTCCTTAAATGATAAAATTGTTGTCATTATGTTTATGCTTGTTAATGTAAAAGCTCATATTGATCCAAATAATGTTCCTTTAGCCTCTCTGGTTGCTCAAGAAGAGCAAGTTGATGTGAACTTCATTAGAAATAATAATTTTAGCAATAATGCCTATAGGAATAATTTTGTTAATAATAATTATAGGCCATATCCTCCCAATAATGGTAATGCTTATGTAAATTCCTACAACAACAATAGAAGTGCTCCCTCTGAACTTGAAGTCATGCTTAATTATTTTATTAGTAAACAAACTACTTTCAACAAAACTGTGGAGGAAAAGCTTTTAAATGTTGAGAACAATATTTCATCTTTGTCTAAAGCACAATCCTCTTTGATTAATAAAATGGCTGCTAAACCTGAAACCATGGAAAATGCCTTTGCTATTGCTAATGCCATACAAGTTAGAATTGATGAAAATGTTAGACTGTTAGCTAAATTGCATGCTAAGTGGGAAAGATAAGATGAAATTGCTAGAAATAATAGTATTTTTACTATTACCACCACCAATGTTGAAGCTAGCAAACCACAAGAAGTTCCCACTCCTTTTGCAACAATGCCTAAACCCGATAAAAATGCTGAAATTTTTCAAAACATGGGAAACAATAGTTCTACTACCTTGGATGCTAAGTTTTATTTTGATCTTGATGGTTGCAATATTTCTGAAGTAATTATGTTCCTACAAAATCTTGCTAGGAGTCCTAATGCTAGTGCTATGAATATGGCTTTTACAGAACACATTATACATGCTCTCATGAAAATTAAGGAAGAAAAATTGAAACATAAAGCTTCTATTCCTAGAAAATTAGAAGACGATTGGGAACCCATCATTAATATGAAAGTGAATGATTTTGATCTCAAAGCTTTATGTGACCTTGGTTCTAGTGCATCTATTATGCCTAGAAAGATTTATGAAATGCTTGATTTGACACCTTTAGAAGATTGTTATTTGGATGTCCATCTTGATGATAATGCTGAAAAGAAACTTATGGGGAGCATTAATGATGTTTGTATTATGGTTAATAATGCCTTTTTCCCTATTGATTTCTATGTTTTGGATGTTGAAATGCAATGCTTCTTGTCCTATTATTTTGGGAAGACCTTTTCTTAGAACTGTTGGTGCCATTATTGATATGAAGGAAGGCGCCATTAAATATCAATTCCAATTTAAGAAAGGTATTGAACACTTCCCTAAGAAGAGATATAAGATACCTTTTGCTCCTCCTATTAAAACAAAATTTGATGTTAATGCTTCTTCATTCGAAAATACTTGATTCTTGCTTATTGTGCCTAACTTAAAGGCATTAAAGAAAAGTACTAATTGGGAGATAACCCAAATTTCAGTAGGTTTTTCTTTTGTTGATTCTTGGAAGTTATTACTTCTGTAATAACCTCTCCTTATCCTTTTTGTGTGTTGTGCCAAGAATAACCTCTAGAGAAGTGAGATTTGGGGAAGTTGCTGTCCCGAAACAGATTTTTGTGCTTCACTCTAAAAATTCGTAAAAATTCCCTGTACATCGGATTGAGCTGTAAATTTCTGAGCTTATGACCCAGGTTATTATCTAACTTTCTTTAGTTCCTATTTGAGCAACATAAGGTCTTCGAAAAAATCGGTTTTTACCTGCTGGTCTGTTTTGATAGATTTCTGCCATTATTTGCATTTGCCTCTTATTGGTTTCTTTTTTAGCTCTCTTTGATCAGTTGAGCTTTTAAATGGAATTGCTACAGTAGCTTGTGTTTTAATGAAAGTTTTACTTGTATTGAAACTAAACCCATAGGCTTGTTATCTTGAATACACTAATGTTGCTAATGAAGATTGTGTGAAGTTTTGTATGAAGGAAAAATTTCAGGTGTAGAGAGAGAGAGTGATGTAATGAGATGAAGAATGTACAAAGGCTCAAGCTTGGGGATGCCACCCCGTGTCACCCCAAGAAATATTCAAGAGGTACAAGCGTCAAAGCTTGGGGATGCCCAAGGCATTGCCTTCTTCATCAATAAAAATCTTAGGTTTTCTTTCAAAACACTTCATTTTTATTGTTTCATGCACTGTTGTGTTGTTTTTTGAGCGCCTTAGTTTTTGTTTTTGGTTTTCTTTTGTTTGGTTTTCTTCTTCATGTTTTGTTTCAAATAAGTTGATTAGTGTTGGAAAGGAGTGGAAAGTTTTATGCTTATAGTGGTACAAAAGGGAGCTTGTTGTGACTGTGGCCTAGACTTTATCATGTCATGCTAGATGTTTCTTTCACCTTATGCTTAGTGATTATTGTTGTAGAATGACTTGTTCCAAACAATTGAGATTGCTTAATATGCCTTGAAATAATCATGCGTTGTTTTAGCATACAAAAGCATAATAGTGTGGTATTCTCCTTTGATGCTTTATTTGGGTTGACTTGGCACATGCTTACACCATGTTAAGACTATGAACCAGTCACCTTAGCCTCTATTATCATTTAGTTTTTGACTTATGATACCACTTTATGCTTTAGCTAATAATGTTTTATCGCTCTGCATGATTATGGCCATTATTGCTCTCTTAGTTGGTCGCTCCTAGTCTTTTGCTAGACTCCACTTGTACTGAGTAAGCTCTACTCATGCATCCAACTCCCAAGAAACCAAGTTATTCCAAAGAGTTCACTATAAATTCCTATGCATGGTGTGTTACACCATTCCAAGTATATTCATGTTTTTATATATCTTCCAAATTAAACTTATTGTGTGAAAATTAGTGATTAAAGCTCTCACAAACTTGATGACACACTTTATTTCTTGCACCTAATAAACTTGAACCATTGTGTCATCTATGTTGTATATCCTTGCACTTATAAGTTGGGAATTAGCAGAACCATGATGTCATGGGGAACGCTTTCAACACCTGTACATATTACCCAGTTGATATCATGATCTTTTGTTTACGGATGTCGACGGTGTGAAATAAAAGGGGAACTTGTAAGTCCATGGAGTATTATATATGTGTTAGAGAAATGCCTAGGCGGCTAGCCTAAGCCATGCCTAATCATGGTGCAAACTTGCAGCATAACCATAGTGAGCAATCTATGAAGCATCCTCAGAAAAAAATAGAAGAGAACAAAAATATGCACCATGCTCATGTTAAATAAAAGGATCGATGAGATGCTCATTGTCTCTTGCCTTGTCATTTTGATAAGGGATAGCTCCTATGTCATGGGGCAAGGGGTGCCCCGTTGGTGGTTCTCTATGATACACATATACTTACAATGACAAGAACTTGCTTGTGACTAAAGTTGAGTAGCATGAGGAACGACCCTCGTACTCAAGGGACATGAGATTGCCAACTTATGATTTGTCAAGCATATACTCCATATTTGTTTCACTTTAACCTTAATCACTTCAAGATGCTTATGATAGGGGAAATGAGAGCTGAAAGCTAATAATTACCATAATTTTTGGAAGCTCTTTATGAAACTTGAAATCCCTGCTTCCCTCTATGAAGGGCCTTTCTCTTTACCTTTATATTGAGTCTCCATCTTGATTCATAATGTTGATATTTCTTGTTATTGAACTTTTTGTATCTAGGTACCCTTATGAACTTTGAAGGTGTCCTATGCTTTTATGTTTTGCTATTCCATGAGAGACAAGCTGAATACCACTATGCTATGTTTTCTATATGTGGAACGAACAAACGTCTTTCAATAAATTGTTATTCATGATCTTTGTTTGTACCTTTTCATGTTACAACATAGTTGCTTTGTCTTATTGTTAGAACTACATCTTTCATGCCCATGTTTAGAGTGAAGGGTTTCACAGCATAGTAAATCAAAAAAAATTCTACGGATGCGAACGAGAAAGCCAAGATCTAATCTAGGAGATGCAAACAAGGAGAGAGATTAGATGAGATCTTCATACCCTTGAAGATTCGCACAGCGGAACGTTCGTCGGAACGTGGGTGATGTAGTCGTACTCGCTTCTCCTCCTCGCGATCCGATCCGATCCGATCTAGCACCGCAAGTGGCGATGCCTCCGGGAGATGCACACGTGCAGCACCTCAACGTATCCTCCTTCCTCGGTCCAACAAGTATGGTGGAGAGACGGATTGGATCTATAACGCGACGACGCGGTGCAAGTGGTGGAGAGTTTCTGCGGCAGGGCTTCGCCTACACGCAGTCGGGAGGGAGAGAGAGGAGGGCAGCAGGGCGGCTAGGCTTGAGGGGAAGGTGTGTGGGGGTGGTGCGCCCCCAGCCCTCTTTATATAGAGGGGTGGGCGGCAACACTATCCCCTCCCCCAAGCCTAGGCCGGCGGCCAAGGAGGGAAGAGTGGGGGGCAAGTTTCCCCCCTCCCTTCTAGAAGCCCCCCTTTAGGGTTTCCCCTTGTTTGTTCGGCTGGGCCCTATGGGGCCTTGTGCCCCTAGCCCAATGCGGCCAGGGCACTCCCTCATAGGCCCATTCCCCCTCCCGGCAGGTGGGGCCACGTTGGTCCCCTTCCGGAAGGTTCTAGAAGCTTCCGGTACAATACCGATTAACCCGAAACAATTCCGAACTCCAAAAACTGCATTGCCTTATATTAATCTTATTCTCCGGACCATTCCGGAACCTCTCGTGATGTCCCGGATCCCATCCGAGACTCCGAACAAGAACTCATAAACCAATTATCCAATCTATCCTAGCGTCGAGACACGTTAAGTGTGTGACCCTTCGGGTTCGAGAACATGCAGACATGATCTTCTATCAATAATCAACAGCGGGGTCTGGAAACCCATATTGACTCCCACACATTCATCGATGATCATATCGGATGAACCATGATGCCAGGATTCAATCAATCCCATATATATATTCCCTTCGTCTCGCGATATTTTACTTGCCCGAGATTTGATCATCGGTACCGTCATACCTAGTTCAATCTCATTCACAGCAAGTACTTTACTCGTTCCGTAATCCGATATCACTTTGTGATTAACTCCTTAACCACATGCTTGCAAGCGGTGTTGATATCGATTACCGAGTGGGCCCAAAGTATATCTCTCCGACTTGGGAGGGACAAATCCCATCTCGATACATACAACCCAATAGGTACTTTCCGATCACCTGAGAGACACCTTTATGATCACCCTCTCATAGGATGACGTTTGATGACCTCAAAGCTTTCTTCCGTTACCAGGGAGTTGTATTATCTCATGGTCTAAGGAATACAATATTTGACATAAGAAAAGCTTCGCAAAGATGAACATGATGAAACGATCTAATTGCTTCGCTTAGTTTGGGTTTGTCCATCATATCATTCTCCCAATGATATGATCTCATTATTAATCGACAACTCATGTCCATGGTTAGGAAACCTTAACCATCATTAATCAATGAGCTAGTCCATAGAGGCGTACTAGGGACACGGTGTTGTTCACAAACCACACAAGTATTAAAGTTTCCGCTTAATACAATTCTAGCATGGAATATAAACTTTATCATGAACAAGAATTATAATAATAACATCTTTATTATTGCCTCTAGGGAATAATTCCAACAGTCTCCCACTTGCACTAGAGTCAATAATCTAGTTTACATTTGGCAACAATCTCACACCCATGGCACTAAGGTGTTGATCATGTTTTACACGTGGAAGAGGTTTAGTCAGTGGATCTGCGACATTCAGATCTGTATGTACTTTGCTAATCTTCAGATCTCCATCTGCTATATAATATCGGATTATATGAAACTTGCGGTTGATATGCTTGGTCTTTGGATGATATCTTGGTTCCTTAGCGAGTGCTATGGCGCCAATGTTGTCACACAATATCTCCAGTGGGTCCAATGCACTTGGAACCACGCCAAGCTCAGTGATGAAGTTACTGATCCAAACTCCTTCACTTGACGCTTCTGCAGCAGCCATGTATTCCGCTTCTACTGTAGATCCCGCGATCACGCTTTGCTTGCAGCTTCTCCAGCTCACAGCTCCTCCATTCAAAATATAGACGTATCCTGTCTGAGATTTAGAATCATCCTTGTCGGTGTCGAAACTAGCGTCGACGTAACCTTTTACGACGAGCTGTTCATCACCCCCATAGACTAAGAACATTTCTTTAGTCCTATTCAGGTACTTTAGGATGTTCTTCACGGCTATCCAGTGTTCCACTCCTGGATCACTTTAATATCTGCTCGTCAAACTAAGAGCATTGGACACATCTGGTCTAGTACACAGCATGGCATACATGATAGAACCTATGGCCGAGGCATAAGGCACTTTGCTCATAGCTTCTCTATCATTTACCGTAGCTGGACACTGAGCCTTGCTCAATATCTTACCTGACAACATAGGCACGAAACCTTTATTTGCCTTATCCATTCTAAACCTTTTCAGAACTTTGTCTAGGTATGTACTCTGGCTTAAAGCTATCAGGCGTCTTTGTCTATCTCTATAGATTTTGATGCCCAATATATAAGCAGCTTCACCTAGGTCTTTCATTGAAAAACACTTGTTCAAATAACTCTTCACATCGTTAAGCATGTTAATGTCATTTCCAATAATTAATATGTCATCCGCACATAGTACCAGAAATGTCACCGAGCTCCCACTCACTTTCTTGTAGATACAAGCTTCGTAGCAATTTGGAACAAATCCAAAGCTCTTGATCACTTGATCAAAACGAAGGTTCCAACTCCGAGATGCTTGCTTTAGTCCATAAATGGAACGCTGAAGTTTGCACACTTTATCAGCATCCTTAGGATCGACAAAACCCTCGGGTTGCATCATATACAACTCTTCATCAATGTTTCCATTGAGGAACGCAGTCTTGACATCCATCTGCCATATTTCATAATCATGAAACGCAGCAATTGCTAATAAAATCCGAATGGACTTAAACATCGCTACGGGAGAGAAAGTCTCATCGTAGTCAACACCTTGAACTTGTCGAAAACCTTTCGCGACAAGCCGTGCTTTATAGACGGTAACATTACCATCCGCGTCTGTTTTCTTCTTGAAGATCCATTTGCACTCAACGGCCTTTCGGTCGCTAGGAGGGTCCACCAAAGTCCATACTTGGTTTTCGCTCATGGATCCCAATTCGGATTTCATGGCTTCTAGCCATTTCTTAGAGTCTGGGCTCATCATCGCTTCCTCATAGTTTGTAGGTTCACTGTTTTCTACCAACAAGACAGTCAAGATAGGGTTGCCTTACCACTCAGGAGGAGCACGCGACCTTGTCGACCTGCGACGTTCAGTAGCAGCATCATCCGAAGCTTCATGATCCTTGTCATTAGCTTCCTCTATTGTTGGTGCAGGCGGCACTGGAACAATTTCAGGTGCTGCGCTACTCTCCAATTCAAGAGAAGGTTCAACAACCTCGTCCAGCTCTACTTTCCTCCCATTCACTTCTTTCGAGAGAAACTCCTTCTCAAGAAAGGAACCGTTCTTTGCGATAAACACTTTGCCTTCGGTTCTGTGATAGAAGGTATACCCAATAGTTTCCTTAGGGTATCCTATGAAGACACATTTCTCCGCTTTGGGTTCGAGCTTGTCCGGCATCAACTTCTTGACGTAAGCTTCGCATCCCCAAACTTTAAGAAACGACAACTTAGGTTTAGCACCAAACCACAATTCATACGGTGTCGTCTCAACGGATTTAGATGGTGCCCTATTTAAAGTGAATGCAGCGGTTTCTAATGCATAACCCCAAAATGATAACGGCAAATCAGTAAGAGACATCATCGATCGGACCATATCTAATAGGGTTCGATTCCGGCGTTCAGACACACCATTGCGCTGTGGTGTTCCGGGTGGCGTGAGTTGCGAAACAATTCCGCTTGCTTTAAGATGCGTGAGAAAATCATAACTCAAATATTCACCTCCACGATCGGATCGTAGAAACTTAATCTTTTTGTTACGATGGTTCTCCACTTCATTCTGAAATTCCTTGAACTTTTCAAATGTTTCAGATTTATGTTTCATTAAATAGATATACCCATATCTACTTAAGTCATCGGTAAAAGTGAGAAAATAGCGATATCCACCGCGCGTCGAAACACTCATCGGTCCGCATACATCGGTATGTATGATTTCCAATAAGTTCGTTGCTCGCTCCATCATACCGGAGAACGGGGTTTTGATCATCTTGCCCATGAGGCATGGTTCGCATGTGTCAAATGATTCAAAATCAAGAGACTCCAAAAGTCCATCAGAATGGAGTTTCTTCATGCGCTTTACACCAATATGACCTAGACGACAGTGCCACAAATAAGTAGTATTATCACTATCTACTTTGCATCTCTTAGCCTCAATGTTATGGATGTGTGTTTCATCCCTTTCGAGATTTAGAAGAAATAAACCATTCACAACAGGTGCATGACCATAAAAGATGTTACTCATATAAATAGAACAACCATTATTCTCCGATTTAAATGAATAACCGTATTGCAATAAACAAGATCCAGAAATAATGTTCATGCTCAACGCAGGCACATAATAATATTTATTGAGGTTTAAAACTAATCCCGAAGGTAAAACTAAGGAGAGCGTGCTGACGGCCATCACATCAACTCTTGATCCGTTGCCAACGCGCATCGTCACCTTATCCCTCGCAAGCCGCCGTCTATTCCGTAGCTCATGTTTCGAGTTACAAATATTAGCAACTGAACCAGTATCAAATACCCAAGCACTACAACGAGGGCTAGTAAGGAAAACATCAATAACATGTATATCAAATATACCTTTGATGGTGCCAGCCTTCTTGTCCGCTAAGTACTTCGGACAGTTGCGCTTCCAGTGACCCTTGTCCTTGCAATAGAAGCACTCAGTGTCCTCCTTAGGACCAGACTTGAGCTTCTTCTCAACAGGGGCAACGCGCTTGCCGCCGCCTTTCTTGAAGGTCTTCTTTGCACCCTTACCTTTCTTGAAGGTGGGGGGCTTGTTGACCATCAACACATGATTATCCTTTTTGATGTCCACCTCCGCAGCCTTCAGCTTTGCGAAGAGCTCGGTGATCGTATCAGTGGAACCAATCTGATTGTGAGTCACTACAAAACTTGTGTAGCTGGGAGGGAGTGATTGCAGAACCCTGTCAATCTTGATCTCCTCTGGAATCTTGCAGTCCAGTTGCTCAAGGCGTTGAGTGTAGCCCGGCATCTTAATGGCGTGCTCACTAATGGAACTCCCTTTCTCCATCTTGCAGTTAAAGAACTTCTCAGAGATCTCATATCTCTCAGAACGGGCCTGAGTCTGAAACATAGTTTTTAGCTCCTCAAGAATCTCAAAGGGCCCGGGATAGTCTTCAAAACGATTTTGAAGGTCCGATTCCATAGCAAACAACATGGTGCTCTTAATCACACCATAATCATCTTTGCGCGACTGATAGACAACTTTCTCATCAGCCGGCGCATCTACAGCAGGGGCGTCACCTAGCGCATTTTCAAGGACATAGTCCTTTTGACCGCTAGAGAGAATGATTCTCAGATTGCGGAACCAATTGGTGAAGTTAGACCCATTGTTTCTAAGCTTTTCCTTCTCAGCAAAAACGTTGAAGTTGAAGTTGGACTTAGCCATTTGATCTACAATATTTGCAAGTACAAATTAGACTATGTTTATGATAACTAGTTCAACTTTTGATCAAATTACTAGATGAACTCCCACTAAATTCAACATCCCTCAAGTTGTTTAGTGAACATGATCCAAATTCACCACACCTAATCCGATCTTCACGAGAAGAGATGTGGTTTCAATAGTGGACAACGAAGTGTCGATCATATCATTCATATGACTCATGTTTAACCTTTCGGTTCATGTGTTCCAAGGCCATGTCTGTACATGCTAGGCTCGTCAAGTTAGACCCAAGTATTTCCACGTGTGCAAAACTGGCTTGCACCCGTTTTATGTGAACGTAGAGTCTATAGCACCCGATCATCACGTGATGCTTGGACACGACGAACTTTCGCAACGGTGCATACTTGGGGAGAACACAGTTTTATCTTGATCTTTAAGTGAGGAACCATCTTATAATGCTACCGTCGCGATCTAAGCATAATAAGATACATAAAAGGATAAACATCACATGCATATAACTTTATGTGACATGGTATAGCCAATCTTCGCGCAATGATCCCCATCTTGTGCGTGCCAGCATGATCTCCATCACTCCACCATGATTGCCTCCACCACGAATAGCAACTACAACTATTGCTAAGTACTTAGCGATAAAGTGAAACTATTACATGGCGTATAAGAAATTGACACACAGGTCATACACAATTATAAAGACAACCATATGGTTCCTGCCGGTTGTGTACTCATCGACATGCAAGTCGTGAAACATTACAAAACATGATCATCGCATACAATATACACATCACATCTTGGGCCATACCATATCACAGAAAACACTCCATGCAAAAACAAGTTAGACGCCTCTACTCTGTTGTTGCATGTTTTACGTGGCTTATGGGAGTAGCAAGCTAAGAACGATTCTTACCTACGGAAAGCCACAACGGTGATATTATGGTTGCCAAACTCCGGTGTAAATCCCATGACAACTATAGTGAGAGAAATTGGCATCCACCAGCCGCATGTGTGGAACAAGCCACACGTCAAGTGCGGAGCCGGTCTCGCGAACGACGTCGCGTAAGGTTGGCCTAGAACGCTTCAATCTCACTATTCCGCGTCATAAGAAGAACACAAACAAGAGGCTTGCAATAGAAAACATCAACGCCCGCAACAACCATGTTGCGTTCTACTCGTGAAACACATCTACACATAGATCTAGCTCTGATACCACTAAAGGGTTTCGCAGCATAGTAAATCAAAAAAAAATCTACGGATGCGAACGAGAAAGCCAAGATCTGATCTAGGATATGCAAACAACGAGAGATATTAGACGAGATCTTCATACCCTTGAATATTCACACAGCGGAACGTTCGTCGGAACGTGGGTGATGTAGTCGTACTCGCTTCTCCTCCTCGCAATCCGATCCGATCTAGCACCGCAAGTGGCGATGCCTCCGGGAGATGCACACGTGCAGCACCTCAACGTCTCCTCTTTCCTCGGTCCAGAAAGTATGGTGGAGAGACGGATTGTATCTACAACGCGACGACGCGGTGCAAGTGGTGGAGAGTTTCTGCAGCAGGGCTTCGCCTACACGCAGTCGGGAGGGAGAGAGAGAGGAGGGCAGCAGGGCGGCTAGGCTTGAGGGGAAGGTGTGTGGGGGTGGAGCGCCCCCAACCCTCTTTATATAGATGGGTGGGCGGCAACCCTATCCCCTCCCCCAAGCCTAGGCCGGCGGCCAAGGAGGTAAGAGTGGGGGGCAAGTTTCCCCCTCCCTTCTAGAAGCCCCCCTTTAGGGTTTCCCCTTGTTTGGTCGGCTGGGCCCTATGGGGCCTTGTGCCCCTGGCCCAATGCAGCCAGGGCACTCCCTCATAGGCCCATGCCCCCTCCCGGCAGGTGGGTCCACGTTGGTCCCCTTCCGGAAGGTTCTAGAAGCTTCCGGTACAATACCGATTAACCCGAAACAATTCCGAACTCCAAAAACTGCATTGCCTTATATTAATCTTATTCTCCGGACCATTCCGGAACCTCTCGTGATGTCCCGGATCCCATCCGAGACTCCAAACAAAAACTCATAAACCAATTATCCAATCTATCCTAGCGTCGAGACACGTTAAGTGTGTGACCCTTCGGGTTCGAGAACATGCAGACATGATCTTCTATCAATAATCAATAGCGGGGTCTGGAAACCCATATTGACTCCCACACATTCATCGATGATCATATCGGATGAACCACGATGCCAGGATTCAATCAATCTCATATATATATTCCCTTCTTCTCGTGATATTTTACTTGCCCGAGATTTGATCGTCGGTACCGTCATACCTAGTTTAATATCATTCACAGCAAGTACTTTACTCGTTCCGTAATCCGATATCACTTTGTGATTAACTCCTTAACCACATGCTTGCAAGCGGTGTTGATATCGATTACCGAGTGGGCCCGAAGTATATCTCTCCGACTTGGGAGGGACAAATCCCATCTCGATACATACAACCCAACAGGTACTTTCCGATCACCTGAGAGACACCTTTATGATCACCCTCTCATAGGATGACGTTTGATGAACTCAAAGCTTTCTTCCGATACCAGGGAGTTGTATTATCTCATGGTCTAAGGAATACAATATTTGACATAAGAAAAGCTTCGCAAAGATGAACACGATGACACGATCTAATTGCTTCGCTTAGTTTGGGTCTGTCCATCATATCATTCTCCCAATGATATGATCTCATTATTAATCGACAACTCATGTCCATGGTTAGGAAACCTTAACCATCATTAATCAATGAGCTAGTCCATAGAGGCGTACTAGGGACACGGTGTTGTTCACAAACCACACAAGTATTAAAGTTTCCGCTTAATACAATTTTAGCATGGAATATAAACTTTATCATGAACAAGAATTATAATAATAACATCTTTATTATTGCCTCTAGGGCATAATTCCAACATAGAGTACTATGATCCCAACTATCAATGCTTCACAATAGTTTGATCAAGATTATGATGGTGCATGTCACCTCAAAAATTATTCTTTTTATCACTTACCTACTCGAGGACGAGCAGGAGTTAAGCTTGGGGATGCTTGATACGTCGTAAACGTATCTGTAATTTTTATGCTCCATGCTTGTTTATTATCAACTTTGTTATGTTTTGTCTACACTTTGAGGTATTTTTATACATTTTCTGGGACTAACCTATTAACAAGATGCCGTAGTGCCAGTTGACTGTTTTCTGCTGTTTTTGGTTTCAGGGAATCTAGTAAGGAAATGTTCTCGGAATTGGACGGGACAAAAGACAAAGTCAAAATTTACCGGAGCGAAGACGGAGTCAAAAGGGCAGCTGATGGCGTGTTGAACGCTTCGTTGGGAGACCCCAAGAGGAACGTATGATGAGCATAGCAGCAAGTTTTCCCACAGTAAGAAACCAAGGTTATCGAACCAGTAGGAGGAAGGAAACGACTCAAAGGTGTTGCTAGCAACTTGGAAACCTACACAACACAAACTCAAGACTTTGCCCCAACGAACAGTGAGGTTGTCAATCTCACTGGTTTGCTGAAAACAAAGGATTAACTGTATGGTGTGGAACGTAATAGTGGTTTGCAGAAAGTAAACAGTAACAGTGGAAGATGTATCAATGGTAAAGATTGGACCGGGGTCCATAGTTCACTAGAGGTGTTCTCCTTAAGATAAACAAACATGGCATGCCGGGTAACAAATTACAGCAGGGCAATTGACAGGACTGAGCAAGGCATAACAATGCAATACTAGACATTCATGATCCTATGAGATTCGATTGGGCAATACAACAAGATATATAGATCGCCATCCAACTACATCTATGGCTAGAAATCCACCTTCAGGTTATCATCCGAACCCCCTCCAGTATTAAGTTGCAAGCAACGGATAACTGCTTTAAGCAAAGTGTGTAAGGTAAACAATCCACTTGTTCCATGAACAAGAGACCGTTGTTTTCTCCCTAGTGGCAACAGCACATCTACAACCTTAGAGATTTCTGTCACTTCCCTTATATTAAATAGAGGCATGAACCCACTTTCTAGCATAAATACCCCCTTTTGGAGTCACTAGCATCTACTCGGCCAAGATAGCTACTAGAAACGGAGAGTATGCAAGATCATAAATAACATAGACATGATAGAATCAATAAGACAAAACCATTAATCAATCTGACATTGTAATCTCAATATCCATCGGATCCCCGCAAACACAACATGCATGATTACAAATAGATGATCTTGATCATAAACGGAGCTCACACGATCTAAACATGGTAGCACAAAGGAGGAGATACAACCATGTAGCTACTACATGGACCCGTAGTCCAAGGTGGAACTACTCACACTTCATACCGGAGGATAGCATGATGAATAAGAAGGACTCCGGGATGATCTCCCCTCCGACAGGGTGCCGGGAAGAGCTTCAGATCCCCTCGATCTAGGGACGATGGTGGCGACGGCTACAGACGGTTTCGTGGAATATTGATCAGGTACTTAGGGTTTATGCATCAGGGGATCTTTATAGGCGAAGAGGCGAGGCAGGGGTAGCCAGGGCGGCTGCACCCCTTCCCAGGCGCGGGCTGGGCCCAGCCATGCAGCCAGGGGGTGTGGCCCCCTGGTGGCTCCCCTCTGTCTCGTATTCTGGCTCTGTGTTCCCCACGGTAAAATATTGACTTTGGCTTTTGTCCCGTCCAATTCGGAGAATATTGATTTTCTGCCTTTCTGGAAACAAAAGCAGAAGAAAACTGGCAATTGACACTGTGGCATCTTGTTAATAGGTTAGTACCAGAAAACATATAAAAACACCTCAAAGTGTAGACAAAGCAAAGAAAAGTAGATACTAAACAAGCATGGAACATCAAAAATTATAGATACGTTTCCAATGTATCAAGCTTCCCCAAGCTTAATTCCTGCTTGTCCTTGAGTAGGTAAGTGATAAAAAGAATATTTTTTTAGGTGACATGCACAATCAAAATCAAGATCAAACCATTTGCAAGCATTGAAAGCTGGGATCAAAGAACTCTAAACTTGAGCATGAAAGATGGGGTTCAAATAGTAAGACAAAGTAACTATGCATGCAAAATGAAAGGTTACAAACAAAGATCATGAATAACATGCATTGAAAAACGTTTGTTTGTTTCACATACAGAAAACATAGCATATTGGCATTCAGCTTGTCCCTCATGGAGTAGAAAATAGATGCATAGGACACCTTCAAAGTTCATAAGAGTGACTAGATACAAATAGCACAAGAACAAGTAATATCAATAATATGCATCAATCAATAAGTTTTGGGACAATGCACATAGAACTAAGAATGGCAACTATGCTCTCTTAACTGGTGCCTAAGGATAGAAGGTGGAGACTCTAATAGTGGAAAAAGGCCCTTCATATAGGGAAGCAAGGATTTCAAGTTTCAAAAAGTGCTTCCAAAAATTATGGTACTTGTTAGCTTTCAGCCTGATTGCCCCTATCATAAGCATCCTGAAGTGATTAAGGTTAAAGTGAACAAAGATGGAGTATATGCTTGACAAAGTATAAGTTGGCAATCTCATGTCCCTTGAATACGAGGACCGCTCCTCATGCTACTCAACTTTAGTCACCTGTAAATTCTTGTCATAGTAAGTACATGTGTATCATAGAGAACCGCCAACGGGATATGAAGGGAATATGCCCTGAGAGGCAATAATAAAGTGTTTATTATGTGTATTCCAAGTATATGATAGATGTTTATTTTGCATGCTATAATTGTATTAATACGTAAACGTTAATACATGTGTGTTTAATAAACAAACAGAAAGTTCCTAGTTATGCCTCTCTCATAAACTAGCTCGTTGATTAACAAGATGATCAAGATTTCCTGATCATGGACATTGGATGTTGTTAATAACGGTATCACAACATTAGTGTAATGGTGTGATGAACATTCATCCGAAATATAGCATTACGATCAAAGTCATTGAGATTATATTGCTATAACAACTTACGAAGTGATCCTAATCCTTAGACCATGAGATCATGTCAATCACTAACACCGGAAGAGTTTCTTGATAACATCAAACGTCACACCGTAACAGGGTGATTATAAAGATGGATTCAGAACTAATAAAGTGTTATGTTGAGGCTCATGGATAGAGAGTGGAATTTGTTCATCCCGATGACGAATAGATATACTCTGGGCCCTCTCGGTGATATCACATTGATTAGCTTGCAAGCAAGTGATTTGATCACTAGAATGTTATATCACAGGAACGAGAAAAGAGTGCATGTCGGTAATGAGATCAAACTAGGTATGGAGATACCGATGATCGAATCTCGGACATGTAATATATCATGAAACAAAGGGATTAAGATACTAGCATAAAAGGTTTCGACGATCACAAGAAAGTCATCGTTGAATGTGTGGGAGTCAGTATGGGTCTCCAGATCCCGCTTCTGATTATTGATCCGAGAGGGGTCTCGATCATGTCCGCATTATCAATGAACCGTAGGGTGACACACTTAAGAGACACCGACATCCAATTGGACCAAATGTTTCATGCCGAAAGAATGAACAAGCGCAGGAATTTATTTCACTAGATACCGAAACAGGTTTTCGGGTGAAATTGCATAAAGTGGTTATGCATGTGAAATAGAATTCTAGCAAGGGGTTATTTGTGAATGTTTGTCATTAAAGTAATTGACAAAATTCTGAATAAAATAAAAGAGTTTTATTTAATGAGAGTTTGCATTAAATTTGGTGGAAATTTAATGGGAATTTGAGTGGACTTTTGAGTGGAGGGATTTTAAAGGGCATTTTGTGAGTGGAGTGTCCACCCACATGAATGAAGGAGGGGACGGGGCAGCCCCCATGGCCGGCGGCCACCCCCTTGGGTGCCCCCCTCCTCCTATAAAAGGAGCCCCCTCCTCACTTGTCTCTCACACCTCCTCATGAAGGATCTCTCTCCCCCTCTAGAATTTATCCCCCATGGTCTCGGACTAGCGAGATACATGTTCCCGGTGGCTATTCGGCAAGAAAGAGTTGTGCTTCCGCTGCATCGCTGGAGCGAGGAGGCGGAGGTTGCTCGGTGCCTCGAACGTGTGTGCGAGCACGGATGCGCTGCTGATTTGCGGCGCTAGGACTTCCTCTCGATCTTGAGATCGACAAGAGATCGTCTACATCAACCACGAGTTGAACTTGTTAAGCTTTGTCGGTCTTCAAGGGTATGTTCTCTACGGATATACATCCGCCCGTTGTTTGTATCTAGTAGATAGATCTTGGTATATAGTTCACATCGTAGGAAATTTTTTGTTTTCTATGCTGCGAACCCTACAGGATACCCCTTACACATGATACAAGAGTTATCCCATAATCAAAATGACAAAGCAAGCAGACAGTGAGAATCTCAGCAATCTTCTTATTTATCATGGGAAAATTGTGTTTTTTTCTCTCTTTCCTATTTTCAATATGTCTCCTTTTTTATAAAAAGAAAGCTTCATAGATGTCATTATGGTGATGCTGCAAGTTTCCACAATGATTATGCATGACTTAGGCTAGCGTCCCATGCGTTTCTATAACACACATATATAACTCCTTGGACTTACAAGCTCCCCTTTTGTTTCACACCGACGACATCCATAGACAAAAGAGCATGATATCAACTGTGTACAAAGTACATGTGCAATGTTGAAAGCGTTCCCCATGACAGCATGGTTCTGCTAATTCCAATGTATAAATGCAAGCATATACAACATAGATGACACAATGATTCAAGTTTATTAGGGGCAAGGAAAATAAAGTGTGCCATCAGGTTTGTGAGAGCTTTAATCACTAAGTTTTCACATAACAAAATACTTTTTAATTGGAAGATAGATGAAAACAAGAATATACTTGGAATGGTGTAACACACCATGCATAGGAATTTATAGTGGACACTTTGGAATAACTTGGTTTCTTGGGAGTTGGAAGCATGAGTAGAGCTTACTAATACAAGTGGAGGCTAGCAAAAGACTAGGAGCGACCAACTAAGAGAGCAATAATGGCCATAATCATGCAGAGCGACAAAACATTACTAATCAAAGCATAAAGTGGTACTACAAGTCAATGACTAAATGATCATAGAGGCTATGGAGACTTGTTCATAGTCATAACATGTGTGAGCATGTGCCAAGTCAACCCAAACAAAGCATCAAAGGAGAATACCACAATATTATGCTTTTGTATGCTAAAACAACGCATGATTCCTTCAAGGCACACTAAGCAATCCTATTTGTTTGGAACAAGTCATGCTACAACAATAATCACTAAGCATAAGGTCAAAACAACACCTAGCATGACATGCGAAAGTCTAAGTCACAGTCAAAGCAAGTTCCTCTTGTACTACTCAAGCAAGAACCTTCTACTCCTCTCCAACACAATCAACTTATTTGAAACAACACAGCGAGAACAGGGATCCAAACTACTTTATTCAAGCAAACTAAGCAAGCCAAATGAAAACTAAGACGCTCCAAGAACATCAGAACAGTGCATGAAACAATAAAAACGAAGTGTCTAGAAAGACCTGAGTTTTTTATTGATGAAGAAGGGGATGCCTTGGGCATCCCCAAGCTTTGACGCTTGTATCTCCTGAATATTTCTTTGGGTGACACGGGGTGGCATCCCCAAGCTTGAGATTTTGTCCATTCTTCATCTCATTACATTATTCTCTCTCTACACCTGAAATTTTTCCTTCATACAAAACTTCACACAATCTTCATTAGCAACATTAGTGCATTCAAAAGATAATAAACCTTTGGGTTTAGATTTAGAATAGCAAAACTTTCACTAAAAACACAAGATACTGTATCAATTCCCTCAAAAAGCTCAATTTTCCAAAAAGAACCCAAAAAGGAATCAATAAGAAGCAAATGCAAATAATGGCAAAAATGTGTCAAGACAGACTAGCAGGTAGAAACCGATTTTTTCAAAGACCTTATGTTGCTCAAATCAAAAAGTGTTGAACTAACAAAAGTTAGATAATATACTGGGGGATTTATTCAGAAAATATCAGCTCAATCCTATTTACAGAGATACCTCACGAATTTTTATGGTGGAGCATAAAAATATGTTTCGGTACAGCAACTCTCCAAATCTTACTTCCCTCTCATTAGAGGTCATTCTTGGCACAAAAAAGCAAATAAAAAGGATAAGGAGAGGTCATTACTGAATTAATAACTTCCAAGAGTCAAGAAAACTTTTGGGTTATCTCCCAATAAGTACTTTTCTTTAACGCCTTTAAGTTAGGCACAAGAAGCAAGAATCAAGTATTTTCAAATGAAGAAGCATTAAGATCAATACTTGCAATCTCTTCAACTAGGAAAGGTATCTCATCCAAATAAGTTTCCTTGGTTCACTACTTTCATCAAAAGGGTTTTCAGTAACAATCCAATCAAAATTTGTTTCTAAGGCTTCATGCATTCATACAAGTTTAAAAGGTATGGGTATCTTAATTTCCTCTCTAGATTTGGTTTTATCTAAAGTACCCATAACATCTACACATGATCCTAGCATATTAAAATGTTTAAAAACCTTTTTGGATTCCTTAGCAACATCACTGAACTCTTTTAGTAAAGTTTCTAGGATAAAATCTCTCTTTTCAGGATCCTCTTCTTCTTTTAGTTTGAGAAACAAAATTTGCATCATGGGGTTAAGGTTAAAAAACCTAGCCTCCAACATATGAACTAAAGAAGCTGCATCAATTTCATAATTAGGAGCAAGTTCTGCTATAGATCTATCCTCAATATCCTCATGTTTGCTAACATGATTAAAGAATTCTTCAATATTTTCTTTCCCAATTATGGAGCCACTGACTATTGAAAGGTCTTTTAGGGTGAACTTGGAGATCAACATGGTGAGCTAGAGCAAGGTGGCAACTAGAGTAGGAGATATTATTTTGTGTTTTTGATAAAAAAGGCAAACAAAACCAAGCAAAAGAAACTAAACAAAACAAAATAAAGTAAAGAGAAAGGTTGTGAAGGACTCCCCTTGTGAAGACGTCCTTAGCCTCCCCTGCAACGGCGCCAGAAAATGTCTTGATGGCGTATTGAACGCTTCGTTGGGAGACCCCAAGAGGAAGGTATGATGAGCACATCAACAAGTTTTCCCTCAGTAAGAAACCAAGGTTATCAAACCAGTAGAGGAAGGAAAAAGGTGTTGCTAGCAACTTGGAAACCTGCACAACACAAACTCAAGACTTTGCCCCAATGAACAGTGAGGTTGTCAATCTCACTCGTTTGCTGAAATCAAAGGATTAACTGTATGGTGTGGAAGGTAATAGTGGTTTGCAGAAAGTAAATAGTAACAGTGGAAGATGTATCAATGGTAAAGATTGGACCGGGGTCCATAGTTCACTAGAGGTGTTCTCCTTAAGATAAACAAACTGCATCTATGACTAGAAATCCACCTTCAGGCTATCATCTGAACCCCCTCCAGTATTAAGTTGCAAACAACGAATAACTGCTTTAAACAAAGTCTGTAAGGTAAACAATCCACTTGTTCCATGAATAAGAGACCGTTGTTTTCTCCCTAGTGGCAACAACACATCTACAACCTTAGAGATTTATATCACTTCCCTTAGATTAAATAGAGACACGAACCCACTATCTAGCATAAATACCCCCTCTTGGAGTCACTAGCATCTACTTGGCCAAGATAGCTACTAGAAACAGAGAGCATGCAAGATCACAAACAACACAGACATGATAGAATCAATAGGACAAAACCATTAATCAATTTGACATAGTAATCTCAATATCCATCGGATCCCCACAAACACAACATGGATGATTACAAATAGATGAACTTGATCATGAACGGAGCTCACAAGATCTAAACATGGTAGCACAAAGGAGGAGATACAACCATCTAGCTACTACATGGACCCGTAGTCCAAGGTGGAACTACTCACGCTTCATACCAAAGGCTGGCATGATGAAGAAGAAGGCCTCCGAGATGATCTCCCCTCCAACACGGTGCTGGGAAGAGCTTCATATCCCCCGATCTAGGGACGATGGTGGCGGTGTCTACAGACGGTTTCGTGCAATATTGATCGGGTACTTAGGGTTTAGGCATCGGGGGGGGGGGGGGTCTTTATAGGCGAAGAGGCGAGGCAGGGGGCAGTGAAGGCGGCTGCACCCCCCAGGCGCGGGCTGGGCCCAGCCGCGCGGCCAGGGGGTGTGGCCCTCTGGTGGCTCCCCTCCGTCTCGTATTCTGGCTCCGTGTTCCCAACGGTAAAATATTGACTTTGGCTTTTGTCCCGTCCAATTCAGAGAATATTGATTTTCCGCCTTTCTGTAAACAAAAACAGAAGAAAACAGGCAATTGGCACTATGGCATCTTGTTAATATGTTAGTACGAGAAAACATATAAAAACACCTCAAAGTGTAGACAAAGCAAAGTAGATACTAAACAAGCATGGAACATAAAAAATTATAGATACATTTACGACGTATCAACAGCCGAAGGGGGGCCACGAGGTTGCCACACCCTAGGGTGACGCGGCCAGGGGGCGCGCCAGCCCTAGGTTTGGGACCCTCGGGCGCCCATCGACCTTGCCCCTTCTCCTATAAAAGCACCACGATACAGAAACCCTAAGTACCCAATCAAATCTCCACGAAACATTCTGTAGTCACCACCACCATCGTCCCTAGATCGGGGGGGGGGGGGTCTGGAGATCTTCCCGGCACCCTGTCGGAGGGTAGAGATCATCCTGGAGGCCTTCTTCATCACCATGCCAGCCTCCGGAGTGATGCGTGAGCAGTTCACCCTTGGACTATGGGTCCATACAATAGCTAGATGGTTGTTTCTCCTCCTTTGTGCTATCATGTTTAGATTTTGTGAGCTCCGTTCATGATCAAGATCATCTATTTGTAATCATACATGTTGTGTTTGCGGGGATACGATGGATATTGAGATACTATGTCAGATTGATTATTGATTCTATCATGTCTATGTTATTTGTGATCTTGCATGCTCTCCGTTGTTAGTAGCTATCTTGGCCAAGTAGATGCTTGCAACTCCAAGAGGGAGTATTTGTGCTAGATAGCAGGTTCATGCCTCTAGTAATCTTGGGAAGTGACAGAAATCTCTAAGGTTGTATATGTGTTGTTGCTACTAGGGAGAAAACAACAATCCTTCGTTCATGGAACAATTTTATTGTTTACTTTACACACATTGCTTAATGCAATTATCTATTGCTTGCAACTTAATACTGGAGGGGGTTTGGATGATAACCTGAAGGTGGATTACTAGTCATAAATGCAGTTGGATTACGGTCTATGTATTATGTTGTAATGCCCAATCAAATCTTGTAGGAGTCAAGATGTCTAGTATATGCATTGTTATGCTTCCTCAATCTGTCAATTGCCCCACTGTAATTTGTTCACCCAACACGATATCTATCTTAAGGAGAACACCTCTAGTGAACTATGGACCCCGGTCCAATCTTTATCATTGATACATCATCTACTATTACTGTTTACTTTCTGCAAGCAATCACTATCTTCCACACTATACGTTTAATCCTTTATTTTCAGCAAAACGGTGAGATTGACAACCTCACTGTAAGTTGGGGCAAAGTTTTGAGTTTGTGTTATGCAGGTTCCATGTTGTTAGCAACACCTTGGAGTTGTTTCCTTACTCTTACTGGTTCGATAACCTTGGTTTCATAACTGAGGGAAAACTTGCTGTTGTGCTCATCACATCTTGCTCTTGGGGTCTCCCAACAGGCTCTACGTCAACCGAGCCACATCACCCCAAGCATGGAGCAGCTCCCACACACCCTCCGTTTCCCCATCACCGTTCCCTCTTACCTTATGTCGTCCTCGGCCCTAGAGCCGCCCCTCCCCCTAGCCATGGATCCCACTCCGCCTTTGGATCCTCTCCCGCCGCCACTAGATCTACCCCTCGCAGAACAGTGTGCAACGCCGGCTGGTGTACAAGACATTCGCGTCGAGCACATAGAATATTGGGTGGAATCAGAGGGGTCTAACACATGGATTCCATCTGGGTAAGCATCGTTTACCTTTGTGGAATGATTATTGGCAGTATTTGAGCACGAATCGCTGGTAATCAACTAACTGCCTTGCTTTTCAAATAGGATTGATCCAGTATTGGCATTTCGGCTAGTGGTTAGACTAGATACTAGCATAATTCGTGGTTGTGAACAATATCTATCTGGATTTTACTTCCCATCAGTGATTGCAACCCCCATAACTCTCAGAGATTTGATAGATAAAATCTATTATAAATTCCTTTGGAGCAAAGGCAAGTCAGTTGATTTGCAATATTTCAACATTAGCGAGCAAATATTGCTCCCACTAACTAGTGAAGATGATCTGGTAATGCTTTTCTCTTTGAATGCTACCGAACTTTTTGGTCGAATTCGTCTCCATGTGCAACCTAAAGTTGAGCACACGGGAAAGAGTGTTAAATCATCATCTGGTGATCAGGCATCATCAGGTGGTCGGGCATCATGTGTCTCTGTTGTCTCTGCTAATAGTGTCTGCCCTGACGCTCCTTGTAGGTCCACAGCAGTACCATCTGTTCACACTTCGAGTGTAAGCCAAACCGCTCATATGTCCGATGTGGAGGACGAGGCAGAGCCTGACGAGAGAGCGCCTCCACTAGATGATGAGGATGAGTTGATGTTTCCTAAATTTGTAAATAGATTTAGTAAACAGGCACTAGAGGATCAATACACGGATGAAATTGCCCACGATGCTAGATTTGATGACACTGATGACGAAGAGAACGAGGAGAACAATGACAGCCTCGTTTTAGTCGAGTACGATGGTGAGAACTTGCCAGTAATTGAGTGGGACAGGGACGATCCTAAGATTTTAGAAGGCACCGTATTTGAAACGATGCGGGACTGTCGTAATGCCCTTATTACATATTGCATTTGCACCAATAATGATTATGATGTTATTAAGAGTGATCCAGCAAGGTTCATAGCGAAGTGCCCATACAAGAGGTGTAGGTGGAGGATGCATGCATCCACTATGCTCAGGAGCAGTTTGGTTTAGGTATTACAACCAGCTGTGTATTTTAGTTCATTGTGTAGAGTATGTTAGCTGTACCTGACATTTTCATTATGTTTATAAAAAGTTTAATATTACTATACCTTACATGAGGATGTTCTATGCAAAGGAAATGGATTTTGAGAGGATCAATGGTCCATGGAATGAAAGTTTTCAGTTGCTTTATAGCTTCAAAGCTGAAGTGGAGATGGCTAGTCCAGGTAGTGTTGTACAGATAGACAGGCATAAAGTTAAGTACAAAATAAGAGGGATGACAATGGAGGAGTGCTTTAGAAGGGCTTTTGTTTGTTTCAAAGCTTGCTGGCAAGGGTTTCTGTATGGTTGCAGGCCTTATTTGGCCGTGGATGCAACAACTCTTCATGGCATATTTAAAGGATAGATAGTAGCTGCCACTGCAGTTGATGGCCACAATTGGATGTTTCCTTTGCTTATGGAGTTTTGGAGATTGAGTCAAAGGAAAGCTGGACTTGGTTTCTTGAGAATTTGCGCGACCTTATAGCTCATCCACCGGGACTTACTATCCACACGGACACTTGCAAAGGTTTGGAGAAAGCTGTAGAAGCAGTATTCCCCGGAGTGGAGCATAGGGAATGTATGCGACACTTAGTGCAGAATTTTACAAAGAAATTCAAGGGTAAAGTTTATACTGACAACCTATGGCCAGCTTCATACACATACAGTTTGAGAAAGCATATGTATCATTTTGAAGTGTTTTATAAACAAAAACCTGCGGTGAAGGAGTACTTGGATGCACATCATAGAATGGTGTGGTCAAGAAGCCGATTCAATGAAATTTGCAAGGTAGACTATGTAACAAGTAAGCTTGCAGAGAGTTTTAATACAAAGGTCAAGTCATTGAAAGGGCTTATGTTGTGGCAAATATCTAATAAGATTAGGCAGATGATTATGATAAAGATCAATTTGCGTCAAAGAATTGCATCAACGGTATATGCTGGCCATCTCATCCTCTCATCTTTGATTAAGGCTTTGCATGTCAGGGCAAAAAAAATGAAGATGAAATGCATTAGAATAGGAATGGAGGCTGAGGTAATGTAGATTGATAGTAAAGATAGGTAATGGAGGTATCTAGTGAGTTTGATCGATAGGATATGCCATTGCAGGCAATGGCGGCTCCGTGGGAAACCCTGCATACATGCATTGTTTTTCATGGGTGTTCTAGGAGGTGAAGAGGGTGAAGTTGATCAACACGTGTCGGAGTATTTCTCCGTTGCCAAATTTAGGGCAGCATATGCTCAGAATGTTCCAAGCTTCCAGCCTTGTTGGAAAAAAATCAATGGATGGAAGTGGATCCAGGCTTTAAGCTATACCCTCTAGTTTTTACTTGACCAACAGATAGGCCAAGGAAGAATATGATGAGATCTAGTGTAGAGGATGGTGCACCACCTCGACGACGTAAGTGCAAACATTATGGGATCCTAGGGCACATTTCTAGGCTTTTGTAATAATGTAGTGGGCCCAGCTTATGGAATGGATGATCAGGCAATAAACCCATTGTGCTAGCTAGTGGTGGGTGATGGGACGCTTCTTCTATAGAGGAGGAGGACCTATAGGCATTGGTAGACCATCAGATGTTGGATCCCCAAGGACATATTCACCGGAGGTCACATCCTTGTGTGGAGGTCCCGAACCTAGCGGAGAATGAGATGATCCTCTTACCTTCATTCTACCTAGCGGTCTTGGGTTCCCACTATGTGCCTTCTATAATAACTTTATTTATTTCTATATGATTGATGTGCATCATATAAATACTAATTTCATTGATCAAATCACTTGCTTCGTCACGTTGCGCAAGCTCTTATTTGGAATCGCCACAACCTCCCCTAGTAGATGTATTTCTTCTTGTGAAAGGGCAGTGACGATAGGAACGTGAGAAGGATTCGGCTTCAAGCTCGCCCTAGTCTGAGGTTTGAGTTTCCACGGGAAATTCTATATAGAAGAACAAGCGGTGGCACTCAAAGTGGTGTTACTGCTAAATTTTCAATAGCTCCCTTCCTTTCCCACCATTAATATTCTCCCACAAGATGGCATCCTGTTATCTGAAGCTGATATCCACGACCGAGGTGGAGTAGATACATATGCACTTGGATAGAGTCCATCATTTGGTGACCAATGGGATTTTCCATCCCTATCTTGGCCCAAGCCTTAATTAAGCGGCACACGTGTCCTTTCAAGTTAGAGTAAAAACTAACTTCTTCTGCCATGATCAGGACTCACATTAGGATCTATATGAGAGCCTACATGCAACTTGAATTTCCACGATGATCTACATTGGATGATGTATGTGATAAAATGCGAACTTTTCAAGAGACGTCAGGGGTGGTTTGCGGGGTCGAGCATCACTAAGTGTGGAGGCTAGGTTGGGTCAGGTGGGGAATAAATACAATAGAAAGAGAGGAAAAGGTTGATTTCATAAGGAATATAGATTTTTGGGTGAGTTGGTACATGCATTTTGGGTGGTATTTAACCTAAATGGATTTGATACCATGTGAGGAAATATGCAACTTATATTTCCGTCAGGTCATAGGCTGATATATAGATATATATATATATATATATATATATATATATATATGTTGCTAATAATTGGACAACAGTTGTTTAGTTGTGTCCCTAGTAGCATGTTTGTCGAGTGACATGGTTATCAGTGGAGTAGCGGTTAGTAGGGTGTGTACACATACCTTATAGTAGAGGGCATTATCACTATACGAGAGTTGACATGACAATGTTTTTTAGTAGACTGGGCTTCTTTATTGAAGTGTGGCTTAGTCCTATGTTAGGAGAGCGTTGATGGCGTTGGACCCCAGGCCTTTAAAGACTTCCCAGGTGTGAAGCCAAGCTATGACACGACTTCAGTCCGAGTTGTCAAAGATTCCACACATCTGAAACTAGAGCATCTTGTCGAAGACTTGGTACTCTACCCCTCTCCTTGTTTGTAGCACATGAGGAGATAATGATCCCTCCACACCTTTTTGTAGAGGAAGGGGTGTTATATAGGGAATCGGTCTTTGACAAATGACCAAGACTACCTTTGTGTTGGTAGGTGGGAGAGGGACACTAATAAAAGTTGGTCCACTAGTCCAGACCTTGTATTGTTTTTTCCATTTGGGCCAATCAAGATGAGTTGGGCACATCTAGTATAAATTTATATATATCTGAATTATTTTTCTTCAAGTATTAGCAACCAAAACTAAAATTTTAAAAACTAAGTTGGTCGCACCGAGTCCATGAAGGTATGGGTGATGGAGGAGATGGGCCATATTCCATGATGGACTAGCCTAACTACTCCTCCACCTAATGAGATCCGTGTTTCATGGCTTTCATCTTTAACCTTCTCTTTTATCTTTTAGCTTAATCTTTAACTTTTTTATCACGACATGACCATTGATTTTTGTTTAGTATTTCTTGAATTTACTTGATTTGTCCATGTAGACATCAAGTAGGTTTAGTGGTCCACTTAGGTAGGCAATATACATACTTATAACTATTGTCGATCTATCCTAGGCGGAAACGATGACCTGTTGAGGTCTCATGTTTCATGTTATATAGTGTTGGAATAAAGCCTCCGAAGGCATGTACATGAGAGAGAAATACAGGGGGTATACAAGGGGGTATAGAAAGGGGATCGGTGTACTACACCGTATCCAATACAACACGTGACATCCCTTGTGTACAAAGATGTCTAACAACCCCCCTTAATCACAACCTTGGGAAAGGTTGAGATTACGCCTAAACTCACATAGTTCTTTAACTGCCAGAGCCTTTGTAAAACCATCAGCAACTTGATCTTTGCTTGATATGAATTTGATATCTAGTAGTTTGTTTGCAACTCTCTCATGAACAAAATAGTAATCAATCTCAATATGTTTGGTTCTTGCATGAAAAACAGGATTGGCTGACAAATAGGTAGCACCTAAGTTATCACACCATAGACATGGATTTACCTTGAGGGACACACCAATTTCACCAAGAAGGGACTCAACCCAAATCAATTCAGCCGTGGCATTTTCTAGAGCTTTGTATTCAGCTTCAGTACTAGATCTTGAAACTGTAGCCTGTTTTCTGGCACTCCAAGAGACCAAGTTGGGGCCTAGAAATATCACAAAACCTCCTGTGGATCTTCTATCATCAAGACAACCTGCCCAATCTGCATCTGAAAAGGCACTAAGCAAACTAGAGGAAGACCGCTGGAAAGTAAGTCCAACTTTTAGTGTACCCTGAACATATCTCAAAATACTCTTGACAGTTGTCCAGTGTGCATTAGTAAGAGAATTTAAATATTGACAAACCTTATTTACTTAGAAGGAAATATCAGGTCGTGTTAATGTCAAATAATGTAAGGCACCCACAATGCTTCTATACTGTGTACTATCATCAGGGCCAAGAGGTGAACCCTCAACCAGGGACAGTTTTCAATGGAAGATATCGGTGTAGGGGAGGTTGTACAGTGGCGCATACCAACTTTAGCAAGAAAATCAGTGGCATACTTTTCTTGAGTGAACAATAAACCATCATTAGTCTTTTTACCTCAATTCCAAGGAAGAAGTACAAGTCACCTAAATCCTTGAGAGAAAAATCATCATTGAGATCGTGAAGTAAAACTGATATGGCTTGATCTGAGGAACTGGTTACTATAATGTCATCAACATAGATTATGACAAATATCATAAAACCAACTTTATTGTATAGGAAAAGTGAGGTATATGACTTAGATGGAGTAAAACCAAGAGCTTGTAACTTTGTACTAAGTCTAGCATACCATGCACGAGGCACCTGTTTGAGACCATAAAGAGATTTATCTAATTTGCATATAAAGTGAGGAGCTTGAGAGTTTTTGAAAACCTGGGGGTTGTCTCATGTAAACCTCCTCTTCCAGAACGCCATTTAGAAACACGTTCTTCACATCTAGCTGCCGCAAACTCCAGCCCCTAGAGACAGCAACTGCCAGAACAAGTCTGATGGTGGATGCCTTAACTATAGGACTGAAGGTGTCTTCATAGTCGATGCCATATCTTTGCTTAAAACCTTTTGCTACCAATCGTGCTTTATACCTGTCAATGGTACCATCAACATTTTACTTAAAACGGTATACCCATTTGCAATCAATAACATTCTTGATAGAACTGGGAGGAACAAGATGCCAGGTCTTGTTTTCCATCAGGGCATTGTACTCCTCTTGCATATCTTTGCACCAGCGGTCATCTTCTAGAGCCTCTGTGAGTGTGGAGGGCTCACCTGTAGAAGTAAAAAAACCATAGCGAATTGTTCCATCAGTGTACTGTTTTGGTTGCTTGATACCTTTTTGTAACCGGGTCCGAGCTTCAACAATCTGAGTCATAGGAGGTGCCGCAGCTGAACCAGACACGGACGATCTTGAATTGCTTGTGTTGGCAGCATGCGGAGAGGGTCGCTGGGGAGTCACAGCAGAAGGCCACACATCAACGGAGGAAGCATGCGGCGGGGCCCGTGACGGAGACCGTTCCCTCTCTAGAGGAACATGGCGCGTCGTCCATCGCGAGTAAACGCGGACATGCGCGGGATACATGCTCATTTGACGAGGATGATGCGCGCCAGGCGAACAAGCATCGGATCCTGCGGCGGCTGATCCGAGACAGCAGGAGAATCGTGCTCGGGATCAGAATCAACTTCATCTTCTTGTGAATATTCAGAGGCATGATTAGAACTCATATCTACATCATTTTCACTCAAATGTTCAACATGTTCTTATTGTACACCAGAGGTACCTATAGGCATATGTGATTTTGTAGTACACTGAGGTTGATTAGTAACAACAGGTATAATAGGAATATGATCATCAACATGGGCATCCTCAATATTTGATGTAGTGGAAGGAAAATCTGGAGGTAAAAGGAGGATGTCATTTTTGAGTCTAGACCCAACATTGGGATGGAGTGATGCAAAGGGGAAAATATTTTCATCAAAAACAACATCTCGAGAGATATACACACGACCAATTTTGATGTCTAGGCATTTTACCCCATTATGGCGAGGACTGTAGCCCAAGAAGACACATTGAGTGGATCGAAAAGCAAGTTTGCGTGTGTTGTAAGGACGAAGATTTGGCCAACAGACACAACCAAATATTCTAAGTGAATCATTGTTGGGTGTAGTGTGGAGGAGACGTTTAGCAGGTGTCTCAAAATCTATGACTTTACTAGGAAGTAAATTTATGAGAAAAGTGGCTATGAGAAAAGCTTCATCCCAAAACTTGAGAGGCATAGATGCATGAGAAAGAAGAGAAAGTCCAACCTCAACAATATGACGGTGTTTGCGTTCAGCAGAGCCATTTTGTTGGTGAGCATGAGGACAAGAAACATGGTGAGTGATACCAACTTTTTGAAAGAAACCATTGAGTTTTTCATATTCTCCACCCCAATCAGTTCGCATAGTGATGATTTTTCTATCAAATTTGCGTTCAACAAGTTGTTGGAAGTTCAAAAACACTTGATAGACATCAGAACGTTTCTTGAGTAAGTAAATCCATGTAAATTTACTGAAATCATCAATAAATCTTACATAATATATATGTTTTCCAACAGAAACGGGTGCTGGACCCCATACATCAGAGAAAACTTGTTCCAAAGGAACAGTGGAAACACTAGTAGAGACAGGATATGGTAATTGATGACTCTTAGCTAGTTGACAAGGATCACAGATGTATGGATTTATTTCAGGGGTACAAGAAATATTGTTTTTCCTAAGAACTTGTTGAACCACAAAAGAAGAAGGATGTCCTAAGCGGCGATGCCATGTCGAGGAAGACGATTTTATTGTGATGAATGCTTGCTTGGAAGACCCGATAGAAATAGGCACTAGCGGGTAGAGACCATCATGACATGGTCCCTCAAATAGAGTTCTCCTTGTGGCCTGATCCTTAATCAAGAAAAAATTTGGGTGAAACTCAAGAAAAACATCATTGTCAAGTGTAAGCTTATGAATAGAAAGAAAGTTTTTGGTGGCACTAGGAACATGAAGGATATTTTTGAGATTTAAGGAGCTATGAGGAGTGCACAATATTTGCATACCATTGCCATCGGCCGTGTGGACACGGTCGCGTCCCATGTACTTGTCGTGGATGGAGAGCTTGTGCAACTCGCCAGTCAGGTGGTTTGTGGCACCAGTGTATGGATACCATTTGGTATCCACGCCATAGGAGGCCACATTGGCCCCCTTGTCACCACTTCATTGCGATTGTTGTTGTCCTAGAACCTCCACCAACAGTCACTCGCAGGGTGACCGTGGATCTTGCATATTTGACAGGTGACGTTAACATTGCTAGTAGGGGCACGTCCATGACGGCGCCACCCCCATCATCACGCCGCTACTGACGACGTCCTTGACCATCATCGCGCCGATCACCATCATATCAGTCACGGTGGTCATAGCCACGATTATCTTGACCACGGTACCCGCGATCTTCCTGGCGGTACCCGCGGTCATCCTGGAGGTACCCGCGATCATCCTGTCGAGGGCCACGGTCATCACCGTGGCGATCCCAGTTGTCCTGGCATCCACAGAAATCATCACGGTCGCGGTCATCTTGGCGTCCTCATTGCTGCCCACCCCCACGGCGAGCCAGGTTGGCAGAGGAGGTGAATTCTGGTTCTTCTGGAGATTCTTGACAAAGATCATAAGCACATAATTGACTATATAGATCAGAAAGTGTTGTACCCGGGTTTGCGTTTACAGTAGCAATGAGGGAGTTGTAGTTGTGGTTGAGTCCATGCAAGATGTATCCAATCAGATCATCATCATCAAGGGGTTTTCCAGCCGCAGCAAGTTTGGAGGCGAGAGCCTTCATCTTCGCGTAGTACTTGGGGCGGTGAGGTTGTTTTTCCCGGCATCATTGAGGGTTGATCGCAGACTCTGGATCTTGGACCGAGAGGGGGTCTAGATCAGGGCAATGAGAGAAGCCAAAACTTCAGCAGAGGTGTCGAGGTCGGTGACATGGGCAAGCACATCCGGCGACAGCGAGTCCAGGATGAGCCGCAGCACCTGCTGATCCCGCGAGATCCATGCGGTGTAGGCCGGATTCTCCACGGTCATTCTCTTCTTGTTTGCATCTTCCACCTCCATGGTTTCATCTGGTGCAGCTTCCTTCCCCTCGACAAGAGCGAGGACACGGGCACCACGCAGGGCAGGCAGTACAAGGGCCTTCCATCCAAGGAAGTTCTCCCAAGTAAGCAGTTGTGTAGGAGGGGATCCCAACGCTGCAGCCAAGGTCACCACCGAGGAGGCGGTGGAGGTCGACATGGCCAGAGAGAAGGGAGAAGGGTGTGTTTTTTGTTTTTAGTGTTTTCGTTTGTGGGGTAGCAGCGGCGGCGGCAGGATCTTGGGTTTTGGCTTTTCTTGTGAAGCAGCGGCGGCGGCTGGCAGAGAAGACCAGCGGCGGCGGCGACTGAGATGTGGAGCAACGGTTAGGTTAGGAAGAGGGAGGATCTGATACCATATTGTCGATCTATCCTAGGCGGAAACAATGACCTGTTGAGGTCTTGTGTTTCATGTTATATAGTGTTGGAATAAAGCCTCCGAAGACATGTACATGAGAGAGAAATACAGGGGTATAAAAAGGGAATCGGTGTACTACACCGTATCCAATACAACACGTGACAGCCTTTGTGTACAAAGATGTCTAATAATAACAATATATGGACATACAAATATGCTGAAATCCTCTTACACAATAGTGATAATGTGTGTCCAATAAATAGAAGATATATACGACTCTAATAATATTGAGTAATATTTCTGACCTATGCAAAAACATCCAAATACTAACTAAATGAAGAAATTCATAATTATTCAAACAAATTCCATACATATTAATGGAATTTTGTGAATAATTAATTTGAATGAATTTAGAATCCATCACGATTTTGAAGGTTTAAGGTATTTTATACCCCAACAAAAAAAATTGAAATTTGGTCAAAGTTTTAACTCTGTGTGCGACTATCCTTCATTATCGTGACAATCGACCTATGTTTCAACTTTCAAGCATACTAGCTGTTATCTACCATATCATAATTTTCCACACTTAAAAAGTGGCCATCATCACGGAAGCGGTAGAAGCCAGATACTAGCTCCTATGAACCTCACGTTTCTTCTCCCAGTCTCTTACCAAAGGGGAATATTCTAAAAAGACAAGCACACAATCAGATAGGACTTTGATATAGTTATTACTCTATGTACGAACTACGTATGCTTCACCAAAACCTGGCTTGTGCAGGGCTAAAAGCACGTACTTCCAACAAAAATGCACGAAAAAGTCCTCATTATATGGCCACTTGATCGCCCTGGCCAGTTCCTGATATCCCCTAACTGCTACTACTTTCTTGGCATCATCTGGGCATGATGGGCCCGTCCTGTCAAGGTTATCCCAATTAACAATTCCAGCTGTGGTTTGAACTAGACTTGACAACTTTGACAATGGACAAACAATTCAATGCATCACCCATATGCCTATGGCATGTTTGCTCCCTACTCGCATGTGCACATCATCAGCTCATCCACACCTGTTTTCAAATGATCTCTGCACATATTTCAAACGAAAGCATGTCATGAATGAAAAAAGGGTTTGGTGCCTCAAAAAGAGAAAGGGAATTGGTTTCACTCAAAAGAGAGGACATCATGCAAAAAAAGGGTTAAAAAAGGAGCATCTACCTGCTATGAGCATGTTCAGAAGGGAATCTTCAGATTTGAACAAGCCATCAGGGTCAGCTTTACCCCCAAGTCGTACTCACTGTCAGTGATAAACAAGGTCATCAATTAGATGCGTGGTCAGTTATTAGAGAAAAACAAGGCAAGATGATTTGAAAGCTTTCAGCTTATCTGTCCTCCCTGTCTCATCAAATCTGGCATTTATGGATAAACACTTTTTTCAGGGAGGGTAAGCACTCTGTGCTAGACCAAGTTGCTGAATTTATGGCCAGGGATGGTTTTTCAGGGAGCATGTTCAGCAGGTCAGGCGAATGAGTACGATGGGATCTTGGTTTGATGGTGGGCTCCAGGCGTTTTGAATGTTGAGTAGGGGCTGGATACATCACTTCAATTCATTAATGGATTGGCGCGATGTTTGAACTTGAAAGGAGCTCATGCTTTCGGCTACCGTATGTGATTAGCCTTTTCTAAGCGAGAGTACGTGATTAACTTTTCTTACAACGGCAGGTGAAGAGCGGCGCGGGAAGGCGAGAGGCAACACAGCAGTCAGCAGGTACGGCCTGATCTAAAAATAAAAAAGCAGGTACGGCCAATAGGAGCAACACGGGCCGAAAAAATCAATATAGACGACGGGATCCATGGTGGACTTTTTTGAATTTTCCAAAAAGCATCATACATTTTCGAAAAAAACATCTTCATATAGCAAACAATACGAAATACAAGGCTGCATATTTTTAACAGAAAATAATTTGTATTTCAGGCGCAGAAAAAATATATGATAAATTTTGGGAAAACGGAGGCCCATTCAAAATTGTACTATTCACACTCAGATCTAAAATTTTCTCCTTTTTACCGTGGCCAGATTACAATGTTTTTTCACACAGTTTTTTGGACGCACGTATTATAAATCATCATCTATATCCCGGTGTTCTTTTAATATTTAAATTTGAACTTTTTAACAACAAAATTTAAATTGCACAGGACGTCCATCAAATTGACGCTTTCCACGGGCGAAATATGTCATTTTTTTAGAACAATATGTCGCCCCTAATAATGAGGACGCACCATCTCGCTGCCGCTCCAAAATGGGATGCATTTGGTGTAGCCCATAGCATGCAAGTTTTTATTTTGTTCTCATTTCAAAATATATTTACATAATATTAAAAAGGCAATCTTCGCAAAATACCTGTTTGTGTAGTGCGGAGCGCTCTCATGGTCTCACGTTTCATAGAACTAGATAGTCATGCGCGCTTCGCCGCGCCGTCTGCCTAGCATTGTCACAAGGCATGGCTGTTGCAGTGCATCTGTCGGCGGTATGGGCATGTTTTGACGCAGTGCTAGCATCTTGGTTTCGCAGAGCAGTTAGTCGCAAAATAGTAAGAGTGTGATTTTCTCGGCCTCCTAGGGGTATTTACGGGAGTCGATATGGGATGAGAGTAGTCATAGTTATCTCTTCTGCCAAATCATAACCCTAGAGATTGGAACACGCATATGAACACACACATCAAAATGGAAAATGAAGAAGATACCCATCCCTCCAAAAAAATATTGTACATACAGGTAATAACAGCCGTGGAAAAACAAGAATTTAGAGGGAGGACCAGGATACAGTTCAATTTTGCAACACGTTACCTCTCTTCTTTCTTTTTTATACTTATTGAAACCAAATCTTTCGTCCCTCGATATATTTTCTGTTTTTAGTACTATGTATCATCTCTCAGTTTCACCTTCTCAGTTCTTAGTATTGATTGAGTTGTACTCGGTTTTCACAAGACCAACACCATCACCATCACCCCCTCGTGATACTTTGTGGAGGTACTGTTGCTGCTACTTTTGAAATGTTATGATGCAGCGTAACTAGGTTAGTATGAAAACGTTTTTGTACCACCCTATTAATCATAAGGTCATTATAACCTATCAAAATGCACTTAAAAGTTTCTCATAGTTCGAGTTTCTTCATAAAATTCTAAATTATTTCTGGCTTTATGCATAGTTTACTTTTATATACTAAAACATGTTAATAGTTTAACAGAATACAGAATTAAATCACATACCTTGTTATTCAGATGAGGAATTGCAGATGCGGGTTCTCCAGTTATTTTCATGAGTTCCCCAGTGGTGTAAGGAATAATTTTTTCAGAGCTGACACCTAAAAACAGAAGCAATAAGGCGGCATTGTAACATCAAAATGACTTCGGTAAGCTTGTGAAAATCCATCTTTTGAGATGAATAACTTATTTGAGGAAAAAAATATTTGCCCATATTTCTGACAGACTTTCAACCAAACTTTTAAGAAGAACGGGACGTAAGCTTTAATAATGATGATCAAGAGCAAGGAGAATGATATACGCTTGATTAAATATTAACTTCTCAATGTTTTATAGACGCTAGTTATTTGCTATACCTTCCGCCCTATATAATATAAGATGTGTAATAACATCTTATATTCTAGGATGGAGAGAGTAGTATTTAATAAAAAAAATAGTGCCAAAGTAAGAACTATGACTAAAATTGTTGTGTTCTATAGCTAGGGAGCGACATGGCAAGAGCTCTGGCCCAGGGGCAAGACAAAAGAATTGTTCTAGCTTGCTTTATTCCTTAGACTTGTGTTACTTTCATGCAGAGATTACCCAAACTAAGTAACAAATTTTAGATGTTATCTTTCATTGACTTAATGCCAAAGCTAAATATATCTTCCCAATTTAAATGAAAAACTACCGAAAGGACCTAGGGAAGTTCTGAGGATCTTATCTGATAACTGGGATCTGCCATGTAGGAGTCATATGCTCCCATACATACCAAAAAAACATGGGAATGAACAAACATACCGCGCCATCCACATTGCAAGGGATCACTCAATCAGAAAAATGCATACGGGGTATTTCTGTTGTTTGACTGTCAAGCATAATTTCAAACGTATTGGTTCCAAGAAGAGTGCTTCATACAAATTGGGCATCATTTCACTGAAAGAACTTTAGAAAGGATTGAAATAACTAACCTGAGTTGACAACGGGTTGGTTGACATTATTTGTTGTTGGAGGCCTATAGCTTGTGGACGGTGGGTCCTCATCAAGTACAATTTCTCGTGCAAGAGTGCTTATGAATTCCCTTGGGACATCCTAAGTGCAGAGAAATAAGCTTGTGCAAGAGTGCTTCTCAAATCCCTTGAGACATCCTAAGAGCAGAGAAATAGATTGCATTACATAAAAGTATAACCAATCACACTGCACCTACTAAATCCTGAATCAACCTACAGTGCTCTGATGGTTGGTTGAAATGCACGCAAAGTCTTTTCCCAAATTCCTGGCCACCTGCAAACATGCAAGAGTGACATACTAGCTATATTACCAATTGTTTCTGATTTGGAAACTATGATTCCCACTGTTTGCAAAACAAAATACTTATACTCATAAAATAATATTTTGCTACACGGTGGTTTTGAACCAGATCAAGATACAAAGGAAATGTAGACAAAAAAGGATAGAAAAGAAGATCTGGGGAAACATAGTACTATCAGAAGGCTAAAAAAATAATCCGACGGATCCAACAAGAATTCATACATGTCGTGCACAACACAATAGAAGCCGTTAAGTGGACATTAAATAAATTACGGTGCTTACAAAATATAATACACTTTAGTATTATGCAAGTATACATATAACCATGATGAATACTGAATGAAGCTAGATTGTAGAGTCTACATTCTGAATCCACTTGCTGAATCGTAGACAAAATTTAGATGCAACTTTTACAGGGATGGATTAACTAAACTGTTGTTTAAGAAGCAAAGCAGAGCCTGAAAAGATGAGCCCTTTAGTATGGCTGCTGAATCTGTACCACTGTTGTTCAATAACACAATGTACAGATAACAAGGCAATCTAGATTGATGCATCTAGACTTACAAAACATGAACCAAAAAATCAAAATTAAGAGGATGATAGGCTGGCAGAGTTTGAAGAAGAAGAAAGAAGAAGCCATGGAAAATAAATCTGGGTCCGAAATAGCTTGCACCCCTATGCTCTTCATTCTTCAACATACAGTTCACTGCTCACCCAAGAAGAAAATCAATCTATATATTGTGGTGCATTCCCTAGTTCCCACATTCCCATTGCCATCACGGCCGCTCAACATCCTCTACTCGACCCAGTGCATTGGTTTCTCCACCTTATACAAATAAATAATTACATTCAATCATGCATGGGTCTTATCTTCTGAAGGTTGACTAATGCATAACAGTCAAATGATGCTATTGTAGTCTTTAAAATCTAAGAGAACTTACTCTCACATATGCCAATACAGACCATCGAAACTAACTACCATCCTGACTGCTACATACTAATTCTTCAAATTCATGAAAACAGAGGCAAATGAATAGGATATGGGTTAAAATGAGTGTTGATATGTAGTACGAAATAAAAATAAAAGAGCTTCAAAACTCAAAAGTTATGGGCATCAACTTACTGCACATAAGTAGAATGTCCCAAAAATGAAATCAAATAATCACAGATTTGGAACAGTTTCAGAAAACATGCTACATACTAATTCTACAAATTTATGAAAATAGAGGAAAATGAATTGGAGATGAGTTAAACTGAGTGTTGCTAATGTAGTACCAAGTAAAAATAATAATAATACAGATCTGCAAAACTCAAATCACAGTTTTACAGATATCAACTCTCTGCATGTAAATAGAATATCCCAAAAATGACATCATCTAATTACAGATCTGGAACAGTTTCAGAAAACATCTATAGACATCATTCCTATCTTTATGCATGGATGATTCCTATATTTTCTGCAAAATTACTCGAGTCAGTGTACAACATCATCAAAAAGCGTTAAGCAAAATATAAACATGCTAGGTATTCAGGATGACTTCAATAATATTGAGCAAACCAACCGGCTAGATAATTGGAACATTGATGGAAACAATACTGCTTTCTCTACCATAAAAGTATATAGGAAACTTGTTGGAACTCATGACACACCTGAACCTATCCTTGATTTTTGGAAAACATGTAATCTGGTTATACCCTTTGAGGAGTAGGGATTTTTTCCCTACTGTATTTGTGTAAAAAACATGATAAGTAAGTTCCAAAATGTAAGGTCTTTGAGAAATTATCGGAGAACATGTAAATGGCCAATAGAGAATTGTACCAAGTTTGTTGAAATGTAATCTGGTTATACCCTTTGAGTACTTGGTTAGTCATCACACCAAAAAGTAGTTTACTCACATAACCTGAAGGCTGAAGCCATGGAGATTTAGATCTTTTACGCTCATTTCTGCAATGCTTCTAAAAGCCATTTTAAAATATACGGTAATCTTCCTACCTACACAAAATCATCACACAGTGAGCATCTTAATGAATTTGGATCATCATGAATAAATACATCACCTATTAGACATTTGCACATATTATCCAGAGCAATTTGTGCCATATTAGGTAGGTAGGTGCGATGACAAAGTTAACTTGTGTACTAGTGTGATTTTTGTTCGTAGAAAATATGTAAATGCTCTAGTAACAACATTAGGGACTTGTGTTCATTAGACATGAAGATAATATGTTCTCATAGGTCATAAAAATATCCATTAACATTAAATTAGGAAGATCGTCTCCAGTTATAAAGAAAACACAAGTACCTGAATTTCACCAAATAGGCAGTATGAATCGAACCATCTTTCCTTTCATAGTCAACTCACTTGTCCAAATCACCTTCATGTGATCCTTCTCCTCACTGAAATCCATGTTATTGAAGGGTTTCGCGGCATAGTAAATCAAAATTTTCGACGGATGCGAACAGAGGGAAGCCAAGATCTAATCTAGGAGATGCAAACAACGAGAGAGATTGGATTAGATCTTCATACCCTTGAAGATTCGCATAGCGGAACGTTCGTCGGAACGTGGGTGATGTAGTCGTACCCGCTTCTCCTCCTCGCGATCCGATCCGATCTAGCACCACAAGTGGCGATGCATCCGTGAGATGCACACGTGCGGCACCTCGACGTCTCCTCCTTCCTTGGTCCAGCAAGAATGGTGGAGAGATGGGTTGGATCTACAACGCAACAGCGCGGTGCAATTGGTGGAGAATTTCTGCAGCAGGGCTTCGCCTACAAGCAGTCGGGAGGGAGAGAGGAGGGCAGCAGGGCGGCTAGGGTTGGAGGGGAAGGTGTGGGGGGTTGGTGCGCCCCACCCCTCTTTATATAGAGGGGTGGCGCAGCCCTAGCCCCTCCCCCAAGCCCAAACCGGCGGCCCCAAAGGATAAGGAGTGGGGGGCAAGGAAACGCCTCCCTTCTAGAAGGTCTATCTCGAGTTTAAACCTCTCTAGGCCGGCTGGGCCCTATGGGGCCTTGTGCCCCTGGCCCAATGCGGCCAGGGCACTCCCTAATAGGCCCATGCCCCCTCCCGGAAGGTGGGGCCACGTTGGTCTCATTCCGCAAGGTTCTAGAAGCTTCCGGTACAATACCGATTAACCCGGAACAATTCTGAACTCCAAAAACTGCACTGCCTTATATGAATCTTATTCTCCGGACCACTCCGGAACCTCTCGTGATGTCCCGGATCCCATCCGAGACTCCGAACAAAAACTCATAAACCAATTATCCAATCTATCCTAGCGTCGAGACACGTTAAGTGTGTGACCCTGCGGGTTCGGGAATATGCAGACATGATCTTCTATCAATAATCAACAGCGGGGTCTGGGCACCCATATTGACTCCCACACATGCATCGATGATCATATCGGATGAACCACGATGCCAGGATTCAATCAATCCCATATATATATTCCCTTCGTCTCGCGATATTTTACTTGCCCGAGATTTGATCGTCGGTACCGTCATACCTAGTTCAATCTCGTTCACAGCAAGTACTTTACTCGTTCCGTAATCCGATATCACTTTGTGATTAACTCCTTAACCACATGCTTGCAAGCGGTGTTGATATCGATTACCGAGTGGGCCCGAAGTATATCTCTCCGACTTGGGAGGGACAAATCCCATCTCGATACATACAACCCAACAGATACTTTCCGATCACCTGAGAGACACCTTTATGATCACCCTCTCATAGGATGACGTTTGATGACCTCAAATCTTTCTTCCGATACCAGGGAGTTGTATTATCTCATGGTCTAAGGAATACAATATTTGACATAAGAAAAGCTTCGCAAAGACGGACACGATGACACGATCTAATTGCTTCGCTTAGTTTGGGTCTGTCCACCATATCATTCTCCCAATGATATGATCTCATTATTAATTGACAACTCATGTCTATGGTTAGGAAACCTTAACCATCATTAATCAATGAGCTAGTCCATAGAGGCATACTAGGGACACGGTGTTGTTCACAAACCACACAAGTATTAAAGTTTCCGCTTAATACAATTCTAGCATGGAATATAAACATTATCATGAACAAGAATTATAATAATAACATCTTTATTATTGCCTCTAGGGCATAATTCCAACAGTCTCCCACTTGCACTAGAGTCAATAATCTAGTTTACATCTGGTAACAATATCACACCAATGTCAATGAGGTGCTGATCATGTTTTACACGTGGAAGAGGTTTAGTCAATGGATCTGCGACATTCAGATCTGTATGTACTTTGCTAATCTTTAGATCTCCATCTGCTATATAATCTCGGATTATATGAAACTTGCGGTTGATATGCTTGGTCTTTGGATGATATCTTGGTTCCTTAGCGAGTGCTATGGCGCCAGTGTTGTCACACAATATCTCCAGTGGGTCCAATGCACTTGGAACCACGCAAAGCTCAGTGATGAAGTTCCTGATCCAAACTCCTTCACTTGACACTTCTGCAGCAGCCATGTATTCCGCTTCTACTGTAGATCCAGCGATCACGCTTTGCTTGCAGCTTCTCCAGCTCACAGCTCCTCCATTCAAAATATACACGTATCCTGTCTGAGATTTAGAATCATCCTTGTCGGTGTCAAAACTAGCGTCGACGTAACCTTTTACGACGAGCTGTTCATCACCCCCATAGACTAAGAACATTTCTTTAGTCCTATTTAGGTACTTTAGGATGTTCTTCACGGCAGTCCAGTGTTCCACTCCTGGATCACTTTGATACCTGCTCGTCAAACTAAGAGCATTGGACACATCCGGTCTAGTACACAGCATGGCATACATGATAGAACCTATGGCCGAGGCATAAGGCACTTTGCTCATAGCTTCCCTATCATTTACCGCAGCTGGACACTGAGCCTTGCTCAATATCTTACCTGACAACATGGGCACTAAACCTTTCTTTGCCTTATCCATTCTGAACCTTTTCAGAACTTTGTCTAGGTATGTACTCTGGCTTAAAGCTATCAGGCGTCTTTGTCTATCTCTATAGATTTTGATGCCCAATATATAAGCAGCTTCACCTAGGTCTTTCATTGAAAAACACTTGTTCAAATAACTCTTCACATCGTTAAACATGTTGATGTCATTTCCAATAATCAATATGTCATCCACATATAGTACTAGAAACGTCACCGAGCTCCCACTCACTTTCTTGTAGATGCAAGCTTCGTAGAAATTTGGAACAAATCCAAAGCTCTTGATCACTTGATCAAAACGAAGGTTCCAACTCCGAGATGCTTGCTTCAGTCCATAAATGGAACGCTGAAGTTTGCATACTTTATCAGCATCCTTAGGATCAACAAAACCTTCGGGTTGCAGCATATACAACTCTTCATCAATGTTGCCATTGAGGAAAGCAGTCTTGACATCCATCTGCCATATTTCATAATCATGAAACGCAGCAATTGCTAATAAAATCCGAATGGACTTAAACATCGCTACGGGAGAGAAAGTCTCATCGTAGTCAACACCTTGAACTTGTCGAAAACCTTTCATGACAAGCCGTGCTTTATAGGCGGTAACATTACCATCCGCGTCCGTTTTCTTCTTGAAAATCCATTTGCACTCAACGGCCTTACGGTCGCTAGGAGGGTCCACCAAAGTCCATACTTGGTTTTCGCTCATGGATCCCAATTCGGATTTCATGGCTTCTAGCCATTTCTCAGAGTCTGGGCTCATCATCGCTTCCTCATAGTTCGTAGGTTCACTGTCTTCTATTAACAAGACAGTCAAGACAGGGTTGCCGTACCACTCAGGAGGGGCACGCGACCTTGTCGACCTGTGACGTTCAGTAGCAGCATCGTCCGAAGCTTCGTGATCTTTGTCATTAGCTTCCTCTATTGTTGGTGCAGGCGGCACTGGAACAATTTCAGGTGCTGCGCTACTCTCCAACTCAAGAGAAGGTTCAATAACCTCGTCTAGATCTACTTTCCTCCCACTCACTTCTTTCGAGAGAAACTCCTTCTCAAGAAAGGAACCGTTCTTTGCGACAAACACTTTGCCTTCGGTTCTGTGATAGAAGGTATACCCAATAGTTTCCTTAGGGTATCCTATGAAGACGCATTTCTCCGCTTTGGGTTCGAGCTTGTCCGGCATCAACTTCTTGACGTAAGCTTCGCATCCCCAAACTTTAAGAAACGACAACTTAGGTTTTAGCACCAAACCATAGTTCATACAGTGTCGTCTCAACGGATTTAGATGGTGCCCTATTTAAAGTGAATGCAGCGGTTTCTAATGCATAACCCCAAAATGATAACGGCAAATCAATAAGAGACATCATTGATCGGACCATATCTAATAAGGTTCGATTCCGGTGTTCAGACACACCATTGCGCCGTGGTGTTCCGGGTGGCGTGAGTTGCGAAACAATTCCGCTTGCTTTAAGATGCGTGAGAAAATCATAACTCAAATATTCACCTCCACGATCGGATCGTAGAAACTTAATCTTTCTGTTACGATGGTTCTCCACTTCATTCTGAAATTCTTTGAACTTTTCAAACGTTTCAGATTTATGTTTCATTAAATAGATATACCCATATCTACTTAAGTCATCGGTAAAAGTGAGAAAATAGCGATATCCACCGCGCGTCGAAACACTCATCGGTCCGCATACATCGGTATGTATGATTTCCAACAAGTCCGTTGCTCGCTCCATCATACCGGAGAACGGGGTTTTGATCATCTTGCCCATGAGGCATGGTTCGCATGTGTCAAATGATTCAAAATCAAGAGACTCCAAAAGTCCATCAGAATGGAGTTTCTTCATGCGCTTTACACCAATATGACCTAGACGACAGTGCCACAAATAAGTAGTATTATCACTATCTACTTTGCATCTCTTAGCCTCAATGTTATGGATGTGTGTTTCATCCCTTCTGAGATTTAGAAGAAATAAACCATTCACAATAGGTGCATGACCATAAAAGATGTTACTCATATAAATAGAACAACCATTATTCTCCGATTTAAATGAATAACCGTCTTGCAATAAACACGATCCAGAAATGATGTATATGCTCAACACAGGCACATAATAACATTTATTAAGGTTTAAAACTAATCCCGAAGGTAAAACTAAGGAGAGCGTGCCGACGACCATCACATCAACTCTTGATCCGTTGCCAACGCGCATCGTCACCTCATCCCTCGCAAGCCGCCATCTATTCCGTAGCTCCTGTTTCGAGTTACAAATATTAGCAACTGAACCGGTATCAAATACCCAGGCACTACAACGAGGGCTAGTAAGGAAAACATCAATAACATGTATATCAAATATACCTTTGATGGTGCCAGCCTTCTTGTCCGCTAAGTACTTCGGACAGTTGCGCTTCCAGTGACCCTTGTCCTTGCAATAGAAGCACTCAGTGTCCGGTTTAGGACCAGACTTGAGCTTCTTCTCAGCAGGGGCAACGCGCTTGCCGCCACCTTTCTTGAAGGGCTTCCTTGCACCCTTACCTTTCTTGAAGGTGGGGGGCTTGTTGACCATCAACACATGATTATTCTTTTTTATGTTCACCTCCGCTACTTTCATCTTAGCAAAGAGCTCAGTGATCATATCAGTGGAACCAATCTGATTGTGATCAACTACAAAACTTTTGTAGCTAGGAGTGTCAATCTTGAGCTCCTCTGGAATCTTGCAGTCCAGTTGCTCAAGGCGTTGAGTGTAGCCCGTCATCTCAATGGCGTGCTCACTAACGAAACTCCCTTCCTCCATCTTGTAGTTAAAGAATTTCTTAGAGATCTCATATCTCTCAGAACGGGCTTGAGTCTGAAACATGTTTTTCAGCTCCTCGAGAATCTCAAAGGGCCCGGCGAACTCCTCAAAACGATTTTGAAGATCCGATTCCATAGCATACAACATGGCGATCTTAATCAAATCATAATCATCCTTGCGCGACTGATAAACAACTTTTTCATCAGCCGGCGCATCTATAGCAGGGCGTCACCTAGCGCTTTCTCAAGGACATAGTCCTTTTGTCCGCCAGCGAGAATGATTCTCAGAATGCAGAACCATTTGGTGAAGTTAGACCCATTGTTTCTAAGCTTTTCCATCTCAGCAAAAACGTTGAAGTTGAAGTTGGAGTTGGCCATGTGATCTACAGTATTTGCAAGTACAATTTAGACTATGTTCATGATAAATAGTTCAACTTAATCAAATTACTAGATGAACTCCCACTAAATTCAACATCCCTCAAGTTGTTTAGTGAACACGATCCAAATTCACCACACCTAATCCGATCATCACGAGAAGAGATGTGGTTTCAATGGTGGACAACGAAGTGTCGATCATATCATTCATATGACTCATGCTTAACCTTTCGGTTCTTGTGTTCCGAGGCCATGTCTGTACATGCTAGGCTCGTCAAGTTAGACCCAAGTATTTCCGCGTGTGCAAAACTGGCTTGCACCCGTTGTATGTGAGCGTAGAGTCTATAGCACCCGATCATCACGTGATGCTTGGACACGACGAACTTTCGCAACGGTGAATACTTGGGGAGAACACAATTTTTATCTTGATCTTTAAGTGAGGAATCATCTTATAATGCTACCATCGCGATCTAAGCATAATAAGATACATAAAAGGATAAATATCACATGCATATAACTTTATGTGACATGGTATAGCCAATCTTCGCGCAATGATCTCCATCTTGTGAGTTCCGGCATGATCTCCATCACTCCACCATGATTGCCTCCACCACGAATAGCAACTACAACTATTGCTAACTACTTAGCGATAAAGTGAAACTATTACATGGCGCATAAGAAGTTGACACACAGGTCATACACAATTATAAAGACAACCATATGGCTCCTGCCGGTTGTGTACTCATCGACATGCAAGTCGTGAAACATTACAAAACATGATCATCGCATATATTATACACATCACATCTTGGGCCATACCATATCACAGAAAACACTCCCTGCAAAAACAAGTTAGACGCCTCTACTTTTTTGTTGCATGTTTTACGTGGCTTATGGGAGTAGATTCTAAGAACGATTCTTACCTACGGAAAGCCACAACGATGATATTATGGTTGCCAAACTCCGGTGTTAATCCCATGACAACTATAGTGAGAGAAACTGACATCCACCAGCCGCATGTGTGGAACAAGCCACACGTCAAGTGCGGAGCCGGTCTCGCGAACGACGTCGTGTAAGGTTGGCCTGGACCGCTTCAATCTCACTATCCCGCGTCATAAGAAGAACACAAACAAGAGGCTTGCAACAGAAAACATCAACGCCCGCAACAACCATGTTGTGTTCTACTTGTGAAACACATCTACGCATAGATCTAGCTCTGATACCACTGAAGGGTTTCACGGCATAGTAAATCAAAATTTTCTACGGATGCGAACAGAGGGAAGCCAAGATCTAATCTAGGAGATGCAAACAACGAGAGAGATTGGATTAGATCTTCATACCCTTGAAGATTCGCACAGCGGAACGTTCGTCGGAACGTGGGTGATGTAGTCGTACTCGCTTCTCCTCCTCGCGATCCGATCCGATCTAGCACCACAAGTGGCGAAGCCTCCGTGAGATGCACACGTGCGGCACCTCGACGTCTCCTCCTTCCTTGGTCCAGCAAGTATGGTGGAGAGATGGGTTGGATCTACAACGCGACGGCGCGGTGCAATTGGTGGAGAATTTCTGCAGCAGGGCTTTGCCTACAAGCAGTCGGGAGGGAGAGAGGAGGGCAGCAGGGCGGCTAGGGTTGGAGGGGAAGGTGTGGGGGGTTGGTGCGCCCCCACCCCTCTTTATATAGAGGGGGGCGCAGCCCTAGCCCCTCCCCCAAGCCCAAACCGGCGACCCCAAAGGATAAGGAGTGGGGGGCAAGGAAACGCCTCCCTTCTAGAAGGTCTATCTCGAGTTTAAACCTCTCTAGGCCGGCTGGGCCCTATGGGGCCTTGTGCCCCTGGCCCAATGCGGCCAGGGCACTCCCTCATAGGCCCATGCCCCCTCCCGGAAGGTGGGGCCACGTTGGTCCCCTTCCGGAAGGTTCTAGAAGCTTTCGGTACAATACCGATTAACCCGGAACAATTCTGAACTCCAAAAACTGCACTGCCTTATATGAATCTTATTCTCCGGACCACTCCGGAACCTCTCATGATGTCCCGGATCCCATCCGAGACTCCGAACAAAAACTCATAAGACAATTATCCAATCTATCCTAGCGTTGAGACACGTTAAGTGTGTGACCCTGCGGGTTCGAGAATATGCAGACATGATATTCTATCAATAATCAACAGCGGGGTCTGGGCACCCATATTGACTCCCACACATTCATCGATGATCATATCGGATGAACCACGATGCCAGGATTCAATCAATCCCATATATATATTCCCTTCGTCTCGCGATATTTTACTTGCCCGAGCTTTGATCGTCGGTACCGTCATACCTAATTCAATCTCGTTCACAGCAAGTACTTTACTCGTTTCGTAATCCGATATCACTTTGTGATTAACTCCTTAACCACATGCTTTCAAGCGGTGTTGATATCGATTAGCGAGTGGGCCCGAAGTATATCTCTCCGACTTGGGAGGGACAAATTCCATCTCGATACATACAACCCAACAGATACTTTCCGATCACCTGAGAGACACCTTTATGATCACCCTCTCATAGGATGACGTTTGATGACCTCAAAGATTTCTTCCGATACCAGGGAGTTGTATTATCTCATGGTCTAAGGAATACAATATTTGACATAAGAAAAGCTTCGCAAAGACGAACACGATGACACGATCTAATTGCTTCGCTTAGTTTGGGTCTGTCCACCATATCATTCTCCCAATGATATGATCTCATTATTAATTGACAACTCATGTCTATGGTTAGGAAACCTTAACCATCATTAATCAATGAGCTAGTCCATAGAGGCGTACTAGGGACACGGTGTTGTTCACAAACCACACAAGTATTAAAGTTTCCGCTTAATACAATTCTAGCATGGAATATAAACATTATCATGAACAAGAATTATAATAATAACATCTTTATTATTGCCTCTAGGGTATAATTCCAACAGTTATACCATCAACTTGGCTAGTACTAATATGAGACAGAGAGAGAGGCGGGGCGATTACAGGCAGGAAGGTGAACGGAGAGGAGACGATGCCCAGTATGTCTCCGTGTCTTGCGTGCAGAGAGAAAGAGGAAGGGAGCGGCGGCTCCCCACACCCCTGCGCCTCCTTCAACCCCACTCAGCAACGTTGGAGCGCCTTACTCTCCCCTTGACCGCCGCCACAGTGCCGCCCATCCTCGCGGCTCTTCTGCGCAGGCTTAATCCATGCCCCCGATCGACCAAATTCCCATGAGCCCTCCACCTCTGGATCGATCGATCCCCGCCAACCCACGCCTCCATGCACGCTCGCGACCCCCTAGCCTTAGCGCCGCCGTGCCCTTCCTCCTCCTCATGCACTACCGACCTCGTTCCCTGTCCCCAGCGCCGGCCCCGCTTCTGCGTCGTCGCACCCGGCCGCACGCCTCCTGAGCCCCCGTCTCCTCCCCGACGCTCTCCTCCCCTTTGAGCTCTCTATGTTGCCGACCTGGGCCCTTCGTAGCCATGCCGCAACCTCAAGCGGTTCCTCCACGGACCGGAGTAGTCGAGGTGGCCGACGGAAACCCTAGCTTGCTGGACGCAAGGGGCTATCGGGGTCGAGAGGAAGAGGAGAGAGCAGAGCCATCGAGAGGATGGGCGGTGGGCCGTGGGACCGGTCCGGTGGAGTGGCTAGTTGGTTTAACCGGTTTTTTTCTTACAACATAGCTGAGCAGCGTGCAGCGCGCACCGCACGAGCGTTGAGAGAGCTTCCTGCAGCTCACGCTTAAATAATTAAGTAATGTTCATGCGTGGGCATACTTCCAAGATGCAGTGCGTGCTTCTGAAGTGCAGCATAGACGTACTTGCGAGATACTCCCTCCGTTTGGAAATATAAGATGTTTTAAATTTGTGAATGAGATGTATCTAAACATCTTTTAGTGTCTAGATTCATTTGAACCTATACACTAAAAGGTGTCTAGATATATCTCCTTCACAAACCTAAAACATCTTATATTTCTAAACGGAGGGAGTACATCGCGGCATACTTCCAAGTAGGGAGCTGTGCGGGCGTACTTCCGTATGCAACGACCGAGGAGGGCGCACTTCCATGAGCAAGGAGGAAGTACTTTCAAAATGCACAACGACGTACTTCGAAAAGCAACGTATACATACTTCCAATTTGCAGACCAGCGTACATCCATGTGCAACGAGGAGGGCGTACTTCCATGGGCATACTTCCAAATGCATCGGGAAGGTGCTTCTAAGTTTATCAAGGTACACCGTACAAGTATAATAAAATCTAAAGTAAAATGCTATTCTGTGGTGACCCACCATACCATTGTATGTTATACTATATTATAGTCGTAGACATAACATTTATGAAGTACCAATCCGTACAACAGAAACAAAGCGGGTCCACAATATACATTATCATTATTACAACCAGAAATGACATGACGATTTTGAGATCCTCCTAGGTCTATAGAGGTATCCCAATGACTCAGAGCTAAACTATAATAACTCTAAGAACAAGATAAAGAAACAAACTTAAACTTTAAGATTTATACGAGATTTAATATAAATAGAGGATAGAGATCTATGCTACTGGACTAGATCACTATATATGCTACATCTACACTTCAGATACGTCGGTCTTCATTCCATAGGTCTTTTCGTAATTGTCCCTTCGATGCTTCCGGATACTTGAGGTTTTTTATAACGGAATTCTTCTTGGTCTTCAATTGGATATAGTATTTCCTCTTCCTGGCCGTTAATGTCTTCAGAATCTAGCAAGGGTTAAGAAGATACGTTGAGTACGAGCGTACTCAGCAAATTCACTAAAAATGAGTGTTTGATGCACTATATCTACAACCACAGACCATAGGTCATAGGCAATGCAGGTTTTCATAAACATTTCTTCAAAGATTGCTTTTATTCTGAAAAGCTATGTCCGTCATTCTTCACAGGTTTACCAGAACTTTCATGGAGTTCGTTTCCTGCAACGTCCGCAACTCCTTCCCGAAATAGGGAGTAACAAGTTACAGTTTTTACACTCTGCAGAGCTGCGTCACTTTACCCATGCGAGATCAAATCCTTGTTGCACAACCGGGCAAATCTTTCCCGTCCACACTTCCTATGTGTGGGGCCCAGTAGATGATCCAAGCCAATCACTGTCCTTCTCCGTGACCCCGTATACACCGCAATTGTTGTATGCCTAAACTCAAGGTAGACCTTTCCCCATATAAAACGGCTATACCTTAGTTGGATACACACAACAACCATTAACACTAGAAATCTGTCTTTTGTAAACCCGGATCCACGCTAGACCTTTCCCCGTATAAAACGGCTATACCCACGATCTGCAACTTACAAACGCCTAGAACAATGTCCAATGCATGCGAAAGGGAGCCGATCCAGCTGACTTCTCTGTCCCATTCCAAATCTCATGGTTAACGCGTAATATACGGCGCAAGAATCACTGACGACATTGGTTATTAAGTCCTAGATGATATATTCATGTGCAGTGGTATCCCAACTGCCAGACTTAATAGATTAGCTGATCACCCTGGATCGGTAACCAATACTTCAAGTTAATTATGAAAATAGTGTTTTCGACCTTTTTGAAATGCAGGTGATGACAACACTGGGTTTGCAAAATACTTTACAGAAAATAATCAAAGGACATGAGCAAGTGTGAACTTTCCTGGATATAGCGAAGTATTGCAATCGAATGTCTCGACTTGACCCTAGACCTCGGGTTCTACAAAAATATCATCATTGCCCGGTAAGGACAATGTTTAAAGAAGAAATATGTTGTTATGCATAAGTAATGAGATGCATAATGCAAAGTCCCAAGTAATTCCTCAATCATTACTAGTGAGATGGACTTAGATGATTTATTTAAGATTTGCTTTATTTTAAGTTTACTTCATAAAAAGGATAAACACATAAAATATGAAGAGTAAAGTACAGTCATAATATAATTCTAAGGTTCCATGATATTATGTAATTATTACAAAGTTCATGTTTTAAGTTGTTATGGCTTTAAAGAAATGGTATAGTTTTTCTTTTGAAGTGTCAAAAAGAATAACATTTGAAGAAAATATTATTTATGTTAAGTTATTCAACTCTAAAGATTAATAGGATTGAAGCTATGGTTTTGTAATAAGGTTTAAAGGATTCTGAGTCATTATATATCTAGCTTAGGATATCTTAGACCAAAGTAAACTATAAAAATGTAATTAGACTTGAGATATAGCATTTGTAGCATTATCAATTTTTAGGGTCTTTCCTGAGCATAATCTTATAGTTATGGAACTTTGTTTTAAATATTAAAATTTAGCATGTGTAATATTTATAGGTTATACTATAAGAAATTTCTAGATAAAGAAAGATAGATGAATTTGTTTTATAATTTATTTGGTGAATACTAAGTTTGTTAAATATGATTCTATATAATTGAGTCCACTAACTTTTAATATAAGCTAATGATTTGCAAGAATAACTTTGTAAATCTTTGTCTTAAAGATTTTAAAAGAATATTATAAAGCTAATTATTTACACTTGGATTGTATCCCCAAATTATAATTATAGGTTTAGACTACTTAGATTCAAAAGATTATGTTTTGAATAAGATCATTTCCTACTTAGGAAATAATTTTAAATAATTAACAAAATAGCTATTTTATTATAATAATTTAGATAATTGAAGTTATATGATCTAGGAACTTTAAAATGTTTTTATAATAATATACTTAGTATTTTCCTAGAAAATATACTTGCTTAAAATCTTAAAAATGAATTTTATTTATTTTTAGGTATTATCTTTATTTTTTATAAAATTTCTTAATTATTTAATGTCTTTAAATATTTGTTTTATATTTCATTTGTAAAATTTTAAGTTAGTATTTTTATGAGATAAGAGATTTCTTTTTATTCATAAAAGTGATTTTTATTTATTTTTAGGAATTTTCTAAATTTATTAAATTTCATTTATGTATTTAAGGGTGTTAATATTTAGTTCCATTTTATTTCACTCAAATAAGTAGTATTATATTTTCCTTAGGTAGATATTATTTTAAGAAACATTTTGATGTATTAAACATATTTTTAGGATTTTTCTACATTTTTTAGAGATAAAATAGTGAACACGGGTATCTTGGTTACTCCCCTAATTCTTATATTTTATTTATTTATTATTTGCTATGAGGCTCAATCTAATCCATAGGCCAAACTGGCCCAATTCACTTTCCTACTTTTCATTTTCTTATCCCACTTTCGAGACACACACGCACGCGACCCCTCTCTCACTCCCGTTCCTCTGCCTCACACGCATGCGCCGCCGTCGACGCTGCCCTAGCCAACGTCGGCCAAATCCTTCCCTGGCCGATTCAGGCGAGCCTCTGGCTCGGAGTCCTCCGTTAGTGCCTAGCCAACGCGATACTCTGCACCGTTGCATCGATCTCCTGCGACCCCATGCTGATATGCCGCCGGATGCTGCTCGATGTTGACCGTCCCGGCTCGGCGCTCCGGCTCTGCCGCCACAACGGCCTGCCTTTGTTACCATCGACGCTACCCTCGGGTCTTCTCTTCTCAGGATTGTATCCTTGTGCTTCCGCTCGAGCCCTATTGGAACCCTAGGATTTTCTGGTCGGACCGTGTTGGGGTTCGTAGCATGGAAAACAAAAAATTCTACCGCATGCACACAACCAAGCCAAGATCTATCTACTAGATTATAGCAACAAGTCGATTGGAGTACTCACCCTCGAAGATTCCAAAGCGGTTAACGAGAGCAGATTGTCGTGGGTGATGTAGTCGTACACTGGCCAATCTCAAGATCGCGTAGACGATCCTACCGGCGCTGCTAGTCGGTCACACGTTTGGTACTGTATGAAGACCTTCCTCTCCCTTGTTCCAGCAGGCAGCGGAGGTTGTAGTCCTCCCTCATGATTTTGGCAGCACGACGGCGTGGTGTCGGAAGTAGAGGGAAGATCCCGCAGGGCTTCGCCTAAGCCGGTGCGAGTTATGGTGGATCTAGGGTTTTCTGGCGATCTAGGTTTAGAAGGCCGGAGAGGAGTAGGAGGTGTCGGCGGATGCTAGGGCGCCGGCGACGGGCCGGCGACGGCGTGTGTCGGAGGCTAGGGCGACGGCGACGGCGTGCGGAGGCGGCGCACGGGGTGGGGAGGGCTGGCTCTTGTGTTGTTTGGGGCAGCCCTTGTAACATCCCAAAAATACTAAACTTGGGTCATCAAACTCTAATCATCAAAATTAGGGTTAACAAAAAAACTTTTCTAAAATAAAAATATGAAAGCATGCATGGTATATACATTTCATTTGGAATTCTTTTGAACCACCTTGTTTGTGTGTTCCTTTGCTTGTAAATGGATTATTAGGTGAAATAAACATCATCTAAACAATTCCCAAACTTTTCTCAAAGACAAGTAAATCAAAACAAATAAAATAAGGGAATGGTCATTTTGACCATTTTAACTCCCATGCCTATTTTGGCTGTCCCAAACTTTCAGAACGTAACAGAAACTTTTCTGGATCTTTGCACCCCTTGATTATACTCATAACAAAGTATCAAGGCCCACTTTGTGATCATCCAGAAACTTTCCAATGCATAGTTTAAATGACAGTTCAAAATTGAATCTTTATCATATGAGAAGATCCCACTTTTTCAAAAACCACTCAAACAATCTCAACTTTCAAAACCCAAGCATCTGCAGACTCACCAGCACCAACCTAGCACACCCACCAAAAATCTTTTCAAAATTCAAAACTTTAATTCTTGCGGCCATTTCATCAAACACTTTGCAGACACAAATCATCAAAATCTTAACACTATTGTGAGCAGTGATTGAAGCATAACTTGTCCCCTCTCTAGATCACAGCCATCTCAGTAGATCATCTAGCAAGTTAAACCAAGCACTAGCCTCACTGTAAGCTGGGCAATGACATCAATGGTGAACAGCCGAAGCTCACCATGCCACCCCAGTGGAGACAACAAGCTAGAAGGAGATTTAGTCGTGCCAACCTTGTCTGGAAGGCAACCCACCGTCCACCGCCACTCCCTATCCCAGCCGCGAGTGTTGCCAAACCCTGGACCACATGCACGGACCGTGCCCAGCTCGCCAGCAACCATGCCGAGCATGCGCCAGAGCGCCACGCTCGACCGACACCCACAGACCACGCGCCGCCCTCACCGCGTGCATACATGATCGCCACCAACCCAGGAGACCGCCAGACGTCCCCGTTCGCCGCCCCATGCCGCACAGCCACCGCTCGCCGTCGAAGACGTCGCCTCTGCCGCGCAGAGCATCACGCGTTCCAGACCAAACCGCACCACCCCTACGCGCGCATTAAAGCCGTAGAGCATCGCTAGGAGACCACCAAGCGATCGCCGCCGCCAGCCATGCCTCTAGCTGTCCGTAGCCGTGTCGCCACCGTCGTCTGCCCATCCCGTTCGGTCTCGTTGTCGTGACTATAAATAGAGGCCACCCCCAGCCGAATTGAGCACACCATCTCACTTCCCTCTCCTCGCTGATCATGCCACCCCGTTCTCGGAGCAAGGCGAGCAGCACTTCGCCAGAATTTCACCGGAGCCCGCCGCCTCTGGAGAAGAAGGGGCCAGCGATTGGAGCCGCCCCAGGAGAAGCTGCCGGTGCCAGGAGGTTCGCCGTCGTCGACTTCGTCGTTCGCCCACCTCGCCGACCCTCGCCTGAGCCCTGGTGAGCCCCCAATGACCCTCACCCGCCACGCTAGGTTTCTGTCTCGTCGGCGTTGCCCAACGTCGACGATGATCCTCAGCCGTTGGATTAGAACCAGATCGAACGCACCACATCGCCCCATACCGCTTCGCACCCCCTGTCTCACTGACGCGTGGGGACAGCGACTTAACCAGCCCGCGTAAGTGCTGTGCTTAGCAGGCCGGCCCAGTATCGTTTCCCGCGCAGCCCAGTTATTTGAATTTAACCTTTTTCATTTTATTTCAAACACACTTGTGTACCCAGTTTCAAAAATCAACCCAGGTCGATTCAGTGAACCAAATTGAATGAAACCAATTTTGTTAGAAAGGTCTGGAAATGCTGAATCCAAGCCCGTTGGATTCAAGTAATTTGGATCTGTAGATCATCCATGGTAAAAATAACAAGCCAGAAGCTTTTCTGCATTCAAACATTTTTCAAATTTAAACCATAATAGCTTTTGAGTTGATTCCAACTCTCAAAAATCACATTTAACCATACCTTTCAGAATATATAAAAATATATAGGTTTACTTACAAAAATAATGACCAAGTAATAAAAGAATGCCACATAGGCATTTCTAGTCACTTTATTTATTTAATTAAAATAAAGGGTTAAACCTTATTAAATTGTGACACCACTTTAAATCACATTCCCATGTACTGAAATAAGTGGCGATGACATGTGTCAACATGATCCCATGTTTGGTTTGGAGAATATTAAATCTTAAGTAATTTTTTCAATGAGTAGAAATTACTTTTCTAAAAATAAAAGGAATTAAACCAAGCTTTAATCTTATAATATTAGTGATGATGCTAGATCATCTATAGGACCCTTGTGTGTGATGAATGCAAGTAGTTAAGTATTGTTTGGTGATTGTGTACCTCGTATTTATTCATAGACGCTAGTACCGACCAAGGATATGAGGAGGAAGGAGGATACTACGAAGAAGAAGCCGAGGAGAACTTCAACCACTGCTCTGCACAAGGCAAGCCTAATAGTACTAGTTGATTGAGCAAGATAACACTTGCAAGATACTCTACTTTAGCAAGCTTTACTGATCAAGTTGACCTATGGAAGCCAATACTTGCAAGCCAATACTTGCAAGCTAATATTTTCTTGCCACCATGCCAACTTTATGCCTTAAGCATATGTGATCCCACCCACTTGATAAACCAATCCTAGTTTTACTTACAAGCTTTATACTTTATTTCTTTATCAAAGCTAGTACTTAGAGCTTACTTAAGTGAATTGTAGATATTAGAAAGATAATTGAAGGTTGCATAAAGAGCATAAAATTTGGCCTAAGCTAGATAATCTTTATGTCACCCTAAGGCATGAGATTGAACTTAGTTCAAACTCCACTTAGTTACCACCCCTCATTAGTACTTACCCCCACTTGTAGATGCTAGTGCTAAGCATAAAACTTGATCAACATTAGATGAGAATACTTGGTGAAAATGGTTATGAAAACCTTGGAATGATGGATCATTCTATTGAAATGTTTTGGACATGTGTTTCCGAACACCTAATGATTTTGGTGATGAAAATGCTGACGCATGAGCCTTAGCCCTTTATAAAACTGATGGTTGTCTAGATGCGATACCATTCCAATTTTATCGTACAACCACAATACCCGAAGATTGGGTAGGGCTTGACTGGAAACTTATATACCTTAGTATTAGTTCCCTCATGGCCAAGGTCTGAGCTGAGGCTACCTTGTGAAGATTTTCCACTTGTGCAGTACCCAAGATGATAGTTGGTCATGGTTGGGAGGCCAAACTCACAGGAGAGGTGCTTGTACTAGGGCGTGTAATTGAAAGGTTAGGATTGATTATCCGCATACTGAGTATGGTGAATTCAGGATTTGTTCCTGACGGATGTATAGAATGTTGTGGTGAAAGTGTACAATCTCTGCAGAGTGTCAAACTATTCGAATAGCCGCGTCCGCGGTTATGGACAGTTGGAGTGGCCATACTGTTCCCCCGTCAGATGTTTTCAAAAGACTTGTGAAATGAATTGAGACTTTGACTTGACCACAACAGGGTTGTGATATGAAATACAAGTTCCCACTTAGGTGTTATAAAACTTCAACTAGTATTCGTTGCTTCTAAACTTAGTAGAGGTAAATCTGGCTTTTGCAAAACAACCCTAGAGCCTAGTGTCCTATTATCAAAAACACCTTTCACTTGTTAGTATTAGTTTGCGAGTACTTAAAGAGTACTCATGGATTTGTCCCTGGCTATTCCCCTGGCTAGACTATGAAGAGGAGTACCTGGAGGATGGACCCCAGGAAGGTTACGACAACTAGGATCATCTCCCATCGTCAGCATTGCCTGTGACCCCGAAGATGGAGCTTCGCCTATGATACCATTATTATTACGAATTCCGCTGCTTGAAGTTGTATTAAGAACTCGATCATGAGATCCCTATTTTGTGTAAGACCTTGTGTATGGTTTGTAATGGATGATGTACTGTGGTATCCAATTCTGTTATGTCTCGCAAAATGGTAATCCTGGGATTGCGATGTATGGCATAACAGGCATCTGGGATTAAAAATCCGGGTGTTGACAGCCCTCCCCCTCTATTTATGAGAGGGGGGCAGCCTTGGGAGGGGAGAGTTTGAATCCAAACCCAAACCCATGTTGGATAGAAGAAAGGACTCTTTCCTTCTTCCACTAGGAAACTATTGTTCCAATTTGACTTTTCAAACCTCCCTTTTGACTTTAATTTAGAGCTTAAATTCTCTCTCGCAAATACCCAAACCAAGTGACCTAGGATATGATCCAATCATTCCACTTATCCATGACATATTCATGGACCATTCCCCTTTCGGTCCGGTGAACCTTCTAGAAACTCTCCGATGAAAACATCGAAATCATTCCCGAATTCCAGAATCGGACTTTCCTTATATGAATCTTTATTCTCTGGACCATTCCGGATCTCCTCGTGATATCCTGGATCCCATCCGAGACTCCGAACAACATTCGGTCTCCCTACTTATATTCCATATCTACTAAACAACATCGAATCCTTAAGTGTGTCTCCCTGCGGTTCGTGAATTATGCAGACATGACCGAGACACTTCTCCGATCAATAACCAATAGAGGAATCTAGAAATTCATATGGCTCCCACATATTTCTACGATTACTTTGTGATCGAATGAACCACTTACATACGATACCAATTTCCCTTTGTCTCGCGATAGTTTACTTATCCGAGGTTTGATCGTCGGTATCTCTGCATACCTAGTTCAACCTCGTTACCGATAAGTACTCTTTTCTCGTTCCCGTGATATGTGATCCCTTGTGAGCTAGTCACATGCTTGCGAGCTAATTGGATGTCATTCCACTGAGAGGGCCCAGAGTTTATCTATCCGTCATATGGATGGAAAAATCCCACTCTTGATCCATGTGCCTCAACTCATACTTTCCGAACACTCAGTGCCACTTTTATAGCCACCCAGTTACGGTGTGGTGTTTGATGTCATCAAAGCATCCTTCCGGTGATGGTGATTAGCATGATCTTATGGTCGAAGGAATTAGGTTACTATGTGTCAGAAACCTTATAGCAAGCGAACTATTGAAGTGACTTGATGTAAATGCTACGCTTATCTATAGGAGCATGTCCATCATACCATTCTCCTAATGATATGATCTTGTTGTCAATAACATCTCAATGTTCATGATCGGAAAACCACGATCATCTATCAACAAACAAGCTAGTATTACAAAGAGGCTTTACTAGGGACTCTAATTTAGTTTACAAATCACACAAGTATTAATGTTTCTGGTTAATACTATTATAGCATGAATGTAAACATTTATCATAAACACAAAGATATAATAATAACCACTTTTATTATTGCCTCTAGGGCATATCTCCAATAGTCTCCCACTTGCACTAGAGTCAATTAATCTAGATTACATGGTAATATACCGAACACCCATGGCAGTTTGGTGTTGGTCATGTTTTTCCCTCGGGAGAGGTTTAGTCAACGGATCCGCCACATTCAGATCTATGTGTACTTTGCAAATCTTTATGTCACCATCTTGGACATGCTCTCGAATAGGTGAAAACGCAGCTTGATGTGCTTCAGCTTCTTGTGTGACCTTGGTTATTGCGCATTGGCTATGGCACCCATGTTATCACAATAGATAGACATGGGGTCTAGTGCACTTGGAACCACACCAAGCTCTGTAATGAACTCCTTCATCCATATCGCCTCTTGTGAAGCCTCCGACGCAGCTATGTATTCCGATTCAGTTGAAGATCTCGCCACAACGCTTTGCTTTGCACTCCTCCAGCTAACTACTGCACCATTCAAAGTAAATACGTATCCAGATTGAGATTTAGAATCATCCGGATCGGTGTTCCAACTAGCATCGGTGTAACCATTAACAACGAGTTGTTCATCACCTCCATAAGAAAGAACCATATCCTTAGTTCTTCTTAAGTACTTAAGGATGTTTTTTACCGATGTCCAATGATCCATTCCTGGATCACTTTGATATCTGCTAGTCAAACTAACAGCATATGCAATGTCGGGTCTAGTACATAGCATGGCATACATAAGAGATCCTATGGCCGAGGCATATGGAGTTTTACTCATCCTTTCTCTATCTTCTGCCGTTGCAGGACTTTGAGTTTTACTCAAGATCATATTGGGCAACATGGGCAAGAACCCTTTCTTTCTATCTTCCATTCCAAACCTCTTTAGAACTTTGTCCAAATACGTACTTTGTGACACTAATATTAGGTGTCTCGATGTATCTCTATAAATCTTTATGCCTAATATGTAAGCTGCTTCGCCAAGATCTTTCATTGAAAAACTATTATTCAAATAATCCTTGACACTATTAAGAAGGTCTACATCATTCTCAATCAACAATATGTCATCTACATATAATATTAGGAATGCTACAAAGATCCCACTCACTTTCTTGTAAATACAAGCTTCTCCATAAGTTTGTATAAAACCAAAGCTTTTAATTACCTTATCAAAACGTTGATTCCAACTTTGGGATGCTTGATTCAATCCATAAATGGACCGTTGAAGTTTGCATACCTTGTTAGCATCTTTAGGATCGACAAAACCTTTGGGTTGTACCATATACAACTCTTCATCAATGTCTCCATTGAGGAACGCTGTTTTGACATCCATCTGTCATATCTCATAATCATAATATGCAGCGATTGCTAACAAAATCCTCACAGACTTTAGCTTCGCTACTAGTGATAAAGTCTCATCGTAGTCAACTCCTTGAATTTGTCGAAACCCTTTTGAGAAAGGTCGAGCTTTATATACAGTAACATTACCATCAGCATCTGTTTTCTTCTTGAAAATCCATTTGTTCTCGACAGCCTTCCGGCCATCCGGTAAGTCCACCAAAGTCCATACTTGGTTTTCGTACATGGATCCAATCTCGGATTTCATGGCTTCTTGCCATTTATTGGAATTTGGGCTCATCATTGCTTCCTCATATGTCGTAGGGTCATCGGTGTTGTCCACCAACATGACACTCATAACGGGATCATACCAATCAGGAGTGGTACAATTTCTCATTGACCTACGAGGTTTCATGGTAACTTCAACTGAAGTTTCATGATCAACATCATTAGCTTCCTCTCTTATTGGTGTAGGCGCCACATGAACTACTTCCGGTGCTGCGCTACTCGCAAGTTCGAGAGAAGGTTCAACAACCTCGTCGAGTTCTACTTTCCTTCCAGTCACTTCTTTCGAGAGAAACTCCTTCTCTAGAAAGGATCCATTCTTGGCAACGAAGATTTTGCCCTCGGATCTATGATAGAAGGTATACCCAATAGTTTCCTTCGGGTATCCTTTGAAGACGCATTTTTCCTCTTTGGGTTCAAGCTTGTCAGGCTGTAACTTCTTTACATAAGCTTCGCAACCCCAAACTTTAAGGAACGACAATTTAGGTTTCTTCCCAAACCATAATTCATACGGTGTCGTTTCAATGGATTCGGATGGTGCCCTATTTAAAGTGAATGCGGCTGTTTCTAATGCGTAACCCCAAAACGATAGCGGCAAATATGTAAGTGACATCATAAAACAAACCATTTCTAAGAGAGTTCGATTACGACGTTCGGACACACCATTACATTGTGGTGTTCCCGACAATGTCAATTGTGAAAGTATTCCACATTTATTGAAATGCTCACCAAACTCGTAACTAAGATATTCACCTCCACGATCAGATCGTAGAAACTTAATCTTCTTATTACGTTGATTCTCTACTTCACTTTGAAATTCCTTAAACTTCTCGAAAATTTCGTACTTATGTTTCATGAAATAGATATACCCATACCTACTCAAGTCATCCGTGAAGGTAAGAACATAATGATAACCACCGCGCGATGCTACACTAATTGGACCACACACATCGGTATGTATGATTTCCAATAATTCTGTAGCTCGCTCCATCATGCCAGAAAATGGAGTCTTAGTCATTTTACCCATCAGACATGCTTCGCATCTTTCAAGTGATTCGAAATCAAGTGATTCAATAAGTCCATCAGAATGGAGTTTCTTCATACGTTTCACTCCAATGTGACCAAGATGACACTGCCCCATATAGGTCGAGTTATCGCTCAATTTCAAACGTTTAGCTTCAATGTTATTAATATGTGTATTACTACAATCGAGATTCAACAAGAATAGACCTTCTATCAAAGGTGTCTGTGCATAAAACATATTACTCGTATAAATCGAACAACCATTATTCTCGGACTTAAACAAGTAACCATCTCGCAATAAACATGATCCGGATATAATGTTCATGCTCAACGCAGGCACCAAATAACAATTATTTAAGTATAAAACTAATCCCGATGGTAGATGAAGAGGTAGCGTGCTGACCGCGATCACATCAACATTTGATCCATTTCCAATGCGCATCGCCACCTCGTTCTTCGCTAGTTTCTGTCTATTCTGCAGCACCTGTTTTGAGTTACAAATGTGAGCAACTGAACCGGTATCAAATACCCAGGCACTACTACAAGTACTAGTGAGATACACATCAATAACATGTATATTGTATATACCTTTCTTCTTGATGTTGACGTTCTTCAAATCCGCTAAGTACTTAGGGAAATTCCGCTTCCAGTGACCTTCTCCTTGCAGTAAAAGCACTAAGTATCAGCCTTAGGCCCAGCCTTGGTCTTCTTCACCTGCGTGGTAACTTTCTTACCGCCCTTCTTGAAGTTTCCCTTTTTCTTAGACTTGCCTTGCTTCTTGAATTTGGTGGTCTTATTGACCAACAACACTTGGCGCTCTTTCTTGATCTCCACTTCCGCAGACTTTAACATGGAGAAGAGTTCGGGCAACGACTTCTCCATGTTTTGCATATTGTAGTTCGTCACAAAGTTCTTGTAACTTGTTGGCAGTGATTGGAGGACACGGTGAATCCCCAAAGCATTAGGAATCACTATACCGAAGCTTTGAAGCTTTCTTGTGTGCCCAGACATCTTAAGCACGGTCTCACTAACGTAGATGCCCTCTTCCATCTTGTAGTTAAAGAACTTTTTAGAAGTCTCATAACTCTCAACTGCCGTGTGAGCCTCAAATATCATTTTGAGTTCACGGACAATATCATGTGGATCATGGTCCTCAAACCTTTTCTGAAGCTCCGATTCCAAACCATACAAGATAGCACACTGAACTATGGAGTATTGATTCTTCCGAGCGAGGAAAACATTCTTTACCTCATCGGTAGCATCAGCTGCAGGTGGGTCACCCAGCGGTGCATCCAGCACATAGGTCAAATTACGAGCATTGAGGACAATCCTCAAATTATGGAACCAATCCGCGAAGTTGCTTCCATTGTTTTTCAACTTTTCTTTCTCTAGGAACGCATTAAAATTGATGGTAGGGGCCGCCATTGATCTACAACATATTTGCAATAGTTTAGACTAAGTTTATGACAAATTGAGTTCTAATTAATAATTAAATTAATCTAGGTGAACTCTCACTCAAAACAATATCCCTCACATTGTTTTAGTGATCACATGAACCAAATCCACCACATCAAAACCGATCATCACGAGAGTTGATGTAGCTTCAATGGCGAACAATCAACATGTTCATCATATCTACTATATGACTCATGCTTTACCTTTCAGTGATCCGTGTTCCGAGACCATGTCTGTACATGCGAAAATTTGGCTTGCTCCCGTTGTATACGCTCGCAGAATCTAACACACCCGATCATCACGTGGTTCTTCAAAACAACGATCTTTAGCAATGGTGCCTAATAAGGATGAACACTTTATAACTTGAAATTTTGTGAGAGGGATCATCTTATAATGCTACCATCGCGAACTAAGCAATACAAGATGCATAAAAGGATTAACATCACATGCAATTCATAATATGTTATATGATATGGCATTTATTCTTGTGCTTCCGATCTCCATCTTCAAGCATGAACATGATCTCCATCATCATCGGCATTGTGTCAAGGTCAATGGCGCCGCTCCATGGTTGTCTTCCACCAGCATCAACTATTACAACTACTTTCAATAATAGACACGCGGGTCTTAACGAAATTAAAAAGACAACCATATGGCTCCTGCCGGTTGCCGACTTACAATAAGGAACATTGCATACATCATATATAATCACAATCGTGGCCATATAACATCACAACACACCCCTGCAAAACAAAGTTAGACGCCTCTAATTTTATTTGCATGTTTTACGTGGTTTGGGGATTTCAATAAGTGTCATTCTAACTTACGAACAAGAACCACAACGTTGATACCATTATTGTCAATCACCCGTTGTAAATTGAATCTTAACTATGTTTGGAGAAACAGGCACCCGCAAAGCCACTTATGCAATACAAGTTGCATGTCAAGCGTGGAGCAAGTCTCATGAACTATGTCATGTAAGGTTAGCCCGGGCCGCTTCATCCCACCATCCCGCAAGATGCAAAGTACACAAGAAGCAATTGATAATAAAAGCACCACCGCCCACAATGACCATTGTGTTCTACTCGTGCAACAGATCTACATATAGACACAGCTCTGATACCACTGTAGGGGTCCGTAGCATGGAAAACAAAAAATTTCTACCGCATGCAAACAAACAAGCCAAGATCTATCTACTAGATTGTAGCAATGAGTCGATAGAGGAACTTACCCTCGAAGATTCCAAAGCGGTTAACGAGAGCGGATTCTTGTGGGTGATGTAGTCGTACTCTTGCCGATCTCAAGATCGTGTAGACGATCCTTCCGGCGCTGTGTTCCGGCAGCGCTTCCGCAGTCGGTCACACGTTCGGTACTCGATGAAGACCTTCCTCTCCCTTGTTCCAGCAGGCAGCGGAGGTTGTAGCACTCTCCTCGCGATTCCGGCAGCACGACGGCGTGGTGCCGGAAGTAGAGGGGAGATCTCGCAGTGCTTCGCCTTAAGACGGAGCGAGTATGGTGGACTATGAGAGAGGCCTTAGAGATCTAGGGTTTAGAGGCACCAAGGGAGGAGGCTAGGCCGGCGGCTAGGGCTTGGGGAGAGCCCCAACTCGGCGGCTAGGGCAAACCCTAGGGCGGCGGCGACTTGTGGTGGCCGGCGGCTATGGCTAGGGTTTTGGTGGAGAGAGGTGTAGGTAAGAGGGGCACCCCTGCCCCTCCTTTTATAGGTGGGAGGGCGCCGGCCAAGGGGAGGGAGTCCTCCCCCAAGTCGGACTCCTTGGCCGGCGGGTGGAGGGAGAGGAACTCCTCCCCAAGTAGGTTTCCTACTCTCCCTCCACCAAGCAAAACTGTCGTTTGACTTTTCAAATTGGCGTTTGACTTTTCAAATTGGCGTTTGACTTTTCAAAGTAGGATTTGATTTCTCCCTTTATTTTGCCCAGCCATGATACCTAGTACATGATGCAACCATTCCACATTGTCATGACACATTCATGTACCCTTACCCTCCGGAGTGCCGGACCTTCCGGAACCTTCTAGAACATTCCCAATGAAAACACCGGAATCATTCCCCAACTCCGAAACAGGACTTTCCTTATATGAATCTTATTCTCCGGACCATTCCGGATCTCCTCTTGATATCCCGGATCCCATCCGAGACTCCGAACAACATTCAGTCTCTAACTCATCATTCCATAACTACTCAACAACATCGAATCCTTAAGTGTGTCTCCCTACGGTTCGTGAATTATGCGGACATGATTGAGACACTTCTCCGAACAATAACCAATAGAGGAATCTAGAAATTCATATGGCTCCCACATATTTCTACAATTACTTTGCGATCGAATGAACCACTTACATACGATACCAATTTCCCTTTGTCTCGCGATAGTTTACTTATCCGAGGTTTGATCGTCGGTATCTCTGCATACCTAGTTCAACCTCGTTACCGATAAGTACTCTTTTCTCGTTCCCGTGATATGTGATCCTTGTGAGCCAGTCACATGCTTGCAAGCTAATTGGATGTCATTCCACCGAGAGGGCCCAAAGTTTATCTATACGTCATATGGATGGACAAATCCCACTCTTGATCCATGTGCCTCAACTCATACTTCCCGAACACTCAATGCCACTTTTATAGCCACCCAGTTACGGTGTGGTGTTTGATGTCATCAAATCATCCTTCCAGTGATGGTGATTAGCATGATCTCATTGTCGAAGGAATTAGGTTACTATGTATCAGAAAGCTTATAGCAAACGAACTATTGAAATGACTTGATCTTAATGCTATGCTTATCTATAGGAGTATGTCCATCATACCATTCTCCTAATGATATGAACCTTTTGTCAATAACATCTCAATGTTCATGATCGGGAAACCACGATCATCTATCAACCAACAAGCTAGTATTACAAAGAGGCTTTACTAGGGACTCTAATTTAGTTTACAAATCACACAAGTATTAATGTTTCTGGTTAATACTATTATAGCATGAATGTAAACATTTACCATAAACACAAATATATAATAATAAACACTTTTATTATTGCCTCTAGGGCATATCTCCAATATCCCGGACATCGTTGGCCTCCACCTCGAGTTCCCCCGCTCTGTCATATGCTCCTCTCTTTGGTGTCGGCGGGACGGCATCGAGCTGCAACCCCGGCGCCCTCCATATGCTTGACATATTCAGTAAGTGATAATCCCTTTTCTCTTCTCTCTCTATTTCTCTTCATGGATCTCACTGCTAAGCATTAGTAGACGATTTTTCTTGTTGAGGCATACAACTCTATACCTTGGATAGTTTTTTGATGACTTGGTATAAATGTAATTTTGGATATGGTAAATTGTTTGAATTTGTATTTAGTCTGATTGTTTTATGATTACTGTATGGGGTCCTTGTAGTTGTGAATTTGAGTTACTGGCAGTAATTTGCTTTGAGATGTGATGTTTGTTGTGGTTGATCATGTGCTAGTGGCTTGGTCTTGAATTAGGAGTAGTGGAGCAATTGGTGTTTGATCTATGGCCATACATATCTGAATCTTGCAGAGAAGCTCTAACCTATTCCCTGACAGTGTGCAATTTCAGTTAACATGTTAACTGAATATCAGGGCTGGCTGATAAGCTATGTTTTTTATAGATTCCCAACTTGTGTCTCTGCTTGGTAGAGAATATAGTCAGCTAATGGCTTAGCTGAATCCTGATTGTGTTGATTAGGAACATGATTGGAAAAAATATGCCTTGCTTGCTAGCAGATGGATTATAAAAATGATGGTGGTTTTCTTTGGCTTGTATATGTGCTATTGACCTGGTGGTCAGATGATACAATAGCTTAATATGCTCCCTTCATCATATTCATATGATGTTTGATTATATAATGATTATTGTAGCTTTGCTATAGTATAACAAATGATTCCTATCTAGATTGGCTGAGGAAAATGATTTGAAACAGTTTATTTTGTTTGCAGATGATAACTGATGTAGTTGAGTTTTTTGGGTGAGATATACATGGCAATATGAACCTATGGTTCATGAATGATCATAGCCCCCTATGGAGTATATTTATATTACTTAGAATGATTCCTAGTTTATGAACTAGGAAAATGATTTGAGATATGGTTTGGTTGCCTCTAGCCAGTTGACGGGGTGGTCTTACAACTGGATGAAAATGGTGGTCTTTTACCACATAGGAATTGGCTACTGTGGTGCCTCCCTGGAGTGTGCACAGTGGACAAATCCCAAGCCACAATAGCTGTTGTTTTCTTTAAGAGCTTTCTTGGCTTATGATATATGGATCAAGTGCCTAATTCAATTCTTATGGTTGGTATCTGCTGCCTTTGCTGCTGTGGTGCCTCCATACCTGGAGTGTGCACAGTAGTGACTAGTAGCATGATTGGTTTCCTTAAGATTTTATCCAAGCCAATGATGCAACAGGCTGAGGCCAATTCTTTCTAAGATAAGAACAAATGCTTTGTTGGTTTTTAACAGCTCTAGGATGAACTAGTGTAGCATTTCTACACTATACCAAGAGCTCCCTCTTACCCAAAATCCATCTTGGGAAAAAATAGGAGAATAATTGACATTAAATACTTTGGTTGTCTTAGAGATGAATAGCAACCTGATGTTGAGCATTATATGCTGATGCTTGGTGTGTCTTAAATTGATCTTGAGTAGCTCTTCCTGATGCTGTGGATTTGATCCTGTTGACCTTCTCCTCCCTGATCTGCTACTGGCCTCCTTCTTGATATTCTCCTCCTCCTCGTGATATTGTTTGATCCTGACCTACATCTGGATGGCTCATTGAAGCAACCAGATTGCTAGGAGTACAGGATTGAAACTAGGGTGGTTGATCTATGTTGGTTGTATTGGCTGTTTCTTACTATGGTGAAGAAAGTTCAACATGGCACTCCTTCTGCTACGGCTATGTACTTATCTCTCTCTCTCTCATAGTGCCTCCTGTGTTGACAGCACATAGGTATGCATGTGTGTTGAGCTGTGTGGTTTCTTGCTGTGATGTTATGGATCAGATCAAGTTAAAAATCTTGATATTTGCTAATGGTTTTACTATTTGACTTTTACCTTTTACTAAATTGGTGAAACTTGCCCCTCTGTCTGTGAGGTTGTTTTGAGGCAAGTAATATACTGATAAGATCAGATACTCCTTTGGCGAAACTTGCCCCCATTTTAATATGCTCAAGGATGTGACAAAACAATGCATCTCACTGTTACTACTTAGAGTACCAATACTAACCCCTAATTCCTTTCTTCTGTCTTTGTTTATTTTTGTCCTAACTTGCAGATACCAAGAAGGAGTATAGGAATATCAATACTAGATAGGAATTTAGTTTTAGGTGTTTTCCTTTTTATACAATTTTGTAATTTCTTTTTCTATCAAGAAATAATATAAAGCCATTGTAATACATTATTTTATCTTAGTATTGTAAATATTTCTTATTATTCCTTTATTGTAAAAGAATAATGTAATATATATATTCTTTTAATAAAGAATTCTTCTATTTGTTTGATTGTTGTAATTCACTTTCTCCTTTCTTTATCCATTTTATTGTTTTATTATAATCTTTCCTTTATTCTTTTATTGTAAAGAATAATGTAATGTTGGTCTTAAATAATCTTTATACTTTTGTTAATAATACTAGTATTTGTATTATTGTAAATAATTATCTGTAAATCAAATTTCTCCCCTCATATTTCAATAAAACAATAGAGATCATGTCAAAATTCATCCCACTCACCTCGGATGACACTAAACCTAATTCATCTGAGTGAAAATTTTGATCACTCTAGTCTTTTAATTTTGCGAAAAATTTACCCGGATTTTTGGATGCATGCATGCAGATGCACAAAATCCTAAATCTACCCTTCATTTAGTCCTAAATGCTGGGATGTTATAGATTCCCTCCGTTTTAAAATATAAGATGTTTTAGGTTAGCTAAAACATCTTAGATTTTGAAAGAGATGGAGTACATTGCAACTCAACTAAGTATGGAGCGTACTTGTTCTAGAAGTACAAAAAAAATCATCAATTCCTCCACTATATGAAAATGCCGTAGAGTTCTCCAAAATTTTCATTCAAGTCATGCACTCGCAATTTCACCACACGTCACGGTAAGAGCATCTCTAGTCATCCCCCATACGGCGTCCAATAGTGGCGTCGAATGGGCCTATTGGGGGGAGGGGGAGGGGGCGCTGACACGTTGTGTTCCTATCGAGCCGTGCCCCCATATTATGTTTGTGGTCGTTTCGCCCACTTGCAAACATGCAAGCACATAGAAATAGGCATACTTCGATGTCTCGCCACCAAAATGCCACAAAATTTAATGTCTCGGCGAACAATAGAGCTGCATGTTTGGCCACATATTACAATGGAAAGTGCGGGATCATCACCTGTCATGGTAGACGGCGCCTCTGGTGTACTCGATGTCTACTGTGGTGCTCTCATTTGTTGCAAGATAAGGTCTCGTTGCGCCTAATTCCACTTCATCATCTCCTCATCCATCATAGGCGCGTGTGCCATCAAGAAGATGTAGCCCTCTTTCCTCTTCTTCATCGTAACCTTTGTGTTTTGAAGTTCGACCTTGACATCGTGCTTCTCCAACATGATCGCCCACCTTGCATCATACTTTTGGTCTCTCAATTTGACATTCAACACGGCAACGGAGATGCACTTTTCAATCTATGGTTGTGAAAAGAATATGCCCAAGAATCAATAATAAAATGGTTATTATCTTATTCCATGTTTATGATAAATGTTTATTTTTCATTCTATAATTGTGTTAAGAGGAAATATTAAGACATTCCTGATTTATAAACAGAAAAGGCTTCTACTAAAGCCTCTCTTAATATTAGCATGTTGATTAACAGATGATCAAAGGTTTCCTGATCATGAACATTGGAGAATGTTGTTAATAACAAGATGATATCATTGTAGAATGATATGATGATGAACAGTCATCCGCAGTATATGTATTAATATGATCATGTCATCAAATTTATATTGCTATCACATTCGCAGTAACTCAATGTCCTTAGACCATAAGATCACGTCAATCACTTTTATCGGAAAAGTACGTTGACTCCATCAAGCGTCACACCATATCAGGGTGATTATAAAAGTGTCATCAGGTATTTGGAAAGTGTTAGTTGAGGCTCGTGGATCAAGGGTGGAATTTGTCCATACAGATAACGGAAAGATATACGCAGGGCCCTCTCAGTGATATAATATTGACATAGATTGCAAGCAAGTGATTTGATTACTAGAATGTCATATCACAGGAACGAGAAAAAGAGTACTTGTCGATAACAAGATTAAACAAGGTATGGTTGATACCTAGTGATCGGATCTTGGACAAGTAAAATATCGCGGGACAAAAAAATTTAATTACAATGAAAGAGGTTTGGACAATCATCAGATCTTCGTGGAACTAATAGGAGTCATTATGGATCTCCTGGTCTAGCTAATGATTATTGATCGAAGAAAGTCTCGATCATGTCTACATAGTTCTCCAACCTGTAGGAAGACACACTTAAGGTTAGTCGACACATTTGAGCGGATAGTAAACACGAGGGAAGTCAATGGACATCGCAAAAAATTGTTCTACCGAATCTGTCAAAATAGTTTCGAGGTATCGAAACAAAGCAAGGGATCAAAATGTTAATGCGTTTATTAAGTGAAGTAATCATGAAATGAATTGTTCATTAAATTGAGTTGCATTAAAACAAGGGAAGTAAAGTGATTTAATGGAAATACATTTGGTTTTTAGTGGAGATTTAATGGGAGAAAGTGGAGATGGAGTTTATATGAGTGGAGAGAGCACTCACATGAATGAGGGAGGAGAGGGGGCACCCTATTGTCCGCCGGCAAAGGGAGGGGCTTGCCTCCTCTCCCCTATAAAAGGAGGTGGCCTCCTCCTCCTCTCCACACATTCTCATAAGACCCTCTTATATGTCCTTTGGTTGGTATCTTCTCCCCTTGCTTGCCTTCTCTATTGACACTAGAAAATGTGCTCGGTGAAGCCCTGCTCTAAATCTCCCCATCCACCACCACCACTACCATGGCGTAGCGCTGTTGGAGTTTCTGGGGATCTGCTACTTCCGCTGCCCAGCTGGAGCGAGGGTTCGGGAGTCGTTGGCGCACCGTATATGTGACCAATTACGGAGGCGCTGCCCGTTTGTGGCGCTGATCGTCTGCACGTCCTCGAGAACGATTGTGTATATCTACATCAACCATGTTTGTTTGCGAAAACGTTATCCCGCTTATGTTCTATGAGGGTGAGTCCATCTATAACTGTTACAAAGTGTCGCCTAGATTCGATCTTGGCAGTTGCAATCGTAGGAATTTTTTGTTTTCTATGCAACGAACCACATCAAGTTGACACCTCTCTGATGATGGCCCAACATCCCTTGTTAACTTTGCCTTCTTATTCCCTATGGGACACCCCTCTAAGGCCGCCGCTTTAGGGTCAAAGGGGACGTTTTGACAAGAGCCAAGTGAGTTTCGGCCCACCTATCGCACTTCTCGATACTTTTGAAGACATGGATGAACTTGAATTTGACGTCCTTGTTGTCAGTCGGTAGGCTTGAAGCACATCAATCAACTAAAAGAAAATGGACACATATTGAACAAGTGGAACGAGTAATAGCATACCAGTTGGCAACAAAACGGGCACATATCAAATAAATGGCTTACTTGATCGGTGACGTTCTTTCCACTACTCGTCTAGTTGGTGATTTCATCCTTCACTCCATGAAACTTGGTGCAAGCATGTTGGATAATACCCCAATGGCGTGACATGCCCGACTCCTTGTCGTTCCATGTGCATCATGTGGAAGTCTCCTCCTTCAAACTCCTTTTGGGACCTTAGGTTCCTTCCCGGTTCGGCGTGGCTTGGCTTTATTCTTGTCAATGGCTCCCATTCATCTTGGTCATCCTCGACGTAGGCATTGGCTTCCTCTTGTGTGTAGGCACCGTTGGAGAGCCGGTTTGTATGAGCTCATGCATGATGGGATCATCATGCGTCCGTTTGCTTTATCTTTTAGACCATGTTAGTAGACTCGGTTAACTATAAATCCAGCTGTAGCCGAACTTCATACGCATATTCAACAGATATCTCAATAGAGGGTGTACATAAATCTTGCATACATTTCCCACCTTAGTTATACACACCTCGCAGCCAGCGTTGATGACTTTTAGCATGTGGAAGCGGAACTATGTCGCTCAACTTCAGAGCACTCATTTCCAATAGACAGCACATGCGTATTACGAGCATATATACAGAGTGGTCTTTCTTCTTTTCTTCAAGGAGAAATAAGAAATGAAGGCCGAGAAAGGAGTTACCACAGGTGTTTAGTACTCTGCCAAATAAGCTGATCTGTACTAGCTGATCTCGTGCTTGGTCAAACTTGTCAACGCGGCCATGCATGCAGACTTTATTCTACTCCTTACATTAGGTGTCGATCGATGCCAAACAGCGTCGCCTCTCGAACGCCGCTGCTCGTCGTGCAGACATCGATGGCATTGGCATGGCGACGGAGGCACGGGAGTCATGGGTCGAAGACGGCGTCGCCGCACTTGCACTTCCATCTGACGGGCTCGTAGTTCGCGCACAGGGTCCGCAGGATGCCGACTCCGGCGCGCACCTGCACGGCCTTGCACGGCGCGCACCCGCCGCACCTGCTCCGGCACACGCAGCACGGCGGCCTCGACCCGACCCTGCTCAGCCGCTGCTGCTCCTCCCCTCCTCGTCTCATCGACGCGTCTACCGGTGGCAGGCGCGGGCCATCCTCGACACGCACCAGCCGCTCCTGGCCGCCTGCGTGCCATGCAGATTTTTCCCTTTCAGAGATCGATCGTAAATCGACGCAGTCTCCGGGAAGCGAAGTGAAAGGAACGAACAGATGACATGCACGGCGCCTCACCTTTGGACATGACGAGCAGGAGCAGGTGCGACAGGAAGAAGAGCCAAGCAGCCACGCTCCACAGCCCTCCCCGCCGCCGAGCTCCACGCATTGGATCGATCGATCCCGCGACGCGATCCCGGCAGCAAAACGGCAGGCGGCCGAAGACCTCGCCGTCCTCGAGAGAGGGAGGAGAAGGGTCGCGGTTCTTCACCGATCTTCCTCTTGTGCCCGGCGTCTCCGACCCCTGTCTGCTCTGCTCTGCTCTGCACTCCTCGGAGATCCTGGATCAGGACCCCTGTCTGCGCTCTTGTACTCCTCCAGTCCTCTCCCCCTCTCTGTTTCTCGGATAAGATTTTCGCAGCCTAGCCTAGCTAGACGCGTGCATGCAACGGAGATGCCATTGTCAGGTCAGCGAGATGCCATGACCAGCTGCAGCAGCCCGTGAGAGTTATGGCCACTCCAATCCGCCATTCCTCTGGGGCTGTGCAGCTTCAGAGAGTTGGGCCGTGCCCGTCGTAGCATCAAAAGACTACGGCTAGGAGTAGAGCGAATTTTGGAAAAGTGAGCAGGCTTTTGCCCCAGGCTACCTAGCCTGTCTGCAGCGCTGCTGCATCGCAGCAGGGACTTTGCCTCGCATTAACGGCACATGGTTTTCTGGTGGTGCAGTTTGCTCTGCGTCTGCGCCTGCCTCTGCCGTCCAACAAGTCATTTTTTACGTCGGCCGGAAGCGGCAGTAAAAACAAAAAACCGGCCGTTCTGCTGGTAAAAACGGTGTACACCTTTTCGGTGCATTTTTTTAAGATGAAAAGGATCACTTCCTCAGCCCCATTTTTCATTAAAATGAGACCAACCGAGTTCAGAACTAAACAAAAGTACAAACTCCACACAGCGAAACTAAATGAGACCGACAAACGAAACTAAACAGACTAGGTGCAAAGTTTATAACAACCACAACAAAGCCTACTACGAAAGTGCAGGGGACAACAACCCAGACACAGCCTCCACACATGTAGGAACACTGAAGACCCTGAATCAGCTAATTTTTTTTAAATAATACATTTTTTTATTGATTTTCACAAATAATACGCAAATTTGGCAAATTTGAAATCTGTCGGTCCGTCGTCCGTTCAACGGACGACAGAGGGCATTCGTCGCTTGAGGGGACGACCAGCATGTCGTCTTTTGTTGAAAAGACGACCAAGTTGTCTTCTTTTCTTCAAAAGACGACCAACGTGTCGGTGGCAGGAGACGGCCTCGTCGGCGGTTGAACGGACGACGCGCGCTGTCGGGTGGCAGGAGACGGACTCGTCGGCGGTTCAACGGACGACGGGCGCTGTCGGGGTGGCAGGGGTCAGCCTCGTCGGCTGTTCAAGGGACGACGGCCCCTTCGTCTGTTGAAGGGACGACGAGCCCCAGCTATATAAGCTCGACCGCCCGTGCCCGTCGTCTGCTTGCTCTCATTTCCAGCTCTTCCTCCTCTCTAGCTCTTCTTCCTCTCTCGCGCTCTCATTTTTTCAGCCGTTGCACCGATTTTTTCCAGAAAAGAGGAGTTAACCCTAGTCTCTTAGTGTTACCTGTGGTGAAAGAGGCTGGGTATGATCATGACCATAGTAGTCAGACCGGTCATGCTGGAGGTAGTTATGATCATGGCCAGAGTAGTCAGACCGGTCATGCTGGAGGTAGTTATGATCATGGCCAGAGTAGTCGGACCGGTCATGCTGGAGGTAGTTATGATCATAGCCAGAGTAGTCAGGGACAAGAGGGTGGCGGCGGATATGAATCAGGTCACAGTAGCTATGCACACACCGGGGGTGATGGTTATGTATCAGAGGACGGTGGTGAAGGATTAGGGGAAGACATATTCAATGGCGAAGCTGATGAGGACGAGATATATGATGGTTTGTTGCAACATCAAATGGAAGCCGAAGACTCAGAAGGCAACAGTGATACGGCTGATGATTCTGGCGAGTCTGATCAAGAAGAGATCGGCCAACCTATTCCGGCATCATGGAATAATGACAACACAGCAGCAATGACTGTGAACGATGGGCATGATTCGGCGTGGCATTATCACGCGAACATCATCTCTCTGGGTGCATTATATCCTAGCAAGAGACATCTGCAGGAAGCAATTGTTGAGTGGTCAATGTCCATGCAACGGGTCATGAAAACGAAGGTGTCATCTCAACAATATTTGACATTGGTTTGCGAGGAAGCTGGATGTCCTGCAAGGGTGCATGCCCATGTCCCTAGGTATGACACAAACTGGAAGGTCACCGATGTTGTGATGCACACATGCACACTTGAAAGTGTCCTTCAGGACCATCGTAACCTCACGTCAACCCTCCTGGCTAGACTGTTGTACACAGAGATAGTGGAGGGCAAAGCCATGGGGGTGAATGCTATCATTCACAAAGTTTCTGTCAGATTCCGCTACAATATTTCATATGGGAAGGCTTGGAGGACTAAGCAAAGGGCACTGGAGGCAAGGTTTGGTTCGTTTCGAGACGGGTATGACTGCGTTGTTAGGATGCTCCAGACACTGCAGGCTAGGAATCCAGGCACCTACGTGGACATCCAACACTTTACATTGCCACACGAACCTAATTTGAGGGTACTTCATCGAGTGTTCTTCTCATTTGCTATATGCATAGAAGCTTTCACTCACTGTCGACCAGTCATATGTGTGGATGGTACATTTCTCACTGGCAAGTATAGGGGTCAGATATTGACTGCCATAGGCCAAGATGGAAACAATCAAGTGGTTCCACTTGCTTTTGCTTTCGTGGAGAGCGAGAACACAGAGAGTTGGGTATGGTTTTTCAGGCAGCTGAAGATAGCAATTGTGAGAGATACACCGAATGTATGCGTGCTTCATGATAGACATCCAGGTATACTAAGCGCGATAAAGAAGCTCACACAGCCCACTCCTGATGAAGTAACTCCATGGCTGGACATGCAGAGTCGTTGGTGCATGCGGCATCTAGGGGCCAATTTTTTCTCACAGTTCAGGAACAAGGCTCTTATGAACCTATTCAAGAAGCTTTGCAAGCAGAACCAAGAGTGGAAGTATATCAAGTGTCGTGGCTATCTTGATGACTTCACTAAAAAACATGTGACTCAGCGGAGAGCAGCTAGAGCAGCAGCGGTCGCGGCTCATGCAGCGGCGTTAGCTGCACAGGCAACAACAGGAGCAGCACCACAGGAGGAAGAACCCATTGCCCTTTGTGACTTGCCAGGATTTGACCAACCCGGTACTAGGAGAAGGCCTGGCAGAAGGATTAAAAATTTTCAGGAATGGATACAACATGAGCCTGTAGAGAGGTGGTCTCTGCTGCATGACACTCATGGTGCTAGGTTTGGCGTCATGACTACAAATCTGGCTGAAACTTACAACTTTGTCTTGAGAGGAAGTAGGGCTCTACCATTAACAGCAATTGTGGAGTGTATTTTCACGGGAACTCTGAAGTATTTCAGAGACAGACTCCAGATGGCTCAGATGCATATAATGAACAACCCAAACACGAGGTATTGTTCAAAGATCATGCATTACATGGATGCTAAAATGGAGAAGGCTCGGTCCATGCATGTCATCGCCATCGGTAATCAGGAAAGAAGGTTCGAGGTACGCCTCCCTTCCAACCGGATTGGAACAGGAGATGAGGTAAAGACACAGGAGGTGAGGATAGGCAACGAAGCCTGGCCAACGTGTGAGTGCACGTGCAATAAACCCAAGCTGTTGCATCTGCCTTGCTCTCATGTACTAGCTGCATGCGGGCTGATGGGTATGGATGCGATCTCGTTTGTGTCTCCTTATTTCCTCAAGGACGCGGTGGTCAATACATGGACAGGCGAGATGATGGGATATAGGGCATGGGGAAATTTCAATAAAGTAAATCCAGGTGAAAGGGTTTACATCCCAGATCCTGTACTGATGAGGACAGGCAGAGGAAGGCGACAATGTGTCCGCATCCGTAATGATATGGATGAATCTGAAGCCGGAGGCCCTACTAGGCAATGTTAATCAATTTGGTCATATAGACACCAGTTGCCACATCTTCGGGACTGGTGGAGCTGCTCCTCGTGGACGTGGCAGCCGAGGAAGAAGAGGCAGAGGAAGAAGAGGCAGAGGCAGAGGGACATAATCAATTTGTAATATGTGTGGAACTATGTCTTAAATTTGTAACATGTGTGGAACTATGTCTTAAATTTGTAACATGTGTGGAACTATGTCTTCAATTTGTAATATGTGTGGAACTATGTCTTAAATTTGTAATATGTGTGGAACTATGTCTTAAATTTGTAACATGTGTGGAACTATGTCTTTAATTTGTAATATGTGTGGAACTATGTCTTAAATTTGTAATATGTGTGGAACTATGTGCAGATGGCGGGATCTTTGCTGAATGCTGACATAGATAGAAAGCACCGATCAACGGTACTGGATGCTAACCCGGGGTCCTTGAAGCACCTAGTGACTCGCACTCCCATTTCGAACTGGTGCATACATCCTGATTGGCTTCAGAGGCATGTGACATTTATTTCTCTTGTTGTTGGGATATTTATGGGCCAATGTGACTAAACTGTTCTGCTTTCTTCTTATGTAGATTGAAGTGGGCTGGGCTCTTACCATTCGTTCGTTTGGTTGAGGCCACTAATATGGAGGTGATAGAAGGGCGACTACTTGGGTTCCAGACTAGTCGCTTACAGTACGACTCGTCTTTACTCACGTGCTTGATGGATCGATGGAGGCCCGAGACTCACACTTTCCATTTTCGATGGGGAGAGATGGCTCCTACCCTTCAGGACGTCTCGTACTTGCTGGGACTTCCGTTGGCTGGCGTGCCCATAGGCCCAGTGGATCCACCGGCAAATTGGGCCCAAGAGATGGCCCAACGATTCTTTGGCATCCGCGATGGAGCTCTGGCCTTTGGCCATGACAATCATGGGCCAAAATTTGGATGGTTGGAGCAGTATCAGGTGTGTTTCATTTATTTGTTCTATTTTGTTGGAGAAGTATCATGTACTAAAAATTGTTCTATTTGCCAATGCAGATACAGAGGTTTGGGTTCCCGGCCACTCCGATGACTGGCCCACAGATTACACGCAGCCTGGAGGCATACCTTATGTGGCTGCTCGGGAAGGTGATGTTCACTGAGAACCACGTGTCGACCATTAGTGCGCGATACATCCATTTTGCTAGAGGGATCGCGGAGGCGACGTGCCAGGAAGAATGCACACAGTGGAGTTGGGGTTCAGCTGTCTTAGCAGCTACGTACCGAGGTATGTGCAATGCTTGCCAGTTAACCAAGGACAGTTCTGCCTTGCTAGGATGCCCATTGTTGCTGCAACTGTGGTCGTGGGAGAGGTTCCCTATCGGCCGTCCAGATGTAAGTGTCAACCAAATAGTCGGCAACCAGGAACATGAAACAATTGTCTACCAATCTGACCTGCTGTTCGACGAAGAGCAAATTGATTTGCCTACATTTGGCACTCACTGGACCCGTCGCAAGGTCAGTGTAATGTCTTAATAAATTGCACTTCTAGTACTACAATATGAAAGTTACTAACAACTATTTTGTCATGCAGTGTCGTTTCGTGGGAGAGCAAGTCGTTAGATGCTATCCATCGTTCAGCGAGCAGTTCGACACACTAAAAGAGGATGTCGTGATTTGGGAGCCGTACACCCTGCAGACACGACACGCACGATATCCTGGAGGCATATCTATTATGTGCACTAGAGATCGAGAGTACTGGCTGACTACATCCAAGATCATCTTTGATTGCCAAGTTGAGGAGATGTCTCAACAGAGGGTCATGCGACAGTTTGGTCTTTGCCAGATGGTAGATCCCCCGCGTCCGGATGTTCCCCTTCCAGATGTCGTGCACGCGTAAGTAAATATATGTACATAAGGAACGCATCTTATACTTCATCTATGTTCTTTAATGATGGTCTAACAATTTCTAATGATAGGTACTCTCGGAGAAGTAGCAAGACTGCCACTCAATGGCTCCAACGGGTGGGGATTTACGTCAACGAGTGGCAGAATGCACCTACACAAGTGTGGCACGCTGGCCCGTTTGATATGGAGCTATTCCACGGATACCTACAGAGGTACATGTCGATGACACGGCTACGTCCCATTCCACACGCACATGACGATGAGATATACCCTAGCCAGTCAACACTGGAGTCCAGACAGTCAGCGGTAAGTACTTTATTTAGAGCACAATAAACATGAGTGCCTATGTAGTGCATACCTAACTATGAGAAAAATGCAGGCCGACATGACGTGGGAGCTACAAACTGAGGTGGCTCAGTACGGACGATCGCTTTCGACCGTTCCTCTTGTGCCCCGTCAGCAGGCTCAGTCCTTTGTCCGGCGGGTCGAGGAGAAGCTGCGGCGTATCTACGCGGCCATCACGTGCACCAGCGTCTCAGACGTCGTTCAACACCGAGAAGCACAACGCCCACCGCGTCACTCGGTGGAGGAGCGCGCCCCACGTCGATCCACACAGCAGCGCCCACCGCGTCACTCGGTGGAGGAGCGCGCCCCACGTCGATCCATGGAGCAGCCACCTTCTCCAGACCATGCTGGAGGATCGGGACGGCACGAGGAGCATATTTCTCCACCACTCCGCCGCGGGCCTCGTCCACGACTCTCACAGCAGGCGCCGCCGAGAGCACCACCTCCAGACCAGGTTGGAGGCTCGGGGTGGTAGCAATCACAGTTTACTTTCGACCAGTTGCAGCAGAACCAGATTACTTTCGAACAATGGCAGTATCAGCAGCCGATCCCCTACATGGACTTTGCTTATCGACCACAATCTCATCCTGAGGGTAAGCGTGTCCCTTCCTACTATTATTAGATGCAGTATGTCATTGTTCAGTACTTAATTTCTTGTACACTAGCAGGAGACTCCGTTACATGGGACAGTACTGACGACCGTCATCAGCAGACACAGTACGAGCAGGTAGACTGGTTTAGTCAGTATCAACAAGGTACTCCACCACCTATCCCCACACAGAATACACAGGATCAAGGTGAAGGGTCAACTGCACCTCGCCATGATGTGATTCCACCCCACAGATATGGATGGAGTACACCGAGGCCTCCGCCACCTCGTCGTCGACACCAGTGATATCTACTTATGTATCAGTCATTTACCTATCTATGTATGAGACATCGTTCTATTATTTCATGATTTTATTCGACAAACTACTCAACATAACTTGCAACATAGTTCAACATAACTTGTGGTACATAAATAAGAGTCCTATCTATCCCTAGCATGATGCCTTTCCCTTTCCCTTCGATGATGCCTCGCCCTTTCCCTTGGACGATCCCTCGCACTTGCTCTTCTTGGCCTGCGATTTCTTCTTCTCCTGCCTCTTGTCCCACTCTGCTCTTGCCTTGCTTCCAACGGGTGGCGGCATGAAGATATCATCCTCATCTTCGCTCTCTTCTATCCAGGCCCTACGTGCCACAACCTGCTCCGTCATGTCAGCTTGACTCTTCTTGGCCTGCTCTTTATTCTTCTCATGTCTCTTGTCCCACTCAGCTCTTGCCTTGCTTCCAACCGGTGGCGGCATGAAGATATCATCCTCATCTTCGCTTTCTTCTATCCAGGACCAAGGTGTATTAGCCACCTCCATCATGCGAGCTTCACTCTTGAAGGTGAGCTTGTCCCACCTTGCCTTTATCCTGAGAAGCTCTGCTCGTACCTGATTTGGGGTCTTCAGTTTCCACCCTCTTAGATAAAGTGACTTACCAAGTGTAACGAGAGCATCATGGTTCGATACCAACATATCCCAGTCGGCTGGTTTATGGCCTATCTCAACAGTTCTGGCTATGAAGAAAAGCCCAATGGACATATCTACAGGCCAGGGAGACGCGTCGGTCATAGTGGAGAGGAGTGGAGGAAAATGCGAGAGCAAAAGGAGAGAGGGAAATGAGAGAGTAAGAGGAGGAAGAGATGAACTGGGTTAAAGGATACATCCCGTTGCCCGGATTTATAGAGGCACCGAACCGAATAGGCGGGAAAAAAGGGCGGGAAGTCATGGCGGGAAAAAGAGGGCGGGAAGTCATGGCGGGAAAAAGAGGGCGGGAAGTCGTGGCGGGAACAAAGGGCGGGGATTACTGGCGTGAAAACTTTGCCGGGAGTAACGGCGGGAAAAAATGACGGGGAGTACCGGCGGAAAAAATCGGCGCGAAGGATTGCCGAGCGGACGAGTATTCAGTGAGGGGGGGGGAGCACTGGTAGTCGTCTTGTCAAAGGACGACGCGCCCTGTCGTCTGTTCAAGGGACGACGCGCCCTGTCGTCTGCTCAAGGGACGACGCGCCCTGTCGTCTGTTCAAGGGACGACGCGACCCCTGTCGTCCGTTCAAGCAACGACGCACTCCGTCGTCCGTTCAACGGACGACGGACAGATTTGAAATTTTGCTATTTTGCGTATTATTTGTGAAAATAAATAAAAAAAATGTATTATTTAAAAAAAATTAGCCCTGAATCACCCAATGATCACATGCACTGAATCTTCATCTTCAGGATACGCCTTCAAGTGCTCCACCGTCGCTCTCCCAGCGTGGAGTGAGGCAGCACTGTCTTTTCAGGTGGAAGCCCACCCAAAGCCATGGCATTTCAACTCGCCAGGAGCCTCAGAGGCGTTTTTAGGTTGTTGGCCATCCTGTCCATGAACAGCTCCAGGGCTCCCCCCTCCAACTCTTTGAATGAAACTTTTCAGTTCCGAAGGTACAGCACGACGAGGCGCCAAATTTGTTTCATATTTACCCAGGAACAAGCGTTAAAAACTAAGTTATTTCTATTGTTCCAGATGCTCCATAGAACAGCCGAAGACACAACATTAAAATGTAAGTGTCTTTTATTAGCAATCCACTTGGAAGCTACTGAAAAGAAATTATCTACTGCAATCCCAAAAACTTCAAACACATCATCCCAGAGAAGTTTAGAAACAATGCATTCAAAGAAAAGGTGATTCACAGATTCAAACTCAGTGCAGAGATTGCACTCAAGGGGTTTAGGAATCCCCCTGGCCCTAAGATTATCTCTAGTCATGATTTTATTCTGTGAAAGAAGCCACAGGAAAATTTGAATCCTAGGAGGAATTTTTAAGGACCAAACTGCAGGCAAGTTGGTCACCTCTAAAATTAATCACAGCATACATGGATTTAGAAGAATACACTCCCGAGGTTTCATACTGCCAAACAAGTTGGTCATCTGACTCCAACAAACAGATAGTACCAGCAATACTTCTAAGTTCTAGCCATTGGACCATCATATTATCAGAAAAGTTCCTTCTAAAGTCACATCTAAGCTGAGCACCATCCCACAAATCAGCAATAGTTTTAGTTTGTTGACTTGAGATTACATAGAGGTCCCAGAATTGAGTAGCTAGGGGAGAATTACCAAACCAGATATCCTCCCAGAATCTGACCTATCTACCATTACCTACTTTCCACCTATATCCTAAAGCTACAGATCTAGATGCCCACATCACCCCTTTCTAGAAGGTAGAAGGATGAATATCCCTACAACACAAAATATTTGGGGATCCAGTATGATATTTGGCATCAATAACTCTCCTCCAAAGGGTGCCCTCCCCGTGAATGTATCTCTTAACCCAGGAGCCAAGTAGGCACAAATTTAGATCTTTGAGATTAGGAATACCCAAACCCCCAAAATCCTTCTTCATGCAAACAGAAGGCCAATTGGCTAAATGAATTTTGTGATTTCCTTCTTCATCATTCCAAAAGAAATTGGCAAGATGAGAATCTAAGATTTTCAAAGCCCATTTAGGTAATTTGAAAAAGTAAAGCAAGTAAATAGGGATGCTAGAAAGGCAGGCTTGGATAAGGACTTTCTTAGCAGCATAAGAAAGCAATTTCCCTCTCCAACCAGTAATTCTATGGAGAATGTTATCAATCAAGGGCTGAATATCCTCCCTTCTAAGTTTGTCATAGTGAAGAGGAATGCCCAAATATTTCACTGGGAAACTACCCAAGACACACTGAAAAATATCAATAAAAGATTGGCATTCCTCAACCTCCAGATTTATTGGAATGAGTTCACTTTTGGCATAATTGATTCTCATTCCAGAGATCTGTTCAAAGCAGGTAAGGATCCATTTCAGATTCACAGCTACTCTTTCATCTTTTTCTAAGAATAGCAGAGTATCATCAGCATACTGAAGACAAACTACACCACTAGGGACAAAACCAGAGCACAAACCTCTGATGGCCCCTGAATGTGTCCCCCTACTGAGCATCCTAGCAAAAACATCAATCATAATGTTAAACAGGAGAGGGGCAATGGGGTCTCCTTGCCTAAGGCCTTTGCCAGTCAGAAAAAAATTACTCTCAACATCATTAACTCTAACCCCAATGGACCCTCCGTGAGAGATCTATTTAATCAGCCTAATAAAAAAAAGGATCAAAACCTCTGAGTTCAAGGATCTCAAAAAGGAAATCTAAATTGACCCTAACATAAGCTTTCTCATAGTCTATTTTAAAAACTAAACCTTTATCTTTTTTCCTATGCACCTCATGGATGACTTCATGAGCAGTAACTACACTCTCTAGAATGAATCTACCTCTAATAAAAGCAGATTGGTTTATAGAAATGATCCTACCAATCACTTTAGCAAGTCTATTGGTGAGAACTTTAGTGAAAATTTTAAAGGAGCAATTCAGTAAACTAATGGGTCTAAACTTCTTCATGACTCTAGCATCATTTTCCTTGGAATTAAATTAATCATAGCAAAATTAAGTCTAAAGAGATCTAACTTATCATCAAACCACTCCTAAAACATGCAAAGAAGATCCACCTTAACAATATCCCAATAAGTCTGATAAAAAAGGGAAGACAAACCATCAGGCCCAGGGGCACCTTCTCCATAAGAACCAAAGACAGCAGCCTTAATCTCTTCTTCCATAAAAGGAGCACTCAAAATCAGATTCTCATCTGCTCTGATTTTATCCTCTTCACTAAAAAAATCTTGACATAAACGGATGTCAGGTCTATCTTCTTTTTTGAAAAGGTCCTTATAGAAATCAGTAGCCACTCTAAGCATGTCATCTATCTCAGTTACAGGGCCATCAGGACCATCTAAAACATGAATCAGCTTTTTCCTTCTACGTTGGTTAGCTACAGCATGAAAATATGCTATATTCCTATCACCCTCTAGAATATTCCTATCCCTAGATCTCTGTCTAGCCTTAACTTCTTCTATAATCCAAAAAGAGTTAAGGTCTTGCAGGATCTTGTCTAATCTCTCTCTTTCTACTGGAGACAACAAATTAGTTTCAGCTTTTATATCTAATTCATCATACTCATCCATAAGAAGTTTCCTATCCCTTCTCAAAGCTGCCTCAACGTTGAGATTCCAGCCTTTAGCTAGTCTCCTAAAACATCTAACCTTGCTCTGCCAAACATCCAAGCTATTAGAACTATCTACTCTATGTGACCAGGCCTTAATGACAATATCTTTAAAGTATGGTCTACCAATCCACCATTTTTCAAATCTAAACTTTTTAGTTCTGATCACCTGCCCCTCCCCTGAATCCCAGATGATGGGGGTGTGATCACTACCCACTCTAGGCAAAGCTTTGACCTTTTCGGTGCATCTCCATGCTACATGCTTCAGAGATTAACTAGAGGGGTGTGCAGTATTGCTAGTATTTATCCAGCCTTTCAGAACCACTACTTCCTCCTTTCAGAAATAACCGATTTGAGTTTATCTAGATTCGAATGTATCTAGACGCAATTTAATATATAAATATATTCGAATCTAGAAAAATCCAAGTCAGTTATTCCTAGACGGATGGAGTATTATTTTTTTCATCAATCGTCAATTTTCCGAAACCAAGAGCAGCTCAACCCGATCAACAAAACATAGTAGACCATAATTCAAATCTCAAAGGATCTCGGGCGGTCCATATGACACACGGTTTTACTGTAGTACAAGCAAAATATGGCCATAACTATACGATCTATACAAAGGCCAGGGCAACAGCTTCACCATATCTGATGATGATGCTAGACTGCTAGTACTATTTCGAATACTACGTTAAACAGAGAAGAAACATCCCACGAGCAGTTTCAGACGGAAAATCAGTTATCAATATGGCAAAAAATGGCGCCAAGATGCTCATCTCTTAGGCCGAACTGTCAAACTCCTAGATCCAATGGACGCTGACGATGAGGAAGATGAAAGGGCCGACCTGTCAAAATCCTCCTTGTCCTCGTTGAATGCCTTCAGAAGCAAGTCCTGCAGATCATGAAACTTCCTCTTCTTCTCGGTGGGAGTATCTCGGAGGGAAACCTCGGTTTCATCATCCGTGATCTTGTCCAGAACATTTGAACAGCGCGGGAAGAAGCGTCTACCGAGTTCAACTGGTATAAGCATTCAGCTTGCAGTTAGTCCAGATACATAGACTTTGTAATTAAAATGTCGTTTTATAATTGAATCTGGAAAAAACTATGCACAGTTGCAACACTAGGTCAACCGCCACCATCCACACACAGAAAGACTAAATCATCAGCAATTCAACCCCGGATCAACCTCTTGTATTATTATAGTCAAGTGTACATATTCGGTTCAAACATCTAAAATTCACTCTTCCGTTCTTTATATCATATACTCCCTCCGTCCTAAAAAGGATATCGCAGATTTGCATGTATCTATACACTAAAACACGTCTATATACATGTGAATTTAGACAAATCTATGAGATCCTTTTTAGTCCGTTCATCTAAACAAGTGAATATTGTTAGATTCAAAATATATAAGTATAATATAGACACCGTCGTTATACAAAGGGAAGCTGTGCCTAACCTGTTTTGGAGAGGACTCTGATCCGAGCTAAGTGTTCATCCTTCATTTGGAAAGGAGTTATATTTAGATCAATGGTTGCCCGTTGTGTCCCCAGAGGTGGATTTGCACAGGAACCAAGGGTAAATTCCAAAGTACCATCCACTTGAGCAATCTTCATTGCTACTTTTGTCTCGATTGGAAACAGTATCTTTGCCAATGCAACTACATAGCATGAACATAATTGTGTGAAAACTGAAAACACAACTTCCAAGAGAATAAAAAAAGTAACACATTGAAAACTTCACTCCACATGAAAAACACCACCAACTACAAACCAGAGCAAGAACATAATCTTGACTAGTACATGATTTGTAGACGAACATTACCTCGGTTTTCGAGGTACAGTAACTTTCCGCGTTGACACTCACCAGCCATTGCAAGAGAAACCGATGCTTCTCTAACTTGTGAATCCCTTCTTTCAGCCTGCCCAAAAATCTTGATGCATATTGTATTTTTAGGAGACAGTTTTCCTTCTTCGGTAACCCCAAAGCAATCCCTGTGTCTCTTGAGTCCCTTTGAGCTCTGACAGTTGGTGGGGAGAAGATAAATATAACTTTGACATCGAACGGTCCATAAATGGCAAGTGTGACTACTAATTTCTACTGAGATTTTGAAATATATTTATGAACCCCGTAACAAAATATACACGGTGGGAGTACCTTCAAAGACAAGTTTGTGCATATGATTGTGAAGTATGTAACCCCGAGTACCTTAATAGTCAAATTTTCAAGTGTACACACAACTTATAGGAAACTGGAGGAAGCAACAACAGTTACAATAGCGGGGATCAACTGTGCATGTGTAATTACAACCTTCTCTGCTAACATAAAGACATCGCCACACAATTTTTTGTGTCAACACACTAGCTTATGTTATACTGTACATGCTTAATTACCTTCCTAAGATTTGATCTTACAAAATTACTAATAAATCAACATGGAATATCTATTTAGCCCATACTAACCATTTCAAGCAAATTTATTGTGTACCACAATGTTCTTTAGCAATACCTCACTTTTTCTGGTTGTATATTAGGGGAGTAATTACTTACCAATTGAGCAAATTTCGTCATATTACCCTCATTTATGTTGTGCAACATAAGTACAAAAACGCAATATTGGAGTAATATAGGTCTGAAAAGTCAAATTTGACTTGAACTTTCGTTAGAAAAAGATACACCAATCCCAGCACACCAAATGTGGATACAATGACTGAAACAGGTACCACTAAAGCTATGTACAGCGCCAACTCTTAAGGAGACCTAAAGAGGCTCTACAAGTTTCAGCAACCAAAGTACTTGATGGCTAACAGCTATGATCTGCTTGCTATTCTCAATAATAAATTGGTTTTGGTAGTAATTCTTAGTAGCGCTTCTAATATCATAGATAGATATCAAAAGACACCATTTGTCCATTTTAAGAGGTTATGAATTATGATGATATTTTCCAAAAGAACAAGAGTGACAAAAAGTATATGTTCCACAAAGCATTACCATTAATTGAGCGTACCTGATCTGCTGATGATGTTGCCTCACTTTTAATGCTACAACCCAAACTTTCCAATCCTTGAAGCATCTCGATAATTTTTGTTGTTGTAGGCCTTTCGGTCCACTCAGGATTAACGCAGATTAGACCTATCTGAATGCATGTTTTTATTTGTTGGCAATCTACTTCTAGCTCTGTGTACCCATGTGCTTTCTGCAGTGTGTATCTCCATTTTTTAAGTTCCTACAAAATCAGAACAAGAATCTAGAATGTCACTGTGCAAAAATAAATGTAATAAGGTCAACTAAATTCCCATACATGCTCAATAAAGCCCTCGGAAGATGTCCCAGCAACACCTGGGTAGTTCCTGTTTCCCATTATTAGCTCCATGATTATCACACCCAAACTAAATATGTCTGACTTAGGTGTGATTGTACCTTCATGAATGTACTCTGGTGCCATGTAGCCACTGCATCACAGCATCAGTGAACTTTGTAATGCTAAAGAGACTGGAGAAAAGAAATTTTACTGACGACTTAGAAGAAACAGATTATAAAGAGGCACCAAACTTACAATGTACCAACACGATTTGGACTGGAAATAGTTTGATGCTGATCAAGCAGTCTTGACAGCCCAAAATCTGTAATTTTTGGTGCCAAATTGTCATCAAGCAATACGTTCGCAGGCTTTAGGTCCAAGTGAAGGACAGTCTTATCAATTTGCTCATGAAGGTAGTGCAAACCATTGCAAATACCCTCAATAATTTTATAGCGTGTGCACCAATCAAGTTCAGAGGATCCATCTGCATTTGTTTGGAAAGTACAGGATACTTGAAGAGTCCAATTGTATTAGGGAAAATCTAAAAAGTCCAACCACATTAGGAGATGTCATCCTTCTACTTCTGAGTCAAGCAAGAACATCAACACATTCTTCTCAGTTATTCTCTCGTCTAGCCTATGTCTATCTAATCCCTTGCAGCCATGAAGTCTAGCTATCTTCAACATGGCAATTATCTTAGATAACATATGAAAGGACTATAATTTTTTACTGTATGTTCTCCTTTATCATTCATAGACAGATATCAGCACCACATGTTTATGTGTTGTAACATTTGTAGCATATTTGAATAAAATTTAGTTTTTAGAAGCTATGCTCAAACCACGCAAATTACAATCTCAGAGGAAGACGGAAAACTTAGAAACAATACATGTCCCACATTGAATTGCCATACCTGAAAGATACCCATCAAGGCTTCCTTTAGGGAGATACTCCAAGCAGAGCAACATCTCTGAGCTCTCGGCAAAAACCATTTTCCCTTCGAATTCTGTATGAAACCTCTTTGTTTCATAGCAGTAGCCCATAAATCGCACAATATTTGGATGCTTAAGCCTCATAAGATGATGAACCTCATTCTCAAATATACTCTGAGCACGCACCATTGATGGCTCCAGCCTCTTCACGGCGACTATTTCTCCACTTTGTAGCACACCCTGTTAAAGATCTCTTGTTAATATTGATACATTATATATAATTGAAAGACCAAATGGACTTGCTTACCTTATAAACCATGCCAGTACCACCTTTACCAAGTACTCGCTCATTAGAGAAGTTGTCTGTGATTTCTCCCAAAAAAGTTAATGGTAGAGCATGTGGTTTTGAACTTCGATCATGCAGTATGCTATCCAGGCTATCGTATTTGCTAGACTCGCTGTACATTTTTCTTATTTTCTAAATGCACGAACAATTCCAGAAGCTAGCAAGTATTTGTGGCCTTCGGCGGAGTTGCATATATGGTGCCCTCAATAAGTCTTGAATTCAAAACAAGATAACTGCAGAATAGAACCCAAAACAAAACCCAATATAAGGATTTAAGAAGTAATTTCAGATTTGAAAATAAGAATCAGAAGCAACCTCCATCGGACCGCGAGCCCAATTGGACCATCTGGTTCGAGGTCCAAACGAGATCTATCATCTAAACCGCACGAGGATTCGCACGATTCAAGAACAGCTGGAAGAAAACCGAGAGAAGTAAAGGAGAAGAGAGCGCACGATGAGAGGGAGGTCGCCCTCGCCGTCACCTGGCGCCGCGGCGGAATTGCCGTCGCCGTTGCCTCGTGCTGCCGCACGACCGCCTCTTCTCGGTCGAAATTGCGCGGTGGTGCCGGAATCTTGCGGTGGCGGAGTGGGAAGTAGAAATGCAGGACACGGCCTCTCTTTTGATTTAGGGAGACTACTACTAGTAAGAGGTAAAGTGAAGTTCTTGTGAGGAAAACTTTGTCCAAAGCTACATGATGACAAGACTTTGAACCAGGGAAGCTTGAGCTTCTTTCTTGTACGGAGTAGTTGAAATTTTAGAACCGTGGTTGGGTGTTTAGACTTTAGACAGGTGATGATAGTATCTCCAGCCGAGTAGAGATCTGTGACGCACGCCCCCCTTCCGGTGTGATTGCCGACATGAGGCAACTGTAGCCTGATTTGGGAATAGATAAGAACAGCAAAAGGGAGAGATAGCGACTAAAGTTGGTTTGGCTCCCGCGCTCTTTTCATTAAAATAAATAATCATATTTACAGGTTTCAAAAAAATCTGAAAATAAATTCTGGTCATAACCAACGTTCTATCCCGTAAGCATGGAAAATCTCAACCCAGAATGCTTTATACTGTAGGCTACAGAAAACTGACAAAATATGATAAAATTTGGAGATTTGAAATTATGCATTGTGTAGATCCACTCTTCAGGGTTAGATGCCTCAGGGATTAACTACAAGGGCCGTATTAGTATTTATTCAGTCATGCTGAATAAACAAACAAAGCAGAAATCATCTACTCTTTCTCACCAATCATCAAAGTCAGAAGCCAAGACCTGCTACTGCATGGCTTCCATTTGTTGGATCAACAAAACAATGTAGACCATAATTCAGAACTCAAAGGATTACGGGCGGTTCATATTACACTTCCACAGCGAGAGCTCGCTGTCTGAACTACTGTAACTATACAAGCAAAAATGAGCACAACTAAAACATCTCTTCGACTTAGGGAGACCACTACTAGCAGGTAAAGTGAAGTTCTTGTGAGGAAAACTTTGTCCAAAGCTACATACATGATGACAAGACTTTGAACCAGGAAAGCTTGAGCTTCTTTCTTGTAGTTCAAATTTTAGAACCCTCGTGCCCATGCACGTCTTAAGGAACTGCTGGATCTGTTTGCTGCTGCTACTGGGCTCGCGATCAACTTCCACAAAAGCACTCTCGTCCCATGCACGTCGCTCCCGAGGATCTCGCTGCCATCCAGGATGCTCTGGGATACCGTGTCGAGGGTTTCCTCCAAACATACCTTGGCCTACCTCTTTCGGCTGACAAATTGACCCTCGCTAACTTTGCACCCCTCATTACGAGGGTCGACAGGTACCTCTCTGGCTGGGCTGCTATCCTGTTAGCACAGCCCCTGCCGCCGAGTACTTTTCGACGACACCGACGAGGAAATTCCGACGAGACGACACGCACGTATCCGATAACTTCCGCCGAGATGCACGTGCTGCTAGCCGATCGATTCTTTTGATCTAACTAGTACACTCACGCACGCACACGCAAAACAACTTTGATTGCCAAAGGCTCTTGTCGAGCCTTGCTTTCATTCTTGTATTGCTCAACTCGCGGTGTTATCCGGTACAAGATTACAAGGCCAGGTGTGTGCATATATATATGCACTACTAGGACCTAATCAACTAGGAGTCGGTGTACTACTCCAAAACCTAGTCTAATACATATACCTATACTACCTGGACACTACACCTATTCGGACTGCAATTCCAATACGTGTAGGACACGTGATTATCTAACAATCACCCTCTAATCACGATGTGCTTCTTTACATCGACCTGGGTCCCAAATGCGCCAGCTGCTCCTCGCGGGCGTCATCCACGGCATTGCTTTCGCCGCCCTCTTCCTCGGCACCCATGTCACCGACATTGCTTTTGTCGGCTTCTCCATAGCTTCACGTCGACCCTCCTCATCCGCGTCCTTCTTTTCTGTGTTCTCCTGGTCGATGCCGTCCATGACCGTGTCTTTGGTCTTCACCGGTTCCTTGATGAACAAACAGTCCTTTGTATAGTTCATCATCACCAAATTATTTATCATCCAAAGTGTCTCCTTTGGGTAGTAGTCCAACACGCTTCGTATGCGTGCTCGTGTCGGTCGTAGTCGTCTCAGCTCCAGTGCAATCGGAGGCTCTGCGACATACTCTTCTGCGTCCGATAACGCACTTGTTTCTTCAGTTTCTGAACCTTGTGTGCCTCCACGTAGAGCTCCTGAAGCCAACGACTCTACATGCAGCGTATCCTGCTGCCTATTTCTGAGCCAATTTCTTGACTCGCCACCACATCACATGGCCCTTGCACTTCTGGACACTCCTTTGCCCCAAGCTCTTCACGTGGATCATCACCTCCTGTATTAGCGGATGATGAGCTAAACACAATACCTTCTAGCTATGTTTTTTCTGACCACAGACTAGCCTTTTCTCCGGACACTTTTCCTTCTGGGAGTATCCCTAGTGCTTTTGGCCTGGTGTCCACGCCTGGAGCATCCCCTAGGCCTTCAATCTCTTCTGGGTCTGAATTTGCTGACAAAGATAAGCTTGGTTGATCCATATTTTCTTCATACTCAAGATCCCACGTGATGTGAAAAGATGAATATTCCGGTTCCTTGGAGCCCCAATTCCATGATTTCTCTTTCTCAAAGACTACGTCGTCCGTGAAAACCACCTTATTGGTATAGGGGTTGCACAAACGGTATCCCTTCGAGCCTTCATAGTCTGTCATGATCATTGGAGTACTCTGATTCACCTTATGCGCCACACATCCAAAAGTACGAAGATGATCAATCGAGGGCTTTCGTCCGTACCATGCTTCGTACGGAGTCATACCAACTCCACTCTCAGTTGGCTCCATGTTCAGCAAATACACAGCAGTATTGACTGCCTTACCCCAGAAGTTTCCTGGCAAACCTTTAATCTTCATCATCCTCTGTGCCATGGTCAACACGGTTTGATGCAGCTCGCCTTCCTGATCAATGCGTAGAGCTCTTATATTCGCCTCCACCTTAAACTCTTCGGCTTCCTTGATCTTCTCGAATGCTTGTTGTGCTTGATACTTACTTTTCAGCAACACAATCCACATGCATTTACTATGATCATCCACCGGAAGCATGAAGAACTTATTGCCGGACGGAGTTGCAGGCGAAATTTCAACGCATAGACCGCCATGATCAGATTCTGAAGCTTCAGTTGCCTCAAACGTGGCTTCACGCAGAAACGGGGCACTCCGTTGCTCGTGATCCACACACGGTAGATCGTGATCCACTTGCGCCACAATCTCCGTACCCGGTGATGGAGGATCCTCCTCATCCTTTAGCTCAGTTACTTCGAGCATCAGCATCATCAGTCCATCATCATCTCCTTCCTAGGCGATGAGAGCCCTCTCCTTCGACGATTTCTTGCAATCCTTCTTGAAGTGACCGAGCTCGCCGCACTTATGACATCTTACTTTCTTGATGTCAAACTTCCTCCGCGGCGGAGCCTCGTCCTCGTCCTCCCCTGCGATATGCTTTTTCGCTGGGCGAGAATCTTCTCTATCACTCCTGCTGCTGGATGCTTTATCGCCCTTCTTCTCCTTAACGAACAACGCTCGAGCCATAAGCATGAGATGCTCATCCACTTTCGCGTCGCCATAGGTGATTTTCATCCGCTCGTCGTGCGCCTTGAACCGTCCAACTAGATCATCCATCGTGAGAGTCTTTAGATCAACGCATTGCTCGATCGCCGAGACAATGGGTGAGTAACGCGGCGGCGCCACGCGGAGGAAACGCCTCACAATAGAGATCTCATCCAGCTTCTCGCCAAGTCCGCGAATCCCATTGACCAGTGTAGCGACCCTTGAAGCAAAAGCGTCTAGCGTCTCATCTTCTTCCATCTCCAGATTCTCGTACTTCTTCTGCAAGGTTTGCAGGGTCGCCTCACGGACGCGCTCGTGCCCAAGATTTAGCGTCTTGAGCGTATCCCACACCTCCTTTGCAGATTTCTTCGAGATCAGGTGTTGCATCAGATCCGTTGGTACCACCGAGCATATGGCCGTGAGTGCTAGTCGGTCTAGGTGGTACTTCGACGCGCCTTTCTTGAACTCGTCACCGCCTGGATCGACAGCCTCCCAGAGTCTGGCGCCTTCTAACGCCCACTCCATCTGGACCGTCCAGACCGTGTAGTTGTCGCGGCTGTACCGTGGATACTGCATCGACACCGGCGCACCTGCAGACGCACCAGAATACTCGCCTAGCTCCTTGCCCGTCATGACCTCCCGTTACTAGGAGATCCTCTAATACCAATTGTTAGCATAGCCCCTGCCGCCGAGTACTTTCCGACGACACCGACGAGAAAATTCTGACGAGACGACACACACGTATCCTATAACTTCCGCCGAGATGCACGTGCTGCTAGCCGATCGATTCTTTTGAACTAACTAGTACACTCACGTACGCACACACAAAACAACTTTGATTGCAAAAGGCTCTTGACGAGTCTTGCTTTCATTCTTGTATTGCTCAACTCGCGGTGTTGTCCGGTACAAGATTACAAGACCAGGTGTGTGCATATATATATGCACTACTAGGACCTAATCAACTAGGAGTCGGTGTACTACTCCAAAACCTAGTCTAACACATATACGTATACTACCTATACATTACACCTATTCGGACTGCAATTCCAATTCGTGTAGGACACGTGATTATCTAACAGTCTCGTCAAGTGGGCGTGTGGTTCTTCTCAATGTTGTCCTCGACGCACTGCCCGACATTTTCTATGGGCGTCGTTGAGCTGCCTCCTGCTCTCCTCCGTGCCATTGAGGGATTGCGTCGCGCTTCTTATGGAATATTCAGGACAGACCCAGCGGTGCTAAGTGCCTGGTGGCCTGGGCGGATGTGTGCCAGGCAAAGGAGGAGGGGGGCTCGGCCTGAAAAGCCTGGTGGTAAAGAACAAATGCTTGCAACTCAAGCTTGTGCATCGTCTCCATTCTGAGCCCGACGCACCCTGGCCTCGCTGGGCCTAGGCGGCTACAGAATCGAAAGATCCTACCGGACACCACTGGAAGCATCTCGCTGCCCTCATGCCCTTGTATCGCGACCTCACACGTGTGCAGGTGGGTGATGGGCATCTCACTGGCTTCTGGCTCGACTCTTGGATCGGCGACCTCCCTCTATGCGTCCAGTTCCTCGGCCTCTACTCACATGCCCTGAAGCCTGATGCGTCTGTGCATGCTGTCCTCACCCGTGGGGTGCGGGAGTCACTGGTTCCGCGGCTAAACTACGCGGGGGACAACGTCTCCTGATGGAAATGCTAGGTGGCTTCTCCCTCTCTGCCGAACACAACGTGCGTGAACTATCCAGATGCAAGAAGAAAGCGGGGCGCTGGCTTCTGGTGAACTGTATAAGCTAGAGATGCTGGGTGGTGTTTGGGTCCCCTTCTTCCAGTTTGTTTGGGAAAACCATGCACCCTCCGTCCCTCCCAGGTGAAGTTCTTCGCGTGGCTCCTTTCTCGTGCCCGCCTTCAGACTCGCAGCGAGCTGAGCTGAAAGAAGATCCTTGCTCCCGCTGACGCGACCTGCCCGATCTACTCGGACCCTGACGAGTCGTCAAACCACATATTCTTTAGTTGTACCTTTTCTCGCCGCTTCTGGGCTGCAGTGGGTGTTGGAATTTGTCCACAGATCGACTACATCAAACTAGACAAACAAGCACGTTCGAAAAATCTTATGACCAAGAACACGTGTCGTGTTCGTTCTTTTTCTTTATTGTCTTCTCAACTCACCCAATGTTACAAGACTCACGGTCTACCTTGCTTATATATGCAAGCTAGACCAGACTAATACTAAACATAAACCATCACGTACACACGTATGAATACTACTAGTATTAGAACTCACACATACACTTGGCTAACTAGGAAACCTCCCTAAACTAAGACACGTACACACCACACATACCACGAACACACATAGTCCTAGTGCTACTCGGACATAGACTAGTACCACTCGGACTCTCTTACCAAGATTAAGCTAACAATCTCTCCCTAATCTTGATTGACTACTCTTCGTCTTTCATGCTTCTCTGATCTTGAATCCTTGTAGATCTGCGTCTTCTCTAGGTCTCGCACCACGACAAGTCTAATTGGCTCTCCCCAATTTTGACTCGAATTTACGGAACAACTCAAGTATGATCCGGACTACCCATCCACGCTAGCAAACCTTGTGGAATCGCACCACCCGTGGAACACACCGTCCATCCTAGCGCAATACATGCCGACCTCCTGGCGTGGACTAGACCATCCACTTCGGCCTCATGTAGAGACATGGCCTCATTGAAGAGACTCACCTTCACTGGTTTACCGTCCATACAATGGACAGTCCCTCAACCTTCACTCGCTTCAACTGCAACAGATCCTCACAGAGGCAAGCACTTGGACACAACGACGGCTCACAGACACAACGCTAACTCAATATGCTAACCCGCACGACCATGACTCCTTGACTCATACTCTCCCGGACGACGATCTTGACAAGATTCTCCAACGCCGCACCCCGGTACCACCGCACTCATCAACGATCATTCCCATCCACCACCTTGCCGACGACGCCTCGCCCGCTATCTTCCTCCTTGTCGTTCCTCCGAGCGACGACCGCCCGCCGCCTCACCGATGACGGCATGTTCGCCGCCTCCACCTGGTCGCCCGCCCCGAGGCGCTAGTCGGGTCGCCTCCCCGGGGCAAGCTTCAAATCTTTGACCTCGTTCTGATACCAATTGTTGGAATTTGCCCACAGATCGACTACATCAAAACTAGACAAACAAACACGCTCGAAAAATCTTATGGCCAAGGGTACGTGTCGTGCCCGTTCTTTTTCTTTTTTTTCTTCTCAACTCACTCAATGTGTTACAAGACTCACGGTCTACCCTTGCTTATATATGCAAGCTAGACCTAACTAATACTAAACCTAAACCATCACGTACACACGTATGGATACTACTAGTACTAGGTCTCACACATACACTTGCCTAATTAGAAAACCTCCCTAGACTAAGACACGTACACACCACACATACCACGGACACACATAGTCCTAGTGCTACCCGGACATAGACTAGTATCACTCGGACTCACTTACCAAGATTAAGCTAACAGTGGGGGGGGGGGCGCTTTCTCCCTAATGCTGATGTCCGGGAGCTCTACCCTGCACCGGCCCTCATCTCAGAAGAAACTGCATCGACTTTCCTGTTGCTGTGATGTTGGAACCTGTGGAAACACATGAATGCAGTCGTTTTCAGAGAACAACGCCCCTGTCTGTCGCTCCTCTTCAAGAACTGCCGCGACAACGCCTGGCTCTGGAAGGAGTTAAATCCATGGTTAGTCATTGAACTTGCTTAGCAAGTTCAGTACGATCATTGTACAATGACAATACGAATTTACGGTCATCGAAGTTGTGTTGGAGCATCACTCATGGTCACCGCTCGCGTCGTAGAGACGTATTTGTTGATGTGGCGAGCTAGGGTCCCACTGTCGGCCTCTAACTTATTTTCTTAACAAGTCAACCTGGGGGGCCCACTGTCAACCCCATCACCAACTCTCCTCAACTATCAACCAAAAAAGAAAATGTACCGGGGGGCTTTTCTGAAAATCTGTCATCTCCTCGCTTGGTCGCTCGATACCCACACCGACCCGACGCCAACCCCGATAAAAATCCGGTGTCGCCGCCTTTGTAGCACGCCGGCGTGCTCCCCCGCCTCCCCACTGATCCATTACTCCACTGACTTGATTCTCGCATCGTATGTCCCTCCAGGAGGAAGGAATTGACCGGAGAAATGCCAATTGATTCATTGTTGTACTACGCGACTAGATTCAGAAATCCAACAGGAGGGCTAGGCGGTGGGGTCTGATGATGGGGATCCGGCGCAGGGTGACTGGAGAGGAGAACGATGGGCCCGACAGAGCGCTCACGCGGCGGATAAAGTAAGGACATCCGGGAAAGTCATAGGCGCCGATGTCTTTGTCCGCGCCATGCACTGCCACAATCGGATTGATTCGTTCGTTCATAAAAGTGCATATGTTCAGTTAATTTCTACCTATTTACGATTCATATTGGGTTTGAATGTGGAACCAATTCTTGTGCTGTAGCAGGTTCGTGCGGGTTTCACTTCAATCAACGCTAGAGAACCAGAAAGGACTAGGTACAACAGCAGGTCGGCTTTCGGGGGCACGCAAGTTGGCCACAACGGCCATATGCTTGCCGGAGAAGAAGATAGTCGTGGCACCTGTGGACTATCGGACCGGAGGAAAATGGCGACGACAATAGTACTACTCGAATTTTGGAGAGAAGAGCAGATACAAATTGAGGATTATTTCTTCGGTTACATCTACGCGTGCTCCAACAGCAGAAGGTGGCCAAGCAAGTCGTCGAGCTCGAGCGAATCACCTCCGAGAGCCACATCGAGGAGATCATGACCGGAGCTGCGCGCTGCCTAACGCCGGAGCTCTATGAGCAATCAGGGAGGACTGGGGCGTGGTGGCTCTCGCAGGGCAAGGGAAGCGCGGTATTTCGCAGGTAGAGGGCGGCAAGAATCTCGCACCGGCGTGGGGAGGCGACGGAGTGCACACCGGCGTGCTCCATCGGCAGCGGCGGATTTTTTCAGCGCCATGGACGTGTCTTGGAGGGGAGGGGATAGAGCAGAGACAGGAACAGGAACAGGAACAGTGTGAGGACAATGATTTTGCAAAAAGGCCCTTGCATACCAGGTAATTTTCTCTACATGTCAAGTTACCTGACAGTGGGACCTTAGCTCGTCACATCAGCAAATACGTCTCTACGACGCGAGCGGTGACCGTGAGTGATGCTCCAACACAACTTCAATGATCATAAATTTGTATTGCCGTTGTACAGTGATCGTATTGAATTTGCTAAGCAAGTTCAATGACTAACCATGCATTTAACTCCTCTGGAAGGTTAGGCTGCCCGCCACCCGTGTTGACGGCCCTGTGTCTTGGGTGATATGCCGAGTAGAGATCTGTGACGCACGCCCCCTTCAGGTGTGATTGCCGACATGAGGCAACTGTAGCCTGATTTGGGAATAGAGAACAGCAAAAGAGAGAGAGGGAGCGACTAAAGTTGGTTTAGTCCCCGCGCTCTCTAAAATCATATTTACAAGTTCAAAAAGATATGAAAATAAATTCTGGTCATAATCAACTTTCTATCCCGTAAGCATGGAAAATCTCAACCCAAAATGCTTTAGGTCATGTTTGATTCAAAGGATTCACAAAGGAATTCTGTAGGATTCTTAGCCATAGGATTTTTTCCTATAGAGGCCATTTGATTCAAAGGATTGAACCTTCAAAGTTCTTATGAATTCCTTTCCTATACTACATTCTCATAGGATTTCTAACAAGAAGTTAGACCTCTTGGAAATTTTTTGATGTGTCTATGACAACTATGACATGTACTCAATCTATATACAAATTTCCTGCGTTTTTCCTGTGACGCAACCAAACGACTTCTGTAGCTAATTCCTGCATTTTTAATTCCTATAGGTTTTTACATGTCATGACATACCATTCCTATGGTTTTCCTATTCATGTGCTTTTAAAATCCTTTGAATCAAACATGCCCTTATACTATAGGATACAGAAAACCGATAAAATTTGCTTCGTATTAAGGGCATCTCCACCGGGTCGATCCATCCGGTCGCCCCAAACGGTCCGTTTTTGTCTGTTTAGGTTGGGCCGCGGTCGATTTGGGGAGGGGGTCTGGCTTGTCCGGCCAGCCGCGCCCAGCGGCGCGACTTATTTGTCCGCGCAGGTGGGCGTTGACACCATCGTTGGACAGGGATGCAAATCAGTTGTAAATGGCGCCATCGCTGGCCAAAGACATACATATTACTGGAAAATAACATGGCATACGTGCGTCATCATCCTTTAGGTATCGCCAACAAGTGACCAGTGGATCTAAAATGTGCAAAAGCGGGCAATTTCATACACAATGTCCAAAAGATGGCAGCTTCTCTGCCTAGAAAGTTGCAACTGCCGTCGCCATTGCCCTTCAGGCATCGCGAGCCCTGATGTCCTTCTACCTCTTCGCAACCCAAGCCCTGCGGTCCGGGTCGGTGATGCTATCCAGGTCGGTGAGCATGATGGCGTTCTCCTTGGCCATGATCTTGGCTTCGGCCTCCTTGGCCTTGGCTTAGGCCTTCAGCACCCTAGACCTGGCCTCGGCCTCCTTGGCATTGGCTTTGGCCTCCTTCGACTTCGCCTTGGCCTTGATATCCATTAGCCTGGCCTTGGCGTTGGCCTCCTTCACCTTAATGGACCTTGTCTGCAGCTCGACAAAGGCCTTGGCGGCGGCCTCTTTCTCTTTGCGTCGCCTATCCTCCCTCTCGATGGTGGCCTCTTCCTTCTTCTCCAGGATCTGCTTCAAGGTCTCCTAGAACGCCAACGAACCAGCCTAGAGGGCGAGGTCAGCCTTCATGGCCTTGTGTACACTAGGGCAGCGGGCACGGCCAGTAGTCCTGTTGCTTGCAGAGGCAATGAAGCTTTCGCCATTGTCAGCGTCTAGGTTGACGACACTGCCCGTCGAAGCACTGGCCTTGCCCCTCTTCTTGTTTGTTTCTCTCCAAAGGGCAAAGCTAGTCTCCCATTTTTTTGGTGTCCTAGAGCAACGTCCAACAATGGCCCAACGAGAAGGCCTTGTTATCGTTCACCGTCTTTAAGTGCTCCATTGATTTCATGATCTACACACATGGATGCCAACAATGGCTCAACGCAAATGCAAGACATCGAAAAGAGAGAAAGAGGTTTTACCATCTCAACTGGCTGCAAGTCGCTTATTTTCCTTTTCGTGACCATCTCGTAGGAGCCTTGGAACTTGCCACACTCATCATGGATGGTGCCCCAATGCTTGGAGAGGGATAGATCGTTTCGATCGCTAAAAAGTCATCCTTTCCAAATTTCCTATGCTCATGGAAGAACCTGCCCACCTTCTTCCAATAGGAAAAGCCCTTTTGCTCAGCACCGCATAGTAGATATTGTGAAATCTCCATCCATGCCTTGCATAGGAGCTTGTCCTCGGCGGGGGTGTAGCCCCCGGTTCGTTGGCTCATCTTCTTGTCGTAGACAATTGAGGCCGCAAGTGAAGCGGCCAACGATGCAGTCGTGACGCCCTCGCCCATGGAAGTGCCATCGTTCCCAAATAATGCCTCGTCCGCAATGTTGCATGCATCTTGCTGGGTCTCTTGCTACGTCTCGGTCTCATCCTCGCCATCGTCGGCATAGCCGTGGCCACCCTCGTTGATCATGTCGGTCATGACGTCCTCACCGTCATTTCCCACGAAATCCTACACCCCAATTAGCCATCATAAAGCAGCGCGAGAAGTGCACTGGCAATGGCGAAGAAATGTGGCAATCATACCGTGTTGGCGGCGGCCAATAGCTCAGCTCGCATTTTGCCGAACAGTTTGACTAGCGTCGGCATGTTCGCGGCAGAGATGGTCTGCCACTTCGTCGACGCCTCTACGCGGATATTTCTACCGGTCTGGCCACGACCATCACCCCAGCAGCTCGCCGCCTCTACCACCCTTCGTCGCCATCTACTGTTTAGTCTGCTAGAAATACCCGCGCAACCACCGAAAATACTTCCCACGTCCTCTCGAGCCACCTCCCCCGCCCCGCGCAACCGCCATTTCGCCTCTTGGTATCTCCAAGCCTGCCACACAACCGCCCTGCCAACTAGGTGTTAGGTGGTTTACCAAAGGCATGGATTCGTACAAGGAAGATATGCTTGATGATGTGTAGCTCAGATCACTGTAAAGCTTCGTTGGGAGACCCCAAGAGAAAGGTATGATGAGCAGAGTAGCAAGTTTTCCCTCAGTAAGAAACCAAGGTTATAGAACAAGTAGGAGAAAGGAAATGACTCAAAGGTGTTGCTAGCAACTTGGAAACATGCACACTGATGACCCACAAGTGTAGGGGATCGCAACAGTCTTCGCGGGTAGTATTACCCAATTTATTGATTCGACACAAGGAGAGCCAAAGAATATTTGCAAGCCTTAACAACTGAGTTGTCAATTCAGCTGTACCTGGAAATAGTTCTTGCTCACTGGAGTTTATCAGTAGCAACAGGTTGTAGTAGCAACAGTAGAACAACAACAGTAGTGGAACAAGAGCATTAGTAATAGTAACAGTAACAGTAACAGTAACAGTAAACAGTGGGATTCGAGTGCGGTAGGCATAGGGATGGATGGACGGGCATTGCATGGACGAGTCTGAACATATAACGTCAAGATCTAGGGCATTACAGATAAATAATAACAAGCATCCAAGTACTAAACAATCCTAGGCATGTGCTCCAAATATAGTGATACGTGCTCGCAATGAGAACTTGCACAACATCTTCTGTCCAGCCAGCCCGTGGCAACGGGGCCTCTAGGGAACTACTGGCAATTAAGGTGCTCCTTTTAATAGAGCACCGGAGCAAAGCATTAACACTACGTGAACACATGTGATCCTCACACCACAACCATCCCCTCCGGTTGTCCCAATTATTATCACTTTGGGGCCTTTGGATCCGGACAATGATATGTGTACACAACTTGCAGATAAGATGAAAGGATACATATGTCGCCTAGAGGGGGTGAATATGCTATTAGAACTTTTCCGAGAGGGGCTCAACAAAGGCGTAATAAAACTAACGTTTACTTTGTTAATCACAAAACCTAGAACAATCTAGGGTTTACCTATGTGAACCAACAACTTATGCTAAGCAAGACAAACAACTATGTGATAGCAAGATATATACTTAAAGCACGAAGCCTATCACAAAGTAAAGTGCATAAGTAAGAGCTCGGGTATAGAGATAACTGAGGCACGCGGGGAAGACGATATTTTACCGACTTCCTTCCAACATGGAGTACGTCTCGTTTGGAGAGGGGGTGGTATCTAACCACCTACACCACAAAAGGCCTCCCTTATTCTCTGATGAATCTCACCCCAACGGGATTGATCCACACTTCCACTATCGGTATACTTGTCGGTGGCAACCGGAACCTCTCACAAGGTTGGGGCACTTCTCCACAACTTAATTGGAGGCTCCCAACAAATGCCACAAAGGCCACAAGGTTGGGGCACTTCTCCACAACTTAATTGGAGGCTCCCAACAAATGCCACCAAGGCCTCAACCTGCAACACAACAAACCGTCTAGGGTTCCAAGAACCCAAGAGTAAATATCTTCTCATCTTTCACTCACCAAATCCTCCGGGGAGAACTCAAACCGATACACCGAATGCAAATGGCAAGAACACCACAAAGGTGTTCCAATCCCTCACTCTCAAGTTCCAACAAAGCTACTAAAGCTATTGGGGAAACAAGAGAGTAGGAATCAAAGAGAGACACAAAATCCCCCAAAATCTAGATCCCCAAAGATACACTCACAAAGAGATGTTTTGGTTTGGTCAAAACGTGGATCTAGATCTCCTCTCTCTTCCACTCAAATATGGGCAAGAATCATCGGAGGGGAAGAGGGGAATCAAGATCAAGAAGGTAAACAATGGAGGGGAAAACTTGCAAGAATGGTTGGGGAACCATTGGGGAAGAAGGCCCCTTAAATAGGCCCCCCCAAAATCGAACAGTTGAAGCCTAAAAACGCGAATCCCGGTACTACCGGACTTTTTCCTGGTACTACCAGACATTCCGGGTACTACCGGACATTCCCTGGGGATCCCAGGACGCCAAACACACCTTATTCAGTACCAACCGGTACTAAGGGGCGGTACTACCGGACCCTGGTCCGGTACTACCGGTCACCCCTGAACGAAAACGGCCATAACTTTTGCATCGAGACTCCGATTTTGACGATCTTGGGCTCGTTTCGAAGAGGAAAACAAGCTCTACAAGGTCATGCAAAGAAACATCATAGTACAGCATGGGAGGATAGATCCAAATGACTAAAGCTTTAACCTCTCTCAAAAAGACGAACCGATAAAACCTCCAACATCAAAAACATAATAGAAAATGCATATGAAATCCGTTTTCAATGAACTAGAGCTTGTCATGGAGATTAACACAAGCTCTAGATCCTCACATGAGTAAGAACCAAATAATGTAAGGTTTTACCTATCTCTAAAATACAAACCGGTAAAACCTCCAATATCAAAATGCAGCAAGATATAAAAGGGAAATCCGATTTTGATGAACAAGAGCTTGTTATGAACATTACCACAAGCTCTATATCCTCACATGGACAAGACCAAATAACAACCAAATACGATAATGCGAGTATTCAAAGGTTTGAGCTCTCTCCGAACGATGTGACCGAGTTACTCATTCGAGAGCCCCTCTTAATAGCACGGCTATCTATTCTAAACCCGGTCTCCCACTAATAACATGAGACCGGCAAAAGGGAAAACCTATCAAGATTATACCTTTGACTTGAGCATTCCACTTGAGCTCAATGTAGATGAACTTTACCTTCTCAATATGGAACGCCTTTCTTGATTCCTCATCATCGATCCATGATCCCAAGGATGGCAAGCATCAAACATGAGATCTACTAGATGGCGCATTTTGAGCTTGCACAACACATCTTCTTCTCATTTCATCGACCTTGAAGAAAACACATGCTCCAAGCGATTCCAATGGACAAATACTACAAGTGAAACTTAATACACACATTAGTCCATAAAGATTGTCATTAATTACCAAAACCACACATGGGGGCCCACATGTTCTTTCAATCTCCCCCATTTTGGTAATTGATGACAATCCATTTAAGAGGGTTTATATAAGGAATTTTAATGAACAAAATGGTAACACCAATATCAAATACTACATAAGTATGTGATATTGGTATCACCACCATATATAGAGCAAACTCCCCCACAATATATGCATGTGTGATGAACTTGAATTTCATTGCATATATTGCCAATCCTTATCATTGGTGGAGTTTCCTCTATATATACCACATGCTAAACAACACAAAGATGCAAGAGAATGAAAGGCAAATGCTTAAGAACAAACTCAATACATAAACCAACTTCCCTTAAACCCTCCAAAACTTCTCCCCCATTGGCATTGATTGCCGAAATGGGTGACAAGTTCTAGAAGGCAAATATAGTAATAATTCCTCCAAAGGTGTGCGTTCGCACATATCCAATGAGGAGGGAGTAGAACTATATCGAGGATCCGAAGATTTACAACGGAATAAATTAAACGACGCGTCACAAATGATGCAAGCAATCACAAGATCCGACAAATCAATTGAAAACAACAAATGAGTCCAAATGGAAAGAACAAGATATTATGATACGAGTAGATGAGTGTTTTAAGTAACAAATAGAGAAGCTCCCCAAGATTTGTGAACAATTTAAAATAAATTCATGGGAATACATAATGCACAAATATGGAATCCTTGCTCCCCCATAAGCATTTAAAACATAACAAATGAAGGATCAAATAAATGCTTAAATAAAATAGAGAAGCTCCCCAAGATTTGTGCATATTTTAAAATAGTTGCATTTTAATAAAAAATGCACAAATATGGAATCCTCACTCCCCCATAAACATTTAAGGCACAACAAATGAGAAAGAAGACAACTGAGCATTATTAAATGAATTAGATGAGCTCCCAAAGATAATGCACCAATTATGATAATTGCATTTGGGAACAAGGTGCATAATCATGGAATCCTCACTCATCCAAATTCATTTAACAATACAAGGCATGAGAGAACAAATATGAGTGCCCGAAGATGCAAACAAGAGGAACACGCACTTATAGGTAAATAAATTTGGAAGCCACCGAAGAATCAAAAGAAATAAAAGGTGGCATCCAAGAAATAAAATCTCAACTAAAATTATCTTCTCATCTGTGTATATGTTTCTAAGTGGATAACATCACAACGACATATGACCATAAAGAAACAAGTACACACAAGGAAGATATACAATAAAGCACATGAAATCAAAAATGAAGTCACCACATATACCAATAAGATTTTTGCTTCAAAGCATGGCCAAAGGCTCACATATATCTTATTGTACATTAATGAGCTTCAAACACCAACACACTACATATATTACAACTATCACCAAGGGAAAAGGAGAAGGTTGGAATATATGGAGAAAGGCAACAAGTATCACAAAAAAAATAAACTAGCAAAAATCTCACCATTGCACATGAGAGAAGTTGAGGAAAGGATAGGCAATAAAATTGCTAGATTGACATATTTGGGATTGGAGGATCATATGCATGATTTGTATAGTCCCAATTATATGCACTCATCTCAACTTATACACATATGCAATAGAGATTGCTCTTAATACCATGGCTAGAGAGACAACAATAAATATAATAACAAAAAATCATGCCAAGATGCAACCTACAAAAGGTTGGAAGCAAGATAAATATGCATGAGCAAGAGATACTTGTTACCGAGATATAATTGGTAGGATGTAGAGGATATGAATTCGTTGATCATCCTATAGCTTGCCTCCAATTTTCATGTATGCATCATTTCTTCAAAATTGAGAGATAGGCATCCAATCTATTTCCATTGTACCTAAAACACATTTAAGTACAAAATGGTCCCCAAACATATTGGGTCCAACGTAGTTAGTGCAACTACAATACATAGGAGAGACTCCACATAATTATGTGCATATTGATATGAAATTGAATTTCATGCACAACTTAGCCGATGGGAATTGGTGGAGTTTCCCTTATATATTGGATGAAAGAAAGCAAGCATGCCATAATATAAACATGTAGTAAATATACATGCACGAGGCTTTCAAGAACCTAAAATGAGATACAATTTGTACAAAAACACCAAGTAAACTGAGATGGCACACACAAGAGTGTGACATGACAATAGGTGTCCAAATTGTATCAAAGAACCAATTCAACACATGAAAGATCATAAGTTCAAAAAATGAACTAGGAAAAAGCCAAAGAGCAAAATATAGATAAAAAATATAAATGCTCAAGGATTTATCTCATTATAAAATGGTCAAAATGTGAAACAAGGAATGAGACAAACCAACTCCCAAAAAGAGTAAGGTTCCAACAAGTAAACCAAACTCTCGTAACTTCTAATGATGGCACAAAATACCAAAACGAAAAGATCAAACTTCCAAGCACATAAAACCCGATATGGATCAAACAAGGAAGCATAAAAGTATTTTTCTAGATAATATAGGAGAGCTCACCCATAAGTAGTACATTATATATAATTTTGTTTTTGAATGCAAAATGTACACAAATGAGATCATCACTACTACCTACATTAAATAAAACACAAGAGGATACCAATAAAATAAGAAGATCCAAAAGTAGCAAGGAATACATGGGAGCACACAAAACATTTACTTGGCAAAAGATAGGACAAGATTAAGCAAAGGCCAAAGTGAATATGATCAATAAATTCTACCATAAATTGAGTACTTATTGTCCAAGGACAAGAAATATTGGTAATAAATTTCCCAAGGTAGCTTGCATGGATATCCAAGATCATAGTCACAACAAGAAGCATATAACAAAATATAAGAATTAAGCTTGATGCTTCGAAAGAGATTCTTGGTAGCTTCCAATAGTCACACAATCACTAGAGATTAGAGTAAACTCAAGTACATGGTTTCCATGAGGATATAGATATCTAAATATGAGGAAACACATACCAATAAACACTCTTACATACAAGATCCAAAATATGAGCAATAGAGTCATTCAAGCAAATTGGAACTTGTATGAGCAAATGTGTCACATAGGAGCTAGATAATTATCAATATCAATTCTAAGTGACACAACCTCGAATATTCACATTTTTTAGGTACACTAAGCATATGACTCCCCCATAATGTGATACTACCATAAAACCAACACGAGGCAAAAGGATACAAATAGAGATAATTAATGGACATTATAAAACTTAAATTTCTCATGAGAATTGTACCACATAGAGACTAGACAATAATCCAATATAAATACTAGGTGGTATTCCTCATGTACACACAATTTTAGGATTGTGGAATGCCCAAGCATAACACTCCCCCAAAATGGGATAATCCATTAATCTCTCAAAAGAGCCAAATAAGATACCAAATATAACCAAGTAAGGCTCAAACACAAGAAACACACATACATGGTGTGCCACCTAATCATACAAAAATATGCTTGATACCTCAAGATAATTAAGTGGAAATCACAACATGTACAAAAGCATGGAAGATACAAAACCAACACATGCACAAGGGGGAAAGTAACTTTCAATGTAATGAGTTAAGCATTTTTTACCGCAAGGAGGAACATTGGATAAATAATAGAGGAAATATAATCCACATGACTTGACTTTGACCAATATAATAGTGAAGATCCCTCAATTCTTCATGATGTAGCCAAGTCTCCAACGTCCTCCAAAAATTACCTATTGATCAAGTTTTAGCTTGTTGGTCCCCAACCAAGTTGGGTCCTAAGAAGTTAGTCAAAATAGGCTTGGCAACCCAAATGGTTCTTTTCTTGACACCACATTGGGCACCAACAAATTTGGCAAACATATTGCCAACCTCATCCTTACGAAGTGAATAGGCATCATCAATCAAGATAGGATGGGATGAGGAGATACCAATAGTGCATGAGGAAGAAATGTGCCCCTTATCATGGCATATGTAGCAAGTTATACTCTTGCCATCTTTATTTTTGGATGAATAAACAACTTGAGGAAGAGCTTGAGTCTTCTTGGGAGGAGGCCCATCTCTAACAAGATGTAGAGCTTGAGGCTGCTTCCCTTGTTGCTTATTGCCAAGGGACTTCTTCTTTGGTGGGAAATGTTTGACATGATGCCCTTCTTCCTTGCACTTGAAGCAAACAATGTTGGCTGGATTCTTGACTTGATCTTGGCCATTATTCTAGTTATCATTGTGCTTAAACTTGATAGTGTACTTGTTCTTGACATTGGAGTTGAATCCAATCCCACTCTTGTCATTGGGGGATTTTTGCACACTCAAGATTTTGTTGAGTGCGGCCTTCCCTTGATGACCCATTTTCAAGTAATTCTTCAAAGAAGTGACTTGAGCCTTGAGCTCTTTGATTTCCTCTACATGGTTTTAGTTTCAACAAAAGTACTGGAGGAAGTAGATGCTACATTGTTAGAGCAACAAGGCACGGAATGTAATTCATCATGAGATATATCATGGTTGTGAGAGGATGAATTATAAGGACTAGCACATGGCAATATAACATTTGAAGTGGGTATAGTGCTAATGTCCACATGAGGCCCACTATATGTTACCTTTGACATGATGGCCTCATGAGCTAACTTCAGCCTACCATGGGAGACTAGAAGATCCTCATGCAAGCTTGACGGCTTAACATGACTTTCTTCTAATTTCCCATAGTTGCTAGTTAGCAAAGAAAGTTGAGCCTTTAGCTCAACATCCTCCTTCAAAATAGATGCTTCACAACAAATAGAGTTAGTAGCACAAGCATCATCCGAAACCTTGTCTTGGTCCATAGTTTCTTTAGTTTCCTCTACATGGTTAGCAACACAAGCACTAGAGGAAATAGAATGGCAACAAGAAAACACAAGGATATCATCATGAGATTTATTCAAGCCATTACTACATGATATGCAAGGACTATCAACACTATCAAGTAAGGAGTTGTGAGTGCTAGAAGTGTTAAGGTCCGAAGATATATCATTGCAACTAGATAGGGATGAAGGAGTACAAATAGTAAGAACATTATCCACATTGCAATTTCTATCACCACTCACCGTATCATTACCTTGTGAAAAATCACATGTTGGTGAGGTGGTAGACGATGAGAACCCATCTCGACCGAAAGTGGAAGAAACACAATCATCCTCAATAATGTTGGACTTGCTATATTTATCTTGAAGTTTGGTCCATATCTCATGGGCACTTGAATAAGGCATGATAGACGAAAGAACTACATTGCTCACAACTTGTAAAAGAGTTTTAGTAGCTAGAGCATCTACGCCAGAGTTCAACTTCTCTAAAGATTCGTTTTGGGGATCCATAGAATAAGAGAAACCCATACATAGATATTCCACGATAATTGGGTGAGATTTGCGAAATAAATCAAGCATGCGAGATTTCCATATATCATAATTTGTGCCATCGAATATGAATATATAATTATGCACTAATACCCTAGCCGACAGCTTTACTCTAAACGCGGTGAAGCCTAAAATGAGAGACCGGGCTCTGATACCAATTGAAAGGATACATATGTTGCCTAGAGGGGGGTGAATAGGCGATTAGAACTTTTTCGAGAGGGGCTCAACAAAGGCGGAATAAAACTAACATTTACTTTGTTAAGCACAAAACCTAGAACAATCTAGGGTTCACCTATGTGAACCAACAACTTATGCTAAGCAAGACAAACAACTATGTGATAGCAAGATACATACTTCAAGCACGAAGGTTGGGGCACTTCTCCACAACTTAATTGGATGCTCCCAACAAACGCCACAAAGGCCACAAGGTTGGGGCACTTCTATACAACTTAATTGGAGGCTCCCAACAAACGCCACCAAGGCCTCAACCTGCAACACAAAAAACCGTCTAGGGTTCCAAGAACCCAAGAGTAAAAATCTTCTCAACTTTCACTCACCAAATCCTCCGGGGAGAACTCAAACTGATGCACCGAATGCAAATGGCAAGAACACCACAAAGGTGTTCCAATCCCTCACTCTCAAGTTCTAAAATATATTAAAGATACTGGCGGAACAAGAGAGGAGGAATCAAAGAGGGACACAAAATCCCCCAAAATCTAGATCCCCAAAGATACACTCATAAAGAGATGTTTTGGTTTGATCAAAACGTGGATCTAGATCTCCTCTCTCTTCCACTCAAATATGGGCAAGAATCATCGGAGGGGAAGAGGGGAAGCAAGCTCAAGAAGGTCAACTAGGAGGGGAAAACTTGCAAGAATGGTTGGGGAACCATTGCGGAAGAAGGCCCCTTAAATAGGTCCCCCCAAAATCCAACCGTTGAAGCCCAAAAACGCGAATCTCGGTACTACCAAACTTTTTCCCGGTACTATCGGACATTTCCTGGGGATCCCAGGACGCCAAACACACCTTATACAGTACCAACCGGTACTAAGGGGCGGTACTACCGGACCTCCGATACTACCGGACCCTGGTCCGGTACTACCGGTCACCCCTGAACGAAAACGACCATAACTTTTGCATCCGGACTCCGATTTTGATGATCTTGGGCTCATTTCGAAGAGGACAACAAGCTATACAAGATCATTCAAAGAAACATCATAGTACAGAAAGATAGGATAGATCCAAATGATGAAAGGTTTAACCTCTCTCAAAAAGACGAACCGATAAAACCTCCAACATCAAAAACATAATAGAAAATGCATATGAAAACCGTTTTCAACGAACTAGAGATTTTCATGGAGATTAACACAAGCTATAAATCCTCACATGAGTAAGAACCAAATAATGTAAGGTTTTACCTATCTCTAAAATACAAATCGGTAAAACCTCCAAGATCAAAATGCAATAAGATATAAAAGGGAAATCCGATTTTGATGAACAAGAGCTTGTTATGAACATTACCACAAGATCTATATCCTCACATGGACAAGACCAAATAACAACCAAATACGATGATACAAGTATGCAATGATTTGAGCTCTCTCCGAACGATGTGACCGAGTTACTCATTCGACCCCTCTTGATAGCACGGCTATCTATCCTAAACCCGGTCTCCCACTAACAACATGAGACCGGCAAAAGGGAAAACCTATCAAGATTATACCTTTGCCTTGAGCATTCCACTTGAGCTCGATGTAGATGAACTTTACCTTCTCAAGATGGAATGCCTTTCTTGTTTCCTCATCATCGATCCATGATCCCGAGAATGGCAAGCATCAAACATGAGATCTACTAGATGGCGCATTTTGAGCTTTCACAACACATCTTGTTCTCATTTCATCGACCTTGAAGCCAACACATGCTCCAAGCGATGCCAATGGACAAATCCTACAAGTGTAACTTAATACACACATTAGTCCATGAAGATTGTCATTAATTACCAAAATCACACATGGGGGCCCACGTGTTCTTTCATAAGATCACAAACAATACTATCATAATGATTCAATAATAAGTTCATGTCACATCCCAAAATTTTCCAAATTTTGTAATGTGAAAAATAAATAAACAAAATAAATAATTGTTGAAATTTAGGGAGAAAAGAAACTTTTTGTTTCTAAATGGAAACCTAAAATCCCATCTTGGATAAACTTGAGTAATGGTTGAATCCAACTAAATTCAAATCTTGTGAAATGCATTCTTCATAAATGCAGCTAGAAATTTAAACACTTGGGAAATAAACCCAAACCCTAAAACCCTAATGGAAAAAAACATTACCAAGTTATCTCTAAGCCTATGGATTTGATCCATATAAAATTGGTCAAACAAACATATCAAAATGATCAAGAATGACAAATAGAGATATTATAAAATCATGTAAATTGATTTCATTCAATTTGGAACCAAAGATAAAAATCTTATGAATTTAATAAGATAAGGAAATTGAATTTCCAAAGCTAATAAAGCACCTATCTAGAAATCCATACCAAATGGTTAGCAAATAATTCTAAAGACATTTAAAAGAATAAACAAATATTAAATAAGATTATACAAATTGGAAACACCAAGTTTGAATCTATAAATAAAAAGATATGGATTTTATAAGATAAAGAAAGAATTATTAAATGAGGAATATTTAAAGACCAAATTAAATCTTGGCCTAATCCATAAGCAAATGGAATAGTTATAATCCAAATCCAAATAAAAGGAGAAGAGAATTTTTAAATAAAATAAAAGGGCATTAACCAAATTCTGTTTCTATTTGAATAAAGACAAATACCCAATTTAAAGGATTAATAAATCATATTAAAATATTCCAAATAATTCAAAGTGAATTATTTGACACCCTAATAAATAAAACCTACTGAAAAGGTTTTGTGAAAAAATGAAACTTAAATAAGGGTTGAAAATATATTTGATCTTATTTGAATTTAAAAACAAGGGCCTACTTTAAATAATCAATATACCCTAAAAAGAATAAAAGAATTATTCTAAATTTGACTTTAGAATATGTTAAATAACAGTATTAAAAATCTACACAAAGTTTGGTTGAAGTTTGAATTCAAATGGTTGTTTGAAATAATTAAACAAAATCAAAACATATTAATGAATACAGAAAAAGAAAAGATTCAGAACAAAAAAATGGAGGAAACCAGCCCAACTAACCCAGGCCCATCTAGCCCAACTAACCCCCTCCCCCGAAGTGTTTTATTTTACTCGGCAACGAACCCACTCAGACGCTGACTGCCTGGACCCACTCTTCCTCTCTCTCCTTCACCGACGAAGCGACCCCACCGCCAGCTCCCCTTTGTTCTCACCCGCGCGCGAAGACCACGCCCTCCTGGCCGTTTCTGCCGTTAACTCCTCGACGTAAATTCGCGGTGATGGCTCAACGATTAATGCTCGCGACCATGCTCGATTTAGAGCCCGCCTCTTCTCCCCATTTTCCCTATGTTCCCAGCTCCTCTCCGCCCCAGGGCTACCCAAATTGCTCACTGCAACCTCACCGGCTCCGACAAGGTCTCGCTCTAATTCCGACGAACCCAGGCCGCGCCTTGCACCCTCGACCATGCAAGATTGTTCCCCATTAACCAATGCATCTACCAGTAGCCTCGGCTTGCCCGCGCATGACCTACAGCGTCGGCAACAACTTCAACTGAGCTCCGCCACCGTCTGCCTCGACTCTGGCGACGTCTCCCCGGTAAACCCGACCGCCCCTCTCCTCCTCGTGGACACTATCATACTCGCCTCCCTCTTGCAAATCTAACCGTGCCTTCTACTTGTCTTAGCGCGTCCTCTAGCTTCACCTTCGACGACATCTGAGCGTGCCCGACGCCGACGCCGTCTCCGGCGAGCAATCGTCAACGCCTCCGAGCTTCCCAAGGCCAAGCAAGACAACAAAGAGAACCAGTGTTTCACAGAGAGTCTGGTGAGCATCCTCACTCCCTCCTGCGCTTCCTGGTTCATCGCCAACGCCACCGCCAGAGCCGCGCCGCCGCGCAGCCGCCGTCAGCGCCGCCAGTTCCTGACAAGCGCGTTGTAGCTGTAGGATGCATATCGTCTGGCCCGGATTAGATTTAGACGAAGGGGTAAGAGCTGATCAGTGCCAAATGATCTCAGTTAAATCCTACGACCCACAGTGAACGATCCGCACGAACTGGTATGGCCCAATGAGAAACAGACATGTGGCCTGGAATTTGTTTTTTTAAAACAGAAACTTATCTATTAGTTGTTTGGTTTTGTAAAATTCATAACTTTCAATCCACATGTCCAAATTTTACAAATTTTATATCAATGGAATCAGAAGAACAAGTACTATCCAACCATGCACATTTTGCCTTTATATCAATGAATTGCTTTTGGTAAAATGGTTGTTTTTGCAGAAACTTGTGTATGCATATTTTGAATATAAAATTCATTCTAAAATTGTTTTTGTGATAAAATATTTTGCAAATGAATTTTTTTGAACCTACTGACCATATAAACCAACTTATGGATTCAAAAACATATATTTTCAAGCAAAGGAATAAATCTTTGATTTAGAACATTTCTAGTCAAATAAAAATGTGGTTTATATGTTAAAAATTCTTTTGGAAGAAACCCTTTGGGAGATGTTTTGATTTAAAATCTCTGACCCTAAACACAAAGATTTGTGATTTGAAAATATATTTTGTGAACTCTATAAAAATTATTACTTTACTAAAGGCATTTTCAAGCACATAAAATATTGATTTGGTTTAAAAATGGTTTATGGGTAAAATCTTTTGCAAATGGTTTTGCCACTTTTATAATAGGATCAATAGGTGTTTTAGAGTGTTTATAACCTATTAGAAACCACTTTTTTCAAATAAAACAATCTTTGGCATGCTTGCATGCATAGTTTTGTTTCTATCATTTTACGTGATGCTGCTTGAATAGTGGATTGAATATTGCTTGCTTGATTGAATTGTAGTGATTTGAAGAGCGTGAGCATTGCAAGATTAAGGAGTGAACTTATATTCTCTACCAAAAAGGCAAGTGATGCTTCATACTTTTGTCCCATTATTTTCACTATGCATTAGTGATATTTCTAAGTAGGACTTGCATGGAATTTTTGCTAAGTATAAACTATGCCATGGGAAATCCTAGTAGATGAAACCTTAGTAGAAATTTCCTAAGTTAAGATTACTACTACTATCATGCTTAGCTAGTCGAAAACAAGGGTGGATTATATTCATGCTATGGAATATTTCTAAGTCAAGGACTTGTGTTTTGTTTAATAAAACAACTAAGTGAATGAAACACCTGGGTGGAATGGAAGGAATGGTTTGTGTTGAGTGGTTATACAAGGCCCATTTCTATGGTTTACCTTGTGTATCTCACTTGTGGAATGCCACCCAGGAACAAAGAGATTTGAGATGTCAAATGTTGAGAAGCTTCAAGTGCATCCACATGGCATTATGGGCTCTGCCTCGATCATATAGGTTGCAATAACTTAGCCAAATGGATAGTTGGTGGTACGGGATGATAGGTTGGAACGCGTCCATTCTGGTCTAAGGGAAGGCTTCTGAAAGATCTTGTCTTGGTGAAACCAAGTCTTGTGGGGAAAGTGCACCACCTCTGGAGAGTGTAAAACTAAGTACTTAGCCATGTCCCTGGCAAAGGACAATTTGAGCATCAAGACATGGAATCTATCAAGAATCTCCTCATCCCAATTTCTAAGTTAAAATTTTGTGGTTGAACAAGGGTTGAAGGATCACCAATTTCTATTGGGAGATGCCTTGGGTGATTTTTTTGACAAACAAAATCTTAGTGTTTTTCAAAGGATAAGAAAAATCTATTTTGAGCAAAGCAAGCCTAAGCTCCAGTTAGCCAAATGCATATAGATGATAGACTCCACTATACTACCATAGTATCACTTGCCAATACAATTCAAATGTATTGACCCTTGTGGCTGTAACTTATTATGTTGTAGGTTTGTTTGATGTTAGTGAAGTATGTTGATTAGGATTACAAGTCTACAACCAACATGATTGCCTGTGGCACTTTGAAGATGAAGGACTCCATGCTATATAGTTATTTCTGCTGCATTGTAATGAGATAGCCAAATGAGCTATGTAAGATGTAATGAATTATTTTATTCCTGGTTATAAAGTTGTATTATGACCTTTGTTTCTTGATATTACATCTTAACTGTGGATGCTAGCTAATGATCCAGGGACTAGCATTTTAAACACAGGGATCTCTACCTTATTAAAGGTTGGGACCTCTACAGTTCAGATCTAAGATCATGGCACTCGGGCCCTAGTCACAAGCATTAAGCACAACAAGTTGCAACAAAGTCAAATAACACTAATAGAGATACTAGGCACTATGCCCTAACAATCTTATTCGATTACATGATAGAACTCATCCAATCCCTACCATTCCCAAGCATACATCGGGGGATTACTCACTCATGGATGAGGGAAACATTAAAGGTCGATGGAGATGCGTTGGTGATGACGATGGCGATAATCCTCTCCAAATTCCCCGTCCCGACAGGGTGCCCGAACGGAGTTTCTAGATCCGAATCTTGGTTTCTGGTGGCGGCGGTGGAGCGGAACTGTTTCAGGAAAACTATCGAACCCCTCTCGGTTTTTAGGTCGAGAGGCAACTTATAGGCGCAGAGGGAGGCCGAGGGGGTGCCTGGGGTGGCTGCATGATACGTCGGAAACGTATCTATAATTTTTGATGCTCCATGCTTGTTTAATATCTACTTTTGTTTTTTTCTTTGTCTACACTTTGAGGTGCTTTTTACATTTTTTCTGGTACTAACCTATTAACAAGTTGCCACAGTGCCAGTTGCCTGTTTTCTGCTGTTTTTGGTTTCAGAAAAGTTAGTAAGGAAATATTCTCGGAATTGGACAGGACAAACGTCAAAGTCAATAACTTTCCGTGGGGAACAAGAAGTCCAGAGGGGATATTGAGAGGAGTGCCAGGGCAGCCAAACCCCCTAGGAGCGGCCAGGGGTGGGCCCGCGCCTGGGAGGGGTTTGGCCCCCCTGGTCGCCTCCTCAGCCTCCCCTTCGCCTATAAGAAGCCCCCGATGCAGAAGCCCTAAGCACCCAATCAAATCTCCACGAAATCGTCTATAGCCGCCGCCACCATCGTTCCTAGATCGGGGGGGGGGGGGATCTGAAGTTCTTCTCGGCACCCTGCCGGAGGGGAGATCATCCCAGAGGCATTCTCTCCGGTATGATGCGTGAGTAGTTCCACCTTGGACTATGGGTCCATGTAGGAGCTAGATGATTGTATCTCCTTCTTGTGCTTTCATGTATAGATCTTGTGAGCTCCGTTCATGATCAAGATCTAATCTATTTGTAATCATGCATGTTGTGTTTGCGGGGATCCGATGGATATTGAGATTATTATGTTGGTTTGATTAATGGTTTTGTATTTTGATTCTATCATGTCTGTGTTGTTTGTGATCTTGCATGCTCTCCGTTGTTAGTAGCTATCTTGGCCGAGTAGTTGCTAGTGACTCCAAGAGGGGGTATTTATGCTTGATAGTGGGTTCATGCCTCTAGTTTCCAAGGGAAGTGACAATAATCTCTTCGGTTGTATATGTGTTGTTGCTACTAGGGAGAAAACAACGGTCTCTTGCTCATGGAACATGTGGACTGTTTACCATACACACTTTTCTTAAAGCAGTTGTCGGTTGCTTGCAATTTAATACTAGAGGGGATTCAGATGATAACCTGAAGGTGGACTTCTAGTCATAGATGCAGTTGGATGGCGGTCTATGTATCTTGTTGTATTGCCCAATCGAATCTCATATGATCTTTCTGACTAGTAATTGCATTGTTATGCCTTGCTCAGTTCGTGTCAATTGCCCTGCTGTAATTTGTTTACCGTTCATGCCATGTTGTTTATCTAAGGAGAGCACCTCTAGTGTACTATGGACCCTGGTCCAATCTTTACCATTGTTACATCTTCCATTGTTACGTGTTTACTTGCTGCAAACCATTACCTTCCATACCATACATTTAATCCTTTGATACAACAAACCGGTGAGCTTGACAACCTCACTGGTTCGTTGGGGCAAAGTCTGGAGTTTGTGTTGTGCAGGTCTCTGCGTTGCTTGCAACACCTGTGTGATGTTTTCTTCCTCCTTATGGTTCGGTAACCTCAGTCTCTACTGAGGGAAGACTTGCTGTTTTGCTCATCACACCTTGCTCTTGGGGTTTCCAACGAAGTGCTCCACGTCAGCACCATCAACAAGTTTTCTGGCGTCGTTGCCGGGGAGGCTAAGGACGTCTTCACAAGGGGAGTCCTTCACTTCATTTCTCTTTACTTTGTTTTTAGTTTGCTTTGTTTCTTTTTCTTGGTTTTTTTGCCCCTTTTCAAATAATCCAAAAAATTAGTCTAGTTTGGTTTGCTTGCTTTATTCAAAAACACACAAAATTAGTTCCTGCTCTAGGTGCTGCTGTTGTTTTTGGCTTGCCCACCTTTGCCAAAATGAACTCTGCTGAGAACACCAAGTTGTGTGACTTCACTAGCACCAACAACAATGATTTCCTTAGCACACCTATTTGCTCCACCTGCTCCTGATGCTACCTTTTATGAAATTAAGCCTGCTTTGTTGAATCTTGTGATGAGAGAGCAATTTTCTGGTGCTAGTTCTGATGATCCTGCTGCCCATCTCAATAGCTTTGTTGAACTTTGTGAGATGCAAAAATATAAGGATGTAGATGGAGATATTATTAAGCTCAAGATTTTTTCCTTTCTCCTTGAGAGGAAAAGCTAAAGAATGGTTGCTTTCCTTGCCTAAAAATAGTATTGATTCTTGGACTAAGTGCAAAGATGCTTTTATTAGAAAGTACTATACTCCTGCTAAGATTATATCTATGAGAAGTGACATTATGAAATTTAAACAAATTGATAGTGAACATGTTGCTCCAGCTTGGGAGAGAATGAAGTCTTTGGTTAAGAATTTCCCCACTCATGGACTCACTGCTTGGATGATTATCCAGACTTTTTATGCAGGTTTGAACTTCTCCTCAAGAAATCTATTGGATTCAGCTGCTGGAGGTACCTACATGGGCCTCACTTTGGGTGCCGCAACAAGGCTCCTTGATAATATGATGGCCAACTACTCTGAATGGCATGTTGAGAGAGATCCACATGGTAAGAAGGTAAATTCTGTTGAGGAAGCTTCCTCTTTGAGTGAAAATATTGATGTTATTATGGCCATGCTTGTTAATGGGAAAGCTCCTCTAGATCCTAATAGTGTTCCCTTAGCCTCTTTGGTTGCTCAAGAAGAGAAAGTTGATGTGAACTTCATTAGAAACAACAATTTCAACAACAATGCCTATAGGAATAATTTTGGTGGCACCAACAATTATAGGCCTTATCCTCCTAATAATGGCAATTTCTATGGAAGATCTTACAATAATGCTAGAAGTGCCCCCGCTGAACTTTAGGTCATGCTCAAAGACTTTATTAGTAAACAAACCACCTTCAATAAGGCTATAGAGGAAAAGCTTTTAAATGTTGAGAAAAATATATCCTCTTTGTCTGAAGCTCAAACTTCCTTGGTTAATAAAATGGCTGCTAAACCTGAAACTATGGAAAATACCTTTAATACTGCTCATGCCATACAAGTTACTATTGATGGAAATGTTAGGCTGTTAGCTCAACTTCATGCTAGGTGGGAAAGGGAAGCTAAAATTGATAGAAACAATAGTGTGTGCACCATCACCACTAAACCACAAGTAGTCCCTATTCCTCCTCCTACTATGCCTAAGCCTATTGAGCATACTAATAGTGATGCTAAGTTTGACTTTGATATTGATGGTTGCAATATTTTCTGAAGTGATTATGTTCCTACAAAAGCTTGTTGGAAGTCCTGATGCTAGTGATATGCATGTTGCTTTCACTAAACACATTACAGATGCTCTTGTTAAGATTAAGGAAGAGAAGCTAAAACATAAAGCTTCTATTCCTAGGAAAGTAGAAGATAGTTGGGAACCCATTATTAATATGCAAGTGAATGACTTTGATCTCAAAGCTTCATGTGATCTTGGTTCTAGTGTCTCTATTATACCTAGGAAGATTTATGAAATGCTTGATTTACCACCGTTGGAAGATTGTTATTTAGATGTCTCCCTCAATGATAATGCTAAGAAGAAACTCATGGGTAGTATTAGTGATGTTCTCATTATGGTTAACAATGCTTATGTCCCTGTTGATTTCTATGTTTTGGATGTTGAATACAATGCTTCTTGTCCTATTACTTTGGGAAGACCTTTTTTTAGAACAGTTGGTGCCATCATTGATATGAAAGAAGGCACCATTAAATATCATTTTCCATTCAAGAAAGGTATTGAAAACTTCCCTATGAGGATATATAAGTTTCTTTTTTATCCTCCTTTGAAAGCAAGGTTTGATGTTAATGCTTTCTCATTTGAAAATACTTTATTCTTCTTGCTTCCTGTGCCTAACTTAAAGGCGTTAAAAAAAGTACTTCTTGGGAGATAACCCAAGAGTTTTATTGAGTCTTGGAAGTTATTACTTCATTAGTGACCTCTCCTTATCCTTTTTGTTTGCTTTTTGTGCCAAGAATGACCTCTAATGAGAGGGAAGTAACATCTGGGGAGTTGCTGTCCCGAAACAGATTTCTGTTCTCCACCAAAAAAATTCTTGAGGAGTATCTGTAACTTGGATTGAGCTAAAAATTTACGAATAAATCCCCAAGTATGTGAGATAACTTTCATTAGTTCAACACTTTTTGATTTCAGCAACAGAAGACGTTCGAAAAAATCGATTTCTACCTGCTGGTCTATTTTGACAGATTTCTGCCATTATTTGCATTTGCTTCTTATTGATTCCTTTTTGAGTTCTCTTTTGGGGAATTGAGATTTTTGAAGGATTTACTACAGTAGCTTGTGTTTTTAGTGAAAAGCCTTGCTGTTCCAAAGTTTGTCAGAGGTCTAATATCTTTTGAATTAACTAATGTTGCTAATAAAGATTGTGTGAAGTTTTGTATGAAGGAAAAATTTCAGGTGTAAAGAGAGAATGATGCAATGAGATGAAGAATCGACAAAAGCTCAAGCTTGGGGATGCCACCATGGTGTCACCCCAAGAAATATCCAAGAGTTACAAGCTTCAAAGCTTGGGGATGCCCAAGGCATCCCCTTCTTCATCAATAAAAAGCTCAGGTATGTCTAGACACTTTGTTTTTATTGTTTCATGCATTGTTGTGTTGTTCTTGGAGCGTCTTAGTTTTTGTTTGCTTTTCTTAGGTTGTTTAGTTTGCTTGAATAAAGTAGTTTGGCCCCTGTTCTCGATGTGATGTTTTGCAAATAAGTTTCTTGGTGTTGGAAAGGAGTAGTAAGTTCTTGCTTGAAGTGCAAGAGGAGCTTGCATTGACTGTGACTTAGACTTTAGCATTACATGCTAGGTGTTGTTTTGACCTTATGCTTAGTGATTATTGATGTAGCATGTCTTGTTCCAAACAATTGGGATTGCTTAGTGTGCCTTGAAGAAATTATGTGTTGTTTTAGCATGCAAAGGCATAGTATTGTGGTATTCTACTTTAATGCTTTGCTTGGGTTGACTTGGCACATGCTCACACCATGTTATGACTATGACAAGTCACCATTAGCCTCTATGATAATTTAGTCCTTGACTTGTAGTACCACTCTATGCTTTGATTAGTAATGCTTTGTTGCACTGCATGATTATGGCCATTATGCTCTCTTAGTTGGTTGCTCCCAGTCTTTTGCTAGCCTCCACTTGTATGAGTAAGATCTACTCATACTTCCAACTCCCAAGAAACCAAGTTATTCCAAAGTGTCCACTATAAACTCCTATGCATGGTGTGTTACACCATTCCAAGTATATTCTTGTTTTTAGATATCTTCCAATTAAAAATTATTTTGTTATGTGAAAACTTAGTGATTAAAGCCCTCACAAACTTGATGGAACACTTTATATTACTTGCCCCTGATAAACTTGAACCATTGTGTCATATATGTTGTATATGCTTGCACTTATACATTGGAATTGGCAGAACTGTGCTTCCACGGGGAACGTTTTCAACATTGCACCTGTACTTTGTACTCAGTTGATATCATGCTCTTTTGTCTATGTATGTCACCGGTGTGAAATGAAGTAGGAACTTGTAAGTCCATGGAGTTCGTATTCTGTGTTAGAGAAACGCCTAGGCCGCTAGCCTAAGCCATGCCTAATCATGGTGGAAACTTGCAACATCACCATAGTGAGCTATCTATGAAGCATCCTCAATAAAAAGCTATGCATATGGTAAATAAAAAGATTGATGAGATGCTCATTGTCTGCTTGCCTTGTCATTTTGGTTATGGAAAAGCTCCTGTACCATGTGCAAGGGGTGCCCCGTTGGCGGTTCTCTATGATATGCAAATACTTACAATGACAAGAACTTACAGGTGACTAAAGTTGAGTAACATGAGGTGTGGCCCTCGTATTCAAGGGACTTGAGATTTCCAACTTATACTTCGTCAAGCATATACTCCATCTTTGTTCACTTAACCTTGATCATTTCAAGATGCTTATGATAGGGGCAATGAGGGCTGAAAGCTAACAAGTACCATAATTTTTGGAAGCTCTTTTTGAAACTTGAAATCCCTGTTTCCTTTACAAAAAGGCTTTTCTTCCACCATTACTTGAGTCTCCACCTTCTACCTTTAGGCACCATTAAGAGAGCATAGTTGTCATTCTGTGTGCAGTGTTCCAAAGCTTATTGATTGATGCATATTGTGATATTACTTGTTCTTGTGGTATTTGTTTATAGTCACCCTTTTGAACTTTGAAGGTGTCCTATGCATCTATTTGCTACTCTATGAGGGACAAGCTGATTGCCACTATGCTATGTTTTCTGTATGTGAAACAAACAAACGTTTTTCAATGCATGTTATTCATGATCTTTGTTTGTAGCCTTTCATGTTGCATTCATAGTTACTATGTCCTATTGTTATAACTCCATATTTCATGCACATGTTTAGAGTTCTTTGATCCCAGCTTTCAATGCTTGCAAATGGTTGGATCTTTATTGTGAGGGTGCATGTCACCTCAAAAATTATTCTTTTATCACTTACCTACTCGAGGACTAGCAGGAGTTAAGCTTGGGGATGCTTGATACGTCAGAAACGTATCTATAATTTTTGATGCTCCATGCTTGTTTAGTATCTACTTTGCTTTGCTTTGTCTACACTTTGAGGTGCTTTTTACATGTTTTCTGGTACTAACCTATTAACAAGTTGCCACAGTGCTAGTTGCCTGTTTTCTGCTGTTTTTGATTTCAGAAAAGTTAGTAAAGAAATATTCTCGGAATTGGACGGGACAAGAAGTCCAGAGGGGAGACGGAGAGGCATGCCAGGTCAGCCAAACCCCCCTAGGCACGGCCAGGGGTGGGCCCGTTCCTAGGAGGAGTGTGGCCCCCCTGGTCGCCTCCTCGGCCTCCCCCTTCACCTATAAGAAGACCCGATGCAGAAACCCTAAGCACCCGATCAAATCTCCACGAAACCCTCTGTAGCCGCCACCATCGTCCCTAGATCGGGGGATCTGAAGTTCTTCCCGGCACCCTGCCGTAGGGGAGATAATCCTGGAGGCCTTCTCTCCGGTATGATACGTGAGTAGTTCCACCTTGGACTATGAGTCCATGTAGTAGCTAGATGTTTGTATCTCCTCCTTTGTGCTTTGATGTATAGATCTTGTGAGCTCTGTTCATGATCAAGATCTAATCTATTTGTAATCATGCATGTTGTGTTTGCGGGGATCCGATGGATATTGAGATTATTATGTTGGTTTGATTAATGGTTTTGTCTTTCTGATTCTATCATGTCTGTGTTGTTTTGTGATCTTGCATGCTCTCCGCTGTTAGTAGCTATCTTGGCGAGTAGTTGCTAGTGACTCCAAGAGGGGGTATTTATGCTCGATAGTGGGTTCATGCCTCTAGTTTCCAAGGGAAGTGACAATAATCTCTTCGGTTGTAGATGTGATATTGCTACTAGGGAGAAAACAACGGCCTCTTGTTCATGGAACATGTGGACTGTTTACCTTACACACTTTGCTTAAAGCAGTTGTCTGTTGCTTGCAACTTAATACTGGAGGGGGTTCGGATGATAACCTGAAGGTGGAATTCTAGTCATAGATGCAGTTGGATGGCGGTCTATGTATCTTGTTGTATTGCCCAATCGAATCTCATAGGATCTTTCTGACTAGTAATTGCATTGTTATGCCTTGCTCAGTTCCTATCAATTCCCTGATATAATTTGTTTACCCTTCATGCCATGTTGTTTATCTAAGGAGAGCACCTTTAGTGAACTATGGACCTTGTTCCAATATTTACCATTGATACATCTTCCACTGTTACTTGTTTACTTGCTGCAAACCATTACCTTCCACACCATACGTTTAATCCTTTGTTACAACAAACCGTGATCTTGACAACCTCACTGATTCGTTGGGGGCAAAGTCTTGAGTTTGTGTTGTGCAGGTCTCTGTGTTGCTTGCAACACCTGTGTGAAGTTTCCTTCCTCCTTCTGGTTCGATAACCTCGGTCTCTACTAAGGGAATACTTGCTGTTGTGCTCATCACACCTTGCTCTTGGGGTTTCCAACGAAGTGCTCCATGTCAGCACCATCACTGCACCCCCTAGGCGCGGCCAGAGGTGGGCCCGCGCCTGGCAGGTGTGTGGGCCCCCCAGGACCCTTCTCCGTCTCGTGTTCTGGCTCCGTGGATCTTCTAGTGAAATATAATTTTTGGCATATTTTCCGGGATTTTTCCTGATAGTTCATTTTCTGCACAAAAACTAGACACCAAGGTAATTCTGCTGAAAACAGCGTCAGTCCGTGTTAGTTGTATCCAAATCACACAAGTTTAGAGGAGAAACAATAGCAAAAGTGTTCGGGAAAGTAGATATGTTTTGGACGTATCAACTCCCCCAAGCTTAGCTTATTGCTTGTCCTCAAGCAATTCAGTTGAAAACTGAGCGCGATAAAAGAACTTTCACGAACACATTTGCTTCACATGATGTATATATTCTCAGCACAAGAGTAGATGCTTAAACCATTCATAATAAATATTATGCAACTAAGTCTACTCAATAGTCATTGCAAGCTATGAAGAGAAACCAACTCAATAATAATAAGTAGCATGATACATAAACATAAGCAACATTGCAATGCTCATAATAAGGTATGATAGAGTGGTATCTAGCTTGCCTTTGTTTGTAGAGCACAATATAAATTCCAAGGCACCTCTGAAGTTCAAGTGAAGACTAGAGATAAAGATATTCGAGATACAAGCATCAAAGTCATGACATAATTAACCAAGTTTTGGAAAAAACACAAGAATGGCAACTATGCTCTCAAGAAGGTGCTCATAGAATAAGTGGTGACTCAACAAGGTTGTGAAAAGGTTTTGGAAAGTTTGAAAGGCTTCCAAATGCTGAAAGGAAGGTACTCATTAGCTTTGAGCTCTCATTGCCCCTATCATAGACATCTTTATGTGGTTAAGGTGAAAGTGAGGTCCAATCTGAGTTATATGCTTGACAGACCATAAACTGGAAATCCCAAGTCCCTTGAGTACGAGGTCCTCTCTGCGTGCTACTCAACTTTTGTTACAAGTAAGTTCTTGTTATTGTAAATACATGCATATCATAGAGAACCGCCAATGGGGTACCCCTTGCACATGATACATGAGCTATCCCGTGATCAAAATGACAAGGCAAGCAGACAATGAGCATAATATTTTTATTTACTATGTGCATAGCTTTTTATTTAGGATGCTTCATAAATGCTCATTATGGTGATGCTGCAAGTTTCCACCATGATTAGGCATGGCTTAGGCTAGCGGTGTCGTGGGAATGGTCACGGCAGATGCTGCAATCGGCAGCGAGTAGTAGAACGAGGGGCAAGGGCGGCCAGCCATCTGCGGTGCGAGATGAGGGAAAAGACACAGGGTTTTACCCAGGTTCGTCCCCCCGGAGGGTAAAGACCTACTCCTGCTAGATTGTATTATGGAGATGTTACAATGGGCGAGCTCGGCAGCTAGGCAGCGAGTCGCTTGGGTGTATGATGGAACGTATCTCTACTCGCCCTATAGGGAGGTTTATATAGGCTCACCTCCCCTAGGGTTTACATATCTCAACCGATTCAGTTAGAGCTTCGGTACTCGTTTAACCTAATCCGACTGGGCCTATCTACTCGCCTGGGCCTTCAGCTTCCAGTCGCTTGGCTCCTTGCTGGGCTTTAATCCAGTCGCCGTCTTGCAGGCCCACCCGCCAGTTCTTTGGGCCAGTCGGAAACGTCCTGCTGGGTATACCCCGGTAGGCATATCCCCATCAGTAGTCCCCGAGGCCGCCGTCGATTAGGCGTAGGTGGCTGCTGGCAGTCGGAGTATACGGCTTCAGAGTAGACATCCAGTCGAATCGTCGGCGGGCTCCTGTATAAAGGAGAAAACTAGTCATCCTGATCGCAGCTTTGGCGAGTCGAGTCGGCGAAACACTGTCGTAGTGGTCGGGTCGGCGAGTCGAGTGGCCGAAGTTGGACCGTTAACCGCGGTCAAACTAGCCGTTGGGGTAACCCAACGGTAACTTTTGACATAATCACCGCGTAGTAACGGCTCCCTGATTTGGCGGGTAACAACCGCTATATAAGAGGAATGGCAGGCGATCAGAGAACCACCTTCTCACCATTTCCTCCGACTGCGCGCACCTTTCGCCTCCCTTCGCATCGCGATCCAGCCGACCCGAAATCCCCCGACCCCCAGCAAATCTCTCTGCCATGGCCCTTTCGACCGAGCCGTGGGGTAGATCTAAGTGCACGAGGGCGCAACTGGCTTCCTTCGAGGAGGCCGGGATCTTGCGAGCTGGCTGTTGGCGTATTCCTGCAGCCGGAGAGACGACCCTGAATCCGCGTGAGAGGGAGTTCATCTGCTTCACCAACCATCTCGAACAGGGGCTAGGGTTCCCCACGTCCCTGTTCTTCCGGCGCTTCTGCGCCTACTACGGGATCCAGCCTTCGGATCTGGGTCCCCACAGCATCGAGAAGCTCGCCATCTTCGTGGCGTTCTGCGAATGCTACTTGGGCTGCCGGCCCTACTTCCCCTTGTGGCAAGATCTGTTCCACGGACGAATCAACCGCGAGGAAGCAGGCGGCCCAATGCTAGCCGCGGGCGGCCTAACCTTCCAGCTCAAGTCAAAGGCTTCATTCTTCGATCTGATGCTGCCCGCCAAGGCAGCGAGCGACTGGAAGAAGTCGTGGTTTTACGTGGCCGAGGCAACCCCGGAGGGCGAGGCGGCGATCCCGCGGTATTCCGCCAATCGGTCCGAGCCGCGCCATCTCCAAGTCGGCAAGCTCCCCAACGATCAGCGGATGGTCGTCGACGAGATGCTCCAGACCATCCGCGGTCTGAAAAAGAAGGGCCTCTAGACGATAAACCTGTACAACTGCTGGCTCGGGCGGCGGCTCGTGCCGCTCGCTCAGCGCGAGCACTACATGTACCAGTACACGGGCCGGGGAGACTCGACGAAGGCCTGCCTTGACGAGTGGAAGCTGGAGGACTACCTCCCAGCACTGAAGAAAATTACCCAGGCGGTGTACCTGGATGCGCAGGCTGGGGTCGCCCCCTATACCGCAAAGCGTCCAACTCCAACGGTAATCGTTTCACTTCGCTCGCAGTCGCAGTTTATGCAGTCGCGGTAATTCTAATTTCATCTTGTATTCATTGCAGCTATTCCAAGTGGTGGAAGGATGGCTCCCACCTTCGGACGATGAGAACTCGAGCTCGTCCGTCCAGGACGTAGGCGAGTCGCCTCCCGCCAAGGGCAATGCCGGGAGCGACGAGGGCGACAGCGACGACGAATCCGAAGAAGAAATCGCCCCACTGCTCCGCAAGACCCGTGGGCAGCGTCAACGAGAGCTTGAGGCAAGTAAAAGCCTCGAGCGCCATGATGACGACGACGAGCTTCCAGAAACCACCTCGCGCCGCCAGGCGACTCCATCGAAAAAGAAGAAGAAGGAAAAGGAGGTGAAGGCGCCTCCGAGGAAGACAAAGACCAGACCGACGAGGCCGGCCTCGCCGCCACATTCAGCGAACAGTTCTGACGCCCCCAGCCCGGCCAAGGACGAGGCGCCACCAACGACAGCCGTGCTGGACACGGCGACCGTGGAGGTGCCGCTGGATTCAATGCCTCCGCCATTCGCCCCAGTCTCTGGGCTGGGGGATGCTCCGGCTGCAGCGGCTTCGCCTCGCCAGGAAGCTCCTGCCGAAGATATCCCAGAGGCTCCGGCTGCAGCCTCAACAACGAAGAAGCCGTCCGTGTCTTGGGCACGCGACGTCCTGGAGATGGGGCTCAGTCGCAAACTGGGCCCTGAACTGGAGAAACCGGCCGGCCCCCGTACGGGGCTATGCTTTATTCCAGTTGCCAAGTGAGTACACTCACCCTTCTTTGTCTTTCATAATTACTTGAATTATTTTTGCTTATACGATTGATGCACAGGACCGGAGTGAAGAGAATGGGCCATCCGATCGTGGCTAAGGTGCCACCCGTCGTTAGCGAGGAGAATCCTTCCCGCAAGAGGAAGGCGGACGAGGTCGTCGTCTCTGCGGATGGCAGCAAGAAGGCCAAGGGTGATGACGTCGTCACTATTTCTGACGACACGACGGTCGCGCCAGCCGGACCCGTAACGGAGGCATCCGCGTCTACGAAGGAGGGCGCTCCCTTGCCTGGAACGGCCGAGCCGACCTCTTTTGGAGCGGGTGCCTCTATCGCCACCTTCCCACGCTTCATGACCAAGGCGGCCGCGGCAAGTGGAACTTCGCCCTCGAGCCACGCTCCTGGGACCACCGATGCTGAAGTCGACCAAAGTCGTGGGCACACGCCGGCTCTCCTCGCGTCCGTGGACGCGATACAACTCCACGGCATGCTTGGCGCAGCCATCCAGGTACCTCCAGTCCCCGAGGTCAGGTCGGTGTTTTGGAGCGGCCTGATTCTTTTTTTTTTCGTATCTAGTCCCCGAGTGCGCACGCGCTGAATTTCAGCGGGTGGGCACTTAGGAATTTCTTTGAGTACCAGTCCCCGAGTGCACACTCGCTGAATTTCAGCGGGTGGGCACTTAGGAATTTCTTGATTGCCAGTCCTCGAGTGCGCAGTCGCTGAATTTCAGCGGGTGGGCACTTAGGAATTTTGCTTTGATTAACCTTTTTGGTGATATGCAGGGTCTACAGCTTGAGTCGGCCGATCGATTGGCCGCGAAGCAGCGCGCGGAGAAGGAGTTGGCCATCGTCCAGGAGGCGAACAAAGGGCTTCAGGCTGTTGCCGCGAAGGCGGAGGAAGCTCACCAGGGGCTTATCCCCGCTGGTGAATTGGTGGCGGCGCAATCGGCTTTGAGTGTGGCTGAACAGCGGGTCGCCAACCTCGAGTGCGAGCTACGGGAGGCAAAAGAAGAGGCGAGCTCGGCTGACGGGCGAGCCAAGGCCGCCATTGCAGCCGCCGAAGAGGATCGCAAAGTGTCCGATGCCCTTGTTGCTGGGCTTCAGGACGACCATACGTCGCTTCAAAGCTTCATCACGGAACTCGCCCACCCGTTGATTGGTAAGTGCGTCTGCCCCTTCCGGTGGTTGCGCCTTTGGTGGTGTCCGTCGTATTCATTATTGTCTTCTACTCGCAGGTCGCATCATCGATAGCGAGGAAGAGGCGAGCTCGTTCGACGCGAGGCAATGTGTAAGCATGCTTGTCGACTCGGCAACGTTGTCGGCGACGTGCATCCGCGCCTATCTCCAAGAGATATCGCCCACGGAGGTGATTCCCAGCGACCTCGTTGAGGTGTGGAAGTATTTGGAGAAGGCGCCCGCGGTCGTTGAGTTCATGACGCGGTCGGCGTTTCGGCGCGCAGCGTCGACGACACTTAGTCTTGGACTTGCCCACTTCCCCGAGGACTTCGACATCGATGATGTGACGAGTGGATACCCATCGTCGACTGGCGCGGTGGAGCTTCCCGAGGTCCTCAAGTTGCAGGACCGCACCGCCACGTATTCGGAGCGTGTCTAGGCAATGGGCGACCTCCTTCCGTACCAGGAGACGGTCGTCATGCCTAGCGACCCCGAGCTGCCGCATCATGATTTCAAGGTCGAGCATCCCTTCCGCGCGGTGATGGCGGGTGAACTGACGACGTATCCATCGAACCCATACACGCCGTTCATCCGCAATCGCCGGGATGTTGGCGAGTTGTCATTTAAGCCTGCGGAATAGGATAGTTTTGCCTTGTGGCGTTAGCAGCAGGTCTGCCATGCAGGAATATTTTGTAATATGAAAGAATGCACCATGCTATCGAATGACACATCGTGTCTATTTTGGTATTTTGTCATGTGTTTGTGATTGAGGTTTTGAACGAGTCCCCGAGAACGTCCGCCCTTTTGTGGGGTTTACCTCGTATGTGATGTGTATGTTGTTTTTTGTGTTTTGTGATTGTGGTCGACTCGCCCGGACTCGGAGAGCCAGTCGCTAGGCGACTCCCTTGAGTGCTCTGTACTTTGCCGTTTTCCCTTGCACGAACAAGGTCGGGTGGCCGAGTCCCCGAGCGTGGTACTTGGTTGTTCTAGGCGCGACTCGAGGGTGGTTGAGGACTTAGCGCGTTAATTTGAGCGCGTCTCTCCTGCCTGGCCCGTGGGGTCAGTCGCGTGGCGAGTCCTGGGCATGCTCTCCTACTTGGCGTTTTCCCGGACCGCTCGCGGTGAACTGGTCTTCAGTCCCCGAGCGTGGTACTTAGCCGTTCGAGTCGCTATGCCAAGGATGCGGAGGACCAAGGTCACTGTAAGAAGCGAAGGCAGTTGTCTTGGCTCGTAGAACCAGTCGAGCTAGGCGACTCCAATGGGGCTCCGGGTAGGCGTTTTTCATGGACGATGCAAGACCTGAGGTGACTCAGTGCTCTGGCATCGCACTACTTAGCCGTGTCGATCGCTGTACCAAAGGTTGACTTCTGCGATTAGCGTGACGCTATTATTACGAGTGCGAGTGGCACAAGACATGGAGAGTAGGCGCAATTTGCGGTAACCGATTCTTTATTTCACAGCGACTGGAGAGTACATGTGTGGGGTTCTAGGGGTAGAACTTCCGTAGGAGGTTTACGTTCCATGGTCGCTTGACGTCGAGTTCGCCGTCCCCGCAGACGTCTATGAGGTAGTAGGCGTCGTTGCCGAGTACGCGCCCGATGGCAAATGGCCCCTCCCACGGAGGGGAGAGCTTGTGCATGCCCTTCTTGTCCTGGACGAGGCGTAACACTAGGTCGCCTTCTTGGAAGGTGCGAGTTTTCACCCGCTGGCTGTGGTAGCGGCGGAGTCCCTGCTGGTAGATGGCGGTGCGTGACCGAGCAAGGTCGCGTGCTTCGTCGAGTTGGTCGACCCCACCTTGGCGGGCGAGCTCGTTCGCAGCCTCCGTGTAATGGACGACCCGCGGCGAGTCGTGCTCGAGGTCGGTGGGCATGACTGCCTTGGCGCCGTAGACCATGAAGAAGGGGGTGAACCCTGTCGACCTGTTGACTGAGGTGCGGATCCCCCAGATGACAGAGGGCAACTCCTCGACCCAGCACTCGGCAGTGCGCTCGAGTGGTACTTGGAGTCGCGGCTTCAGTCCATGGAGGATGCTTTGGTTGGCCCTGTCTGCCTGGCCGTTGGATTCCGGGTGGGCGACCGATGCAAGGTCGAGCCGGATGTGGTGCTCTTCGCAGAATTCAGCCATGGCTCCTTTGGCGAAGTTGGTGCCATTGTCCGTGATGATGCTGTTTGGGAACCCGTAGCGATATATGAGCTCGCGTAGGAATTTGGTGGCGGTCTTCCCGTCGCATTTTCGAACTGGCTTGGCCTCCACCCACTTTGTGAATTTGTCGACTTCGACTAGCAGGTGGGTGTAGCCGGAGGGGGCCTTCTTGAAGGGGCCTACCATATCCATGCCCCACACAGCGAATGGCCAGGTGATAGGGATTGTTTTGAGCGCTGAGCTTGGCACGTGCGTCTGGTTGGCATACTTCTGGCACCCGGCGCACCGCTGGACAATGTCGACAGCGTCGGCGTGTGCGGTGGGCTAGTAAAAGCCATGTCGCATAGCCTTGGCGACCAGAGAGCGGGTGCCAGCGTGGTGGCCGCAGTCGCCGGAGTGAATATCGTGGAGGATCTTGCGTCCTTCGGCGGGTTGGACACAGCATTGGAACACGCCGGTGACACTGCGCTTGTGTAGCTCGCCGTCGATGATGGTGTAGTACTTGCAGCGGCGAGCGATCATCCGGGCGTCCGTCTCGTTTGCTGGCAAGGTGCCGGCTTCTAGGTAGGCGATGTAGGGCTTGGTCCAGTCGTCTGGCTCGTTGACGAGTGCGACCAGGGCTGCCTCTGGTTGGAGCGGGACTCCGATGTTGATCTCCCTTGGGGGAGAGACTGATGGATTGGTGATCGTGTCGAGGAAGACGCCGACGGGTGGTGCGAGTCGAGCCGACCCGATGCGAGAGAGTGCGTCGGCCTCGTCGTTCTTCCGCCTGTCGATCCACTCGACGGAGTAGCCTGTGAAGTGCCCGCCCAACTTGTCCACTGCTTGGCGGTACGCCGCCATGGTGGGGGAGACGGCGTCGCAGGTGCCAGCGACTTGCCCTGCGACGAGATTGGAATCGCCATAGCATCGTAGGCGGTTGACATTCATCTCCTTGGCCGCTCGCATGCCGTGGAGTAAGGCCTCGTACTCAGCCATGTTGTTGGTGCAGGGTGTGAAGTCGAGGCAGAGGACGTAGCGGAGATTGTCGCCCTCTGGCGAAGTTAGCACGATCCCTGCGCCTGCGCCGTCCGCGTTCTTGGAACCGTCGAAGTGCAAGCTCCAGTAATGGAGGTATGGCAGCTTCTCTGGCTGCTGGGCCTCTTCCCAGTCGGTGATGAAGTCCGCTAGGGCCTGCGACTTGATCGCTTTTCGCGGTTCGTATTTGATGTTGTGGACGCCGATCTCGACGGCCCACTTGGCGGCCCGCCCGGTCGCCTCACGGTTGCGGATGATGTCCTGCAGTGGTGCCGAGGAAACGACCATGATCGGGTGCTCCTGGAAGTAATGCGGCAGGCGCCGCTGAGCTCTGAAGACCGTGTATACCAGCTTTTGGTACTGGGGGTACCGCTGGCGTGACTCGGTGAGGACCTCGCTGATGTAGTACACCGGGCGCTGCACTAGGCGCTCCTTTCCTTCCTCCGATCGCTCGACGACCATCACGGCGCTGACGACGCGCTCGGAAGCCGCGACGTAAACCAGCATGGGTTCTTTGTCGGCGGGGGCAGCGAGTAGTGGTGCGGCGAGTAGCACCTTTTTGAGATCGCGGAGCGCGTCGTCCGCCTCCTTGTCCCACTGGAAGGTGGGGTTCTTGCGCATCAGGCGGTATAGGGGCATCGCCTTTTCGCCCAGGCGGGGGATGAAGCGACTGAGAGTCGCTACTCGCCCGGCCAGTTTCTGGACATCGCGCAGGCACTCGGGTTTGCCGAGCTGGGCGATCGTGTCAATCTTCGTGGGGTTCACTTCGATCCCTCGTTTGGAGACGACGTACCCCAGTAGTTGACCTGCAGGTACACCGAAGGTGCATTTGCCCGGGTTGAGCTTTATCTTGTATTTTCGCAGGTTGGCGAATGTTTCCGCCAGGTCGGCGAGTAGGTCGCCCTAGCGAGCGGATTTTACGACCACGTCGTCGATGTAGACGTGGATGTTGCGGCCAATTTGGCTCGCGAGGCATTCTTGCATGTACCGCTGGTAGGTCGCCCCGGCGTTTTTGAGGCCGAAGGTCATGGCGGTGTAGCAGAAGGCTCCGAATGGCGTGATGAACGCCGTCTTCTCCTCGTCTTCGACATCCATTTTGATCTGGTTGTACCCAGAGTAGGCGTCGAGGAAACATAGCGACTCCGAGCCCGCGGTTGAATCGATTATCTGGTCGATCCGCGGGAGGACGAACTGCTCCTTTGGGCAGGCGCTGTTCAGGTTTGTGTAGTCGATACACATCCTCCAGGTCCCGTTCTTCTTCTCGACCAGGACTGGGTTTGCCAGCCATTTGGAGTATTTGATTGGCCGGATGAAGCCTGCAGCGAGTAGACGCTGCACCTCCTCGGCGATTGCTCGGCGGTGCTCTTCATTGAAGGGCCGCAGCGACTGCTTGACAGGTCACACTTTGGGGTCGGAGTTTAGCTTGTGCTCAGCGAGCTCCCGAGGGACACCGGGCATGTCAGAGGGATTCCATGCGAAGATGTCCCTGTTCTCACGGAGGAACTCGATGAGCGCGCCTTCCTATGCTGGGCTCATGCCCGTCCCGATCGTCACCGTCTGGCTGGAGTCGCCTGGGACCAGCTCGACGGTGCGGGTGTGCGTCGTGGCCTCAAAGGTTGAGGTGTTTGCGCCCTCTGAGTTAGGCTTCTTGAGTATGGTGGGGTCGTCGTTGTTGACCCCGCTCGCGTACTTGGCGAGCTCATCAGCGTGGTTGGTCTCCGCCGCGATGACGGCGTCAGCGAGTTCGGCTCCTTTGGCCTCGCACTCGGCGGCCATGTCGGGGTCGCCGTTGATGGTGATGACGCCGCACGGCCCGGGGAGCTTCATCGCGTTGTACGCGTAGTGGGGCGCTGCCATGAACATAGCGAACGCCTGGCACCCCAGGACGCAGTGGTAGGGGCTGTCGAAGGGCACCAGCTCGAAGACGATCCGCTCGGTGCGGAAGTTTGCCGGTGTGCCGAAGGTGACTGGCAGCGTGACCTTGCCGATCGGGTACGCCTTCCGTCCGGGGACGATGCCGTGGAACGTGGTGTGGGTCGTCTCGATCATCGACTGCAGGAGCCGCAGCCGCCTGAAGGTGTCGAGGTACAGGATGTTGATGGAGCTGCCGCCGTCCATCAATGTTTTTGGAGCCAGTAGTCGCCGACCTTGGGCTTGACCACCAGGGCGACTCGTCCTGGGTACTCGATGTGTGGCGAGTGGTCTTGGCGGATCCAAGTGATGGGCTGCTCTGACCAGTTGAGGAACTGGGAAACATCCACCTGGGCCACCGCGTTGACGGCGACGGCACGGGCGATGACCTTCTTCTCGCGCTTAGTGTTGAATCCTGTGAAGGTATGGAGCGAGCCGGACACTTTGCCGAATTTTCCGCCGTTTGGCGGGTCATTGTCGGGGTCCTCCCGCGCTCGCCGTGCCTTCTCGATTTCCCTGAGGGTGTGGCAGTCGGCGGTGGTGTGCGTTGCGGGCTTCCCTTCCCTGCTATGAAACGCACATGGTTGGTTAAGGAGAGCCGCGGGGTCGAACCTTGGCTTGGCCTTGTAGTTGCCGCCGTCCCGGCGTTGTCCTCTGTCGCGGCGGAAGCTCTTGGGCTCGCGTTGTACGTGCCCGACGTTGGCGACGAAGTCGACTCGCCCGTCACTGCGGCGCTTGCCGGTGAGGCGAGTGTTGCTGTAGCGTAGGTCGGACCGTCGTCCGCTGTCGTTGCCGCTCGTGCGGCGTTGACCTCCTGACTCGTCGTCAGTTTCCTGGTTTGGGTCTTCCTCCGCGTACCGTTTGGCGATCTCGAGGAGGTCGGGGATGTTGTCGAGTGTGCGAGAGTGTCGCTTGAGCTTGGCGACCAGGGGCTCGTAGCGGCACGAGGTCTTGAAGCAATGGATCGCGGTGTCCGGGTGGATGCCGACCGCATTGTACCAGAGTTCTTGCCACCTTTGGACCCAGTTGCGGGTCGACTCGCGGGGTCCCTGGACGCAGCGTTCCAGGTCCTCGATGGTGGTGGCGCGGGTGTAGGAGCACTCGAAGTGTCTGACGAAGGCGTCGCGCATCTCCTCCCAGGAGTCGATACTGTCCTGGGGGAGGGTGTTGATCCACTGCCTGCACGTCCCCTCCATCATCAGGGGGAGGTAACGGGCGGCTAGCAGGTCGGTGTGTCCTGCGATCCCCATCTCCATGAGGTATGTGTCGAGCCAGACGGCGGGGTCGTATGAGGAGTCGTACTTTTCTATCTCCTTTGGTGCCTTGAAGTTTGGCGGGTACTTCTCGCCTCGGATCATTGGTCCGAAGCACTTGGGTCCGAGTCGACTGAGCGACCCCATGGGCTCGCCGTCGCGGCGATTGGTTAGGGTATGTCGCAGGTCGTCGGGCTGGCATGCGCGCCAGCTTTGGTTGTTGATGATGTGTGTGCGGGCGTCAATGGGTTGCCCTTTGGCGGCGACGAAATTGGTCGCCGGCCTGGGGTCGTTGGTGGAGAGTGCCGTGTTTGCGGGTCGGTGTTGGAGCTGCAGTGGCTCTGGTGGCGGGCAGTTGAGGGTGTTTGCCGCTGGGCGGCCGCTGGAGGCCGCTCTGCTTCCCGAGGAACGCGAGTATACTCGGCCTTGCGAGTCGGCGCTCGCTCTTTGCTGCTCGACGGCCTTTGCGAGCAGGGCCCTGACGTATTGGATCTGTAGGGCGCCGTCGCCGGTGGCCGTGATGCTGTCGGCTGCTGCTCGGCCTGCCACGAGGTTGTCCATCGGGGTGGAGAACAGTGGGAGGCCGTTTGCGTCTCGCTCCCGTGAGGAGACCACTATCCGCGGCTGGTCCCTGGGAGGTGTGCGGTTGGGTGGAGGCGGGACGCCCATCGCCGTCGACCCTGGCGAGGGTCGGGCGCTTCCTCCTGGTTGCGCGTTCTCGCAGATCGCGCGCTCGGCTACACGGGCCGGGTCGTTTTCGTCGTCGAAGTTCAGGGCGCGCCCCTGAACGGTGGGGTTCAGGCGCGACCTGATCCGCTGTTGGTGGTAGCGCGATAGCTCCTGCGCCGTCACCTGCTCGAGGCGGAATTTCTCGCGCTCGGCCTGTTCCTTGCGTACCGCCTCCGCCAGTTTCAGGCGGAGTTCCTCGACCTCCGTTGCCGCGGAATTAGGAGGGATTGGGGTGGAGAATGGATCCTCCGGCGGATCGGTGCCGGTGGCCATGTAGGTCGCGGCGTGGCGACCGGTTCCGTCGCGGAGGTCGGCGGAGTTCTCCGACCCGGAGTCGAATTCGAAGATCCCGAGGATGGAAGGGTCCTCGAAGTCTCCCACGTTGGAGACCTGAGTGATGGAGCCCGCAGGTGAAGCTGCGGTGATGGACCCGGCGAGTGACATCGGGGTCGCCGAGGGCCGCGTCTCCTGCGGCCGCTGAGTTTTCGGCCACGTCGCTGCGGGCCGAGTTGTACTCGGAGGCGAGGCGATGGATCGTGCGGATCTGGCTCTCGGAGAGCCGATCGCGTGGCGACGACTCGCGGATGCGAGCCGAATCCTCCGAGACGATGACGTCGGTGAGGCCGACGAAGAGGCTGATCGTGCCGATCGGCAGGATCACGCTGTGCGTGACGGGCCGCGCCGCCGGGACGTAGCTGCTCGGCAAGATTTAGAGCATCTCGCCGATCGCTATCATGCGGCCGGTGGCGACCGTCTCATTGATGGGCAGATTGGATCTCGCCGCAGAACACCGGCCAGGCCCCACGGTGGGCGCCACTGTCATGGGAATGGTCACGGCAGATGCTGCAATCGACAGCGAGTAGTAGAACGAGGGGCAAGGGCGGCCAGCCATATGCGGTGCGAGATGAGGGCAAAGACACAGGGTTTTACCCAGGTTCGGCCCCCAGAGGGTAAAGACCTACTCCTGCTAGATTGTATTATGGAGGTGGTACAATGGGCGAGCTCGGCGGCTAGGCAGCGAGTCGCTTGGGTGTATGATGGAACGTATCTCTACTCGCCCTGTAGGGAGGCTTATATAGGCTCACCTCCCCTAGGGTTTACATATCTCAACTGATTCAGTTAGAGCTTCGGTACTCGTTTAACCTAATCCGACTGGGCCTATCTACTCGCCTGGGCCTTCAGCTTCCAGTCGCTTGGCTCCTTGCTGGGCTTTAATCCAGTCGCCGTCTTGTAGGCCCACCCGCCAGTTCTTTGGGCCAGTCGGAAACGTCCTGCTGGGTATACCCCGGTAGGCATATCCCCATCAAGCGGCCCAGGCGTTTCTCTAACACAATGTATAGACTCCATGAACTCACAAGCTCCCCTTTTATTTCACACCGACGACATCCGCAAACAAAATAGCAAGGTATCAACTGGATGAGATATCCAAAAAGTGTTGAAAGCGTTCCCCGTGATAGCATGGTTCTGCTGACTCCCAGCATATAATTTGCAAGAATATAACTTTCATGGACAGGTCACCATGATTCAGGATTATTAAGCGCAAGGAATAAAGTGTGCCATCAAGTTCATGAGAGATTTACTAACTAACTTTCTCAAAACAGAAAAACATTTTATTTTGGAAGAAAACAAACCATATTGAATATGCACTGAAGTAGCAAATGATGCTAATAGGTAGGTATAGTGGACACAGCTGGCAATATTGGTTTTGGGGAGTTCGAAACACAGGTAGAACTCATATTCAGTGCAAGTGAAGGCTAGCAAAAGAGAGGGAGCAACAAACGAGAGAGCAATAATTGTCATAACCATGCTTGCAACAAAACATGACTAATTATGGCATGAAAGTGATACTAGAACTCCGAGGCAAAATAAATCATTGAGGCTTAATAACTATTGTTTAGTCATATGCATCGTGAGCATGTGCCAAGTCGATTCACATGAAACTTTCAGAGGATACCACAATATCATACCAAAATATGAATAGAACAATGCAAGAAAACATTCAAATGACATGCTACAAACTATTAGCAAGCTGAAGCTAATCATAGACAAGCAAGAACTACTAAGCATCCATCAGTAACACACTCCTTACAATGAACAGATTAAGCATGCTCACAATGATGAGTATATGTACAAAAATGAAAACAAAATAGAGTTCGTTACCAGCCTCTTACCACTCCTTAAGTTGTCTTAATCATCATTATTGCCCTTTACTTGTGTGACTTGAATAATAACATGAAACCAAGATCCACTGAAGACGGCTGAACCCTGCAAAGAACTCACAAAACCAAAGAGGAACAACAAATATTTTTGGTGTTTTCGATTTTTTAGAAACAAGCAAACAAAGAAAAAACAAACAAAGAAAAAAGCAAAGGAACAAAGAAACAAACCAAGAGAAACAACAAAAATATTTTTGGTATTTTTGTGCTTTTGAGAAAGAAGCAACAAGAACAAAAAGAAAGCGAAACAATGGATATACAAAGAACCGACCGAACATGATATATAGATGAGTGTGATGTCAGTATACCTCCCCCCAAGCTTAGGCTTTTGGCCTAAGTGGGGCTCAATAGCGCGGGTAGTAACCCCAAGCTGGTGGGTCATCATAGGAATGATCATAGTCAGGCGCTTGCGATGAGGAAGACGATGCGCCCCAATCAAATGAGGGCTGCTGGTATGAAGACTCTCCCACGTTGGAGGGCTGAACCGAATCATCTTCGGCATCCTAACCAACATTTTCTTGCTAGGAGAGCTCCGCAACATATGTGTCAAACTCTTCCTTCGTGAGCGACCATCCTTGCCTATTATCAAAATTAAACAAATCAGGTGCAGGCAAATAAACTATTTTCTTAGTCCTACCCTTTCTCCGACCTTGCTGGGCAAAAGATAATTCATATGGTAAACTTCTCACATTATCCCCCAAGGAAACAAAACCATGCTGAATCATGGATTCAAGATCAAGCCTCTCTATGGGGAACCGATAATCTGAATGGTGAGGCTCTAAACCATGGAAAGCTAGCAACCTAGAAGCAATGAGACCTCCACAAATTCCACCCTTCTCGCGGTTGGTGGTGAGCTACCAAAGCACCCAGGCTATAAGATCTATTCCTATTTAGAGCAGCTGCAATAAAAGCTAGATCAAAAGAAGACAACTTTCTAGCAATCTTTCTAGCAAGAACACACTTGGTAATAAAATAGGCAAAGTATCTAATAGCTGGGAACTGAATGTTCCGAATTTTACCACTTTCCTTTGAGAAGTCGAAACCTTGGAAAATCTCAGCATATAAATCCATAAGTGACTTGGGCCTCTCCTTGATCTTCTCACAAGATCCCCACTGAGGTACTCTAATTTCTGCATAGAAATCAGCAAAAGGCAGGTGGACAGTTATATTGTATATTTTATAATGGACCATGGGATTAGATGTAGACCAAGTGAACCGGAAGTCCTGCACAAAAGCCATGGTTAACTTAACAAATTGAAATGGTTCACCTTCAGCAAAGTGTTCCAACCCTGCATTGGCAATCAAAGTTTGGAAATCCTGGGAGATTGCCGCAGTTCTCATAAATTCCTGGCATGGATATATGGAAGGAAAAACTACCTCCTCATGATGAACCTTCATTGGCTCAGGCACCATCAAGTCATATTGATTCAGTGGATAAGTGCTCATCTTCCTTGCTGAAATTTTTAGACAAACATCAAACCAAGTGATTTCCAAGTTGATAAATGATGAGCAACTACTATAGGAACTTGCTAGAGGGATACACATGCATCAAAATAAAATTTCTAAGCATAGAACAAGCATTCAAGCTCAAACAACCTGACACCTATAGTAGAAAAATACTCAAGATACAATCCACCAATCACAAATCTAATTGGACAAGTGGAGGAGGCACATACCAAGGAGCAATCCCTCCAAAAATCAGCACTTAAGATGGGATGATCAAGGAGATCGAAAATCACAAGCAAGAACATCAAGAACTCGAGCTTGAGCAAGTTTTCCGGTGTTTTTCGAGAGAGAGAAAGAAGATGGATGTGAGGGGGAACCTTGAAGGGGACCAGGTGGGCCAGATCCCCCAGGCGCCACCCATAGGTAGGTCGCGCGTACCATGGGTGTGATGGCCCGGGGTGGCCCCCTGGGTCACTTCAGGTGTCTCTCTGCCCTTTTTCGAGGAAAATTTTATTTTGAATTTTTTGGGAAATTTTATTTTTGGCCAATTTTCAGGGTATGAAAATTGATTTTCTCGCAGAAACATTTTTTAAAAAGAAGCAAAAGCAAACAAAATCCAAACTACAGGAGCTCTAAGAAACTCTAACAAACAAACAACTAACAAAACCAAAGCTAGCAAAAAAAGGCAAAGACTAGGAAAGAGAAAAGTAAAAGAAAGCAAGTAAAACCACGGTGGAAACATTATTTTGTTCATTAAAATCCTTTTGTTAACAAGGTTGATCAAGTCTTGTTACCAAAAAAATCTTATATGAAACAAAACTTTGCATTCCACAAGGTGATTATGTTACCTCATACTTGATAGCAATGGTCCCAATCATAATAGTTTCATAATTTTCTTGTGGAATGGGACAATATATTTCTCCAACTTTGATGCTCTCAATATTTTCAATGGAATTCAGGCAATACCTTTTGGCAACCTTCTTGGGGAAATAGATAGTATGCTCTTTGTCATTAATATTGAATGTTACTTTTCCTTGATTACAATTGATGACAACACCTGCAATATTAAGAAAAAGTCACCCAAGAATAATAGACATATTATCATCTTCAGGCATTTCAAGCACACAACAAAATCAGTTAAAAGCATGCAATTATGAGCTACTTGAACAGGAACATCCTCACATATACCAACAGGAATAGTAGTTGACTTATCAGCCATTTGCAAATATATATCGGTTGGTATCAACTTTTCTAGCTGGAGCCTCTTATAGAGAGAAAAAAGCATAACACTAACTCCAGCTCCCAAATCACATAAAGCAGTTCTAACATAATTATTCTTAATAGATCAAGGAATAGTTGGTATACCTGGATCACCAAGTTTCTTTGAAACCTTACCATTGAAGGAGTAATTAGCAAGCAAAGTAGAAATCTCCTCATTAGGAATCTTCATTTATTAGAGACAATATCCTTCATATACTTTGAATAAGGAGGCCACTTAATAGCATCAGTCAAAGGAATTTGCAAAAATAAAGGCTTCATCCACTCAGAAAACTTGTTGTAGTGTTCTTCCTCCTTTGACTTGTGTTTCTTACCTGGAAAAGGCATAGGTTTCTGCACCCAAGGTTCTCTCTTTACCATGTTTATTAGCAATAAAATCTTCCTTGGTGTACCTAGTGTTCTTAGTGTGCTTCTCAGGTTCTTCCTTAACTTCCTCCTTATCAGGAGCATCATTTTTATCATTACCACTCTCAGTTTTAGCATCAGAGACAAATATACTATTGGGATCTACAGCAAGTTCAAGTGGTTCCTCAACTATTTTATGTTTCTTTTTATTTCTCTTAGGAGGACTACCACTATCAACTTGTTGGGAATCCTGCTCAATTCTTTTAGGGTGTCCTTTAGGATTTAAAGGATCTTTAGTAGCTATACCACTCCTAGTTCTAATTCCATAAGCATGTTTATCTCTTGAAGCATTAACTAGCATATCCTTTTGTACCTTAGCAAGTTGATCAAGTTGAGTTTGAACCATTTGAAAGTGTTTACAAAGAATTTTAATATCATTAGAAGTTCTTTCCACAATATCTTTCGACTCATTGATAGCTCTAGAGTTTTCCAATAAATGATTCTGAACTTGTTTATTAAAATTACCTTTCTTAACAATAAAAATGTCAAGTTCCACTAAACATTGATCAGGAGGCTTACCATAAGGAATATCACCTTCATCAAAGTGTTGGAAAGAGTGTACCTCAATAGTTGATGAGTGGGGAATTGGCTTACATAATTCTTCTATAGGAGGTAGATTCTTCACATCTTCAGCTCTAATACCTTTCTCCTTTAGACACTTCTTAGCTTCCTTCATCACTTCATCATTTAATGCAATAACTCCCCTCTTCTTTGGTGTTGGTGTTGGAACTGGTTCAGGCACATCTGGTTCAGGAATAATAGTCTCAGGTGTATTTAGCTCAGTTGAAGTCCAATCATCATAATTCTTGCTTATCTTAGCCATTAATTTTTCAGCATCTGTAGGAGTTCTTTTCCTGAAAACACAATCAACAAAGCTATGTAGGTATGTCCTAGAATCATCAATTAGTCCATTATAATAAATATCAAGAAGCTCATTTTTAGGTAATGGACATCTAGGGTGTGCATGAATCAAGGAACAGAACCTTGTCCATGACTCAGGCAATTTCTCTTCTTCTCCCTGTTTAAAATCAAAAGGTCTCTCCAAAGCAGCATGTCTAGCACTAGGAGGAAAATATTTCTGGAAGAAAGAAGCAATCAAACAATCAGGGCTATCAATGGAACCAGGAGGTAATCTATTAAACCAAGCCCTAGCTTCTCCTTTTAGTTAAAAAGGGAAGATCTTAGTAACAAAGTACTTGCGCATCTTAAAATCATCAGAGAATAAAGCACTCATAGTAGAAAGCTCATTCATATGGGCCACATCACTCTCATTTCCAGTCCCACAGAAAGGTTCTTTCTCAACAATATATAAATAAGATAAATCAAGAGAGAAATCATAATCTGTATCTTTAATATCTATGGGAGAAGTGGCAAACTTAGGATCAGAGGACAACTTAGGCATAATAGTACGTCTAGCAAGGAGACTCTTAATAGCACTAGTACCATGTGTGTTTCAGCACTCTTCAACAAAATCATTAGTGAAGTCAATGTAACCATCATTAATATCATAACTCTCACTAGACTTGGGTGAGCTAACAGGTGTAACAGTGTCTTCACTAGGAGTTTCGGTATTTCCTAGACTAGCCATAGTAGCATCTAGAAAAGGACCTAATGAACCACTCGCATCAAGCACAGGAGAAGTAACATCATGCGTATCAAAAGCAGTTTCAGACTCAGCAGTAGTAGCAGTGTGTGTAGCATGAGTATGTGGTGGTGGTGTGACAAGCTTACTTATAACAGACGGTGAATCAAGAGCAGTAGAGGTGTTTAGGACTGTACGTCTTCTTGTAGTGGATGGTAAAATAGGGAACTTTCCATCACGAGACTTCCCCATGATGAAAGGAGTAACAATGAACAATAATAGATCCAAGTGAGCTTACAAATAAATCTATGCTCCCCGGAAATGGCGCCAAAAAATAGTCTTGATGACCCACAAGTTTAGGGGATCGCAACAGTCTTAGCGGGTAGTATTACCCAATTTATTGATTCGACACAAGGGGAGCCAAATAATACTTGCAAGACTTAACAACTGAGTTGTCAATTCAGCTGCACCTGGAAATAGTTCTTGCTCACAGGAGTTTATCAGTAGCAACAGTAGAGCAACAGCAACATTGAAATAAGAGCAATAGTAACAGTAACAGTAAACAGTGGGATTCAAGTGCGGTAGGCATAGGGATGGATGGACGGGCGTTGCATGGATGAGTCTAAACATATAACTTCAAGATCTAGGGCATTGCAGATAAATAATAACAAGCATCCAAGTACTAAAAAATCCTAGGCATGTGCTCCAAATATAGTCATACGTGCTCGCAATGAGAACTTGCACAACATCTTTCTGTCCAGCCAGCCCGTGGCAGCGAGGCCTCTAGGGAACTACTGGCAATTAAGGTGCTCCTTTTAATAGAGCACCGGAGCAAAGCATTAACACTCCATGAACACATGTGATCCTCACACCATAGCCATCCCCTCCGGTTGTCCCAATTATTGTCACTTTGGGGCCTTTGGATCCAGATAATGATATGTGTACACAACTTGCAGATAAGATCACAAACAATACTATCATAATGATTCAATAATAAGTTCAGATCTGAAATCATGGCACTCGTGCCCTAGTGACAAGCATTAAGCACAACAAGTTGCAACAAAGTCAAATAGCACTAATAGAGATACTAGGCACTATGCTCTAATAATCTTATTCGATTACATGATAAAACTCATCCAATCCCTACCATCCCCAAGCCTACAACGAGGGATTACTCACTCATGGATGAGGGAAACATTGAAGGTTGATGAAGATGCGTTGGTGATGACGATGGCGATGATCCTATCCAAATTCCCCGTCCCGGCAGGGTGCCAGAGCGGAGTTTCTGGATCCGAATCTTGGTTTCTGGTGGCGGTGGCGGAGCAAAACTCTTTCTGGAAAACTATCGAACCCCCCTCGGTTTTTAGGTCGAGAGACAACTTATAGGCGCAGAGGGAGGCCGAGGGGGTGCCTGGGGTGGCTGCACCCCCTAGGCGCGGCCAGAGGTGGGCCTGCGCCTGGCAGGGGTGTGGGCCCCCGGGCCCCTTCTCCGTCTCGTCTTCTGGCTCCGTGGATCTTATGGTGAAATATAATTTTTGGCATATTTTCTGGGATTTTTTCTGATAGTTCATTTTCTGCACAAAAACTAGACACAAAGGTAATTCTGCTGAAAACAGCGTCAGTCAGTGTTAGTTGTATCCAAATCACACAAGTTTAGAGGAGAAACAATAGCAAAAGTGTTCAGGAAAGTAGATACGTTTTGGACGTATCACACACCACAAACCCAAGACTTTGCCCCAACAAACAGTGAGGTTGTCAATCTCACTGGTTTGCTGAAAACAAAGGATTAAATGTATGGTGTGTAAGGTAATGGTGGCTTGTAGAAAGTAAACAATAACAGTGGAAGATGTATCAATGGTAAAGATTAGACCGGGGTCCATAGTTCACTAGAGGTGTTCTCCTTAAGATAAACAACATAACATGCTGGGTAAACAAATTACAGCAGGGCAATTGACAGGACAGAGCAAGGCATAACAATGCAATACTAGACATTCATGATCCTATGAGATTTGATTGGGCAATACACCAAGATACATAGACCGCCATCCAACTGCATCTATGACTAGTAACCCACCTTCAGGTTATCATCCGAACCCCCTCTAGTATTAAGTTGAAAGCAACAAATAACTGCTTCAAGAAAGGTGTGTAAAGTAAACAATCTACTTGTTCTATGAACAAGAGATCGTTGTTTCTCCCTAGTAGCAACAACACATCTACAACCTTAGAGATTTCTATCACTTCCCCAGATTAAATAGAGGCATGAACCCACTATCGAGCATAAATACTCCCTCTTGGAGTCACTAGCATCTACTTGGCCAAGATAGCTACTAGAAGCGGAGAGCATGCAAGATCTCAAACAACACAGACATGATAGAATCAATAAGATAGAATCATTAACCAATCTGACATAGTAATCTCAATATCCATCGGATTCCCGCAAACACAACATGCATGATTACAAATAGATGATCTTGATCATGAACGGAGCTCACAAGATCTAAATATGGTAGCACAAAGGAGGAGAAACAACCATCTAGATACTACATGGACCCGTAGTCCAAGGTGGAACTACTCACGCTTCATACCGGAGGCTGGCATGGTGATGAAGAAGGCCTCCGGGATGATCTATCCCCTCCGGCAGGGTGCCGGGAAGAGCTTCAGATCCCCTCGATCTAGGGACGATGGTGGCGGCGGCTACGGACTGTTTCATGGAAGATTGATCGGGTACTTAGGGTTTCGGGAACAGGGGCTTCTTATAGGCGAAGAGGGAGGCCGAGGGGATGCCAGAGGCGGCTGCACCCCCCAGGCATGGGCCAGGCCTGGCTGCGCGGCCAGGGGGTATGGCCCCCTCGAGGCCCTCCTCCGTCTCGTCTTCTGGCTCCGTGTTCCCCACATTAAAATATTTACTTTGGCTTTTCTCCCGTCCAATTCCGATAATATTCATTTTCTGAATTTTCTGGAACCAAAAATAGAAGAAAACAGGCAACTGGCACTGTGGCATCTTGTTAATAGGTTAGTTCCAGAAAACATATAAAAATACCTCAAAGTGTAGACAAAGCAAAGTAGATATCCTAAACAAGCATAGAACATAAAAAATTCTAGATACGTTTACGATGTATCAAGCATCCCCAAGCTTAACTCCTGCTCGTCCTCGAGTAGGTGAGTGATAAAAAGAATAATTTTTAAGATGACATGCACCATCAAAATCAAGATCAAACCATTTGCAAGCATTGAAAGCTGGGATCAAAGAACTGTAAACATGAGCATGGAAGAATAAGTTCCAACAAAAAGACAAGTAACTATGCTGCAACATGAAAGGATACAAACAAAGATCATGAATAACAATGCATTGAAAGACGTTTGTTTGTTTCACATATATAAAACATAGCATAGTGCCATTTAGTTTGTCCCTCATAGAGTAGCAATAATGCATAGGACACCTTCAAAGTTCAAAAGGGTGACTAGATACAAATAGTTCAAGAACAAGCAATATCAATAATATGAATCAATCAATAAGTTTTGGGACAATGCACATAGAACTAAGAATGGCAATTATGCTCTCTTAATTGGCTCCTACGAATAGAAGGTGGAGACTCAATATAATGGTGGAATAAAGGCCCTTCATAAAGGGAAGCAGGGATTTCAAGTCTCAAAAAGAGCTTCCAAAAATTATGGTACTTGTTAGCTTTCAGCTCTCATTGCCCCTATCATAAGCATCTTGAAGTGATTAAGGTTAAAGTGAAAAAAATGGAGTATATGCTTGACAAAGTATAAGTTGACAATCTCATGTCCCTTGAGTACGAGGGACGCTCCTCATGCTACTCAACTTTAGTCACCGGTAAGTTCTTGTCATAGTAAGTACATGTGTATCATAGAGAACCATCAACGGGGTACCCCTTGCACATGATACAAGAGCTATCCCATAATCAAAATGACAAGGCAAGCAGAGAATGAGCATCTCAGCAATCTTCTTATTTACCTTGGGAAAATGGTGCTTTTTTTCTCTCTTTCCTCTTTTCAATGTGTCCCTTTTTTTCATAAGAAGAAAGCTTCATAGATTTCTCACTATGGTGATGCTGCAAGTTTCCACCATGATTAGGCATGGCTTAGGCTAGCGGCCCAGGAGTTTCTCTAATACACATGACAGCATGGTTCTGCTAACAAAACAACATGATATCAATTGTGTATAATGTACTAGTGCAATGTTGAAAGCGTTCCCCATGACAGCATGGTTCTGCTAATTCCAACGTATAAGTGCAAGCATATACAACATAGATGAAACAATGGTTCAAGTTTATTAGGGGCAAGAAAAATAAAGTGTGCCATCAAGTTTGTGAGAGCTTTAATCACTAAGTTTCACATAACAAGTTTAATTTGGAAGAGAGATAAAACAAGAATATACTTGGAATGGTGTAACACACCATGCATAGGAATTTATAGTGGACACTTTGGAATAACTTGGTTTCTTGGGAGTTGGATGCATGAGTAGATCTTACTCATACAAGTAGAAGCTAGCAAAAGACTTGGAGCGACCAACTAAGAGAGCAATAATGGCCATAATCATGCAGAGCGACAACACATTACTAATCAAAGCATAAAGTGGTACCACAAGACAAAAACTAAATGATCATAGAGGCTATGGTGACTGGTTCATAGTCATAACATGGTGTGAGCATGTGCCAAGTCAACCCAAACAAAGCATCAAAGGAGAGTACCACAATACTATGGTTTTGTATGCTAAAACAACGCATGATTCTTTCAAGGCACATTACGAAATCCTAATTGTTTGGAACAAGTCATGCTACCGCAATAATCACTAAGCATAAGGTCAAAACAACATCTAGCATGACATGATAATCTCTAAGTCACAGTCAAAGCAAGCTCCGCTTGTACTACTCAAGAAAGAACTTCATACTCCTCTCCAACACCAATCAACTTATTTGAAACAACATAGTGAAAACGGGGGTCCAACTACTTTATTCAAGCAAACTAAGCAAACAAAAAAATGAAAACTAAGACGCTCCAAGAACAACACAACAGTGCATGAAACAATAAAAATGAAGTGTCTAGAAAGACCTGAGATTTTTATTGATGAAGAAGGGGATGCCTTGGGCATCCCCAAGCTTTGACGCTTGCACTTTTTGAATATTTCTTGGGGAGACACGCGGTGGAATTTCCAATCTTGAGGTTTTGTCCATTCTTCATCTCATTACATCATTCTTTCTCTACACCTGCAAATTTTCCTTCATACAAAACTTCACACAATCTTCATTAGCAACATTAGTGCATTCAAAAGATAATAGACCTTTAGGGTTTAGTTTTAAAACAAAAAAACATTCACTAAAGACACAAGCTACTGTAGAAATTCCCTCAAAAATCTCAATTTTCCAAAAAGAATCCAAAAAGGAATCAATAAGGAGCAAATATAAATAATGGCAGAAATCTGTCAAAACAGACTAGCAGGTAGAAGCTGATTTTTTCGAAGACCTTATGTTTCTCAAATAAAAAATTATCGAACTAAAGAAAGTTAGCTAACAACCTGGGGGGTTTATTCAGAAAATTACATCTCAATCCGACTTACAGATATTTTACACGAATTTTTACAGTGGAGCATAAAAATCTGTTTTGAGACAGCAACTCCCCAAATCTTACTTCCCTCTTATTAGAGGTTATTCTTGGCACAAAAAACAAATAAAAAGGATAAGTAGATCTTATTACAGAATTAATAACTTCCCAGACTCAATAAAACTATTGGGTTATCTCCCAAGAAGTACTTTTCTTTAACGCCTTTAAGTTAGGCATAAGAGGCAAGAATCAAGTATTTTCAAATGAAGAAGCATTAACATCAAACTTTGCTTTCAAAGGAGGAGCAAAAGGCAACTTATCTCTCCTCATAGGGAAGTGTTCAATACCTTTCTTGAATGGAAATTGATATTTAATGGTGCCTTCTTTCATATCAATAATGGCGCCAACTGTTCTAAGAAAATGTATTCCCAAAGTAATAGGACAAGAAGCATTGTATTCAACATCCAAAACATAGAAATCAACAGGGACATAAGCATTATTAACCATAATAAGAATATCATTAACACTCCCCATAAGTTTCTTTTTAGCATTATCATCAAGTGGTATATCCAAATAGCAATCTTCCAGAGGTGGCAAATCAAGCATTTCATAAATCTTTCTAGGCATAATAGAGATACTAGAACCAAGGTCACATGAAGCTTTGAGATCAAAGTCATTCACTTGCATATTAATGATGGGTTCCCAACTATCTTCTACTTTCCTAGGAATAGAGGCTTTGTGTTTCAACTTTTCTTCCTTAATTTTAATAAGAGCATCTGTAATGTGTTTGGTGAAAGCCACATTCATATCACTAGCATTAGGACTTCTAGCAACTTTTGTAGGAGCATAATCACTTCAGAAATATTGCAACCATCAAGATCAAAATCAAACTTAGCATCACTGGTAACTGTTGGAATTATGCCCTAGAGGCAATAATAAAGATGTTATTATTATAATTCATGTTCATGATAAAGTTTATATTCCATGCTAGAATTGTATTAAGTGGAAACATTAATACTTGTGTGGTTTGTGAACAACACCGTGTCCCTGGTACGCCTCTAAGGACTAGCTCATTGATCAATGATGGTTAAGGTTTACTAACCATAGACATGAGTTGTCAATTGATAATGAGATCATTTCATTGGAGAATGATATGATGGACAGACCCAAACTAAGCAAAGCAATTAGATCGTGTCATCGTGTTCGTCTTTGCGAAGCTTTTCTTATGTCAAACATTGTATTCCTTAGACCATGAGATAATACAACTCCCTGGTATCGGAAGAAAGCTTTGAGGTCATCAAACGTCATCCTATGAGAGGGTGATCATAAAGGTGTCTCTCAGGTGATCAGAAAGTATATGTTGGGTTGTATGTATCGAGATGGAATTTGTCCCTCCCAAGTCGGAGAGATATACTTCGGGCCCACTCGGTAATCGATATCAACACCGCTTGCAAGCATGTGGTTAAGGAGTTAATCACAAAGTGATATCGGATTATGGAACGAGTAAAGTACTTGCTGTGAACGAGATTGAACTAGGTATGACGGTACCGACGATCGAATCTCGGGCAAGTAAAATATCGCGAGACGAAGGGAATATATATATGGGATTGATTGAATCCTGGCATCGTGGTTCATCCGATATGATCATCGATGAATGTGTGGGAGTCAATATGGGTGCCCAGACCCCGCTGTTGATTATTGATAGAAGATCATGTCTACATATTCTCGAACCCGCAGGGTCACACACTTAACGTGTCTTGACGCTAGGATAGATTGGATAATTGGTTTATGAATTTTTGTTTGGAGTCTCGGATGGGATCCGGGACATCACTAGAGGTTCCGGAATGGTCCGGAGAATAAGATTCATATAAGGCAGTGCAGTTTTTGGAGTTCGGAACTGTTCCGGGTTAATCGGTATTGTACCGGAAGCTTCTAGAACCTTCTGGAAGGGGACCAACGTGGCCCCACCTTCCGGGAGGGGGCATGGGCCTATGAGGGAGTGTCCTGGCCGCATTGGGCCAGGGGCACAAGGCCCCATAGGGCCCAGCCGATCCTAGAGAGTTTAAATCGTTTAAACTAGAGATAGGGTTTCTAGAAGAGGGGAGAGTCCATGCCCCCCACTCCTTATCCTTTGGGCTTGGGGGAGGGGCTAGGGCTGCGCCCCCCCTCTATATAAAGAGGGGTGGGGGTGCACCAAACCCCTACACCTCTCCTCCAAACCCTAGCCGCCTTGCTAGCTTTCCTCTCTCCCTCCCGACTGTTTGTAGGCGAAGCCCTGCTGCAGAAATTCTCCACCATATACACCACGCCGTCGTGTTGTAGATCCAATCTATCTCTCCACCATACTTGCTGGTCCGAGGAAGGAGGAGACGTCGAGGTGCTGCACGTGTGCATCTCACGGAGGCACCGCCACTTGTGGTGCTAGATCAGATCGGATCGCGAGGAGGAGAAGCGAGTACGACTACATCACCCACGTTCCGACGAACGTTCCGCTGTGCGAATCTTCAAGGGTATGAAGATATAATCCAATCTCTCTCGTTGTTTGCATCTCCTAGATTAGATCTTGGCTTTCCCTCTGTTCGCTCCGTAGAAAATTTTGATTTACTATGCCGCGAAACCCTTCAGTGGTATCAGATCTAGATCTATGCGTAGATGTGTTTCACGAGTAGAACGCAACATGGTTGTTGCGGGCGTTGATGTTTTCTGTTGCAAGCCTCTTGTTTGTGTTCTTCTTATGACGCGGGATGGTGAGATTGAAGCGGTCCAGGCCAACCTTACGCGACGTCGTTCGCGAGACCGGCTCCGCACTTGACGTGTGGCTTGTTCCACACATGCGGCCGGTGGATGTCAGTTTCTCTCACTATAGTTGTCATGGGATTAACACCGGAGTTTGGCAACCATAATATCACCGTTGTGGCTTTCCGTAGGTAAGAATCGTTCTTAGCATCTACTCCCATAAGCCACGTAAAACATGCAACAACAAAGTAGAGGCGTCTAACTTGTTTTTGCAGGGAGTGTTTTCTGTGATATGGTATGGCCCAAGATGTGATGTGTATAATGTATGCGATGATCATGTTTTGTAATGTTTCACGACTTGCATGTCGATGAGTACACAACCGGCAGGAGCCATATGGTTGTCTTTATAATTGTGTATGACCTGCGAGTCAACTTCTTATACGCCATGTAATAGCTTTACTTTATCGCTAAGTAGTTAGCAATAGTTGTAGTTGCTATTCGTGGTGAAGGCAATCATGGTGGAGTGATGGAGATCATGCCGGAACGCACAAGATGGAGATCATTGCGCGAAGATTGGCTATACCATGTCACATAAAGTTATATGCATGTGATGTTTATCCTTTATGTATCTTATTATGCTTAGATCGCGACGGTAGCATTATAATATGATTCCTCACTTAAAGATCAAGATAAAAACTGTGTTCTCCCCAAGTATGCACCGTTGCGAAAGTTCGTCGTGTCCAAGCATCACGTGATGATCGGGTGCTATAGACTCTACGCTCACATACAACGGGTGCAAGCCAGTTTTGCACACGCGGAAATACTTGGGTCTAGCTTGACGCGCCTAGCATGTACAGACATGGCCTCGGAACACAAGAAACAAAAGGTTAAGCATGAGTCATATGAATGATATGATCGACACTTTGTTGTCCACCATTGAAACCACATCTCTTCTCGTGATGATCGGATTAGGTGTGGTGAATTTGGATCGTGTTCACTAAACAACTTGAGGGATGTTGAATTTAGTGGGAGTTCATTTAGTAATTTGATTAAGTTGAACTATTTATCATGAACATAGTCTAAATTGTACTTGCAAATACTGTAGATCACATGGCCAAATCCAACTTCAACTTCAACGTTTTTGCTGAGAAGGAAAAGCTTAGAAACAATGGGTCTAACTTCACCAATTGGTTCCGCAATCTAAGAATCATTCTGTCTGGCGGACAAAAGGACTATGTCCTTGGGAAAGCGTTAGGTGACCCCCCTGCTGCAACTGCGCCGACTGATGAGAAAGCTGTCTATCAGTCGCGCAAAGATGATTATGGTGTGATTAAGAGCACCATGTTGTTTGCTATGGAACCGGAACTTCAAAATCGTTTTGAAACCTATCCCGGGCCCTTTGAGATTCTCGAGGAGCTGAAAACCATGTTTCAGACTCAAGCACGTTCTGAGAGATATGAGATCTCTGAGAAGTTCTTTAACTGCAAGATGGAGGAAGGGAGTTCCGTTAGTGAGCACGCCATAAAGATGTCGGGCTACACTCAACGCCTTGAGCAACTGGAATGCACGATTCCAGAGGAGCTCAAGATTGACAGGGTTCTGCAATCACTCCCTCCCAGCTACAAAAGTTTTGTAGTGACTCATAATCAGATTGGCTCCACTAATACGATCACCGAGCTCTTCGCAAAGCTGAAGGCTGCGAAGGTGGACATCAAAAAGGATAATCATGTGTTGATGGTCAACAAGCCCTCCTTTAAGAAAGGTAAGGGAGCAAAGAAGCCCTTCAAGAAGGACGGCGGCAAGCGCAATGCTCCTGCTGAGAAGAAGCTCAAGTCTGGTCCTAAGCCGGACACTGAGTGCTTCTATTGCAAGGACAAGGGTCACTGGAAGCGCAACTGTCCGAAGTACTTAGCGGACAAGAAGGCTGGCACCATCAAAGGTATATTTGATATACATGTTATTGATGTTTTTCTTACTAGCCCTCGTTGTAGTGCCTGGGTATTTGATACCAGTTCAGTTGCTAATATTTGTAACTCGAAACAGGAGCTACGGAATAGACGGCGACTTGCGAGGGATGAGGTGACGATGCGCGTTGGCAACGGATCAAGAGTTGATGTGATGGCCGTCGGCACACTCTCCTTAGTTTTACCTTCGGGATTAGTTTTAAACCTTAATAAGTGTTATTATGTGCCTGCGTTGAGCATGAACATTATTTCTGGATCGTGTTTATTGCAAGACGGTTATTCATTTAAATCAGAGAATAATGGTTGTTCTATTTATATGAGTAACATCTTTTATGGTCATGCACCTCTTATGAATGGTTTATTTCTTCTAAATCTCGAAAGGGATGAAACACACATCCATAACATTGAGGCTAAGAGATGCAAAGTAGATAGTGATAATACTACTTATTTGTGGCACTGTCGTCTAGGTCATATTGGTGTAAAGCGCATGAAGAAACTCCATTCTGATGGACTTTTGGAGTCTCTTGATTTTGAATCATTTGACACATGCGAACCATGCCTCATGGGCAAGATGATCAAAACCCCGTTCTCCGGAATGATGGAGCGAGCAACGGACTTGTTGGAAATCATACATACCGATGTATGCGGACCGATGAGTATTTCGACGCGCGGTGGATATCGCTATTTCCTTACTTTTACCGATGACTTAAGTAGATATGGGTATATCTATTTAATGAAACATAAATCTGAAACATTTGAAAAGTTCAAGGAATTTCAGAATGAAGTAGAGAACCATCGTAACAGAAAGATTAAGTTTCTACGATCCGATCGTGGAGGTGAATATTTGAGTTATGATTTTCTCACGCATCTTAAAGCAAGTGGAATCGTTTCACAACTCATGCCACCCGGAACACCACAGCGCAATGGTGTGTCTGAACGCCAGAATCGAACCCTATTAGATATGGTCCGATCAATGATGTCTCTTACTGATTTGCCGTTATCATTTTGGGGTTATGCATTAGAAACCGCTGCATTCACTTTAAATAGGGCACCATCTAAATCCGTTGAGACGACACCGTATGAACTGTGGTTTGGTGCTAAACCTAAGTTGTCGTTTCTTAAAGTTTGGGGATGCGAAGCTTACGTCAAGAAGTTGATGCCGGACAAGCTCGAACCCAAAGCGGAGAAATGCGTCTTCATAGGATACCCTAAGGAAACTATTGGGTATACCTTCTATCACAGAACCGAAGGCAAAGTGTTTGTTGCAAAGAACGGTTCCTTTCTTGAGATGGAGTTTCTCTCGAAAGAAGTGAGTGGGAGGAAAGTAGAGCTTGACGAGGTTATTGAACCTTCTCTTGAATTGGAGAGTAGCGCAGCACCTGAAATTGTTCCAGTGCCGCCTGCACCAACAATAGAGGAAGCTAATGACAAGGATCATGAAGCTTCGGACGATGCTGCTACTGAACGTCGCAGGTCGACAAGGTCGCGTGCCCCTCCTGAGTGGTACGGCAACCCTGTCTTGACTGTCTTGTTAGTAGAAGACAGTGAACCTACGAACTATGAGGAAGCGATGATGAGCCCAGACTCTGAGAAATGGCTAGAATCCATGAAATCCGAATTGGGATCCATGAGCGAAAACCAAGTATGGACTTTGGTGGACCCTCCTAGCGACCGAAAGGCCGTTGAGTGCAAATGGATATTTAAGAAGAAAACGGACGCGGATGGTAATGTTACCGTCTATAAAGCACGGCTTGTCGCGAAAGGTTTTCAACAAGTTCAAGGTGTTGACTACGATGAGACTTTCTCTCCCGTAGCAATGTTTAAGTCCATTCGGATTTTATTAGCAATTGTTGTGTTTCATGATTATGAAATATGGCAGATGGATGTTAAGACTGCTTTCCTCAATGGCAACATTGATGAAGAGTTGTATATGATGCAACCCGAAGGTTTTGTCGATCCTAAGGATGCTAGTAAAGTATGCAAACTTCAGCGTTCCATTTATGGACTGAAGTAAGCATTTCGGAGTTGGAACCTTCGTTTTGATCAAGTGATCAAGAGCTTTGGATTTGTTCCAAATTGCTACGAAGCTTGTATCTACAAGAAAGTGAGTGGGAGCTCGGTGACGTTTCTGGTACTATATGTGGATGACATATTGATTATCGGAAATGACATCAACATGCTTAACGATGTGAAGAGTTATTTGAACGAGTGTTTTTCAATGAAAGACCTAGGTGAAGATGCTTATATATTGGGCATCAAGATCTATAGAGATAGACAAAGACGCCTGATAGCTTTAAGCCAGAGTACATACCTAGACAAAGTTCTGAAAAGGTTCAGAATGGATAAGGCAAAGAAAGGTTCAGTGCCTATGTTGTCAGGTAAGATATTGAGCAAGGCTCAGTGTCCAGCTACGGTAAATGATAGGGAAGCTATGAGCAAAGTGCCTTATGCCTCGGCCATAGGTTCTATCATGTATGCCATGCTGTGTACTAGACCGGATGTGTCCAATGCTCTTAGTTTGACGAGCAGATATCAAAGTGATCCAGGAGTGGAACACTGGACAGCCGTGAAGAACATCCTAAAGTACCTAAATAGGACTAAAGAAATGTTCTTAGTCTATGGGGGTGATGAACAGCTTGTCGTAAAAGGTTACGTCGACGCTAGTTTTGACACCGACAAGGATGATTCCAAATCTCAGACAGGATACGTTTATATTTTGAATGGAGGAGCTGTGAGCTGGAGAAGCTGCAAGCAAAGCGTGATCGCGGGATATACAGTAGAAGCGGAATACATGGCTGCTGTAGAAGCGTCAAGTGAAGGAGTTCGGATCAGAAACTTCATCACTGAGCTTGGCGTGGTTCCAAGTGCATTGGACCCACTGGAGATATTGTGTGACAACACTGGCGCCATAGCACTCGCTAAGGAACCAAGATATCATCCAAAGACCAAGCATATCAACCACAAGTTTCATATAATCCGAGATTATATTGCAGATGGAGATCTGAAGATTAGCAAAGTACATACAGATCTGAATGTCGCAGATCCATTGACTAAACCTCTTCCACGTGTAAAACATGATCAACACCTCAGTGCCATGGGTGTGAGATTGTTACCAGATGTAAACTAGATTATTGACTCTAGTGCAAGTGGGAGAATGTTGGAATTATGCCCTAGAGGCAATAATAAAGATGTTATTATTATAATTCATGTTCATGATAAAGTTTATATTCCATGCTAGAATTGTATTAAGCGGAAACATTAATACTTGTGTGGTTTGTGAACAACACCGTGTCCCTGGTACGCCTCTAAGGACTAGATCATTGGTCAATGATGGTTAAGGTTTCCTAACCATAGACATGAGTTGTCAATTGATAATGAGATCATTTCATTGGAGAATGATATGATGGACAGACCCAAACTAAGCAAAGCAATTAGATCATGTCATCGTGTTCGTCTTTGCAAAGCTTTTCTTATGTCAAATATTGTATTCCTTAGACCATGAGATAATACAACTCCCTGGTATCGGAAGAAAGCTTTGAGGTCATCAAACGTCATCCTATGAGAGGGTGATCATAAAGGTGTCTCTCAGGTGATCGGAAAGTATCTGTTGGGTTGTATGTATCGAGATGGAATTTGTCCCTCCCAAGTCGGAGAGATATACTTCGGGCCCACTCGGTAATCGATATCAACACCGCTTGCAAGCATGTGGTTAAGGAGTTAATCACAAAGTGATATCGGATTACGGAACGAGTAAAGTACTTGCTGTGAACGAGATTGAACTAGGTATGACGGTACCGACGATCGAATCTCGGGCAAGTAAAATATCGCGAGACGAAGGGAATATATATATGGGATTGATTGAATCCTGGCATAGTGGTTCATCCGATATGATCATCGATGAATGGGTGGGAGTCAATATGGGTGCCCAGACCCCGCTGTTTATTATTGATAGAAGATCATGTCTGCATATTCTCGAACCCGCAGGGTCACATACTTAACGTGTCTTGACACTAGGATAGATTGGATAATTGGTTTATGAATTTTTGTTTGGAGTCTCGGATGGGATCCGGGACATCACGAGAGGTTCCGGAATGGTCCGGAGAATAAGATTCATATAAGGCAATGCAGTTTTTGGAGTTCGGAATTGTTCCGGGTTAATCGGTATTGTACTGGAAGCTTCTAGAACCTTCCAGAAGGGGACCAACGTGGCCCCACCTTCCGGGAGGGGGCATGGGCCTATGAGGGAGTGTCCTGGCCGCATTGGGCCAGGGGCACAAGGCCCCATAGGGCCCAGCCGATCCTAGAGAGTTTAAATCGTTTAAACTAGAGATAGGGTTTCTAGAAGAGGGGAGAGTCCATGCCCCCCACTTCTTATCCTTTGGGCTTGGGGGAGGGGCTAGGGCTGCGCCCCCCCTCTATATAAAGAGGGGTGGGGGCGCACCAAACCCCTACACCTCTCCTCCAAACCCTAGCCGCCTTGCTAGCTTTCCTCTCTCCCTCCCGACTGTTTGTAGGCGAAGCCCTACTGCAGAAATTCTCCACCATATACACCACGCCGTCGTGTTGTAGATCCAATCTATCTCTTCACCATACTTGCTGGTCCGAGGAAGGAGGAGACGTCGAGGTGCTGCACGTGTGCATCTCACAGAGGCACCGCCACTTGTGGTGCTAGATCGGATCGCGAGGAGGAGAAGCGAGTACGACTACATCAACCACGTTCCGACGAACGTTCCGCTGTGCGAATCTTCAAGGGTATGAAGATCTAATCCAATCTCTCTCGTTGTTTGCATCTCCTAGATTAGATCTTGGCTTTCCCTCTGTTCGCTCCGTAGAAATTTTTGATTTACTATGCCGCGAAACCCTTCAGTAATAGACTCATTGGGTTTAGGCATTGTAGTAGGAGGAATATGGACTTCTTGTGGTTTGGTGGCATCCATATTGGTGGTGGTGATAGTGCAAACACTATTGTTTCTAGCAATTTCAGCTTCTCTTTCCCACTTAGCATGTAGTTGATCTAACAATCTAACATTTTCATCAATAGTAACTTGTATGGCATGAGTAGAAGCAAAGGTACTTTCCAAGGTTTTAGGTTTAGCAGCCATTTTATTAATCAAAGAGGACTGTGCTTCAGACAAAGAGGAAATATTTTTATCAACATTCAAAAGCTTTTCCTTCACAATTTTGTTGAAAATGGTTTTTTACTAATAAAGTCTTTAAGCATGACTTCAAGTTCAGAGGGAGCACTTCTAGTATTGTTGTAGGAGTTCCATAGGTATTGTCATTATTAGGAGGATAAAGCCTATAGTTATTACCATAAACAATGTTGCCAAAATTCTTATTCCTAATGAAGTTCACATCAACTTGCTCTTGTTGAGAAACCAAAGAGGCTAAGGGAACATTATTTGGATCTATATGAGATTTTCCATTAACAAGCATAGCCATGATAAAATAATCTTATCATTCAAAGAAGAGGTTACTTCAACAGAATTTACCTTCTTACCATGTGGAGCTCCCTCAGTGTGCCATGCAGAATAGTTGACCATCATATTATCAAGGAGCTTTGTTGCAGTACCCAAAGTAATGGTAATAAAGGTACCTTCAGCAGCTGAATCCAACAGGTTTCTTGAAGAGAATTTTAAATCTGCATAAAAAGTCTGGATAATCATCCAAGCTGTCAGTCCATGGGTGGGACAATTCTTTACCAAAGATTTCATTCTTTCCCAAGCTTGAGCAACATGTTCATTGTCAAGTTGTTTAAATTTCATTATTTCACTTCTCATAGATATAATCTTAGCAGGAGGATAATATTTTCCAATAAAAGTATCTTTGCACTTAATCCAAGAATCAATACTATTTCTAGGCAAGGATAACAACCATTCTTTAGCTTTTCCTCTCAAGGAGAAACAAAACAATTTGAGCTTAATAATATCTCCATCTACATCCTTATATTTTTGCATCTCACAAAGTTCAACAAAGTTATTGAGTTGGGCAACAACATCATCAGAACTAGCACCAGAAAATTGCTCTTTCATCACAAGATTCAACAAAGCAGGCTGAATTTTATAAAAGGTAGCATCAGGAGCATGTGGAGCAATAGGTGTACTCAGGAAATCATTGTTGTTTGTGCTAGTGAAGTCACACAACTTGGTGTTCTTAGTAGAGTTCATTTTTGCAAAAGTGGAGCAAACCAACAACAGCAACAACTAGAGTAGGAACTAATTTTTTGTGTTTTTGATAAGGGAAAACAAACCAAACGAAACTATTTTTTTGGAGTTTTTGATAAAAAGAGGCAAAAGAAACTAAGCAAAACAAAAACAAAGTAAAGAGAAAGGTTGTGAAGGACTCCCCTTGTGAATCCGTCCTTAGCATCCCCGGCAACGGCGCCAGAAATAGCTTGATGATGTGTAGCTCAGATCACTGTAGAACTTCCTTGGGAGACCCCAGGAGGAAGATATAGTGAGCACATCAGCAAGTTTTCCCTCAGCAAAAAACCAAGGTTATCGAACCAGTAGGAGGAAGGAAACGACTCAAAGGTGTTGCTAGCAACTTGGAAACCTTCACAACACAAACTGAAGACTTTGCCCCAACAAACAGTGAGGTTTTCAATCTCACCGGTTTGCTGAAAACAAATGATTAACTGTATAGTGTTGAAGTTAATGGTGGCTTGCCGAAAGTAAACATTAACAATGGAAGATGTATCAATGGTAAAGATTGGACCGGGGTCCATAGTTCACTAGAGGTGTTCTCCTTAAGATAAACAACATAACATGCTGGGTAAACAAATTACAACAGGCAATTGATAGGACAGACCAAGGCATAACAATGCAATACTAGACATTCATGATCCTATGAGATTTGATTGGGCAATACAACAAGATACATAGACCGCCATCCAAATGCATCTATGACTAGTAATCCACCTTTAGGTTATCATCCGAACCACCTCCAGTATTAAGTTGCAATCAACGGATAACTGCTTTAAGCAAGGTGTGTAAAGTAAATAATCTACTTATTCCATGAACAAGAGATCGTTGTTTTCTAACTAGTAGCAACAACACATCTACAACCTTAGAGATTTATGTCACTTCCCCAGATTACATAGAGGCATGAACCCACTATCGAGCATAAATACTCCCTCTTGGAGTCACTAGCATCTACTTGGCCAAGATAGCTACTAGAAGCGGAGAGCATGCAAGATCTCAAACAACACAGACATGATAGAATCAATAAGATAGAATCATTAACCAATCTGACATAGTAATCTCAATATCCATCGGATCCCCGCAAATACAACATGCATGATTACAAATATATGATCTTGATCATGAATGGAGCTCACAAGATCTAAACATGGTAGCACAAAGGAGGAGAAACAACCATATAGCTAATACATGGACCCATAGTCCAAGGTGGAACTACCCACGCTTCATACTGGAGGCTGGCATGGTGATGAAGAAGGCCTCTGGGATGATCTCTTCCCTCCGGCAGGGTGTCGGGAAGAGCTTCAGAACCCCCCGGTCTAGGGACGATGGTGGCGGCGGCTACAGACTGTTTCATGGAAGATTGATCGGGTATTTAGGGTTTAGGTATCGGGGGAGGGAGGCCGAGGGGGTGCCCGAGGCGGCTGCACCCCCCAGGCGCGGGCCAGGCCTGGCCCTGTGGCCAGGGGGTGTGGCCCCCTCGAGGCCCTCCTCAGTCTTGTCTTCTGGCTCCGTGTTTCCCACAGTAAAATATTGATTTTGGCTTTTGTCCCGTCCAATTCCGAGAATATTCATTTTCTGACTTTTCTGGAACAAAAAAAGGAAGAAAACAGACAACTGGCACTGTGGCATCTTGTTAATAGGTTAGTTCCAGAAAGTATATAAACTTACCTCAAAGTGTAGACAAAGTAAAGCAAAGTAGATACTAAACAAGCATGGAACATAAAAAAATATAGATACGTTTACGACGTATCAATGCTGACCGCTTTGATGGTGACCGCTCTGATGGATGATAAAGTCGTCGTTGCTACCGGTGCCAAAGACACTGTCGGCAATGACAATCATCTCATGATCGTCACTTCCCTCCTGGGCATGATGGCCGACACTGATGAGAAGCCATCTGCTGGGTTTCAAAGCCTGGGTGGCGCAAGAACAAGATGAGGCAGAGGATGAAAGGCTATTGCATGCTCTACACAGACTACTTTACCGATGACCCATTGCACGACGATATCATATTTCGGAGCCGTTTCAGAATGTGTTGGAAGCTTTTCCTGAAGATCGTCGAGCAATTAAGAGAGTCCGACTACTACTTCAAACTTTGGTGAACTTGTAATAAATTTGCATGTTGAATTATTTATTTTCTATATTGATCTTGTTGAACTGTTTGTTTGATTTTATGAACTTGTAAATTTATATATTGAACTTGTTGAATTTTTTTTGTACGGGGGCACGGCAAGGATCCAGCATCCCCCTTCCCCTAATTCATCAACATATCCGGCGCCCCCCGATACGGGCCAAAAAACGCGCCGGACACCGTAGGGTAAGGGGGGGGGGGGGACGAGTGGAGACGCTCTAGCTAGAGGGGGTATGGAGAGCGTCATTTTGGAGCTCCATGGAGGACTTTTTTTATAATTTTTTTTCAAAAATATGAAAACAATACCGGGATGCAAATAATGATTTATAATACGTGAGTGCAAAAAATCATGTGAAAATACTTTGTATTGGCCTCAACAAAAAGGAGAAAAGTGCAGGTCTGGACGTGAACACGGTGTAATTTTGAATGGCCTCCATTTTCACAAAAATTTTCATATTTATCATTTTTTCTGTGTCCAAAATATAAAATATTTTCTATTGAAAATTTGCATACATGTATTGGCTACACGAATATATTTTTTCTGAAAATATTTGATGCTTTTTAAAAAGTTCAAAAAAATCCTCAATGGAGGACGGGCTCCGAAGTGATTTTCCGGTGTGCAGTACCGCTAGTATTTATCCAGTCTTTCAGAATAATAATCAAGCAGAGCACAATCGTCAGTTTTCAGAAACCAAGAGCTGCTAGTGCTACATGGAGATGGGGTTCCATAAATCCGATCAAAACACGGTAGACCATAATTCAAATCTCTAAGGACCTCGGGCCATAATTCAGAAACCAAGAGCTGCTAGTGCCACAGCTGTAATACGGTTTTACTGTTGTACAAGCAAAAGATGGGCATAACTATACGATCTATACAAAGGCCAGGGCAAGATGATGCTAGACTGCTAGTACTATTTTGAGTACTACGTTAAACAGAGAAGAAGCATCTCACGAGCAGTTTCAGACGGAAAATCAGTTATCAATATGGCAAAAATGGCGCCAAGATGCTCATCTCTTAGGCCGAACTGTCAAACTCCTAGATCCAATGGACGCTGACGACGAGGATGATGAAATGGCCGATCTGCCAAAATCCTCGTTGTCCGCGTTGAATGCCTTCAGAATCAAGTCCTGCACATCATGAAACTTCCTCTTCTTCTCGGCGGGTGTATCTCGGAGAGAAACCTCGATTTCATCATCCATGATCTTGTCCAGAACATTTGAACAGCGTGGGAAGAAGCGTCTACCGAGTTCAACTGGTATGCATTCAGCTTGTAGTTAGTCCAGATACATAGACTTTGTAAAATGCCATTTTATAATTGAATCTGGGAAAAAAATGTGCACAAATTGCAAGACTAGGTGAACTGCCACCACCCACACACAGCAAGACTAAATCATCAGCAGTTCAACCCCGGATCAATTTTTTGTATTACTATAGTCAAGTGTACATATTCGGTTCAAACATCTAAAATTCCCTCTTCCGTTCTTTAAATCAAATATTACCTAGATACATGTGAATGTAGACTAATGTGAGTCAGTTAATTCTGCACAGAGGGAGTACATTATTACTCTTAAATAAAGAGCAAAAAAGAGCCAAATTATCCATCATTCACAAACTCATGTTACGCCAAAGAATTATAATCTTCTGTTTGGTGTGCAAACTCTGGGATTTCAGCTTTCTTATTCAGAATGTTAAGAGCAGATAAGTCAAACAAGTGAACATTATTAGATTCAAAATATATACAATATAGAAGCGCCGTGGTTATACAAAGGGAAGCTGTGCCTAACCTGTTTTGGAGAGGACTCTGATCCGAGCTAAGTGTTCATCCTTCATTTGGAAAGGAGGTATATTTAGATCAATGGTTGCCCCTTGTGTCCGTGGAGGTGGATTTGCACTGGAACCAAGGGTAAATTCCAAAGTACCATCCACTTGAGCAATGTCCGTTGCTACTTTTGTCTTGATTGGAAACAATATCTTCGCCAAAGCAACTACATAGCATGAACATAATTGTGTGAAAACTGAAAACACAACTTCCAAGAGAATAAAAAAGTAACACACTGCAAACTTCACTTCACATGAAAAATACCAACTGCAAACCAGAGCAAGCAAATAATCTTGACCAGTACATGATTTGTAGACGAACATTACCTCGGTTTTCAAGGTACAGTAACCTTCCACGTTGACACTCACCAGCCATTGCAAGAAAAACCGTTGCTTCTCCAACTTGTGGATCTCTTCTTTCAGCTTGCCCAAAAATCTTACGTATTGTATTTTTAGGAGACAGTTTTCCTTCTCCGGTAACCCCTAAGTAATCCTTGCGTTTTTTGAGTCCCTTTGAGCTCTGACAGTTGGTGGGGAGAAGATAAATATAACTTTGACATCGACAGTTTATAAAGGGAAAGTCTGACTACTAATTTCTACTGAGATTTTGAAATACTTTTATGAACCCCGTAAAAAAAATATACACAGTAGAAGTATCTTCCAAGCGAAATTTTTGCATATGATTGTGAAGTAGGTAACCCCTCGAGTACTGTAATAGTCAAAAAAATTAATGGTGTACACGACAACTTTTAGGAAACTGGAGGAAGCAACAACAGTTGCAATAGTGGGGATCAACTGTGTACGTGTAATACAACCTTCTCTGCTAACATAAAGACATCGCCACACAATTTTTGTTGTGTCAAGATACTAGCTTATGTTATACTGTACATGCTTAATTACCTTCCTAAGATTTGATTTTAGGAAATTACTAATAAATCAACATGGAATATTTATTTAGCCCATAATAACCATTTCAACTAATTTATTGTGTACACCACAATGTTCTTTAGCAATACCTCACTTGTTCTGGTTGTACATTAGAGGAGTAATTACTTACGAATTGTGCAAATTTTGGCACATTACCCTCATTGAGGGTGTACAAGATAAGTACAAGAGCACAATATTGGAGTAAGATAGGTATCAAAAGTCAAAAATGACTTGAACTTTCGTTAGAAAAAGATACACCAATCCCAGCATACCAAATGTGGATACAATGACTGAAACAGGTACCACTAAAGCTATGTAGGGCATCAACTCTTAAGGAAACCTAAAAAGGCTCTAAAAGTTTCAGCAGCCAAGATACTTGATGGCTAACAGCTATGATCTGCTTGCTATTCTCAATAATAAATTGGTTTTGGTATTGTGTTTAGTAGCGTTTCTAATATTGTAGATACAGATAACAAAATACACCATTTTGTGCACTTTAAGAGGTTATGAATTATGATGATATTTTCTAAAAGAAAAAGAAAAAGTGGCAAAAAGTACATGTTCCAGAAAGCATTACCCTTAATTGAGCGTACCTGATCTGCTGATGACGTTGCCTCACTTCTAATGCTACAACCCAAACTTTCCAATCCTTGAAGCATCTCGATAATTTTTGCTGTTGTAGGCCTTTCGGTCCACTCAGGATTAACGCAGATTAGACCTATCTGAATGCATCTTTTTATTTGTTGGCAATCTACTTCTAGCTTTGTGTGTCCATGAGCTTTCTGCAGTGTGTATCTCCATTTTTTAAGTTCCTGCAAAATCAGCGAGAATCTAGAATGTCACTGTGCAAAGATAAATTGTAATAAGGTCAACTAAAAAGGAATCCATCGTAATAGTTGAAACAGAACTCCCATACATGCTCAATAAAGCCCTCGGAAGATGTCCCAGCAACACCTGGGTAGTTCCTGTTTCCCATTACTAGCTCCATGATTATCACACCCAAACTGAATATGTCTGACTTAGGTGTGATTGTACCTTCATGGATGTACTCTGGTGCCATGTAGCCACTGCATCACAGCATCAGTGAACTTTGTAGTGCTAACGAGACTAGAGAAAAGAAATTTTACTGATGACTCAGAAGAAACAGATTAAAGAGGCACTAAACTTACAATGTACCAACACGATTTGGACTGGAAATAGTTTGATGCTGATCAAGCAGTCTCGACAGCCCAAAATCTGTAATTTTTGGTGCCAAATTGTCATCAAGCAATACGTTCGCAGGCTTTAGGTCCAAGTGAAGAACAATCTTATCAATTTGCTCATGAAGGTAGTGCAAACCATTGCAAATACCCTCAATAATTTTATAGCGCGTGCGCCAATCAAGTTCAGAGGATCCATCTGCATTTGTTTGGAAAGTATAGGATACTTGAAGAGTCCAACTGTATTAGGGAAAACTAAAAAGTCCAACCACATTAGGAGATGCCGTGCTTCTACTTCTGAGTCAAGCAAGAACATCAATACATTTTTCCCAGTTATTCTCTCGTCTAGCCTATGTGTATCTATTCCCTTGCAGCCATGACGTCTATCTTCAACATGGCAATTATCTTAGATAACATATGAAAGGACTATAATTTTTATTGTATGTTCTCCTTTATTATTCATAGACAGATATCAGCACCACATGTTAATGTGTTGTAACATTAGTAGCATATTTGAATAAAATTCAGTTTTTAGAAGCTACGCTCAAACCAGGAAAATTACAATCTCAAAGGAAGACGAAAAACTTAGAAACAATACATGGCCCACATTGAATTGCCATACCTGAAAGATACCCATCAAGGCTTCCTTTAGGGAGATACTCCAGGCAGAGCAACATTTCTGAGCTCTCGGCAAAAACCATTTTCCCTTCGAATTCTGTATAAAACTTCTTTGTTTCATAGCAGTATCCCATAAATCGCACAATATTTGGATGCTTAAGCCTCATAAGATGATGAACCTCATTCTCAAATAAACTCTGAGCGCGCACCATTGATGGCTCTAGCCTTTTCACGGCGACTATTTCTCCACTTTGTAGCACACCCTGTTTAAGGTATCTTGTTAATAGGCATTAAAAAAAGATATCTTGTTAATATTGATATGCTACATATAATTGAAAAACCAAATGGACATGCTTACCTTATAAACCATGCCAGTACCACCTTTACCAAGTACTCGCTCATTAGAGAAGTTGTCTGTGATTTCTCCCAAAAAAGTTAATGGTAGAGCATGTGGTTTTGAACTTCGATCATGCAGTATGCTATCCAGGCTATCGTATTTGCTACACTCGCCGTACATTTTTCTTATTTTCTAAATACACGAACAATTCCAGAAGCTAGCAAACATTTGTTGCCTTGCGCGGAGTCGCATATACGATTTGACAGCAGTTGGAGGCTAATTTTCCATCAAAAGCTAGATTTTCTTGTCCATACCAAATGACTAACCTTGCCCAGCTAGGCTAGTTTTGTTCTTGCCTCAGATCCAAACGCTCTCATAGTGCCCTCAAATAAGTCGTGAAGTCAAAACAAGATAACTGCAGAAGAGAACCCAAAAAATCAAAAATCATATTTACAAATTTCCAAAAAATCTAAAAATAAATTCTACGCATAGTTTATGCTAGATTCTACAAGCATGCAAAAACTCATCCTGAAATTCTTATGACAAAACGGATAAAATTTGGAGATTTGAAACTATACATACTCACTGGTGACCATGTGCACCAAATCTCCACTGGATTTAAGAAAGTAATTTCAGACACGAAAAAAATCAGAGACATATTCAAACCGCGACCCCAATCGGTCCATGTGGTTCGAGGTCTAAACGCGATATATATATAAATCGCACGAGGATTCGCACGATCCAAGAACAGCCGGAAGAAAACCGCGAGAACTGAAGGAGAGAGTGCACGATGAGAGGGAGGTCGTCCTCGCCGTCACCTGGCGCCGCGGCGCGGTTGCCGTCGCCGTCAGGTCGCCGTTGCCTCGTGTGCTGCCGCACGACCGCCCGCGGAGTCGCTTCTCGGTCGAAATTGTGCGGTGGTGCCGGATTCTTGCGGTGGCGGAGTGGGGAGTAGAAATGCAGGACACGGCTTCTCTCTTGGACTCAGGTCTCAGGGAGACCACTACGTGACAAATTGTCGAAAGCCACATTATGAGAGACTTTGAACGCATGGTTGGATTCAACCAAGGGAGCTTGACGTTCTTACATGTATTCTATATATAAGAGCTTGACCTTATTACATGTATTCTATACTCTCTCTAGTTCGTTTTATAAGACACACGTAGTTCAAGAATAATTTTGACCATTAATTTTAGTCAATAAATTTTATATAATATATCATAAAAATTATACTATTGGATCCATCTTTAAAAGTAGTTTTTAATAGTATATTTTTTGGGACATATATTGCATATTCTATTGATTAAAATTGTTAAAGATTTTCTTAAACTATGTACATGTCTAAATAAACTGGACCGGAGGTGGTATATAAGGCTGATTATAGTGAGAGTAACTTAGCTAGAAACATATATATACAATGCTAAATAAGCAAATTAATAACATGGCATGATAATTAATGAAATAAAAGAGCAAAGTAATAACTTATGCCGGTGACAATAGTCGTCTCTTGCATGCCGTTTCTAACGCCGCCACGTTGTATCACATAGCCCAGACGTGAAAAGCTTCCAGTGCATCGTTTGCTTTCCTTGTGTGACATTAAATTAACCCTGAGATCTTCTATACTGTGTATCTATATATCTATGACTAGAAGAGAAAGGAAAAAAGATAGAAGGCGCTAGTGTAGCCCACACAGGATCAACCATTGTTGCTTTTCCCTCGGTACGGGACAAGAGCCGATTCTTTGTTTGTATACAGCAATCTTCTCTTCCTTCATTAATTACCTCTTCACGTCAGCTCTAATATTAGGTGGCAAGCGCTAAGAGACGACCGACTAAGGGCACGTACAATGCAATGACGTTAGCCTTTCCTTATAACTGCCACGTTGGATATTTACTTAGTTGGAGGAGAGAGAAATAAAAAAGATGAGGTTGTCTTTTCTTAGCTAATGGATGATCTCTTAGAAATAAGAGAAGGCTAATTTCTTAATTATACCTATGTCTTCCCTTAGCAAATTAATTTTTTACTAAAAATAGACAATTCTCATTAATGGTAGAGATGACACTAAGGGATAATACATTGTATGAACTTCTCTAGATGATATGGAGAACTAAGGCTTGTCATAATGGGAGTAAGTTGAGTAGTAACATAGTTCTACATGCATTGCCAACTAAATTTAGATGACATGGCATGCAATTAAATGATGAGGGAGAGGCTTGTGGTAACTAGCTATGTTACCATAACATCACACTTTTCAAGATAAAATGAGTCTATATTGCAATAAATAAGCCTTTATATGACACCACACATATGTTATTTTCCACTATGGAGGTAGTAACTTAGACTAGTAACATGCACATGTTACTACTCTAAGTTACTCCCCACTATGACCAGCCTAAGAGAAGACAATGCTCTCTCTAGCACAGTACATGCCCTAAGACTATTGGCAAAGCCTTAGCTAGTTACTATAACATCACACATATCAAGATCATATGAGTCTACAATCTAATTAATTAGTCTTTGCATGACACCACATACATGTTACTATCCACTATAAATGTAGTAACATAAACTAGTAACATATGCATGTTACTAGTGTATGTTACTTGACACTATAACCAGCCTAAGGCCTTTCACAATAGGGTGTATCTTAGCATGTTATTTTAGGAAAAATAAATGGTTAAGATATAACTTCTCCAATGCATTGTTTTTTAAGTGATGTTTCTATATTTAATGATTTAGATGGCATGTATGCATTTGATTGGTCTAACCATGCTTTTTGCCTACAATTTTGTGCAAAAGGTGTTTCTTATTCTTAAAAATGGTCGAGATACACTTCTTTTACAAAGTTAAAATATCTTATATTATAAGAAGTACTTTGACATTTATAACCGTGGTTGGATGTTTAGACCAGTGAAAGTATCTCCAACCGAATAAGAGATTTGTGACGCATGCCCCCTTCAGATGTGATCGACGACGTGAGGCAACTTTAGGCTGATTTGGGAATATAGAAGAACAACAAAAAAGAGAGATAGCGACTAAAGTTGGTTTGGCTCCCGAGCTCTTTTTATTAAAAAATGATCATATTTATAAGTTTCAAAAAAACTGAAAATAAATTCTAGTCATAATCAATGTTGTATCTTGTAAGCATGGAAAATCCTAGCCCAAAATGCTTTAGGGTCTCTTTGATTCATAGGGAAATATAATCAATGAAATAGGAAAGAAATTGGAATAGGAAAGAGATAGCGACTAAATAGGAGTACTTTCCTTGTTCCTTGTGCATAGGATCCAAAGAATAAGCTTTGAGTGCATTTTTCTTTGGGAGGTGCTACCCCATCCCCGGGTTTATAATTGATCCGGTTTTGCTACAAAGTGTCTCGCTTTTGCTACATGTATGTCACATCTCAAGTTTTTAGAAATTTTTGCATTAGCATAGCATTTTGCATTTATGAAAAATTTTAAATGCAAAAAACTATATTCAACCCCCTATTTTGAATTACTAAAATGAATCTACAAAGGATTATATAAGAATTTATAAATCCACTATTTTATAACTACTGGAAAAGGGTAAAAATGGATCCTGAAATGATCCCCTGGTTTTTAGAAATTTGTAGAGACAAAAATAAGCTCATTTGGAGCTCTATTCAAAAGATATTAAATAAAGCAGAAAATGAAAAAGAAAACAAATAACAAAAAAAATGAAACCTAATCTAACCGGCGAGCCACCTGGCCCAGACCACCTGCCACCACCCCTACCTACCGCACGCGCAGCACGCAACCCAGCAAGCTAAGCAGCAGCAGCCTGCCATCGGCCCAACCCCGCGTGTTCCCCCTCGCGCTGTGTCGCCGACAGGTGGGGCCCACCTGTCAGGCCTTCCTCAACCTCGAGCGGATGTCCTGGACGAGTACGACTCGATCCCGACTGTTTTTCCACCAAATCCATCGCATCCGTTCGCGGATTTTGCCTCTCTTTCACGTCATAAGCCTCTAAAAATAACCCTCGTCTCGCCCCGTGCGAATTTTTGCTTTTTCTAAACCCTAGCGCCGCCTGGAGGAGCTCGCCATTGCCGCCACCGCCGAGCTTCGGGAGGTCGGTCTTCTGTCGATTGTGACCACCCCCTTGCGCTCCTGTCCCTCTAGACCTTTCCCACTTGATACACCGCATCATCCTTACCTGTTTTCACCTCCCCTCTCACAGTACGACGCCTGCAGGACCTCGCCGGAGTCCACCGATGTCGCGCCGCTCCATCCACTCCCTGCCATCGCTAGAGGAAGCGAGAGACTGTTCCGTGACCACCACAGTGACCCTCGTACCCTCCCTCTTCACGTGTACAAGCTCTCCACCGCCAGGAACCGCCGGAGACGCCGCCTGCACCGCCGCCCGACGAGCCCCGCCGTCGCCACGTCATCCTCGCCGGTGAGTCTCGCCTCGGACGCCCTCCGCCGTCCATCCCATTTAAGATCCGACGGCCACCATATGTCCCTGGGCCGAAGGGGTACCAGCAAACCACGACACGCCACGTCGCGCAAAATATTCTCAGGGAATATTCCCGCTGAATTGAATTTGAATAAAACTTGCAGAAAATCATTAAAACTTGAAAAATTCGTAGAAAAAGATTGATCCAAAAATTGCAAATGATATATCAATGGATTCAAAAAATTGATTAGAATAATAATATCAGATTAGATCTAATCTGTGCAGTACGTATTTACTGTAATAATTTAATTAGTTTTGTTGGTCTTTTAGGTTAATAAATTCATAGTAAATTCATAACTCGTCCAAGAATTGCGTGTAATATATTAAATTGAAGCTACTTTAATGTAGATTAATAATATCTAGTTAGATATAGAGTTTGCAGATTAGTTACCCTGTAGTAATTTAATTAATGTTAATGGCTTTAGAATTCATTAAATTTATAGTAAATTATTTGCCTATCACAAAATATAAATAGTACACCGATGGAAAGATAGTTCCAATTAGATCATCAATATGCAATTGGTTCAGATAAATACTGTAAGGTTCTGCTGTAGATATTTAAACAAGTTAATACCCTTTTGGAGTAATAAATTCATAAGAAAATAAATAATGTTCAGAAAATTGCAAGTAATATGTCCCTGGATTCACAATCCTGTGAAGATTATAGATCTGATTTTAGTTTGATTTTTAGACAACACAAAGTATTTAAATGATTTAAAACCCATTAAACACTATTTAAATTATAAGAAAATAATTATAACTCCGATTAGGGTGAATCCAACGCCTACTGGTTCATATTAATGCCCTCTATCCAGAACACTACAAATCCAATTTTAATTCGACAATAAGAACATGTGTTATAACAGAACTATTAAAAATTCTATATTGGCAAGCAATTATTAATAACAAGTACTCCATTGCATTAATTGGTCTCTTGCATGCATCATATACTTCAATATTGTTTAGTGAACTGAAACAACAACCATTGTGAATTATTAAATTGTCATCTATGCATTTGTGCATTTGTTTATGATTGTACGGTTGTTTATGTTGTATGCAATTGTTTGATAGATAGATTGCAAGGAGTGCAACGTGTGTGATTGCAATGAGTGCTTGAACGACTTCAACTTCAACCAAGGCAAGTAGATGCTAATTATTCATGATTATTGTCCTACTATTTTTAATGCATTGTGGTGTATTTTGTAGATGCATGATAGGAACTACTATCTAAAAGTATACATATGCCGCCTAGAGGAGGGTGAATAGGCGGTTAATTTTTTTCCAAGAGTGTCTCAACAAAGACGGAATTAAACTAGTGTTTACTTTTTTTTAGCGCAACCGGCAGGAGCTCTGCCTATTCTATTAGAAGGGGAATAAAAAGTCATGATACAGAGGGACACGTTTTAGATTAAGGTGTAAACGTGCCAAAACCACCGGCAACCTCCAGCCCCAAAGGAAAGGAACTAATCAGGTTCAGCTGGGATAGCCTGCCCCCCCCCCGACGCATAGGCTGCCAAACGTTGGTGGATGTCGTCTCTAGCAATCAAAGCCACCTCGACGTAGGTCATTCGCCGACCCGTGAAGATTCGTCTATTGCGCTCTTTCCATGCATTCCACATCACATACATCATGCGACCGCTAAGTCGGTTTTGCTCGGATTTAGGTTTCCCCTCGATCAGGTCGTCCCACCACTCAGAGAAGGAGGGGAGGGATTGTCCGTGACTTCCCGTGGCATCATTATCCCACGATTGAGTTGTAGTCCACATCGCAGTCGTGAAGGGGCAATCTTTGCAGAGATGTAGATTCGTTTCAGGGGCCGAGCCACAGAGCTTGCAGGTAGGGTCATTGGGCCATCCTATGATGGTCAACATGTCGGCAGTTAGGAGCTTCCCGTGGAGGGCCAGCCAGGAGAAAAGCTTGCATTTCGGCTCAGCGTGGGCAGGCCAAATTTTTTTCGCCTTGAATTTGGGGAAGCATCCATTAAACTGAGCGTGGTAGGCCGAGCTAGCAGTGTAAACCCCGTCGGTGGTCAGGGTCCACCTGATGGAATCTTGAAGGAGAGGTTCAAGCTGAATGTTCTGGACGGTGTCCCAGACTTCGAAGTATTGAGACAGCTGGATGGGGGTGTGAAGCCTAGCAACCGATCGGATCCAGTTACCCAGGGAGAGCTCATTTGCCACCGATCTCGATTTCCTAGAGGCGATGTTGTAGAGGTCGAGAGCCCACTGCTTTATTGGCCCCCGTCCGCACCAGTTGTCGTGCCAAAAGGAGGCCCTTTCTCCGTTCCCAAGGGATATCTTCGTGCAAGCCCGGAAAAGGTCCATATCAGCCGGGCTACAGGGCAGCTTCGATCCAGCCCAAGTGCGCGAAGGGTCGGTCCATTGTAGCCAAGGCCAACGGAGTCTCAGCGCTCTCCTAGAGCAGCCAAGATCCGTCATTCCAAGGCCACCCAAGGCTTTTGGCCTGCAGACAGTCTTCCAGTTGACAAGCGCTTTTCCTTGCGCGGCATGCTCCCCTTCATTGCAATCTTGGTGATCTGGTTGCGTGCCCATTTAGTTAGCGGAATGGCCATGGAGTGATAGACCGCCGTGGCCATCAGGACCGATTTGGCCAGAGCGATTCATCCAGGAGCTTATTGAGGTGCTGACGGCCATCGGCTTCGGTACCATGTGGCGTGACTGGATCTGCCTCACCCTGGCTTCCTCTTCCTCGCGCGTCCTCCTAAATGGGGACCCTGGCACGGCCTTTTGGCACAATAGGGGGCTTAGACAAGGCGACCCCCTTTCTCCCATGCTCTTCATCCTGGCCATCGATCCCTTGCAGCGCATCTTTGGAAAGGCTGCCCTCAGCGGAATTCTTACGCCTATTCGCTACCGCACGGTTAGATGCAGAATTTCGTTATATGCCGATGACGCTGGAGTCTTCGTCACGCCAAACAAAGAAGAGTTGGCTGCCGTAAAAGCCATACTGGACTGCTTCGGCAAGGCAAGCGGCCTCGTAACAAATGTGGATAAATCGGAGATCTTCCCGGTACAATGTGGGGAAATAGACCTCGACGACGTGCTCACTTCTTTTCCTGCAAAGCTGGCAAGTTTCCCTGGGAAGTATTTAGGTCTACCTCTTCACTTTCGTCGCCTGCGCAAAGTTGACTTCCAGCCTCTTTTCGACAAGATCGCTGGGAAGCTTCCTGGATGGTACGTCAAGAACATAGCGTTTACTTTGTTAAGCACAAAACCTAGAAAAACTAGGGTTCACCTATTTGCACTAACAACTTATGCTAAGCAAGACAAGCAACTATGTGATAGCAAGATATATACTTCAAGCACGAAGGCTATCACAAAGTAAAGTGCATAAGTAAGAGCTCTGATATAGATATAACCGAGACACGCGGAGATGATGATATTTTACCGAGTTCCTCCCAACATGGAGTACGTATCGTTTGGAGAGGGGGTGGTATCAAACCACCAATGCCACAAAAGGACTCCCTTGTTCTCGAATCTCACCACAACGGAATTGATCCACACTTCCACTATCGGTGCACTTGTCGGTGGCAATCCGGAATCTCTCACAAGGTTGGGGCACTTCTCCACAACTCAATTGGAGGCTCCCAACAAACAAGCTTGGGGAAAGCTCCACAACTTAATTGGAGGCCCCAAGTAATCCACAAACCTGCAAAACCACCAAACCGTCTAGGGTTCCAATGAACCCAAGAATAAAAAGCTTCTCAACTTTTCACCCAATCGAATCCTCACCGAGCACTCAAATCTATGCACCAAATGCAATGGAAAGAACACAAGAAGTGCTCAAATCCTTCTCTTCCAGATTCCACCAAAGCTACAAAAGCTTATGCGGGAATAAGAGAGGAAGAACAATGGAAGAAATCCACAAAAGACTCCAATATCTAGATCCCAATATGTTCCCCTCACTTAGAGGAGATATTGATTGGTGGGGTTGTAGATCTAGATCTCCTCTTTCAAATCCCTCAAGAATATGCAAGAATCACATGAGGGATTGAGGGTAAGCAAGATCAAGAAGGTCAACAATGGAGGGAAAAACTTGCAAGAATGGTTGGGGAACCATTGGGAAGAAGGGCCCCTTGTATATGTCCTCCAAAATCCAACCATTAGAGTTCTGGAGCGCACGGGCCGGACATTCCGGCCAGATTCCGGGTGGTTTCCGATATGGGACACTGAATGACAACCACACGTCTGAAATCTGAGATTTCTGCGCGACACCGGAGTGTCCGGCGATTTCATCCCGGACATTCCGCCCTAGGCAAAACTGACAGAAACAACAAAACTGAAACGACCATAACTTTTGCATCTGGACTCCGATTTTGATGATCTTGGGCTCGTTTCGAAGATAGTAACGAGCTCTACAAGATAATGCAGAGAACCATAATAGTACAGCAAGGGAGAATAGAACCAAATGATGAAAGGTTTAACCTATCTAGAAAATACAAACCGGCAATATCGAAAACGCAATAGAGAATGCATATGAAATCTGTTTTCGATGAACTTGAGCTTGTCATGGAGATTAACACAAGCTAAAAATCATATCATGGATAATAACAAAATAAGAACTAAGAAATATTATCCCATGTATGCAAATATTTAAGCTCTCACCGAGGGATACGATCAAATTACTCACTAGAGAACCCCTCTTGATAGTACGGTTACATATCCTATAAACCGGTCTCCCCAACTAACACCATGAGACCGGTAAGAAAGAAACCCTACCAAGAACATACCTTTTCCTTGAGCATATTCCACTTGAGCTTGACAATAACTTGTCCACCTCAAGATGGAACACCTTTCTTGATTGCGCTAGCTTGGTGATGTTGGAGATATGCCCTAGAGGCAATAATAAAAGTGGTTATTATTATATCTTTGTGTTTATGATAAATGTTTACATTCATGCTATAATAGTATTAACCGGAAACATTAATACTTGTGTGATTTGTAAACTAAATTAGAGTCCCTGGTAAAGCTTCTTTATAATACTAGCTTGTTGGTTAATAATATGATCGTGGTTTCCCGATCATAAACATTGAGTTGTTATTAACAACAAGATCATATCATTAGGAGAATGGTATGATGGACATACTCCTATAGATAAGCGTAGCATAAAGATCAAGTCATTTCAATAGTTCGTTTGCTATAAGATTTCATAGTAACCTAATTCCTTTGACCATGAGATCATGCTAATCACCATCACCGGAAGGATACTTTGATGAAATCAAACACCACACCGTAACTGGGTGGCTATAAAGGTGGCATTCATTGTTTGGAAAGTATGTGTTGAGGCACATGGATCAAGAGTGGGATTTGACCATCCATATGACGGATAGATATACTCTGGGCCCTCTCGGTGGAATGTCATCCAATTAGCTTGCAAGCATGTGACTGGCTCACAAGGGATCACATATCACGGGAACGAGAAAAGAGTACTTATCGGTAACGAGGTTGAACTAGGTATGCAGATATACCAACGATCAAACCTCGGATAAGTAAACTATCGCGAGACAAAGGGAAATTGGTATCGTATGTAAGTGGTTCATTTGATCGCAAAGTAATCGTAGAAATATGTGGGATCCATATGAATTTCTAGATTCCTCTATTGGTTATTGATCGGAGAAGTGTCTCAGTCATGTCCGCATAATTCACGAACCGTAGGGAGACACACTTAAGGATTCAATGTTGTTTAGTAGATATGGAATGTAAATAGGGAGACCGAATGTTGTTCGGAGTCTCGGATGGGATCCGGGATATCACGAGGAGATCCGGAATGGTCCATAGAATAAGATTCATATAAGGAAAGTCCGATTCCGGAGTTCGGGAATGATTTCGACGTTTTCATCGGAGAGGTTCTAGAAGGGTCTAGAAGGTTCACCGGACCGGAAGGGTAATGGTTCATGAATGTGTCATGGTTAAGTGGAATGATTGGATCATGTCCTAGGTCACTTGGTTGGGAATTTGCGAGAGAGAAATAAAGCTCTAAATTGGAAGTCAAAAGGGAGGTTTGAAAAGTCAAACTGGAACAATAGTTTCCTAGTGGAAAAAGGAAAGAGTCCTTCCTTCTCTTCAACTTGGGTTTGGGGAAGGATTCAAACTCCCCTCTCCCAAGCTGCCCTCCCTCTCATAAATAGAGGGGAATAGCTGCCCCAAAGCACCACAACAAGCCCTCCCCACTAATCCACGCCGCCGCCACAGCCGCCGCTCGCCGCCTCGCACCACCGCCGACTCCACCTACTCCTCTCTGACCCTCTAAATATAGATCGCTGGAAACCCTTGATCCACCATAACCCACACTGGCTTAGGCGAAGCCCTGCGGGATCTTCCCTCTACTTCCGACACCACACCGTCGTGCTGCCGGAATCACGAGGGGAGAACTACAATCTCCGCTGCCTGCTGGAACAAGGGAGAGAAATGTCTTCATCGAGTACCGAACGTGTGACCGACTGCGGAAGCGCTGCCGGAACGCAGCGCCGGAAGGATCATCAACGCGATCTTGAGATCGGCAAGTGTACGACTACATCATCCACGAGAATCTGCTCTCGTTAAACGCTTTGGAATCTTCGAGGGTGAGTACTCTAATCGACTCGTTGCTACAATCTAGTAGATAGATCTTGGCTTGTTTGTATGCATGCGGTAGAAATTGTTTGTTTTCCATGCTACGAACCCCTACAGTGGTATCGGAGCCGTGTCTATATGTAGATCTGTTGCACGAGTAGAACACAATGGTCATTGTGGGCGGTGGTGCTTTTATTATCAATTGCTTTTTGTGTACTTTGCATCTTGCGGTATGATGGGATGAAGTGGCCAGGGCTAACCTTACATGACATCGTTCATGAGACTTGCTCCACGCTAAATGTCGTGGTGGTGGCACGGCAGATGCCATGGGTAGGCTTAAGTTGGGGGCCGAATGGGTGCTTGTGGTCACCGGGGAGGGAGTGCACGGTCGAGCCATGCACGAAGAACAAGAAGAACTCTCCACACTTGACAATTTGATTGATAACCCAAAGATTACAAGTGCTCCTTGAGCTGTATTGGCTTGAGTACGTAGTACATGTTCTCTACTTCGTCCAACTTCCTTCTACTACTGCTATGCCCTCCCTTATATAGGCAGTGCTAGCTAGCTAATACCCCTCTGGGTTCTAGGGTTTACTGTTTGGGTCTTGGTCCCTACAATATGGGCCAGGTTATGGGCTTGCCCTAAGCCCATAGGCCTGGTCCATAAAGCTTGACAGCTAACGGTCTTCTGGTACGCTGCTTCTTGTTCTTTTTGGCGTCACGCAGTTACTTTGAACGTCAGCGATTGCTTTGGGCGTCACCCGGCTCCTTTTGTGTCACCCGGCGTCGCCCTTCTCTTTTGACCATGCTTTACCATGGTCCTTCCCAAACCTTACTCGGAAAGGTGCCACGTGTCCTTCCCGACTCGGCCGTTCCTCGGTTGACTCGGCTCATTGGTACCTGCAAGGGTTACAACTTTGTCCTATACGGGCCGAGATAATTTATATCTCGGCTTTCTTGCTTATCTTACCCGACTGTTCTTACCCGGCCTGGTTCGTTTTTCACTCGGATCCAACCCAGTTGCGCTATGTTTCCCCTCTCATGACCCTACCCGGGGTTATCCCCCCGACATTAGTCCCCGAAGCTGGTGAGGTCTAGCAGTTCAAGCTATTAGGCGTCTCCAGGTTCCTTTTGTGTGAATGGAACTTAGTTTTTGTCTTTTATCTACCTCAGTTTTGCATCTTGCCGGGTTAGTCTGACAATTTCGGGTCAATTCTTTGACCTCTTGGCTCATTCTTTCCTCGATCCGAGTTATTTTGGCCAATTCCGGGTCATTTTCGGCGCGCTTCAGTCACTAACAACCAGTAATCATGATTACTTGCCTCAATTTTTGTTCCAAGTTCTAGCGGCACAGTGACGGCTGCGCAATTATTCCCCGTCACTATGGCAGTCCCATCGGTCTGCGCCTCTTGTCCTTCCAGCCGTGACGTGGCACTGGATTTTTCGTGTACCTTTGGCTACATGGTGCTCGCTGACTGGCTCACCCGGTGTTGGTACACGGCCACACACTGGCCGCACGGCACAGTTAGATCCCACGACGAGGGTTTTTACTGCCCTTAAGTAGGGGTTGGGGGTTTCCACTTCCCCCACGCCCGTTCAGTTTCCTTAGCCTTTCTTCCTCCTCGCGCCTGCAAGATCGAACTGCCTCCTTTGCGGTTCCTTCTCCTTCTTGCTCTAGTGTTGTGATTGCCCCTGCCCTCTTTCGATTTCAGCACAGGTCCTCGTTGCTCCAAGCCCCTCCTTTTCATGGAGGAGACAGACTCCGGCGATCCCATGGATGCTCATGAAGGCGCTGATGGTGCTGAGGAACAGGAGATTCCCTCCGGCGAGCGTGGTGGTTGGGAAGGCTCTGAGGTCTCCACCGAAGAGGTGGAGTGGCTCCGCTCCACCAGATGCATTCCACTGCAAGTGGATTGCCGTCTCCCCGCCGGTGAGATTTCCCCCACCCCTCAAGCTGGCGAGCGGGTGGTTTTTCTTTCACACTTTGAACGTGGTTTTGCTCTTCCTGTGAGCACTTTCTTTTCCTCGTTTCTTTCTACCTTCCATCTGCAGACCCACCATCTTCCTGCAAACGCAATTGGCTCTCTCTCTTGTTTCATCTCTGCCTGTGAGGCCTATCTTGGAATTTGACCTACAGTTCTTCTGTGGGACTAGTATTTTCGCTTCAAAGTCCAGGTTGTCCCCCATCCTGGTGCTCCTCGATCCGATAAAAGGCCGACCCAGTGTGGTGCTGCTAGCATCACCCCCAGGAGAGATTCTATCTTTCCTCGGGTTACCGGCATTGACTCTTGCAAGAAGTGGCATAGAACCTTTTTCTATGTCAAAAACAGTGGGTCCGCCGATAACATCCGGCTTCCCCCTTTCTCGGACGAGGTCCCCGACAAGAAGCACTAGCAACTTGACCCGCACGACCAAGACGCTGCGGTTAACGAGGCAAATGCTATCCTGGAAAGGTTGCTATCGCCGGATGAGAACTTTCATCTCACCGACTTTGACCTTATGTGCACCTTCATCTCACGCCGGGCAAGCCCCATCCAAGCCAGGAGCCACAAGATGTGCTTCATGAGCGGGTCTCATGATCCCACTCGGCATTCCACCAAGGAGCTCACCCATGACTCCATACCCCGCCGAGTAAGCTCAATATTTAAACTCAACTTGGCGGATGACTGGGCCTGGAGTTGCCCTCCGTTTAGCCGGGTCAGGCCTGTCCCCTAGGTAAGTTTCCGGATTACTTTCTCGCCGAGTAGGCTTTAACTCTTTTGCCACTTTTAGCTTAGTTTTTAGTTCTCATTCTGTTTGTCTTTCGCAGACCTTCACCAGGTTGATGTCAGTATTGTCCCTCCTGCTGGTTATCATGGGGACCGCTCTGACTCGGATGAGGTCGAGTATGACCTGGAGTGCTTCATGCCGATCCCGCACACTGCAGCCGCTCCTGCTTCGGGTAAGAGTCAATCTCGCAATCCCTTACAAGACTGGTCTAACGATGATGAGGATGATGATTGTACAATTTTGAAGGTATATACCTTGTGAGCTTAACCTTTTTGCTTATCCGAGTAAGCCCGTTATTTACTTTTGCAGCTGGCCAGGTACATGAGATCCCTCCTCTCGCCGTGGGCGGAGTCGGCAAGATTCCCGTCGCTAAGCCGAAGCGACGCGGAACCTCCTCCAGCACTTAGCCGGCTAAGAAGAACAAGCCCAGTCCGGCAGCTCCTGCTGCCTCTGCTGCTGCTGCCAGCATGGGTGAGACTCGTCAAGCTGCTGGGCGTCGAGTCACGCGCCGAGTAGCCCGCGACCCGGTCGTTACCGGGTAAGTTTCGCACCTTTCCTTTCTGTTCTTTCCTTTCCCATCACTGCTATTCTCTTATATATGTCTTGTTATTTTCAATGTTGCACCTTTGACGGCGAGTCAGGCTGCTTCTAGCATTGCCTCGCCGCTTAGGCCTGCACCTCCTCCAGCTGACTCGGCGGCGCCGAGTCTCATCCGGGTTGAGGCTAGCATTGCTGAGGCTCACGCTTCTCAGTGTCAGTCAGACCCGGTGGGTCATTCGGCTAGCGCTCCTGGCGCTGGCCAGGAAAAACTTCCTGATCTTGGTGCCCACAAGTCTGGCGCCGAGAAACCCTCTGCCACCAGTTCCTCTGGCATTAGCCCTCAAGCTGATGTGAATGAACAACTTCCTGATCTTGGAGCCAGCAAAACTGCTGAGCCCAGTCAGGGGGCTCCACGTCCTTCTTCAAATCCTTCTGCTCGCTCTCGAGTTCTGTCAAAAGTCCAGACCCAGCCTCAGGCTTCTGGTTCTACTCGCCCCTCTTCTGGAAAATCCACCTCTTCCAAGCAAGCAACTCTAGTTTGCGCTCCGGGTTCCGCTCCTCAGATCCGGCCTCTGACGTCCGTGACAATGCTCGCTTCAATGGGTAAGGTGGACGAATCTGCGGTTGCCGGGTCAGGTGATGGCTCCAGGGCTGTTACCCTCCATGCTTCTGCTGCTGCAACCCGTGCCACTGTGGGAACCGCCCTGAAAACGGGTCGAGTTCTTACTCGGACGCTCAGTGGCAAGAGCCTTGGTTCCGCTGAACCTTACACTGTGGCATGGAATGTAGTAGGCGAGCAGGAGGTCAGCACTCGTGCCGGGAAGAAGTTGAAGCTGGGCCCCAAGGCCGTCTCTGACATGACCCAGCAGGCCATTTCTCTGATGGCCCGCGCCGATGAAGTGAATGAGGTAAATTAACTTCTTACTCTTTTGTATCATTGAGTATTTCCTTTATACATATCACCTAGTCCCCGAGGTTACAGTCGAGTAAGAAACTTACTCGGTTGTAAGCTCTTTAATAGTCACTTATCCTTCAAATCCTTTACTCCAAGCTTGTATGTTAGGACTTCGATCCCTATCCCTCTAGGTTACTGCCGAGTAAGGAACTTACTCGGATGTAAGCTCTTAAGCTCTTTTTATTCCTTCGTGCCAAACTCACGTTAGAGCTTAAATCCCTAGCCCTCGAGGTTACTGCCGAGTAAGGAACTTACTCGGCTATAAGCTCTTAAGCTCTTTTATTCGGCAGGTCGCCTGACTCGACTTTTCCTTTGTTATCTGCCTTCTTTGATTAGCTGACACATAACGAGCGCACCAAGGTGCACCAAGCTCTCGTCCTGGCGCATCGCAAGCTTGAACTTGCGTATGAGAAGCTACACACTGACACCTTCAGCCAAGGTAATATATTTGCTTTTCCCTTTTCTATTTTTGGTGTAATTCTCCTTGGTTCATCTTTTCATTTTTCCTCTCACTCTTGTCTCACAGCCACTGCTCAGTCCACCATCAATGAACTTCACTCGCAAATCAGCGAGGCCGAGAGTAAATTTCTTATCTCCCTAAGCCAACTGCTAAATTTTTTCTGTTGGTACTGACAAATATTTGTTCTGAATAAGCAGAGAAGCACCAAGCCGAACTCCAGAAGGAGCAAGATGAGGTGACTCGGCTGAAGGCATTAATGGCCGAGACGGAGCAAAAGCACTTGGCCGAGGTGAAAGGGCTGAAGGAGGAGCTTGCCGAGAAGAACGAGCAGCAGGCTGCCAGCGCCGAGAAGACTAAGAAGTTGCTCGACGAGGCCGAGTCATTGGTCGAGTCGACCAATATGAACCTCGACGCCCTTCAAGCCAAGACCAAGACTTGGCATAGCAAGCCCGCTGCCATCAACTTCTTTCTCGGTAGTGAGTTCTTACTCTTTACGCATTGTCCAAGTCCTGCTGGATTTCTTCCATTTGCCATTGCTATTTGCTAACTCTCTCTTTTTGCTTGCAGAGAACTTTCCTGAGCCCAACATGTTTGCCATCCGAACCATGAAGAAAGTGAGAGCTGAGGCTGGTGCTCCTGCTGACGGCGAGGTGTCCATGGAGGAGCTGTTCGCAGCGGTGTCTGAACGGGTTAAGACCCTCAGATCCTGCGGTGTGGACTTGCTCAAAGCGGCTATCCATGCGTTTCCCATGCTCTGGCCGGATGAAGACCCACCCGAACTAATCGAGCCGCTAGCCGAGAGACTGCTCCTTACTGAAGACCGGCTGGATCAATGGCGTGAGTCGGCCGGCCGGGCTGCAGCGGACAAGGCTCTCTCCTTCGTGCTTTCCTGGTACGAGGACATCAACCTTGATGTTCTTGCTCGCAAAAGGGGAGATGGAAAATGGTTGAATGACCCAGAGCTGATCAAGAAGTGCCAGGAGCGAGCTTATGCTATGATCGAGTACACCATGGTGCATGCTTGGTGTGAAGGGCCCAGCTTCCTCGACCTTGGCGATCCGCTCGTCGAAGTACCTACTGAAGAAGGTGACGACAGCGAGGCGACCGAGTCAGATGATCCAGATGACCCGGCCGCAGAGGCCCCTCACCCGGCCGATGCTCCAAGCACTCCTGCTTCCAAGAATGCTCCTCCGAGTTCTCCTGCTCCTTAGGCCAACAAATACTTGAACTTTTATTAGATCCCCGGTATGCCGGTTACAGATGTAACATACATTGCACTCAAAGTTTGATTATGTGCCTTTTGATAGGCTTTATATGATTGCGTTATGCTCTTAGTGCAAATCATTCAAGGGCAAGTCCCTGAGTTTCATTTTGCCGTGTCACCTTTCCTTGCCTTTGGCCCTTGTCTACCATTTTTCGGCGTTCGACATTAGGATATCAAAGTACGAAGGATTTAGTTAGCGGATATGAAACTTGGATAACTTGGCCGAGATTACTCGACACATAATATAACACAACCTGCAGAGAGTTAGGCACAAACTAAAGCCGACTCGCGTTTCTCCCTTGTACTTATCCGGCGTTCGTGTTTACCCGTCTTAGATCTTTTTCTCTTGCTTGCCATGAAGCCGTGTTTTCGGACAACAGCATAGTCGAAGAGTTTATTTCTTCCGAGTAAACACTACTTGTTCCGAAATAAATTCCGGGTATCACGCCAGCCGTCGTAAAATAATTGAAATTGAAAGTCTAAGGGGTAGTCCCCGAGTTAGTTTTTCGAATCATACCATTTTATTATTAGCACATAGCCGGCAAACACATCCGACATATGAGAGTTCGAGTGATACATGCACTGCTTCTCCTAAGTGTAGAAGGGACGAAGCAGTGCCACATTCCATGGCCTTTTTGTTTCATCTCCTGACCAGTACGCCTTGTTCTTTTGCGCTTCACGAGCGTCTATGAGATAATAGGAATCATTGTGCAATGCTTTGCTTACAATGAATGGACCTTCCCAGGGAGGCGATAATTTATGCATTCCGATTGTGCGCTGCACCAGGCTTAGCACCATATCTCCTTCTCGGAAAATACGAGGTTGCACTTTCCGGCTATGGTAGCATCGGAGGTTTTGTTGATATATAGCAGATCTGGAAAATGCCAGTTCCCTTGCTTATTCGAGTAAATATACTCCATCTTCTCGGTCCTCTTTCACCTCGGCTTCTGAGTATTTCCTTATCCTTGGCGAGTCATATTCTATGTCGGCAGGCAAAACTGCTTTAGCCCCATATACAAGGAAAAATGGCGTATAACCAGTTGATCGATTCAGAGTCGTTCTTAAGCTCCACAGTACTGAGGGTAGTTCCTCTATCCAACAACCAGGTGATCTCTGGAGTGGTTCAATTAAGCGGGGTTTTATACCGGACAGAACTAAGCCATTACCCCGTTCAACTTGTCCATTTGATTCTGGATGGGCGACTGACGCTACGTAGAGTCTTATTCGGTGTTTCCCATAGAAGCGAGCAAAATCCCCTTCGGCAAAGTTTGTGCCATTGTCAGTGATCACACTATGCGGGTAGCCATATCTGAGGATTATATCCCTTAGGAATGTGACAGCTGTTTTACCGTCCAATTTCTTGATTGCCTTCACTTCTATCCACTTGGTGAACTTATCGATCATGACCAAGATATGAGTCATGCCTCCCCTTGCTGGTTTGAATGGTCCTACCATATCCAGGCACCACACTGCAAAAGGCCACGTGATTGGTATAGTCTTCAATTCTGACGCTGGCAAGTGTGACTTGGACGCATAGTGTTGACAACCACTGCATTTTCCGACTAACTCTTGTGTTTCTGCCAATGCGCTTGGCCAGTAGAATCCATGTCGGAATGCCTTGGCTACCAATGCTCTTGATGATACATGGTGCCCACACTCTCCTTGATGGATATCCAATAAAATCTCCTGGCCTTTCTCTGAACTGATACAACGCTGCAGTACACTTGTCACGCTTCGTTTGTATAGTTCCTTGTTGATTATGGTGTATGCTTTTGCCCTTCGTGTTGTTTTCCTTGCCAACATTTTGTCACTCGGCAAGATTCCATCCTTCAAATAACTGAATATTGGCTGTGCCCACGTTGGTATTAGTGGTTCCGGGTCTGCTTCAACATCAATGTCCATTGGTTCCTCCGAGATATGCTCTGCCGACATAACTTGAGGAGTCCCCGAGTGTGATTCAGCTACCCCTGAGGTGAACGGATCAGTCCCCGAGTGACTCGAACCTACCCCTGAGTCGATATCCATTGGCACTGCCTCTAATTCCTGACTCGTCGGGATGACCTTGATTGATTCGGACTCTGGTGACGGCTTGATCGATGGCTTCCTGAGATGTTCCAATGCTACCCCTGGTGGTATTGCTTGTCTAGATGATCCTAGCTTGGATAACACATCTGCTGCCTCATTTTCTGCTCTAGGAATTTGATGAAATTCACAACCGTCAAAATATCCCGAAATTTGCTGCACGTGGAAGCGATATAATGCCATGTTTGCGTCCAGTGCGTCCCAATGTCCAGACACTTGCTGAATCACCAAATCCGAATCACCAAAACACATGATCCTTTTGATAACAATTTCCTTGGCTACTTTAATGCCATGGACGAGTGCTTCATACTCGGCAACGTTGTTAGAAGCAGCAAAATGAATCTGCAAGACATACCTCAGTTGATCCCTCTTTGGAGATGTGAGCACTATCCCGGCGCCCAGACCCATTCTCGTCTTGGACCCGTCAAAATGCATTTTCCAATAATTTGGATCTGGCAGTGGTGGCTCGTACTGCATCTCCATCCATTCTACAAAGAAATCTGCAACGGCTTGAGATTTTATTGCATCCCGCCTATCATATTGTAGAGTGTATGGTGCTAGTTCAATGGCCCATTTGGCTAATCGGCCGCTGGCATCTTTGCTGCCCAATATATCCGAGATAGGTGCCTCGCATATTACCCGGATTGGGTGTTCTTGAAAATAATGTTTCAGCTTTTTTGCTGCCATATATATCCCATATGTCATCTTCTGATAATGCGGGTAATTCTGTTTCGAGACAGAGAGCACTTCGCTCAAGTAATATACTGGTCTTTGGACTGATTTACCCCCTTCTTCACGTTCAACCACTACTACTGCACTTACAACTTTGTTGGTTGCAGCGACATAGAGCAGCATTGGCTCCTTGGATAGTGGTGACGCTAATATTGGTGCTGTTGCCAACATTTTCTTTAATTCATGGAAAGCGCTATCAGCTTGCTGTGTCCATGTGAATTTGTCTGATTTCTTCATCAGTTGATATAGTGCTAGGGATTTTTCGCCTAGCCGACTAACAAACCTGCTCAATGAAGCCAGGCATCTAGTAAACTTCTGGACATCGTTGAGGGTTTTTGGCAATTCCATTCTTTCGATGGCCCTGATCTTTGTCGGGTTAGCTTCAATTCCTCGGCTGGATACAAGGAATCCGAGTAAATTTCCAGCCGGGACACCAAATGTACATTTTCCGGGTTAAGTTTCATCCGGAATCTTCTCAAGTTTGCGAATGTTTGACGCAAGTCCTCAATTAGAGTATGACTTTGTTTGGTTTTTATTACCACGTCATCGACGTATACTTGAACATTTTTTCCAATTGATCTTGTAAGCATTTTTGCATGCATCTTTGATATGTTGTGCCTGCATTTCTCAATACGAATGGCATGGTGCGATAGCAATAATCCCCGTACGGGGTGATAAAAGTTGTCTTTATTTGATCATTTGGATTTAGTGGAATCTGATGGAATCCTGAATATGCATCCACAAATGACAACAACTCACACCCAACAGTAGAATCTATGACTTGATCAATCCGAGGCAGAGGAAATGGATCTTTTGGACACACCTTGTTGAGGTTCTTGTAATCAATACACATGCGCCATACCACTGCCACGTTCAGGCCATCTTTCTTCTTCTCGACCAGGACTGGATTTGACAACCAGTCTGGGTGCAGCACTTCCATGATGAATCCAGCAGCTAAAAGTCTTGCAATCTTGGCCGCTATTACTTTCCTCCTATCTTTGGCGAAGCGGCGGAGGGTTGCTTCACCGGCCTTGCATTTGGTCTTACATGAAGAGAGTGCTCAGCCAGATCCCTCAGAACTCCTTGCAGATCTTGAGTGGACCATGCAAAGATGTCCCGATTCTCATGGAGGAAGCTGGTGAGCTCGCTTTCCTATTTATCTGTAAGGCCAGCCCCAATGGTTACTGTGCGCTCCGGGAAAGTTTCATCCACCTGCACCTTCTTGGTTTCTTTGGTAGCTTGAAATGATACATTGCCATGCGGGTTGGTGAGTGCTGGCATGGACATTTGTGCTGCTTTGGCCAATGCTGCCACCTCCAACATCTGACTTTTCTCTTGTGCTATGACGAGTGACTCGGCCAGTGAAGATCCGCCTGAGGCACAAGCAATAGATCTTTTGTAATCTCCTTCAACTGTGATCACCCCACATGGACCTGGCAGCTTCATCTTCAAGTAAGCGATGTGAGGAGTAGCCATGAACTTTGCCATAGATGGCCTGCCGAGTAAGGCATGATATGAGCTGACCAAATCTACTACCTCAAACTATATGGCTTCAGTGCGACAATTTTCTCTGTTGCCGAATAAGACGTCGACCCAGATCTTGCCAATTGGCTCACAGGACAATCCCGACACAATCCCGTGGAAAGTGGTCTTAGTCGGCTCCAGCATGTTCATGGTAATGCCTAACTTGAGCATAGTATCCTTGTACATGATGTTGATGCTACTGCCATCATCGATTAACACCTTTGAAAATTTAACGTTGATATCTGGGCCCATGAATGTTGGATCCAGAACCAGAGCGTATCCTCCTGGGGTTGGCATGATTTTGGGGTGATCCTTTATACTCCAAGTTATCTCTTGCTCAGACCAATGCATGTACTTGGGAATTGCCGGCATCGTGGCATTCACTTCCATCATTCGCCGCTGCTGGCTCTTCTTGTCATTTGGCTCTGTGACAAAGACAATATAGCTCTGGTGATGTTCTCTGTACTCATTTCTGGTTCCGTGGCCGATATGAGCATTGTCAACCTCTTGGATTGTGCACCTGGTGCACAACTTCTCTTCTTTCCTGATTCTGATATCTCGGCTGCCTGTTTTCATATCTGTTATCTGCTCCTATTGCTTGAGCATTTCCTCCTGTAAGTGGTGGAGGGGGAGGTGGTGGAAGCTGCTTATTCGGCGAGTCCACTCTGTCTCCTTTTTGAAACCAAGTGCATTGCCTTGTTGAGTGATTTGCCGGCTTACTCGGACTTGGCATGTGAAACTTACACGGCTGATCCAACATCATCTCATAGGTGTATTTTTGTCGGTGTTGATACTGTTTCCTCTGATCGTATGGCCTTTTGCCGTCATTCTTTGGCACCCATTGTTGTTGACCATTTGTCCTTTGACGCTGTCTACTTCCAGCACCCGGATGATCCTGGCTCACTCCTGTAACCTGAGCCGAATCATACCTGTAATCTGGCCTCTCGTCTCTTCTCTTGCTTCTGTATTCGGATCTCTCTTGGCGCCTTTGCGACCCGACAGCATCATAGATCTGAGTCTCAGTCATCCCGTCTGCTAACATGAGCAGCGGCTGAGTCGGATCTCCTAACGCGTACGAGTCGGCAATTTTTATCGTCTCTGCTAGGCTTGCCAGCATATCTCTTTGTAACCTTTGCCACAGCACACTCCCATGTCTACATCCTTGTGCAAACCATGCGATTGCTTGTGACTCGATTACACCTTCACAAGAGTTACGCATCGTACACCACCTTGTGAGGAACTCCCTGTCTGTCTCATTCGGTCTTTGCTTGCACATTTCTAGTTGCTGTGGGCGATTCGGCCTCTTGTAAGTGCTCGTGAAATTGCTCACAAAGGCGTCGTGAAAATCAATCCAACTGTTGATGCTTCCGGGTGGCAAATTGTTCAACCATACCCGAGCTGGTCCTTCCAGCATCTGCGGTATGTAACGTACTGCCCATCTCAAGTTTCCCTGCGCGATTTTCACAGCGGTTCCATAATCTATGAGCCAATCCTCCGGCTTTGTGCTTCCATCATATGTTTTTGTCCCTGTGGCCAGCTGGAAATTTGGCACCGGTGGCTCCTTCATGATCCTTGGGCCAAAGCACGGTGGACCCTGCGGACCTTGTGATTCAATTATCTCTGCCATTTTTATGCGGTCAAGCTTCAGCCTGGCATCATCCGGCTGAAGGTTCCCACCTCTGTATCTTGCTCCCATTGCTTGATATGCATGATCCGGCAGCTCATACCCGTCATTTACCATGGCCGAGTAACCATCATTATACTTATTCGCGTTCGGGTCAGCTGGCTGTTGAACTGCGTTTACCGTGCTCTGATGTCTTCTTTCCGGCTGAGCTAGTGCGTTATTCGGAGCTGGATTTCCTCCTCCTGCTGAGTGAGTTGCGCGCCGAGTATGAGGCGCAAAATTCTGCCCTCCGTTGTCATTTCTCTGTCCAATTTTTTCCTGGTTTTCATTTTCTCGGGGATTATTTCTTTTTGCCCCTTGCGCATGCGCCAGGTTTCCTTGAACTACTGCCGGATCATAGGCGACCATCTGCTTGTTTCTTCCAGAATCCACACTTTTTTCTTTTCTCGGCCTAGGTGCCGCTCCTGGTGAGGATGTCGTGTGCCCAGCCGATCTTGCCGGAACAGGAGTTGCCGAGTGAACCGGCTGTGATCTCCCTGATATACCCGGAGTTGCTCTGTAATATGCCTCATTCAGCATGCTGGCTGTTTTTAGTAACTCATTGACCCGTTCTTGCTGCCTTTTCTTTGTTTCCCCCTCCAAGTGGGGTAACTCTGCCATTGCTGCTTCTGCCGCTCGCAGATTAGATGCCGTTGTGTTGTACGTTGGGCGCATGGCCGTCTCATTGCTGTTACCTGGCGTTATCTTTGATGTCGCATCTGTCAGCTCTTCGTTTGAGGTTCCTTCCTCTCAATCTCGTTGCATCAAGCCGGGTCTTTGCGCCCTTGACTCGATTTGCCCAGTTAAGCTCTCGGATAGTGATATCCACATCCTGCTGTAACTGTGCTAGCTCCTTTGCTTTTTCCAGGACTTTTATCCTGGTTTCTTCCAACTCGGCTTGCACACGCGCCGGGTCAGTCGTTTGTGCCACTGGCTCTACCAACTTGTCTATCGCTTCCTGTAGCTCCTTAGCTCTTTTGCTCCTAGCTATGTTCTCTGGTTTCTCCAGCGGCGCCTTTGCTGTTCTTGCAGCCCTTGGCGTTTCCTCATGATTTCCTCCTTCTGTGTTTTCATTTACCACTGGAACTACTGTGGGAGCTATGGGGTTTTGGGCAGTCATCATTACCTCCATGGAGACGAGTTGGAGAGGTTTCCCAGCTACTGGTGCCGTTGGGGGATCCGGCGCTAGGACGACGTGCTCAGGATATGCGCGCTCCATGCGCACCGCGACGTAGACCTGGTGCTCGCCAAATTTGATGAAGCGCCCGTCCCTAGGGAACGGCCTGGTCCCGAAGCAGCCCACGTTGTCGCTGACGAAGTTGAGCGCTCCAAACCTCTGGATGAGGCCGAAGTAGACGCGCTCGCCGGTCTTGGCGATGATGTTGCCCGTCCTGATGAAGACTCCATCAAGCACCTACTTTGGCCCCATGGTGGGGGCCAACTGTCGTGGTGGTGGCACGGCAGATGCCATGGGTAGGCTTAAGTTGGGGGCCGAATGGGTGCTTGTGGTCACCGGGGAGGGAGTGCACGGTCGAGCCATGCACGAAGAACAAGAAGAACTCTCCACACTTGACAATTTGATTGATACCCCAAAGATTACAAGTGCTCCTTGAGCTGTATTGGCTTGAGTACGCAGTACATGTTCTCTACTTCGTCAAACCTCCTTCTACTACTGCTATGCCCTCCCTTATATAGGCAGTGCTAGCTAGCTAATACCCCTTTGGGTTCTAGGGTTTACTGTTTGGGTCTTGGTCCCTACAATATGGGTCGGGTTATGTGCTTGCCCTAAGACCATAGGCCCGGTCCATAAAGCTTGACAGCTAACGGTCTTCTGGTATGCTGCTTCTTGTTCTTTTTGGCGTCACGCAGTTATTTTGTACGTCAACGCTTGCTTTGGGCGTCACCCGGCTCCTTTTGTGTCACCCGGCGTCGCCCTTCTCTTTTGACCATGCTTTACCATGTTCCTTCCCGAACCTTACTCGGAAAGGTGCCACGCGTCCTTCTCGACTCGTCCCTTCCTCGGTTGACTCGGCTCATTGGTACCTGCAAGGGTTACAACTTTGTCCTATACGGGACGAGATAGTTTATATCTCGGCTTTCTTGCTTATCTTACCCGGCCTGGTTCGTTTTTCACTCGGAGCCAACCCAGCTGCGCTATGTTTCCCCTCTCATGACCCTACCGGGGGTTATCCCCCCGACACTAAACATGCAACTTGTATTGCATAAGTGGCTTTGCGGGTGTCTGTCTCTCCCATCATATTATACATTCAATCTACAACGAGCACGGGATAGTTCAAGCATCAACGTTGTGGTTCTTGTTCGTAAGTTAGAATGACACTTATTAAAAGCCCCAAACCACGTAAAATATGCAAAGAAAATTAGAGACGTCTAACTTTGTTTTGTAGGGGTGTGCTGTGATGTGATATGGCCATGATTGTGATTATATGTGATGTATGCAATGTTCCTTATTGTAAGTCGGTAACCGGCAGGAGCCATATGGTTGTCTTTTAATTCCGTTAAGACCTGCGTGTCTATTATTCAAAGTAGTTGTAATAGTTGATGCTGGTGGATGACAACCATGGAGTGGCGCAAGTGACCTTGACGCAATGCCGGTGATGATGGAGATCATGTTCGTGCTTGAAGATGGAGATCGGAAGCACAAGAAGAAAGTCCATATCATATCACATATTATGAATTGCATGTGATGTTAATCCTTTTATGCATCTTGTATTGCTTAGTTCGCGACGGTAGCATTATAAGATAATCCCTCTCACAAAATATCAAGTTATAAAGTGTTCATCCTTAGTAAGAAACATTGCTAAAGCTTGTTGTTTTGAAGCACCACGTGATGATCGGGTGTGTTAGATTCTGCGAGTGTATACAACGGGAGCAAGCCAGATTTTCTCTTGCGGAAGCTAAGGTTTGATCTTGACGAGCCTAGCATGTACAGATATGGTCTTAGAACACGGATCACCGAAAGGTAAAGCATGAGTCATATAGTAGATATGATGAACATGTTGATTGTTCGCCATTGAAGCTACATCATCTCTCGTGATGATCGGTTTTGATGTGGTGGATTTGGTTTGTGTGATCACTAAAACAATGTGAGGGATATTGTTTTGAGTGGGAGTTCACCTAGATTAATTTAACTATTAATTAGAACTCAATTTGTCATAAACTTAGTCTAAACTATTGCAAATATGTTGTAGATCAATGGCGGCCCCTACCATCATCCTAGAGAAAGAAAAGTTGAAAAACAATGGAAGAAACTTCGCGGATTGGCTCCGCAACTTGAGGATTGTCCTCAATGCTGGTAATTTGACCTATGTGCTAGATGCACCGCTAGGTGACCCACATGCAGTTGATGCTACCGATGAGATGAAGAATGTTTTCCTCACTCGGAAGAATCAGTACTCTACAGTTCAGTGCGCTATATTGTACGGTTTGGAATTGGAGCTTCAGAAAAGGTTTGAGAACCATGACCCACATGATATTGTCCGTGAACTCAAAATGATATTTGAGGCTCACGCGGCAGTTGAGAGTTATGAGGCTTCTGAAAAGTTCTTTAACTGCAAGATGGAAGAGGGTAGCTCCGTTAGTGAGCACGTGCTTAAGATGTCTGGGCACGCAAGCAAGCTTCAAAGCTTGGGTATAGTGATTCCTAACTCTTTGGGGATTCACCTTGTCCTCCAATCACTACCACCAAGTTACAAGAACTTTGTGATGAACTACAATATGCAAAACATGGACAAGTCATTGCCCGAACTCTTATCCATGTTAAAGTCTGTGGAAGTGGAGATCAAGAAAGAGCACCAAGTGTTGATGGTCAATAATACCACCAAATTCAAGAAGCAAGGAAAGTTTAAGAAAAAGGGAAACTTCAAGAAGGGCGATAAGAAAGTTACCGCACCGGCGAAGAAGACCAAGGCTGGGCCTAAGCCTGATACTGAGTGATTTTACTGCAAGGGAGAAGGTCACTGGAAGCAGAATTGCCCTAAGTACTTGGCGGATTTGAAGAACGGCAACATCAAGAAGAAAGGTATATCCGATATACATATTATTGATGTGTATCTTACTAGTACTCGTAATAGTGCATGGGTATTTGATACTGGTTCATTGCTCATATTTTTAACTCGAAATAGGTGTTGCAGAATAGACAGAAACTAGCAAAGAACAAGGTGACGATGCGCGTTGGAAATGAATCAAAGGTTGATGTGATCGCGGTCGGCATGCTACCTATTCATCTACCATCGGGATTAGTCTTATGCTTAAATAATTTTTATTTGGTGCCTGCGTTGAGCATGAACATTATATCTGGATCTTGCGAGACGGTTACTTGTTTAAGTCCGAGAATAATGGTTGTTCGATTTATATGAGTAATATGTTTTATGCACATGCACCTTTGATAGATGGTCTATTCCTGTTGAATATCGATTGTAGTAATACACATATTAATAACATTGAAGCTAAACATTTGAAATTGAGCGATAGCTCGACCTATATGTGGCACTGTCCTCTTGGTCACATTGGAGTGAAGCGTATGAAGAAACTCCATTATGATGGACTTCTTGAATCACTTGAAAGATGTGAAGCATGTTTGATGGGTAAAATGACCAAGACTCCATTTTCTGGTATGATGGAGCGAGCTACGGACTTATTGGAAATCATACATACCGATGTTTGTGGTCCAATGAGTGTAGCATCGCCCAGTGGTTATCGTTATGTTCTTACCTTCACGGACGACTTGAGTAGATATGGGTATATCTATTTCATGAAACATAAGTCCAAAAGTTTCGAGAAGTTTAAGGAATTTCAAAGTGAAGTAGAGAATCAACATAACAAGAAGATTAAGTTTCTATGATCCGATCGTGGAGGTGAATATCTAAGTTACGAGTTTGGCGAGCATTTGAAGAAATGCAGAATACTTTCACAATTGACACCGTCGGGAGCCACACAACGTAATGGTGTGTCTGAACGTCGTAATCGAACTCTCTTAGATATGGTTCGTTCTATGATGTCACTTACAGATTTACCGCTATTGTTTTGGGGTTATACATTAGAAACAACCGCATTCACTTTAAATAGGGCACCATCTAAATCCGTTGAAATGACACCGTATGAATTATGGTTTGGGAAGAAACCTAAATTGTCATTCCTTAAAGTTTGGGGTTGCAAAGCTTATGTAAAGAAGTTACAACCCGACAAGCTTGAACCCAAAGCGGAAAATGCGTCTTCATAGGATAATCGAAGGAAACTATTGGGTATACCTTCTACAATAGATCTGAGGGCAAAATCTTCGTTGTCAAGAATGGATCCTTTCTAGAGAAGGAGTTTCTCTCGAAAGAAGTGACTAGAAGAAAAGTAAAACTCGACGAGGTTGTCGAACCTTCTCTCGGACTTGAGAGTAGCGCATCACCGGAAGTGGTTCCTATGGCAAACTTCAACGGTCCATATATGGATTGAAGCAAGCATCCCGAAGTTGGAATCAACGTTTTGATAAGGTAATCAAAAGCTTTGGTTTTATACAAACTTATGGAGAAGCTTGTATTTACAAGAAAGTGAGTGGGAGCTCTGTAGAATTCCTAATACTATATGTAGATGACATATTGTTGATTGGGAATGATGTAGGCCTTCTTAATAGTGTCAAGGATTATTTGAATAATATTTTTTCAATGAAAGATCTTGGCGAAGCAGCTTACATATTAGGCATAAAGATTTATAGAGATAGATAAAGACGTCTAATATCATTGTCACATAGTACATATTTGGACAAAGTTCTAAAGAGGTTTGGAATGGAAGATAGCAAGAAAGGGTTCTTGCCCATATTGCCCAATACGACCTTGAGTAAAACTCAAAGTCCTGCAACGGCAGAAGATAGAGAAAGGATGAGTAAGACTCCCTATGCCTCAGCCATAGGATATCTTATGTATGTCATGCTATGTACTAGACCCGACATTGCATATGTTGTTACTTTGACTAGCAGATATCAAAGTGATCCAGGAGTGGATCATTGGACATCGGTCAAAAACATCCTTAAGTACTTGAGAAGGACTAAGGATATGGTTCTTTCTTATGGAGGTGATGAACAACTCGTTATTAATGGTTACACCGATGCTAGATGGAACACCGATCCGGATGATTCTAAATCTTAATATGGTTACGTATTTACTTTGAATGGTGCAACAGTTAGCTGGAGGAGTGCAAAGAAAAGCGTTGTGGCGAGATCTTCAACTGAATCGGAATACATAGCTGCTTCAGAGGCTTCACAAGAGGCAATATGGATGAAGGAGTTCATTATAGAGCTCAGTGTGGTTCCCAGTGCGCTGGACCCAATGTCTATCTTTTGTGATAACATGGGTGCCATAGCCAATGCGCAAGAACCAAGGTCACACAAGAAGCTAAAGCATATCAAGCTGTGTTTTCACGCTATTAGAGAGCATGTCCAAGATGGTGACATAAAGATTTGCAAAGTACACACATATCTGAATGTGGCGGATCCGTTGACTAAACCTCTCCCGAGGGGAAAACATGATCAACGCCAAACCACCATGGGTGTTCGATATATTACCATGTAATCTATATTAGTTGACTCTAGTGCAAGTGGGAGACTGTTGGAGATATGCCCTAGAGGCAATAATAAAAGTGGTTATTATTATATCTTTGTGTTTATGATAAATGTTTACATTCATGCTATAATAGTATTAACCGGAAACATTAATACTTGTGTGATTTGTAAACTAAATTAGAGTCCCTGGTAAAGCCTCTTTATAATACTAGTTTGTTGGTTAATAAGATGATCGTGGTTTCCCGATCATGAACATTGAGATGTTATTAACAACAAGATCATATCATTAGGAGAATGGTATGATGGAGATACTCCTATAGATAAGCGTAGCATAAAGATCAAGTCATTTCAATAGTTCGTTTGCTATAAGCTTTCTAATACATAGTAACCTAATTCCTTTGACCATGAGATCATGCTAATCACCATCACCGGAAGGATACTTTGATGACATCAAACACCACACCATAACTGGGTGGCTATAAAGGTGGCATTGAGTGTTCGGAAAGTATGTGTTGAGGCACATGGATCAAGAGTGGGATATGTCCATCCATATGACAGATAGATATACTCTGGGCCCTCTCGGTGGAATGTCATCCAATTAGCTTGCAAGCATGTGACTGGCTCACAAGGGATCACATATCACGGGAACGAGAAAAGAGTACTTGTCAGTAACAAGGTTGAACTAGGTATGTAGAGATACCGACGATCAAACCTCGGATAAGTAAACTATCGCGAGACAAAGGGAAATTGGTATCGTATGTAAGTGGTTTATTCCATCGCAAAGTAATCGTAGAAATATGTGGGAGCCATATGAATTTCTAGATTCCTCTATTGGTTATTGACCGGAGAAGTTTCTCGGTCATGTCCGCATAATTCACGAACCGTAGGGAGACACACTTAAGGATTCGATGTTGTTTAGTAGATATGGAATGTAAATAGGGAGACCAAATGTTGTTCAGAGTCTCGTATGGGATCCGGGATATCACGAGGAGATCCGGAATGGTCCGTAGAATAAGTTTCATATAAGGAAAGTATGATCCCGGAGTTCAGGAATGATTTCGATGTTTTCATTGGAGAGGTTCTAGAAGGGTCTAGAATGTTCACCGGACCGGAAGGGTAATGGTTCATGAATGTGTCATGGTTAAGTGGAATGATTGGATCATGTCCTAGGTCACTTGGTTGGGAATTTGCGAGAGAGAAATAAAGCTCTAAATTGAAAGTCAAAAGGGAGGTTTGAAAAGTCAAACTAGAACAATAGTTTTCTAGTGGAAAAAGGAAAGAGTCCTTCCTTCTCTCCAACTTGGGTTTGGGGAAGGATTCAAACTCCCCTCTCCCAAGCTTCCCTCCTTCTCATAAATAGAGGGGAGAGGCTACCCCAAAGCACCACAACAATCCCTCCCCACCAAGCCACACCGCCGCCCAGTGCCGCCGCGCCACCACCGGCTCGTCGTCGTCGCCTTAGCCGCCACCGACTCCACCTCCTCCTCTCCGGCCCTCTAAATCTAGATTGCCGGAAACCCTAGATCCACCATAACCTGCACCGGCTTAGGCGAAGCCCTGCGGGATCTTCCCTCTACTTCTGACACCACACCGTCGTGCTGCCGGAATCACGAGGGGGGAACTACAACCTCTGCTGCCTGCTGGAACAAGGGAGAGGAAGGTCTTCATCGAGTACCGAATTTGTGACCGACTGCGGAAGCGCTGCCGGAATGCAGCGCTGGAAGGATCGTCTACGCGATCTTGAGATCGGCAAGTGTATGACTACATCATCCACGAGAATCTGCTCTCGTTAACCGCTTTGGAATCTTCGAGGGTGAGTACTCTAATCGACTCGTTGCTACAATCTAGTAGATAGATCTTGGCTTGTTTGTGTGCATGCGGTAGAATTTTTTGTTTTTAATGCTATGAGCCCCTACATGTGAAGCCTTGCAAATTTCTCCCCCATACTCACTATGGGAGAGCCTCTCTTTTATGCATATATTCACATATCCATGATCACCATAATTATGGCAAGCGCCAAGCATATGATCTTCTAGATATGGCACATCTTTAGCTTGCACCACATTTCTTTTAACTCCATTTGGATGATGTCTTGAAGATACACATGATGAACTATATCTTCTTCTTCAAGACACCCTTAATCTTCTTTTCTTTATTCTTATCCTTCATTTCTTATTTCTTTATTATGTTGGTTTCTTGAAGGTACACAAGAGGTATCACTCCATATATTCTTCAAGAGACACTTGCTATAGGCTCAACTCTCACATGACCAGTCTTTGGATCAGTCCTTGAACACCTTGGTCATCACTTGATCTTCTTCACTTTCTTCTTCTCCCAACCTTGAAGCCAACATATGGTTCAAGCATTGCCTATGGACAATTCTTATAAGTATAACTTGATAAAAGCGGCGATTGCCAATTGATTGTCATATAGATTGTCATTAATTACCAAAACCACACATGGGGGCCCACATGCTCTTTCAATCTCCCCCATTTTGGTAATTGATGACAATCCCTTTGAGAGGGTTTATATATGGAATTTAACAAATAAAATGGCAGCACCAATATCAAATACTACACAAGTACGTGATATTGGTACTCCCACAATATATAGAGCAAACTCGCCCACAATCGATGCATGTGTGATGAATTTGAATTTCATTGCATATATTACCAACCATTACTGTTGGTGGAGTTTCCTCTATATATTCAACATGCAAAGCAGCAACAAATATGCGAGAGCATGAAATGCTTAAGAACAAACTCAAAGCATGAACCAACTTCCCTTAAACCCTCTAAAACTTCTCCCCCATTGGCATCGATTGCCGAAATGGGTGACAAGTTCTAGAAGGCCAATATAGTGATCATTCCTCCAAAGGTGTGCATTCGCACATATCCAATGATGAATACTTGGGAGGAAGTAGAACAATATTTAGGACCCAAAGACTGCCAAAGAAATAAAATGAAAGAAGCATCAACAAATGATGCAAGCAATCACAAGATCCAACAAACCAATTGAAAACAACAAATGAGATCATAGGGAAGCAACAAGATATTATGATACGAGCAAAAGAGTGTTTTAAATGAAAATAGAGAAGCTCCCCAAGATTTATGCACACAATAGAATAATTGCATTAGAATACACAATGCACAAACATGGAATCCTCGCTCCCTCGTAAGCATTTAAAACACAACAAAAGATAAAGAAGACAAATGAGCATTCTTAAATGAATTAGAGAAGTTCCTCAAGTATTATGCACCAATTATAGTAATTGCGTTTGGAAACGAAGTGCACAAACGTGAAATCCTCACTCTTCCAACTCATTCAAAGATGCAAGAAATGAGAGATCAAATAAATGCTTAAATTAAATAGAGGATCTCCCCAAGATTTGTGCACACGTTAGAATAGTTGTATTGAATAAAATATGCACACATATGGAATCCTCACCCCCACATAGACATTTAAGACACACAAGGTGAGCAATAAGGTAAATGAGTATTATTAAATGAATTAAAGGAGATCCCCAAAGATTATGAACCAATTATAATAATTGCATTTGGGAACAAAGTGCATAAGCATGGAATCCTCACTCATCCAAAAAAATTTAACAATACAAGGCATGAGAGAACAAATATGATAAGCACAAAGTGGTACTATAAATAAAATTAGGAATCTCACCAAGGTACGTGCACAATTAGGTTTTTGTATGTGAATACAATGTGCACAACATGGAATCCTCACTTCCTCTATTTTACTTAACAACACAACTATGTGCAAACGAGCATATACCAAGGCATAAACTTTGCAAGAAACAAATGGCTGTGCAATAAGTAACAGACAACGTACTAGCAGGCACAACCACAAGGTTGTCTGAGAGGAATGACAAAGCATATTATAAGACTAGTACAAGGATGATCATTGCATATCAACATAGTATTCAATAAATTATATTGCTTAGTATGCCCATACAACACACACGAAACAAAAAAGATATCAAAAATAGAGGAGTATCATGTCTCATGTGTATAAGTTTCTAAGTAGACAATCTCACAAAGATATTGATCCACAAAGAGACATGTACACACAAAATAGATAATAAAATAAATAGAGCAAGATATCCAACTGAAGTCATGACAATACACCACTAAGATCTTTGCTTGATAGCATGGCCAAGAGGCTCGAATTTATCTTATTGTATATTGAAGAACTTCAACCACAAATATATCAAATACATCACAACTATCACTAAGAGAAGAATAGATAGTTGGAACATATGGAGAAAGGCAACAAGTATCACAAGGAAAAATCAACTAGCAAAATCTCATTATTGCACATGATAGAAGTTTGAGGAAAGGATAGGCAATAAAATTGCTAGATTGACATATTTAGGATTGGTGAATCATATGCATGATTTTGTATAGTACTTATGCATTCATCTCAACTTACACACATTTGCAATAGGGAGTTCTCTTAAAACCAAAGCTAGAACCACAACCAATACAAATACAAGAATTCATGCTAGATGGCAACCGACAAACGGTTGGAAGCAAGATATATGAGCATGAGAAAGAGATACTTGTTACCGAGATATAAATGGTAGGATGTAGAGGATATGAATTTGTTGATCATCCTATAGCTTGCCTCCAATTTTCATGGATGCGCCACTTCTTAAATATTTGAGAGACAAGCATCCAATATATCTCCAATGTACCTAAAACACATTAAGTATAAAATGGTCCCCAAACTTATTGGGTCCAAAGTAGTTATAGAAACTACAATACATAGGAGAGACTCCACATAAATATGTGCATATTGATATGAAATTAAATTTCATGCACAACTTAGGTGATGGGATTTGGTGGAGTTTCCCTTATATATTGGATCAAATAAAGCAAGTATGCCATAATATAAACATATAGTAAATATGCATGCACAAGGCTTTTAAGACCCAAAAAGGGAGATACAATTTGAACAAAAACACCAAGTACACCGAGATGGCACACACAAGAGTGTGACACGACCAACAGTGTCCAAAATGTATCAAAGAACCAATTCAACACATGAAATATCATAAGTTCAATAAATGAACTAGGCTCTAGCCAAAGATCAAAAGATAGATAGAAAAACAAATGCTCAAAGATTTATCTCATTCTCAAAGGTCAAATCCAAATACAAGGAATGAGACAAAACCAACTCCCAAAAAGAACAAGGTTCCAACAAATAAACCAAACTCTCGACACTTTTCATGATGGCACAAAATACCAAAACAAAAAGATCAAACTTCAAGAACATAAATCATAATATGAAACAAAACAAGAAACATAAATATGAGTGTTATAAATAATATAGGAGAGCTCCCCCATGGATAGTGCATCACTTAGTACCTTGATACGTTGGAAACATATCTATAATTTTTGATGTTCCATGCTTGTTTAGTATCTACTTTGCTTTGCTTTGTCTACACTTTGAGGTGTTTTTATATGTTTTCTGGAACTAACCTATTAACAAGTTTCCACAGAGCCAGTTGCCTGTTTTCTTCTGTTTTTGGTTCTAGAAAGGCAGAAAATCAATATTCTCGGAATTGGACGGGACAAAATCCAAAGTCAATATTTTACCCTGGGCAACACGAAACCAGAATATGAGACGGAGGAGGCTCACCAGGGGGTCACACCCCCTAGCTGCGCGGGTGGGCCCACCCCGCGCTTGAGGGGGTGCAATCGCCCTGGTGGGCCCCTGTCTTGCCTCTTCGCCTATAAAGTTCCCCCGATGCCAAAACCCTAGGCACCCGATCAAAACTCCACGAAACCGTCTGTAGCCGTCGCCACCATCGTCCCTAGATCGGGGGAGCTGAAGCTCTTCCTGGCACCCTGCCAGAGGGAAGATCATCCCGGAGGCCTTCTTCTTCATCATGCCAGCCTCCGGTATGAAGCGTGAGTAGTTCCACCTTGGACTACGGGTCCATGTAGTAGCTAGATGGTTGTATCTCCTCCTTGTGCTTTCATGTATAGATCTTGTGAGCTCCATTCATGATCAAGATCTAATCTATTTGTAATCATGCATGTTGTGTTTGCGGGGATCTGATGGATATTGAGATTACTATGTCAGATTGATGAATGATTTTGTCTATTTGATTATATCATGTCTGTGTTGTTTGTGATCCTGCATGGTCTCCGTTGCTAGTAGCTGTCTTGGCCAAGTATTGCTAGTGACTCCAAGAGGGGGTATTTATGCTCGATAGTGGGTTCATGCCTCTATTTTCCAAGGGAAGTGACAAAAATCTCTACGCTTGTAGATGTGTTGTTGCCACTAGGGAGAAAACAACGGTCTCGTGTTCATGGAACAAGTGGATTGTTTACCTTACAAACTTTGCTTAAAGCAGTTGTCTGTTGCTTGCAACTTAATACTGGAGGGGGTTTGGATGATAACCTGAAGGTGGACTTATAGTCATAGATGCAGTTGGATGGCAGTCTATGTATATTGTTGTATTGCCCAATCGAATCTCATAGGATCTTTTTGTCTAGTACTGCATTGTTTTGCCTTTCTCGGTCCTGTCAATTGCCCTTCTGTAATTTGTTTACCCTGATGTCATGTTTGTTTATCTAAGGAGAGCACCTCTTGTGAACTATGGAACCCGGTCCAATATTTACCATTGATACATCTTCCACTGTTACTGTTTACTTGCTGCAAACCATCATCACCTTCCACACCATACAGTTAATCTTTTGTTACAGCAACCGGTGAGATTGACAACCTCATTGTTCGTTGGGGAAAAGTCTTGAGTTTGTGTTGTGCAGGTTTCCATGTTGCTTGCAACACCTTTGAGACGTTTCCTTCCTCCTACTGGTTCGATAACCTTGGTTTCTTACTGAGAGAAGACTTGCTGTTGTGCTGCTTCACACCTTGCTCTTTGGGTTTCCCGACGAAGTGCTCCACGTCAACAAGGAGTCATCAACAAGTTTTTTGGCGTCGTTGCCGGGGAGGCCAAGGACGTCTTCACGAGGGGAGTCCTCCTCAACCTTTCTCTTTACTTTGTTTTTAGTTTGCTTAGTTTCTTTTTATTGGTTTTGTTTTCCTCTTTTTATCAAAAACTCCAAAAAATTAGTCTAGTTTGGTTTGCTTTCTCTTATCAAAAACAAAAAAAATTACTTCCTGCTCTAGTTGTTGCTGTTGTTTTTGGCTTGCTCCACTTTTGCCAAAATGAACTCTACTCAGAACACCAAGTTGTGTGACTTCACTAGCACAAACAACAATGATTTCCTTAGCACTCCTATTGCTCCACCTGCTCCTGATGCTACCTCTTATGAAATTAAGCCTGCTTTGTTGAATCTTGTGATGAGAGAGCAATTTTCTGGTGCTAGTTCTGATGATGTTGTTGCCCATCTTAATAGCTTTGTTGAACTTTGTGAGATGCAAAAGTATAAGGATGTAGATGGATATATTATTAAGCTCAAGCTGTTTCCTTTCTCCTTGAGAGTAAAATCTAAAGAATGGTTGCTATCCTTGCCTAGAAATAGTATTGATTCTTGGATTAAGTGCAAGGATGCTTTTATTGGAAAGTACTACCCTCCTGCTAAGATTATATCTATGAGAAGTGATATTATGAAATTTAAACAACTTGATAATGAACATGTTGCTCAAGCTTGGGAAAGAATGAAATCTTTGGTTAATAATTGTCCCACTCATGGACTTACTACTTGGATGATTATCCAGACTTTTTATGCAGGTTTGAACTTCTCTTCAAGAAACTTGTTGGATTCAGCTGCTGGAGGTACCTTTATGGGCATCACTTTGGGTGCTGCAACAAAACTCCTTGATAATATGATGGTTAATTACTCTGAATGGCACACTGAGAGAGCTCCACATGGTAAGAAGGTAAATTCTGTTGAAGAAACCTCCTCTTTGGGTGATAAGATTGATGTTATTATGGCTATGCTTGTTAATGGGAAAGCTCCTTTAGAACCAAACAATGTTCCCTTAGCCTCTTTGGTTGCTCAAGAAGAGAAAGTTGATGTGAACTTCATTAAAAACAACAATTTCAACAACAATGCCTACAGGAATAATTTTGGTAGAAACAACAATTATAGGCCTTATCCTCCTAATAATGGCAATTCCTACGGAATGTCACATCCCAAGATTTTCCAAATCTTGTAATGTGAAAATAAATGAATAAAAATAAAACTTTGTTTGATTTTCAGAGCCAGAAGAAACTTTTTGAATTCAACTGGAACTTCAAACCCATTTGAATTAAATAAAATCCTAAAGAAATTTAAAAGATAAAACATTTAATAAAGAAAACATTTTGAATATTTAAAATTACTACTTTGGATCTGTAATAAAAGATTGGTTTTCAAAGAAAAGGTGGATTTATAAATAAAGATTATTTAATAAAGTCAAACTAAACCTTGACCAAACTTTGGGAATTAAAACATTTAGTTTGAATAAGAATAACAAAGGTTTATCTAAAATAAAATAATAAGGAATTTATATCAAATTTTATTATAAAAGGTTTTACCATTTTAATTAAAACACCATAACTTATTAAATTGTTTTAAATAGGCTTCCAAGTATTTTGTATTCTCTAATAAAACCTACTAAAGTGTTTTGACTTTATATTAGATTTCAAAATAAATATCTCAATGAAACAAATCCTATTTGATTAATAAACCTTGACCCATTTTTAATTAATATTGGACCCTAAAGAAAAATAATATTTTGTTTGAAACAAGTTTCCAAGTATTATATATTTCCCAAATAAAACCTATTGATTTGGTTTTGAAAGTATTTAGGTTTCAAATAAAGATTTTATTAATAAAATCAAACTCTATTTGATTTAATAACTAAAGCCCATTTTATTCAATTATTAATGGACCCTAAAAATAAAAGGTTATTTTGTTTTAAACAAGTTTTCCAAATATTCTTTATTTCCAAATGAAATCTACTGATTGGTTTTGAAAATATTTGGATTTAAAATGGAGATTTTATTAAAATAAACCAAACCCTATTTTATTAATAAACCATGGTCCATTTTATTTAATTAATAAATGGAACCTAAAAAGATTTAAAATATTATTTTGTTTTGGAAGTTGGTTTATGCTACTAAACAGAACCAAAAACTCATTACAATAGTTTGAATTATTTGAATGATTGTCTTGTTGTTTGAATTGTGAAATGAATTTCAAATCAGTAAATAAAATGGAAAAAAAGGAAATATTTCTGTACAAAAAAAAAGGGAAACCACAGCAGCCCAACTACCCCAGCCCAACAGCCCAACTCGCAGCCCACCTCCTCTTATTTTCCCGAACCGTTTTCCTCACTCAGTCTTTCACCCGCATAGCCTATGACCAGTGGACCCCTCCCTTTCTCCCTTTCTCTCACTGCCACCAGACCCCACCACAGGCCCCTTCTTCTCCACCCGTAGCGACCGTTCCTCGCCGTTTACTGCCGTTGAATGCCGGCGTAAATCCTCTTTACTGGCCGAGTAACACACACCAGCGACCACTCCCTCTTAACCGCCTCTTTCCCCTCTTCTGTTTTCCTCAGACGCCACCCTCTATCCGCCACTAGGCTGCTCTAATTTTCTCTTGCACTGTCGCCGTCTCCGACGAACAACCACGGCAATTCTGGCCAGCCCACGCCCCCCCTCGCTCTCTGGCACACCCAAACTTTCTCCCCACCTCCAGGCGAACCTCCCCATAGCACCAGCTTGCCCGCACATGACCTACAACCTCGACTCTGTCCACGTCTGAGCGCCACCGGCGATAAGCTCAACTCCGGTGAGCCATAGCCGACGACTTCGTGCGCCCCTTGCTCACTGGTGAGTGTTTTCGCGAACCTTGAACTCATGTGTATCTTCCTGATGCGTTGTATCTCTCACCTGCGCCCCAGACGCTCGCCTCCAACGACATCTGTCCGCGCCCGAGAACTCCGGCGAGAGATTACCAACACGTCCGTGCGCCCCCTGCCTCCCCAAGAGCACGTTGAGCATCAACATCATTCAGCGAATCAGGTGAGCCCCCTCTCTCTCTTTCTCGCTTCCGGTAACGCTGGCGATGCCACTGCCGAGCCGCCGCCGCCGCGCGACGGAATCCACCGCCGCCAGTTCTAGGTCAATAGATTCGGACCGTTGGATCTTGATCCTGAGGCTTGGATAGAATCACTTATACGCAAAGGGGTATGCAATCTGGCCCGTGCGATGTAACTTAATCCAACGGCTGCCACAGTACGATCCGAGCGAAGCGTTACCGGCGAATTAGAATATGACGCGTGTCAGTGGTTTGAGTTAAAACAGATTTTTGAATCAGATTTAATTGCAAACTTGTAATTGCTATAACTTTCCAACCACACGTCCAAATTTGGCAAATTTTATATCAATGGATTCAGGAGAACAAGCCCTAGCCAACCCTACCCTTAGTTTTGAAAATAGTATCTGTTAGCCTGTTTGAATTTACAAAAACGTTTGTGTACTTGTTTAGAGTATAAAAATTATTTAAAATTGATTTTAGGATTAAATCTTTTGCAAAATGGATTTGTGTGACCTTACTGACCCTAAGAACCAACCCATAGTGTTCAAAATGATTTTTGTGAAATTTAAGTTGAATTAGTTAACTTAGTCATTTTCTAGCCAAATAAAACTCATTGATTTTATTTTTGGAAAAGTTTGTGCAAGGAAAACTTTGGGAAAATGTTATGGACAAAACTTACTGACCCAAAACACCAAGCCTTTCCAAAGGTAACCTACTTGGTGAAAAACATAAAGTTTTACTTTAAAAAGAACAATTTTCACCACATAAAATATTGAATGGATTTTAAAATAAACTTTGGGCAAAAAACCTCTAACCAATGACTTTGCCATTTTGGTAAAAGACCAATGTGGATCTTACAAAGTTTATAAACCTAGTAGAGACCAACTTTGCAATAGAACCCTCTTTTTACAAGACTTAGGAACCATTGCTTGTGTATGTGAATTATGGTTTGAATGTTGGAATGCTACTTGATACTATGCTTGTTTGATTGTAGTAATTAGCAAAGTGTGAGACTAGCAAGATCAAGAAGTAACCCTCATTCCCTAACAAAAAGGCAAGTGACACTATCATCTAAAGTCCCACTATTTTCATTATACTTAGTGGATTTTGTAAACATGCATGAAAATGTTTTATACTTATGCTATGCAAATCCTAATAGGATTCCCTATACATTCCTTAGTAAAAATATTGAAGTTGTACATGCTTAGCCATGCTATGTTTTGAAAAGAGATACATGTTGAGATTTTTACAAAGGTTGAGAAAAGGACTCGTGTTTACTTAATAAAACAAGGACTCAATGAACCACCTAGGTGGTGGACACTTTATGTTTTGGAGAAGGTGGCAACAAAAGGGAACCATGTCTATGGCAATCACTTTGTGTTGTGCTCCAAATGAAAACCACCTAGGAAACTTAGAGATTGAACATGTTTCTCCAATTGTGGCTTTCGTGTACAACCACATGCTATTATGGCTCTGGCTTAGTCAACTACATTGGGAAGACCCATACATTGTCTTTAGTTACCGGACATGGGGATCTGGAATGCTTCATGGGGGCTGGAGACAAGCTAGCAATGATGTATGGGAGAACCTCTTGGAAAGACTTCGTCACATTCTCAGTCTGCCAGTACTCCATCTTGGTGAGCACTAATCCAGTAGGCCACTGGTGGCAACAAGATGGGATTGTGTCATGTGGGTAAAGTGTACTCCTTCTGCAGAAGTTAATAAAATCTAAGTACTTAGCCGTGTCCCCTGTGGCATCCCGCAAAAACCACTACTAGAAAATCGCGTTGATTTTGTGCATTGCATCGTCATCATCAGGCATTGTTTGCATAAAATTATGTTTGCAAAGCCCGTGTTGTTTTCTAAACGCCCCTCTCTATTCAAACATCAAAACCGGGTCCCCGGAATATTTTGTTTTGGCCGCTATCGGTTTGCCAACGGCCCGTTTAAATCAAATAAAAATTATATTATTTTTAGTGGGGGCAGTCGAACGGGCCAACTCGACCCGAACGACCGCCCCAGAAAACTAAATCGGTCCAACTATTCTGCCCCTAATAATCCTAAAGCTACCCAGTTCTCTACCCTCTCTCCCCAGCCACCTCACCCTGGCCAATAGTCCCTCGCCACCTCACCCTCTTCCCTCACCCCTCCACTCACATGCTGCCACGTGGCCTCTCTCTCTCTCTCTCTCTCCCACACCACACACACCAGCCCACACACGCACACACTACACGCCACAAAACCCCACACCAGATCCCCCGCAGCCAACCAGCCTGGGCCCCACCCCTGACCCCCTGTCCCCTCGACCCCCTCCTCCTCTTTCTTCCTCCTCTAGCCCGCAGCACCCCCGCGTGACCCCTTCCCTCACCTCTCCTCCGCCTCCCCTCCCCCCGGCGTCCGGCCGCGCCGCCCCCGCTCCTCCCCTCCGCGCGCCGCATCCCTCTCCCCCAGCTCCCCTCGCTCCCGCACCGCTCCCCCAAGCGCCTGCGCCGCCCCGCGGTACCCACCTGCCGCCGCCGCCGCCCTGCGGCCAGCCCGCGCCTCCGTCGCCTCCCCTCCGTCCTCGCCGCGGAGCCTGCGGAGCAGCCGCCGCCAGGACCCCGCCGGCGAGCTCCGCCCCGCCGCGGTCGTGCTCTCCGCGCCCCTCTGCGAGCTCCGCCTCGCCGGTGCAGCGCCCCGACCCGACCCCGCAAGCCCCGGCCGCCTCCGCGTGCGCCGCCGGAGCTCCTCTGCCCCGCCTCCGAGCCGGCCGTCGCCCCGTCCGCCGCCGCTCCGTGCGGCCAGCCCCCGTCGACCACCTCGCCGTCGTGGCCTCCGGCGGGCCCTGCCTCGTCGGCCCCTGCTGCCTACCTCCCGCAGGCGCCGCCCCAGTGACCCCCCTGTTCCTTTTCCGGTGCGAGCCCTGGTGCTATCGATGGTATGTGTGGTGATGGTTACCTTGTGTTGATGCTGCTGCGACTCGAGTACGACAAGGTCGTCAAGATCCTCGAGGCGGAGACCCCCGTACCGGTACCGACGTAAGAGAGGGAACCGAAGACCCCGATCTCAAGGATCCGAAGCGCCAAGGTCATCGACAAGATCGTCGTCCCGACACCCCGAGTACCACCACCCAGGATCCGATGGTCGTACCTCCGAGAACTCCGCCCGCACACCAAGTTCTTCACCCCGAAGCCGACCCCGGCGCCCGGAGCCGAGAACCCCGACAAGGACCACGCCAGGGATACGCCGAGGTCGCCGACGCGGAGACGTCGAGCACTTCATCCCGGACACCGAGAACCCCGTGGCGACAAGAGCTTCGTCCCGAACGCCATGACCGGCAACGTGATCCGAAGACCCCGGATGCGCCAAGACCTACCCCTGAGTCCGAGAACGACCCCGCAGTTCGAGAACGCTTCCGTCGAACCTCGTCGATCCCGTCGAACCCTGGACCCGAGACCGAACCCTGGACCCTGTCAAACCCCGAACCCCGGAACCCCCCAAGAACGTCGAGAACCCTAATGTGTGAACCTTTTCCCGAACCCTATTTTATAACATAGCACAACTTGTCGCATATTAAATTGTTCATACATGCATCCTTGCCTGTGGTTTGGGGGCCTTACGCCGATTCACCTAATAATTAAATATGGGGCCCATATGCGGGCAAATCTAGTCTTATATTGGCCTCATTTAAACTTGTGTAGCGAACCAATACTATAATCTTGCCTTGTTAAAACAACATTTAAATTGCGGGGTTTTTAAAACAACTTGAACCGCCTAATTAAATGTCGGGACCCCGGTTCCGCTTAATATGACCTAATTGCATCGCACCTTTGCCACGTCATACATCATACATGCATCATGCCGATCTTCTGCCGTTGTATTAAATAGAGCATCCGGTGTTCCTTCTAGTGATTTGCTTCTTCGCGGATAAGGCCGTTGAGTTGATGTGAGCTTCGCCCCGATCTTCGGTTGAACCTTCGACAATGTTTTCAGGCGAGCATCTCCCCCTTTCTACCTATCTTACTTTGCTAGTATTTACTTCCCTCCTGTTGATCTTTGCTATCTGTGTTGCGATGCTCTAGATTTCGTACCCGTGATATCCCTTGCAGCCATATATAGCCTTGGACACATCCTATTACCTGTTGTTTGGTAGCTAGTTGGACCCGCGTGTCGTAGTCGCTTGCTCGAGTGTTTTGCTTGTCGTCAAGTACCACCTTTGTTGGAGAAATTGCCGCATGTTGACGTTGGAGATGATCATGGCTTTAATTATTGTTTCACTTTACTTCCTGTTTAACAACTAAAATTGAATTAAGCAGAGGCATCGGTGGGTGATAGGTAAGATTTGGTTTTCCGACCGCCCACTTGTGTCCCGTAGGATCCGAGTTCTTGACACCTGTTCCGAGATCGAGCGCGCTAACCACAGGTGGGGAGATATGGGCCCCCCATTGATAATTACCTGATTCCAAAGTATTGTACTGGGGGCCACAAACTAGTTTGGGGCTTTATTACTATCCTGTACTTATGCCATGCTTTACTGCTTTATTTACGATTGTGCGAGGTACTGCACACTGTACTGTTTAGGATCGGGACACGATTCCGCGGTGCCGACAGTCCCCGTTTGGGGATTTGCTATCGTGCACAGCCGTATACCCAAACCTTGAGTCCGTCTCGGAGACCGGCCGACTCCGTTGCGGGTGTCGACTCGGTGGGGTGGCCCCCATGTACTTGCTTTGTGTCTGGGAACGTCGTGACTTAGGCCCCGCCGACATACCGATGGGTGTATGTTAACTGATCTGGCAAAAAGGGTCGAAGTGCCTGTGGATACTTTGGTGCACCCCTGCAGGGTTTAATCTTTTCGAGAAGCCGTGTCCGCGGTTATGGACGACTTGGAGCACAGTGTCTGATCATAGACAACTATAACTAAAGTTTACTGTTATAAATTGACTTGTATTCGATTTGACTAGTAATCAGCTTCACCATAACGGAATGGCTAAGTAAAAGTACCAACAACTGCTGGGTTTTGGGGTTATCTCCTGATAATTGTATCTGACTAGTAAGTGTTGCCACTATAACGGAATGGTTAATTAAAAGTGCCCACTGCTTACTTTATCAGAACGATTATCTAAATCTGACTAGTAAAGTGCCACAACTATAACTGATTAAATAAAACTGCCAACTGTGTGAGTTCCTCGGTTGACTTCCTCGATGGTCTCGAGGGGGGAAACGCCAGGATGGGTTTGATTGATGCTAGTATCAGGTTGGATCCGAATAGGTTTTTCTCACCCCTCTCTGATAGCCGCCAGTTGTATCGAGTCTCTATAGGTGGTTTAGTGCCAGCTGCCGCTGCCGCTTCAGTCCACCATACCTATGTAGGCGAGGACCGCCGAATTCTAGCCTCGCCGTGTACTGGCCTCAGTACTGACGCTCCTTCTTTTTCCTTTGCCCTTTGTCGGCACCCCTTTTGTTTTAGCAGGTTTTGGGATCGACGTCGTTAGCAGGGTTACCCTTCCGGCTTGGCCTGGGCAGGGTTATGGACGCCATTGGTTATTCTTCAGGGCTCTTAGCCCCATTTGCTTCTTGTCCGTAGTCGGACGCTCCCTCTTTTCAAGGTGATTTGGATCTTTGTACCGTATATCTGTATTCTTGACTCTTTGAGTCGCTGTTTTATGTATCTGTTCTGTGGGTCCCATCGAGGACTGTTGTGTAATGTAATTACTTTGTTTTCCACCCGCACGAAAGTGCCTGGTGGGCACCTTCGAATCGTTCCTATGCGGGTTTGGCGAGTTTCGCTAAAACTTGCATAGGGCCGATTCTGAGGGTGTTACAGAGTGGTATCAGAGCTCAGCAGTTACGATACCCCACAAGTCCAGCCTGTAGGATAACCTAGCTAACGGCCGAAGTAGAGTGTCAAAACTATTTTTGAAAATCGGTTGGATAGTTCTGATTAGGTCTGATTTTACTCCTTCCCCTCTGCTGTTCTCCTCTTACCTCTACGTGTTTTGAATCCGGTCTCTTCTCTCTCTTCGAGTCCAGGATTTCTCGTGGTTGGGTTTCCGTCGTACCTTCAGGGTTTCGCTTCCTCCTCTGATAACGGTGATCTATCAACCGGTGTTCAAGCTGCCTGAGGAAAACCGTCTACGGTGTTATCATTCTTTGTTCCTTGTTTGTTCCTTCCGGTGTTTTCTAAAGCGACGACATCATCTACGCCAGATCCGATGCAAAGTCTGCATCACTCCTTTGATCCGAACCTCGCTTGTCGAGATCTTCAGTCTGAATCCGAGGGTTGGTTGCATAATCTGTCTATTCGTGTACATAGTAATGCTTTGAGTGCGGGATGGAGTCGCGACCATACCACTACTCTTATCATTCGCTTATGTACATTGAATGGTGGGTCGATGCAATTTTACTCCTTCCGCTGAAGTTAGAAGTGGCCTCCCCTTTAACTTCGTCCGTTGTTTATCCGGAGTGTTCTCTTGACGAGCGGGATCAACGACCCCTTGTTAGTGGTGTCGCGAAGATCTACACGAAGCGAGAAGACGCAGATCGCCGACCTTTCCTTCCGGTACCATGAGGCGGATCTCGAGGGCGAGATCCCTTGTTAGTGGTGTCGAATTGTGGCATCCCGCAAAAACCACTACTAGAAAATCACGTTGATTTTGTGCATTGCATCGTCATCATCAGGCATTGTTTGCATAAAATTATGTTTGCAAAGCCCGTGTTGTTTTCTAAACGCCCCTCTCTATTCAAACATCAAAACCGGGTCCCCGGAATATTTTGTTTTGGCCGCTATCGGTTTGCCAACGGCCCGTTTAAATCAAATAAAAATTATATTATTTTTAGTGGGGGCAGTCGAACGGGCCAACTCGACCCGAACGACCGCCCCAAAAAACTAAATCGGTCCAACTATTCTGCCCCTAATAATCCTAAAGCTACCCAGTTCTCTACCCTCTCTCCCCAGCCACCTCACCCTGGCCAATAGTCCCTCGCCACCTCACCCTCTTCCCTCACCCCTCCACTCACATGCTGCCACGTGGCCTCTCTCTCTCTCTCCCACACCACACACACCAGCCCACACACGCACACACTACACGCCACAAAACCCCACACCAGATCCCCCGCAGCCAACCAGCCTGGGCCCCACCCCTGACCCCCTGTCCCCGCGACCCCCTCCTCCTCTTTCTTCCTCCTCCAGCCCGCAGCACCCCCGCGTGACCCCTTCCCTCACCTCTCCTCCGCCTCCCCTCCCCCCGGCGTCCGGCCGCGCCGCCCCCGCTCCTCCCCTCCGCGCGCCGCGTCCCTCTCCCCCAGCTCCCCTCGCTCCCGCACCGCTCCCCCAAGCGCCTGCGCCGCCCCGCGGTACCCACCTGCCGCCGCCGCCGCCCTGCGGCCAGCCCGCGCCTCCGTCGCCTCCCCTCCGTCCTCGCCGCGGAGCCTGCGGAGCAGCCGCCGCCAGGACCCCGCCGGCGAGCTCCGCCCCGCCGCGGTCGTGCTCTCTGCGCCCCTCTGCGAGCTCCGCCTCGCCGGTGCAGCGCCCCGGCCCGACCCCGCAAGCCCCGGCCGCCTCCGCGTGCGCCGCCGGAGCTCCTCTGCCCCGCCTCCGAGCCGGCCGTCGCCCCGTCCGCCGCCGCTCCGTGCGGCCAGCCCCCGTCGACCACCTCGCCGTCGTGGCCTCCGGCGGGCCCTGCCTCGTCGGCCCCTGCTGCCTACCTCCCGCAGGCGCCGCCCCAGTGACCCCCCTGTTCCTTTTCCGGTGCGAGCCCTGGTGCTATCGATGGTATGTGTGGTGATGGTTACCTTGTGTTGATGCTGCTGCGACTCGAGTACGACAAGGTCGTCAAGATCCTCGAGGCGGAGACCCCCGTACCGGTACCGACGTAAGAGAGGGAACCGAAGACCCCGATCTCAAGGATCCGAAGCGCCAAGGTCATCGACAAGATCGTCGTCCCGACACCCCGAGTACCACCACCCAGGATCCGATGGTCGTACCTCCGAGAACTCCGCCCGCACACCAAGTTCTTCACCCCGAAGCCGACCCCGGCGCCCGGAGCCGAGAACCCCGACAAGGACCACGCCAGGGATACGCCGAGGTCGCCGACGCGGAGACGCCGAGCACTTCATCCCGGACACCGAGAACCCCGTGGCGACAAGAGCTTCGTCCCGAACGCCATGACCGGCAACGTGATCCGAAGACCCCGGATGCGCCAAGACCTACCCCTGAGTCCGAGAACGACCCCGCAGTTCGAGAACGCTTCCGTCGAACCTCGTCGATCCCGTCGAACCCTGGACCCGAGACCGAACCCTGGACCCTGTCGAACCCCGAACCCCGGAACCCCCCAAGAACATCGAGAACCCTAATGTGTGAACCTTTTCCCGAACCCTATTTTATAACATAGCACAACTTGTCGCATATTAAATTGTTCATACATGCATCCTTGCCTGTGGTTTGGGGGCCTTACGCCGATTCACCTAATAATTAAATATGGGGCCCATATGCGGGCAAATCTAGTCTTATATTGGCCTCATTTAAACTTGTGTAGCGAACCAATACTATAATCTTGCCTTGTTAAAACAACATTTAAATTGCGGGGGTTTTAAAACAACTTGAACCGCCTAATTAAATGTCGGGACCCCGGTTCCGCTTAATATGACCTAATTGCATCGCACCTTTGCCACGTCATACATCATACATGCATCATGCCGATCTTCTGCCGTTGTATTAAATAGAGCATCCGGTGTTCCTTCTAGTGATTTGCTTCTTCGCGGATAAGGCCGTTGAGTTGATGTGAGCTTCGCCCCGATCTTCGGTTGAACCTTCGACAATGTTTTCAGGCGAGCATCTCCCCCTTTCTACCTATCTTACTTTGCTAGTATTTACTTCCCTCCTGTTGATCTTTGCTATCTGTGTTGCGATGCTCTAGATTTCGTACCCGTGATATCCCTTGCAGCCATATATAGCCTTGGACACATCCTATTACCTGTTGTTTGGTAGCTAGTTGGACCCGCGTGTCGTAGTCGCTTGCTCGAGTGTTTTGCTTGTCGTCAAGTACCACCTTTGTTGGAGAAATTGCCGCATGTTGACGTTGGAGATGATCATGGCTTTAATTATTGTTTCACTTTACTTCCTGTTTAACAACTAAAATTGAATTAAGCAGAGGCATCGGTGGGTGATAGGTAAGATTTGGTTTTCCGACCGCCCACTTGTGTCCCGTAGGATCCGAGTTCTTGACACCTGTTCCGAGATCGAGCGCGCTAACCACAGGTGGGGAGATATGGGCCCCCCATTGATAATTACCTGATTCCAAAGTATTGTACTGGGGGCCACAAACTAGTTTGGGGCTTTATTACTATCCTGTACTTATGCCATGCTTTACTGCTTTATTTACGATTGTGCGAGGTACTGCACACTGTACTGTTTAGGATCGGGACACGATTCCGCGGTGCCGACAGTCCCCGTTTGGGGATTTGCTGTCGTGCACAGCCGTATACCCAAACCTTGAGTCCGTCTCGGAGACCGGCCGACTCCGTTGCGGGTGTCGACTCGGTGGGGTGGCCCCCATGTACTTGCTTTGTGTCTGGGAACGTCGTGACTTAGGCCCCGCCGACATACCGATGGGTGTATGTTAACTGATCTGGCAAAAAGGGTCGAAGTGCCTGTGGATACTTTGGTGCACCCCTGCAGGGTTTAATCTTTTCGAGAAGCCGTGTCCGCGGTTATGGACGACTTGGAGCACAGTGTCTGATCATAGACAACTATAACTAAAGTTTACTGTTATAAATTGACTTGTATTCGATTTGACTAGTAATCAGCTTCACCATAACGGAATGGCTAAGTAAAAGTACCAACAACTGCTGGGTTTTGGGTTATCTCCTGATAATTGTATCTGACTAGTAAGTGTTGCCACTATAACGGAATGGTTAATTAAAAGTGCCCACTGCTTACTTTATCAGAACGATTATCTAAACCTGACTAGTAAAGTGCCACAACTATAACTGATTAAATAAAACTGCCAACTGTGTGAGTTCCTCGGTTGACTTCCTCGATGGTCTCGAGGGGGGAAACGCCAGGATGGGTTTGATTGATGCTAGTATCAGGTTGGATCCGAATAGGTTTTTCTCACCCCTCTCTGATAGCCGCCAGTTGTATCGAGTCTCTATAGGTGGTTTAGTGCCAGCTGCCGCTGCCGCTTCAGTCCACCATACCTATGTAGGCGAGGACCGCCGAATTCTAGCCTCGCCGTGTACTGGCCTCAGTACTGACGCTCCTTCTTTTTCCTTTGCCCTTTGTCGGCACCCCTTTTGTTTTAGCAGGTTTTGGGATCGATGTCGTTAGCAGGGTTACCCTTCCGGCTTGGCCTGGGCAGGGTTATGGACGCCATTGGTTATTCTTCAGGGCTCTTAGCCCCATTTGCTTCTTGTCCGTAGTCGGACGCTCCCTCTTTTCAAGGTGATTTGGATCTTTGTACCGTATATCTGTATTCTTGACTCTTTGAGTCGCTGTTTTATGTATCTGTTCTGTGGGTCCCATCGAGGACTGTTGTGTAATGTAATTACTTCGTTTTCCACCCGCACGAAAGTGCCTGGTGGGCACCTTCGAATCGTTCCTATGCGGGTTTGGCGAGTTTCGCTAAAACTTGCATAGGGCCGATTCTGAGGGTGTTACATCCCCGGTTATGGACAATACTGAGCAACTAAAGTTTGAACCATGGGAGATCTCGACATTCCAACTTCTAATATAAAAACTTGATGCACTTGGGGGTACCAAGGAATTCAAAGTGATTTTGTTAAGCTTGTTGCACTTGGGGTTTACCAAGATGCTCAAGAGCATGATGTACTTGGGGTTACCAAGGGACTCATGAGATTTTGATAAAAACTTGATGCACTTGGGGTTACCAAGTAGCTCAAGGGATTTTTGACAAGGACTTGAACACTTGTGTTTCTACCAAGGAGTTCAAGGAACTTGGAAAGGAGATTTGACAAAGGACAAAACCAATTTTAAAAGATAGGATAAATGTTGCTTTATGCAAAAAGCCTTAAAAACTCTACTTAGCCAAATATGCATGTATTGATAGGATCCACTCATATTGACATAAAGGTGAAACTTGCCAATACAATTCCAATGTATTGACCCTTGTGGCTGTGACTTGTAATGTTGCAGGATGATTGCTTTGCTAGATGAAGATTGTTTGATTGACTAGGACTACAAAGTCTACAACCAACATCTGCCTGTGGCACTTAGAAGATGAAGGACCCATACTTATATTTATTCCGCTGCATTGTAATGTAATAGCCAAATGAGCTATGTATGATGTAATAAAATTATGTTATTCCTGGTTATAAAGTTATAATATGACCCTTGTATCTTGATATTACATCTTAACTGTGGATGCTAGCTATTGATCCAGGGACTAGCATTGTAAAACACAGGAGGAACCTACCTTATTGGGTAGGGACTGTTACAGATGGTATCAGAGCATTGTGTTGCCTGTAGGATTTGTAAACCCTAGGATTGGACAAAAACCCTTAGAAAAATAGGAGTGTATTTGTTCCAAAAACTTATATACAAAAACACTTGTAAACTCTTTCCTTAACCATTTTGGTTTCAACTCTACATCTCTTCTGCTTCAACTTGATGGAAAAACCTACCCCATGGCCAAGGACTACACCATGTACAAAGGACTTCTTCAACTTCTTCAACTCTAATGACTTCAACATCTTCAGCATGTTCACCAAGGACTTCCAACTTGAAAACTACTAAGGACCACAAGTGAAACAAGGAAATCTTGCTCAAGAGTTAGATACTGAGGGAATGCAAAAGTTAGAAAGGGCCTACATCACTTGAAGTCTTGAGACCAAGAAATTCTCCTAAGGAAGCCATGAACTCATGAAGTAAGAAGCAATCAAGAAGGAAGGAAAGATCACAAGTAAAACATATAGATGGACCACCATAATTTAGTTAAGACAAACCACCAACTTATGTGGTGTAACAAAAATATTTTGTTGCCTAAGTATGTGCTTGAACCTTGTTGATTGAGTGCAAAGTTGTTTGTGAATGTTTGGTTTGTGATTGCATGCAGATTGCTTGTGTGAATTATGATGTGTGTGATTAGAAATATTTCCTTAGAAATATCTTGCCTATTCTAACCTCCCTTCAACCCAAACAGATGACTACTTCAAAGGACTCCAAGGTTGATGACACCAACATCAACCAAGCTGACAGCTTGGGAGAGCTCTTAGCAACCCAACATCAGCTGAACCAATTGACAGCTCAGTTCCTAGCCAACAATAGTAATGAGGATCCAGTACTTCAAAAGTTTTTGGAGGAACAATCTCAACTAATGCTTAAAGTGACTAATCAAATGATTAGCATGGAAGAAAATTTTCCTAGAAGAGAGTATGATAGCAAGGATGACAAGAATGTTGTTCTAGATGGAGCCCCAGCTTGCAATATTTGTGGAGACAAGGATCATACTTCTAAGGAGCATGAAGGACAATGCCCAAATTGTGATGAAGACCATCCTGTTGGTGAATGCCCTACCTCTCAAGCTACTTGCTACCTTTGTGAAGGAAGTGATCATACTCCTGGCCTATGCCCTATCTATGCGATGGTGGAAAAAAGGAAACAAGAAGGATCCAAGTCTACCAAAGGAAAAGGACCACTTCTACCTCCTAACAAGACAACCCAATTCAAAGGATCTAGGAAAATCAAGAAGCCCAAGCAAGACATGAGCCTTGTGCAATGTCGTAAATGTAAGGAAATGGGACACTACTCCAGTGCATGCCCAGGGAACATAAGGAATAAAGGAATTGACCAAGTGTGGTGTAACAACTGTAATGAACCAGGTCACTTTGTAGCAACTTGCCCTCAAGAGCCACGTAAAGAACTCAATGACATTCATTGCTTCAACTGCAAGAACCCAGGACACTATGCAAGCAACTGTCCAGAAAGGATGAAGAACAAGTTGAACAAGCCTATGGAGAAACTCAATCTTGGCCCATGAGTCAAGCATAGGAGCAAAGCAAAAGTTTAACTTAGAGAAATTTCCAGAACCCAAGGAGGCCAACATGTAATTTTTGTTTGAAAATTTTAAGGGTGGTAGTACCCTAGTTGTTTGGAACTTGCTTGTAACCCCAGCCTTCCCAAATCTCGGGATGAGATTTATTTTAAGGGTGGTAGCCTGTCACATCCCAAGATTTTCCAAATCTTGTAATGTGAAAATAAATGAATAAAAATAAAACTTTGTTTGATTTTCAGAGCCAGAAGAAACTTTTTGAATTCAACTGGAACTTCAAACCCATTTGAATTAAATAAAATCCTAAAGAAATTTAAAAGATAAAACATTTAATAAAGAAAACATTTTGAATATTTAAAATTACTACTTTGGATCTGTAATAAAAGATTGGTTTTCAAAGAAAAGGTGGATTTATAAATAAAGATTATTTAATAAAGTCAAACTAAACCTTGACCAAACTTTGGGAATTAAAACATTTAGTTTGAATAAGAATAACAAAGGTTTATCTAAAATAAAATAATAAGGAATTTATATCAAATTTTATTATAAAAGGTTTTACCATTTTAATTAAAACACCATAACTTATTAAATTGTTTTAAATAGGCTTCCAAGTATTTTGTATTCTCTAATAAAACCTACTAAAGTGTTTTGACTTTATATTAGATTTCAAAATAAATATCTCAATGAAACAAATCCTATTTGATTAATAAACCTTGACCCATTTTTAATTAATATTGGACCCTAAAGAAAAATAATATTTTGTTTGAAACAAGTTTCCAAGTATTATATATTTCCCAAATAAAACCTACTGATTTGGTTTTGAAAGTATTTAGGTTTCAAATAAAGATTTTATTAATAAAATCAAACTCTATTTGATTTAATAACTAAAGCCCATTTTATTCAATTATTAATGGACCCTAAAAATAAAAGGTTATTTTGTTTTAAACAAGTTTTCCAAATATTCTTTATTTCCAAATGAAATCTACTGATTGGTTTTGAAAATATTTGGATTTAAAATGGAGATTTTATTAAAATAAACCAAACCCTATTTTATTAATAAACCATGGTCCATTTTATTTAATTAATAAATGGAACCTAAAAAGATTTAAAATATTATTTTGTTTTGGAAGTTGGTTTATGCTACTAAACAGAACCAAAAACTCATTACAATAGTTTGAATTATTTGAATGATTGTCTTGTTGTTTGAATTGTGAAATGAATTTCAAATCAGTAAATAAAATGGAAAAAAAGGAAATATTTCTGTACAAAAAAAAAAGGGAAACCACAGCAGCCCAACTACCCCAGCCCAACAGCCCAACTCGCAGCCCACCTCCTCTTATTTTCCCGAACCGTTTTCCTCACTCAGTCTTAAACCCGCATAGCCTATGACCAGTGGACCCCTCCCTTTCTCCCTTTCTCTCACTGCCACCAGACCCCACCACAGGCCCCTTCTTCTCCACCCGCAGCGACCGTTCCTCGCCGTTTACTGCCGTTGAATGCCGGCGTAAATCCTCTTTACTGGCCGAGTAACACACACCAGCGACCACTCCCTCTTAACCGCCTCTTTCCCCTCTTCTGTTTTCCTCAGACGCCACCCTCTATCCGCCACTAGGCTGCTCTAATTTTCTCTTGCACTGTCGCCGTCTCCGACGAACAACCACGGCAATTCTGGCCAGCCCACGCCCCCCCTCGCTCTCTGGCACACCCAAACTTTCTCCCCACCTCCAGGCGAACCTCCCCATAGCACCAGCTTGCCCGCACATGACCTACAACCTCGACTCTGTCCACGTCTGAGCGCCACCGGCGATAAGCTCAACTCCGGTGAGCCATAGCCGACGACTTCGTGCGCCCCTTGCTCACTGGTGCGTGTTTTCGCGAACCTTGAACTCATGTGTATCTTCCTGATGCGTTGTATCTCTCACCTGCGCCCCAGACGCTCGCCTCCGACGACATCTGTCCGCGCCCGAGAACTCCGGCGAGAGATTACCAACACGTCCGTGCGCCCCCTGCCTCCCCAAGAGCACGTTGAGCATCAGCATCATTCAGCGAATCAGGTGAGCCCCCTCTCTCTCTTTCTCGCTTCCGGTAACGCCGGCGATGCCACTGCCGAGCCGCCGCCGCCGCGCGACGGAATCCACCGCCGCCAGTTCTAGGTCAATAGATTCGGACCGTTGGATCTTGATCCTGAGGCTTGGATAGAATCACTTATACGCAAAGGGGTATGCAATCTGGCCCGTGCGATGTAACTTAATCCAACGGCTGCCACAGTACGATCCGAGCGAAGCGTTACCGGCGAATTATAATATGACGCGTGTCAGTGGTTTGAGTTAAAACAGATTTTTGAATCAGATTTAATTGCAAACTTGTAATTGCTATAACTTTCCAACTACACGTCCAAATTTGGCAAATTTTATATCAATGGATTCAGGAGAACAAGCCCTAGCCAACCCTACCCTTAGTTTTGAAAATAGTATCTGTTAGCCTGTTTGAATTTACAGAAACGTTTGTGTACTTGTTTAGAGTATAAAAATTATTTAAAATTGATTTTAGGATTAAATCTTTTGCAAAATGGATTTGTGTGACCTTACTGACCCTAAGAACCAACCCATAGTGTTCAAAATGATTTTTTTGAAATTTAAGTTGAATTAGTTAACTTAGTCATTTTCTAGCCAAATAAAACTCATTGATTTTATTTTTGGAAAATTTTGTGCAAGGAAAACTTTGGGAAAATGTTATGGACAAAACTTACTGACCCAAAACACCAAGCCTTTCCAAAGGTAACCTACTTGGTGAAAAACATAAAGTTTTACTTTAAAAAGAACAATTTTCACCACATAAAATATTGAATGGATTTTAAAATAAACTTTGGGCAAAAAACCTCTAACCAATGACTTTGCCATTTTGGTAAAAGACCAATGTGGATCTTACAAAGTTTATAAACCTAGTAGAGACCAACTTTGCAATAGAACCCTCTTTTTACAAGACTTAGGAACCATTGCTTGTGTATGTGAATTATGGTTTGAATGTTGGAATGCTACTTGATACTATGCTTGTTTGATTGTAGTAATTAGCAAAGTGTGAGACTAGCAAGATCAAGAAGTAACCCTCATTCCCTAACAAAAAGGCAAGTGACACTATCATCTAAAGTCCCACTATTTTCATTATACTTAGTGGATTTTGTAAACATGCATGAAAATGTTTTATACTTATGCTATGCAAATCCTAATAGGATTCCCTATACATTCCTTAGTAAAAATATTGAAGTTGTACATGCTTAGCCATGCTATGTTTTGAAAAGAGATACATGTTGAGATTTTTACAAAGGTTGAGAAAAGGACTCGTGTTTACTTAATAAAACAAGGACTCAATGAACCACCTAGGTGGTGGACACTTTATGTTTTGGAGAAGGTGGCAACAAAAGGGAACCATGTCTATGGCAATCACTTTGTGTTGTGCTCCAAATGAAAACCACCTAGGAAACTTAGAGATTGAACATGTTTCTCCAATTGTGGCTTTCGTGTACAACCACATGCTATTATGGCTCTGGCTTAGTCAACTACATTGGGAAGACCCATACATTGTCTTTAGTTACCGGACATGGGGATCTGGAATGCTTCATGGGGGCTGAAGACAAGCTAGCAATGATGTATGGGAGAACCTCTTGGAAAGACTTCGTCACATTCTCAGTCTGCCAGTACTCCATCTTGGTGAGCACTAATCCAGTAGGCCACTGGTGGCAACAAGATGGGATTGTGTCATGTGGGTAAAGTGTACTCCTTCTGCAGAAGTTAATAAAATCTAAGTACTTAGCCGTGTCCCCGGTTATGGACAATACTGAGCAACTAAAGTTTGAACCATGGGAGATGTCGACATTCCAACTTCTAATATAAAAACTTGATGCACTTGGGGGTACCAAGGAATTCAAAGTGATTTTGTTAAGCTTGTTGCACTTGGGGTTTACCAAGATGCTCAAGAGCATGATGTACTTGGGGTTACCAAGGGACTCATGAGATTTTGATAAAAACTTGATGCACTTGGGGTTACCAAGTAGCTCAAGGGATTTTTGACAAGGACTTGAACACTTGTGTTTCTACCAAGGAGTTCAAGGAACTTGGAAAGCAGATTTGACAAAGGACAAAACCAATTTTAAAAGATAGGATAAATGTTGCTTTATGCAAAAAGCCTTAAAAACTCTACTTAGCCAAATATGCATGTATTGATAGGATCCACTCATATTGACATAAAGGTGAAACTTGCCAATACAATTCCAATGTATTGACCCTTGTGGCTGTGACTTGTAATGTTGCAGGATGATTGCTTTGCTAGATGAAGATTGTTTGATTGACTAGGACTACAAAGTCTACAACCAACATCTGCCTGTGGCACTTAGAAGATGAAGGACCCATACTTATATTTATTCCGCTGCATTGTAATGTAATAGCCAAATGAGCTATGTATGATGTAATAAAATTATGTTATTCCTGGTTATAAAGTTATAATATGACCCTTGTATCTTGATATTACATCTTAACTGTGGATGCTAGCTATTGATCCAGGGACTAGCATTGTAAAACACAGGAGGAACCTACCTTATTGGGTAGGGACTGTTACACGGAAACTCCTACAACAATGCTAGAAGTGCCCCCTCTAAACTTGAAGTTATGCTCAAAGACTTTATTAGTAAACAAACTGCTTTCAACAAGACTGTGGAGGAAAACCTTTTAACTGTTGAGAAAAATATTTCCTCTTTGTCTGAAGCACAGTCCTCCTTGATTACTAAAATGGCTGCTAAACCTGAAACCATGGAAAGTACCTTTGCTGCCACTCATGACATACAAGTTACTATTGATGAAAATGTTAGACTGTTAGCCCAACATCATGCTAAGTGGGAAAGGGAAGCTGAAATTCATAGAAACAATAGTGTGTGCACCATCACTAGAATGGATACCACTAAACCACAAGAAGTCCCTATTCCTCCTCCTACAATGCCTAAGACCGATGAATCTACTACTAGTGATTCTAAGTTTGATTTTGATATAGATTGTTGCAATATTTCTGAAGTGATTTTGTTCCTGCAAAAACATGCTAGAAGTCATGATGCTAGTGATATGCATGTTGCTTTCACCAAACACATTACAAATGCTCTTGTTAAGATTAAGGAAGAGAAGTTAAAACACAAAGCTTCTATTCGTAGGAAAGTATAAGATAGTTGGGAAACCATTATTAATGTGCAAGTGAATGACTTTAATCTCAAAGCTTCATGTGATATGGGTTCTAGTGTCTCTATTATTCCTAGGAAGATTTATGAAATGCTTGATTTGCCACCTTTAGAAGATTGTTATTTGGATGTCCCACTTGATGATAATGCTAAGAAGAAACTCATGGGGAGTATTAATGATGTTCTCATTATGGTTAACAATGCTTATGTCCCTGTTGATTTCTATGTTCTGGATGTTGAATATAATGCTTCTTGTCCTATTACTTTGGGAAGACCTTTTCTTAGAACTGTTGGTGCCATCATTGATATGAAAGAAGAAACCATTAAATATCAATTTCCATTCAATAAAGGTATTGAACACTTCCCTATGAGGATAGAGAAGTTGCTTTTTGCTCCTCCTTTGAAAGCAAGGTTTGATATTAATGCTTCTTCATTTGAAAATACTTGAATTCTTGCTTCTTGTGCCTAACTTAAAGGCGTTAAAGAAAAGTACTTGTTGGGAGATAACCCAAGAGTTTCCTCGAGTCTTGGAAGTTATTACTTCAGTAATGACCTCTCCTTATCCTTTTTTGTTTTCTTTTTGTGCCAAGAATGACCTCTAATGAGAGGAAGTAAGATTTGGGGAGTTGCTATCCCGAAATAGATTTCTGTCCTCCACGATAAAATTTCGTGAGGAGTCTCTGTAAGTCGGATTGAGCTGAAAATTTACGAATAAATCTCCCAATATGTTAGATAACTTTATTTAGTTCAAAACTTTTTTATTTGAGCAACAGAAGATTTTCTAAAAAACGGTTTTTACCTTGTGGTCTGTTTTGACAGATTTCTGCCACTATTTGCATTTGCTTCTTATTGATTCCTTTTTGGGTTAGTTTTGGGGAATTCGAGCTTTTTGAAGGAGTTGATACAGTAGATTGTGTTTTTAGTTAAAACTTTTGCTGTTCTAAACCTAAACCCAAGGGTCAATTATCTTCTGAATACACTAATGTTGCTAATGAAGATTGTGTGAAGTTTTGTATGAAGGAAAAATTTCAGGTGTAGAGAGAGAATGATGTAATGAGATGAAGAATGGACAAAATATCAAGCTTGGAGCGTCTTAGTTTTCGTTTGGTTTGCTTAGTTTGTTTAGTTTGCTTGAATAAAGTAGTTTGGACCCCCGTTCTCGTTGTGTTGTTTCAAATAAGTTGATTGGTGTTGGAAAGGAGTAGAAAATTCTTGCTTGAAAGTGCAAGAGGAGCTTGCATTGACTGTGACTTAGACTTTAGCATGACATGCTAGTTGTTGTTTTGACCTTATGATTAGTGATTATTGCTGTAGCATGACTTGTTCCAAACAATTGTGATTGCTTAGTGTGCCTTGAAAGAATTATGCGTTGTTTTAGCATACAAAAGCATAGTATTGTGGTATTCTCCTTTGATGTTTTGTTTGGGTTGACTTGGCACATGCTCACACCATGTTATGACTATGAACAAGTCACCATAGCCTCTATGATCATTTAGTGCTTGACTTGTAGTACCACTCTATGCTTTGATTAGTAATGTATTGTCGCTCTGCATGATTATGGCCATTATTGCTCTCTTAGTTGGTTGCTCCCAGTCTTTTGCTAGCCTCCACTTGTATGAGTAAGCTCTACTCATGCTTCCAACTCCCAAGAAACCAAGTTATTCCAAAGTGTACACTATAAATTCCTATGCATGGTGTGTTACACCATTCCAAGTATATTCTTGTTTTCATTTATCTTCCAATTAAAAAGTATTTTGTTATGTGAAAAATTAGTGATTAAAGCCATCACAAACTTGATGGCACACTTTATATTCCTTGCCCCTAATAAACTTGAACCATTGTGTCATCTATGTTGTATATGCTTGCACTTATACGTTGGAATTAGCAGAACCATGTTGTCATGGGGAACGTTTTCAATATTGCACTTGTACTTTGTACACAGTTGATATCATGCTCTTTTGTCTATGGATGTCGCCGGTGTGAAATAAAGAGAGAGCTTGTAAGTCCATGGAGTTATGTATTTTGTGTTAGAGAAACGCCTGAGCCGCTAGCCTAAGCCATGCCTAATCATGGTGGAAACTTGTAGCATCACCATAATGAGCATTCTATGAAGCATCCTCAATAAAAAGCTATGCACAAAGTAAATAAAAAGATCGCTGAGATGCTTATTGTCTGCCTGCCTTGTCATTTTGGTTATGGGATAGCTCCTGTACCATGTGCAAGGGGTATCCTGTTGACGGTTCTCTATGATACACATGTACTTACTATGACAAGAACTTACAGGTGCCTGAAGTTGAGTAGCATGAGGTGTGGCCCTCGTATTGCGGGGATCTGATGGATATTGAGATTACTATGTCAGATTGATTAATGGTTTTGTCTATTTGATTCTATCATGTCTGTGTTGTTTGTGATCTTGCATGCTCTTCGTTGTTAGTAGCTATCTTGGCCAAGTAGTTGCTCGTGACTCCAAGAGGGGGTGTTTATGCTTGATAGTAGGTTCATGCCTCTATTTTCCAAGGGAAGTGACAGAAATCTGTACAGTTGTAGATGTGGTGCCACTAGGGAGAAAACAACGGTCGCTTGTTCATGGAACAAGTGGATTGTTTACCTTACACACTTTGCTTAAAGCAGTTGTCTGTTGTTTGCAACTTAATACTGGAGGGGTTTCAGATGATAACCTGAAGGTGGACTTCTAGTCATAGATGCATTTGGATGGAGGTCTATGTATATTGTTGTATTGCCCAATCGAATCTCATAGGATCTTTTTGTCTAGTATTGCATTGTTTTTCCTTGATCAGTCCTGTCAATTGCCCTTCTGTAATTTTTTTACCCTGCATGTCATGTTTGTTTATCTAAGGAGAGCACCTCTAGTGAACTATGGACCCCGTTCCAATATTTACCATTGATACATCCTCCACTATTACTGTTTACTTGCTGCAAACCATCATCACCTTCCACACCATACAGTTAATCCTTTGTTACAGCAATCGGTGAGATTGAAAACCTCATTGTTCGTTGGGGAAAAGTCTTGAGTTTGTGTTGTGCAGGTTTCCACGTTGCTTGCAACAACTTTGAGACGTTTCCTTCCTCCTACTAGTTCGATAACCTTGGTTTCTTACTAAGGGAAGACTTGATGTTGTGCTGCTTCACACCTTGCTCTTGGGGTTTCCCGACGAAGTGCTCCTCGTCAACAAGGAGTCATCATACCTACATTAAATAAAACACAAAAGGATATCAATAAAATAATAAGATCCATAAGATTTAGGGAAGGCTTGGGAGACAACATGAAAAATTTACTTGGCAAGAGATAGTATAGGAATAAGCAAAGTCCAAAATGAATATGATCGATAAATTCTACCATAAATCTATTACTAATTTTCCAAGGACAAGAAGTATTGAGAATAATATACCCGAGGTAGTTCACACGGATATCCAAGATCATAGTCAGAACAAGAAGCATATAACAAAATATAAGAACTAAGCATGATGTTTCGAACAAGATTCTTGGTAGCTTCCAATAGTCACACAATCAATAGAGATTAGAGTAACTTGAAGCTAATGGTTTCCAAAAAGATATATAGGTCCAAATATGAGGAAACGCATACCAAGAAACACTCTCACACAAGAGATCCAAAATATGAGTAATAAAGGCATTCAAGCAAATTGGAACTTGTATGAGTACATGTGTCACAAAGGAGCTAGATAATTACCAATATCAATTCTAAGTGACACAACCTCGAATTTTCTCATTTTCTAGGATTGTAATATGCACTAAGCATATGAATCCTCCATAATGTGATACTACCATAAAACTCAACACGAGGCAAAAAGATCCAAATAGAGATAATTAATGGACATTATAGAATGGGATAATTATTCCTTTGCCACTACAGGTCATGTTGAACTCAGTTTTGCCACTAGAGCTAAATGGTGCTCAGTTTTGCCCCTATTCTGTGTGCAGCAACTCATTCCGTGAATCTACCATTTCCATCAGGTCAACATCCTTGAATCGGCCGTCTAAGGTGGGGCCAGGCGGAGAGGCATTTGAAAAGGTGACCGTTGCTTGCTCTGTTTTATTTACAAGGTGGGGCCAGGCGGAGAGCCGTGGGACCCACTATGCTACCGTTGCTCTGTTTTATTAAAAGTACCGGAATGCACCACCGGAGCTTTCATCGCTGAGCAAAATTGAAGATCGCATCGGTGTGAGCGGGTTAGCGGGAGGCGGCCACGCGAAGAGGTGGGAGGGCGACCCGTTTTGGTAGCTACGAGCTAAGAGCGGCGACCGAGAGGGTGCCGCCGATGGGGAGCGCCGCCGCCGACGGGAGCTGTGGAGAGCGCAGCTCTCTGTTAGATCTAGAGGGGTTGTGCGCGGCGGCGTTCAGATCCTCTTCCGCTCCATGGTCCATGTCTTATTATAGCTCCCGAGCCACCTCGCGGTTCGACGTTCCGACGCGCATGGAGATGCCGATCTTGCTCTGTCCGTGGTTCCGGGCGGCCATTGATCGGAGGATCTCACGCACACCGAAGAACACCAATTGTCCATTCTACGTGTGCAGCGAGAAGGGGGTAAGAACCAGGGCAATTTCACTATTTTTGTGGTCGGGATATTTGAGCAAAGATAAAATGCTTGCAGATATTTTTTGGTATGTGCTTGAAGATAAAATGCTTCTTTCTTTGGGTCGATGTTCTTGCCCAGACGCTGATGAATGAGCTGTTAGATGAGCATGAAGAATGGTTGCCCATCATGCCACAGATTGCATCAGCCGGCGCACAAGCTACTGCAGAAGAGACGGAGGGCGGAGGCAGAGCACGCATTGACAGAGAGGTAGCTATAGAGCTAAGGAGGGTGAACCAGAAGATTAGTAAGCTGGAAGATCAATCACAGATTTGCAATTACATTTGGGCAGTTGTATTTGGGATTGTAATCGCACTAGGTGTAACGTTGACATTGAATGGAAAGGCATGAATTTGTGATGAATTTGTAACCTTAAAATAGTATGAACTTGTAACCTTGAATTTGGGATGAATTTCAAAGCTATAAGTTAAGTAATTTTATCATATTTCAGCTGGCCTCTTCCTTGATACAAAATAAGGGAACGATGAAAAAGTGAAAAAACGAAAACAAAAATGGGTGCGACTAGGGACTCGAACCCTAGACCGCTTGGTTTGGTAGCATTGGGGTAGATGGAAAGATTTTGAGAAGGAACAGGAACAATGTTAGCTATAGTTAATCAATCCATTGGTTTATGGTTTTACAAAAAAACAATTGTACTCAATGTTTATGCACGTGGAGTTGTGACCTGCTGGCCGTGTATACACAAGCATTTCGTTTTAGAAAATATATACAGTTGTACTTAATGTTTGTGCACGTGGAGCTATGATTTTTCATGTGATGATCCATGAGCGCAAGCAAACAAATAATTCATAATAACTTGAGATGCAAGATCATCACACAATAAAACTTAGATAAATACGATAGGGTAGTTAATCGGTACACATATAGATAATTAGTCCAAGGACATGACACGAAGACACGGAAAGACATATGAAAACAAAAAAATTAGAAAATGCTAACAAAAATGACGGCTTGAAACACTCCTTGGCCGCATCACCTCCTTGTCCGCACCACCGACTTCACCACCGTCTTCACTTGTTGTACGAGAGGCAGTGCTGACGGCGCCTGGAGAAGAAGATGGACTAGCAGTCGGTGAAGATGTCGTAGGTGGTGAAGAAGATGGACTCGCAGCCGCACCAATAGACCTCGCCGAGGAGGGTGTACGCGTCAAACCAGTTGGAGAAGGTGACCGTGAGCAGCTTCAGGGCGACGCCTTCACGAGACTCGTTGATGTGGTACATGACGGGCGAGCCCCGTGGGAGGTGGGAGAAGCCCTCGTCGAGGAAGTCTTTGAGCAGGTCCTTCTCGCCCCTCCACCTGGACTTGGCCCACACACGGAGGGTGTTCTCGACGAGGATGCCCGCCGGGTACTGTCGCTTCGGCAGGGTGCGCGGACGGCGGAAGGTAGGTCCGGTGTACTGCATCTTGGCTCGATGCACGGACGGTGGAAGGTGCAGTGGAGCGGGAGAGGGAGAGGAAGAGAGGCTTGGCTCGCTCGGTGGGTGTGTGTGGTAGAGGAAGAGAGGCACCCCCTTTTAAAGACACGAAGATGAGTCGTCCGGTGCACATGTGTATCCGGTGCGCGCGTGTATCCGTTGGCAGTAGACGAGGCGTCGTGGTGCGCGTGTGTATCCATTGGCAGTAGACGAGGCGTCGTGGTGCTCGTTAGAATCCTTTGGCAGTTGATGCGAGTGTATATGCGTGGGCACACGGGCTGAACTGAGACGATGGAAAAACTGAGTCGATGGTGCAAAACAGGGGCTGAACTGAGATGATGCGACGCTGAGTCGATGGGGAAGGCTGAATCACTGCGAGCGAGCTGCATGGCGCATGCATGGCAGGCCTAGACATGCGAAGCGTGCAGAGGCGACAGGCCTGGTGGTGTGCAGGCATGCGCAGGCTAGACAGGCCCGTTGGATTTGGCCCAACAGACCATCCGGTGTCTCCCGCCCAGCGGTGAGGGAATTTTTTTAAGCCAATCACGTTGAAGGACGCCGCGGATCGGCCGTGAGTCCTTCTAGAAGGCTAGATCGGACGACTGTTGTTAACCGCATGGACGGTTCACACTGCAAACAGAGGAATCCACGGATCGGCCAGGTATCCTTCTCTGAGAACAAATCGAACGGACGGGCTGGCTCGGTAGGGTTAGATGGACGGTTGGAATTGGTCAATAGGTTAGATGGTCAACAAACGGGGTTTTGAGGGATTTTAAGGGGTTTTGGCATATCAACGTGGTTTGGGGGTAGTCAACGGTGTATTTTGAAATGTGTAAATTTCAATAGCTTCATTTTCGAGTGAGGAACACGGATCTGAGCTTAGATTATATTTTTTACTTTGACCAGTATGTTTAAATGTTGGTCAAAGGTAAGGTTTGACCAGAATTCAAACTAGCATAAAAAATCAAAAAAAATGGAAATCCTCTACACATTGTCTTATAATGTCATTTACTAACTATTTAAATTGATAAACATGATCTATATACATAGGACCGAAATAATCATGTACCTAATGTCGTATCTCGAACATCGTCGTACGAAGTCAAGGGTGAAGAGAGGTGGTACCAACTTTGGGACATGGAAATGAACAAAACTTTGGAAATGGCTTCATTTAGGAGTGACTAAGAAGGATCCATGCTTACTTTTTCATTTTCATGTTTTAAATTTGTTTAAATGTTGGTCAAAGGTAGGTTTGACCAGAATTCAAACTAGCATAAAAAATTCAAAAAAATGGAAATCCTCTGCACATAGTCTTATAATGTCATTTACTAACTATTGAAGTTGATAAACATGATCTATATACATAGGAACGAAAGAATCATGTACCTAATGTCATATCTCGAACATCGTCGTACGAAGTCAAGGGTGAAGAGAGGTGGTACCAACTTTGGGACATGGAAATGAACAAAACTTTGGAAATGGCTTCATTTAGGAGTGACTAAGAAGGATCCATGCTTACTTTGTCATTTTCATGTTTTAAATTTGTTTAAATGTTGGTCAAAGGTAGGTTTGACCAGAATTCAAACTAGGATAAAAAATTCAACAAAATCAAAAAAATGGAAATCCTCTACACATTGTCTACATATATAGAATAGATGTGTAGGAAATTTATTTGGCTGATTTAGACATGATCGAAAAAAATGCTTAGAAATGAGGCCATTTACCCTACATTTGGAGCTCTTTTTAGCACATTTTGACATGACTTGCTCAAAACATGTACCAACATCATTCCAACATCATTCAAACATGTACCAACATCATTCCAACATCATTCAAACATGAGTTCTAACATAGGTACAACATCAGTTAACACAAATACAACATCAGTCATGAATGTTTCATAAATTTTACATGGTTCCCACTCAATCATCATCTACATAGCGTCAGGGCTTCTTTTTGATCCTTGTGCTTTTAGGTACCAGTTTGCTCCTTGTTAACCTTGTGCTTTTTGCAACCACTTTGATCCTTGTTAACCTTGTGCTCCTCTTGGTTGTCAGCACCTTAGAGGTCACTGCCACCACGTTGTTTGAACCGACCATAGAGCTGTACAAAACAAAGGGGATGATTGGTAAGATTATGTTAAGTGATAAATGTACAGTATTATTGGCAAGCATTACATACCTAGTAGAACTCACAACCACAGAAGGTTGGCCACCAACCATTGGAGCATCATTTTGATCATTTTTTTGCTCATCATTTGGATCGTCCATTGGCTCATCATTTTGCTCATCCTTTGGAGCCTCCATTGGCTCATCATTTTGATCATCCTTTGGAGCCTCCATTGGCTCATCATTTTGATCATCCTTTGGAGCCTCCATTGGCTCATCATTTTGATCATCATTTGGATGCTCCATTGTCTCATCATTAGGATGCTCCATTGGCTCATCATTTGGATACTCCATTTTATCATCATCTGGATGATCCATTTGCTCATCATCTGGATGCTCCATTTTCTCATCATTGGGATCCTCCATTTTATCATCATTGGGATCCTCCATTTGCTCATCACCGTCGAAACACTCTGAACGCTGGATCTACTACATTATCACAGAACTTAGCAAAATGACCTGCCCCACCACACCTTGTGCACTTACGCCTCCTTGGTCCAAGTCCATTTCCTTCGCTGCGAGGTCTTATTCGACTCTTCCTCGGCCTACCTTCTGCTCTTTTCAGAATTGGAGGGCATAGATTGAAACCAGGGTCCACTATATACCATTGTTGTCTTCCCTCCAAAGCAGGTAAGGAATGTGCATATGTGGCTTTGAACCTTGCAACAGAGTAGTAAACATGCACATACTATTGTATGTTCCCTTCTTGACTTGAGAGAGTAGTGATAAAAAACAAGGCATGAATGCATGGCAACCCAGTTATCTGCCATTCCCTACAACTGCAAGTTCTAGCTTCTAAATCCACTAGATATCTCCATTTCCTCTTCTCTTTATCCAAAAATGATACCTCCTTTGTGGTAGCCGAGCAACGAGTCATGTCCATTTCCAAGCCTCTTGTTTTCTGCTTCAATTCATTCATCACGGAAGGGATGATAATGTGGCCCATGAATTTTGCCTCGTCTATTCCTGCACGAACAAGAAACTTCTGAACATATTCTATCCTTATCTTGTCAAGCAAATCTGCCAAATAAAGACCCTTTAGTTTCCGGATCATTGAGTTGAAAGATTCTGCAATACTATTGTGCACATAGTCAACTTTGCTCAGTTCACTGAATTGGCTTCTTGCCCATAACTTGGATTGGTGTGTTTCCAAGTATTCATTCACTTTATCATTTTTGTATAACTACCTCATGTGATAGTTGTGCTTTTTCACACTGCAAGTCAAAGATGCTGGCCACAAATTGTCGGCATACACCTTTCCTTTGAATTTCTTCCCAAAATTTGCAGCAAGGTGACGCATGCATTCCCCATGCTCTAATCCAGGTAACACATTGTCCACGGCCACTTCTAAACCCCTGCAAGCATCAATATGAATTACCAACCCATTGGGATGTGAAATAGCATGGCGCAGATTCTGCAAAAACTAAGTCCAGCTCTCCTCAGATTCTGCTTCAATCACACCGTAAGCAACTGGAAATACAAAGTTGTGTCCATCAACTACACAAGCTGCTACTAACTATCCTTTAAACCTCCCTGTGAAAAGGGGCATCAATAGCCAAATAGGGCCTGCAGCCGTCCAAAAAAACCTGGCGGCAAGCCTCAAAGCAGACAAAAGCCCTCCTAAAGCATTCCTTTGTCATTGTCACTCCCCTCAATGTGTACTGCATGAAGTGGTGGTCAATATCTACAATACTACCTGGGCTTGTCACATCCCAAGATTTTCCAAATCTTGTAATGTGAAAAATAAATAAATAAAATAAAACTTTGTTGATTTTCAGGGTGAGAAGAAACTTTTGAATCCAATTGGAAACTTTCAAAACCTATTTGGATCAAATAAAATCCTATAGGGATTTAAAAATATAAATAAACATTAAAGTTAAAAATATTTGGAATTACTATTTTTTAAATCTTTTAATAAAAAGATTTGGTTTTCAAATGAAAAGGTAGAAATATAAATAAGGATTATTTTATAGAGCCAAATTAAACCTTGGCCAAACTTTTGGAATAAAGTATTTCTATTTGATAAAAATAGTAAAGGTTTATTTAAAATAAAATAATAAGGATTTAATAAACCATTTTTTATAAAATAAAGGTTTTACTATATTAATTAAACATCAAAACTTGTTAAATTATTTTAAACAGGTTTTCGAAGTATTTTATAATCTCAAATAAAACCTACTGAAGTGTTTTTGGTTTTATATTTAGATTTCAAAAATAAAGATTTTAATATAACAAATCCTATTTGAATTAAATGATTAAGGTCTAGTCATTTAATTATTAATGGACCCTAAAATAAAAATATTATTTTATTTTTGGGATTTGTTTTTGTATTGTTAAACAGAACCAAACCCAAATGCAAAAGTTTGGTGGAAGTTTGGTTTGTTTTGGTTGTTTGAATTGTTGTTTGAAATTCAAAACAGAAAATCAAAATAGAAAAAGATAAAGCAATTAGAAGGAAAAAAATAGAATCAGACAGCAGCCCAACTGGCCAGCCCAACAAGGCCCAACCAGCACACTCCCTCTCTCCCCGCAGAAAATGATTCGCACCTGTTTACTGACCCACGCATACACCGACGAGTGGACCCTCTCCCTATCCTTCTCCCTCGCTGACAGCAAGGTCCCACCTCTCCTGTTCATCGTCTTCGAACCCGCGCCGATTACTCCCTGCCGTTGCAGCCAGTAACGCCAGCGATCAATTCGCGTTGATAGCGGATTTAACTCCCCCCGCGACGACGCGTGCTTAAACGCCTCCCTCCCCTCTCTCATTTCCCCTAGACAGCCCTCCCCCTCTGCCTCTAGGCTGCCCCAATTCGAGCCCGCACCCTCACTGCTCCGACGAGTCTCACCGAGCGATTCCGGACAAACCCTGTCGCCCCTTGCCTTCCTGAGCACACGGCCGTGACCCCCAGCCCCTGGCGCTTCTCCCTGTGCTGTCCGTTCACTCGCGGGCGCCCCAGAACATCGACTTCGACAACCTCTGAGCGCCGCCGCGTTTGCTTCTCTCTCCGACGAGTTTTCCTGGTAAGTCTAGACCGCCCCGAGCCCTCTAAATCATGCTCACGTGAACCCCAGGACTGTACGCGTCTAACCGAGCCCTTGTCTTGCCTCGGAGTGAACTGCAGGCCCATCCTCGATGACCTCCAGAACCGCCTGACGCCGTCCCCCACTCCGGCGAACAATCCCCTTCAAGCCAGTACACCCCTCGACCAACCAACCACGCCTCGAGCATCACCACAACCCTGCGAGCACGGTGAGCACCTCCCCTTCTCTCTTTGCTTCCTGCATCACCAGTACCGCCACCGTCTGAGTGTCGCCGCCGCCAGCCGCCGCGCAGCGCCGCCCGTTCTTGGCAAAATGATAAGAGCCGTTCGATCCAGATCGTAGTGACACGATAGAGTCACTTAACAACGAAGGGGTACGCAATCTGAGCCGCGCGATCTATTTAAATCCAATGCCCCACAGAGGCCGATCCACCCGAATCGGTATCAGCCAGTAACATCCCGCCGCGTGGCACTAGTCCTGTTTAAAACAAATTTTGAATCTGATTTAGATGCAATTTTGTAAACCTTGTAACTTTTGATCCACACGTCCAAAATTTGCAAATTTTATATCAATGAAATCAGTGGAACAAGCCCTAGCCAACCATGCAATTTGTTTAGTAAAAATCTTCTTGTATAATGTTTGTTTTTGCAGAAACATTTGTATGCTTGTTTAGGTTATAAAAATTATTCCAAAAAGTTTTTGAGGATGAAATCTTTGCAAATTGGTTTGTTGTGAACCTATTGACCCTAGGAACCAACCCATGGATTTAAAAATGTATTTTGTAAAGATTAGGATTGAATAATTGAATTAGCCCATTTCTAGTCAAATGAAAATATTGATTTTGTTATGGAAATGATTTTTGAGAAAAACCTTTGGAAAATGTTTTGATCCAAACCTACTGACCCAAAACACCAAGTTTTGTGAATTAAAAACTTATTTGGTGAACAATATAAAGTTATTGCTTTGCTAAAACATTTTCCACCACATGAAATAAGGATTGGATTTAAAACGGTTTATAGATAAGACCCTTTTGCAAATGACTTTGCCACTTTAGAAAATGACCACTTTGAGCCTTACAATGTGTAGAGCCTAGTATAAACCACCTTTGCAAATAAAACTATCTTTTGCATGCTTGCATGCATGACTTGGTTTCTATTATGATATGTGTGATGATTTGGTTGTTTGATTATGGTTTGGAATGCTAGTTGAATTTGTGTTTGCTTGATTGACTTGTAGTGAAGTTAGAAGAGTGTGAGATTAGCAAGATCAAGAAGTGAACCAACATTCCCTACCAAAAAGGCAAGTGACACTATCATCCAAAGTCCTACTATTTTCATTATACTTAGTGGATTTTGAAACATGCATGAAAAGGATTTCTATACAATATGCTATGCTAAATCCTAATAGGATACCCTTATACATTCCTTAGTGAAAACAATGTAATTGTAAAATGCTTAGCCAAGCTACATATTTTGAGAAGAGATACATGTTGAGATTTTATGAAGTTGAGAAAAGACTTATGTTTTATATAATAAAACAAGTACTTAATGAACCACCTGGGTGGACAAGGATACTCAAGTTTTGGACAAGGTGGCAACAAGAGGAACCATGTTTATATGGCAATCTCTTTTTGTTGTGCACCAGATGAAAACCACCCAGAGACTTAGAGATTGAACATGTTTCTCCAGCAGTGGCTTCCGTGTACAGCCACATGCTATATGGCTCTGGCTTAGTCAACTACATTGGGAAGACCCATGCATTGGTCTTCAGGTTAACTGGAAATGAGGGAACTAGGAACCATACATTGGTGCCTGAAGACAAGCTAGCATTGTGTATGGGAGGACCCTATGGAAAGACTTCGTCACATTCTCAATCTGCCAGTACTCCATCTTGGTGAGTACTTATCCAGCGGCCACTGGTGGCAACAAGATGAAATTGTGTCATGTGGGTAAAGTGTACAACTTATGCAGAAGATTAAAATTCTAAGTACTTAGCCGTGTCCCCGGTTATGGACAATACTGAGCAACTAAAGGCCTGAAGCTATGGGAAATCTCGACATTCCAATTTCTAAAAGAAAAACATTTAAGTGACAACAAAAGGCTTGAAGCACTTGGGGTGTACCAAGGAGCTCAAGAGATTTTGATAAAAACTTGAAGTACTTGGGGTGTACCAAGGAGCTCAAGAGAATTTGATAAAAACTTGAAGTACTTGGGGATTTACCAAGGAGCTCAAGAGATTTTGATAAAAACTTGAAGCACTTGGGGTGTACCAAGGAGCTCAAGAGATTTTGACAAAGATTTGAAAAACTTGAGGATTTACCAAGGAGTTCAGAAAGATTTGACAAAAGATTAAAACTATTTTGAAAAGATAGGATAAATTATTGCTTTCTGCAAATGAGCCTAAAACCCTACTTAGCCAAATATGCATGTAATGATAGGATCCACTTATATTCTACATAGTAGTGAAACTTGCCAATACAATGCAAATGTATTGACCCTTGTGGCTGTAACTTGTAATGTTGCAGGTTGATTGATATTAGTGAAGTTGATTGATTAGGATTACAAACTCTACAACCAACATGTTTGCCTGTGGCACTTTGAAGATGAAGGACCCCCTACTTATAGATTTTCTGCTGCAATGTAATGTAATAGCCAAAATGAGCTATGTAAGATGTAATAAAATTATGTTATTCCTGGTTATAAAGTTATATTATGACCTTTGTTTCTTGATAATACATCTTAACTGTGGATGCTAGCTATTGATCCAGGGACTAGCATTGTAAACACAGGGATCTCTACCTTATCAAAGGTTGGGAACTCTACAGATGGTATCAGAGCATTGTGTTGCCTGTAGGATTTGTAAACCTAGGATTGGACAAAAACCCTTAGAAAAATAGGAGTTGTATTTGTTCCAAAACTTATTTACAAACAATCTTGTAAACTCTTTCCTCAACCATTTTGGTTTCAACTCTACATCTCTTCTACTTCAACATGATGGACAAACCTACCCCATGACCAAAGACTTCACCATGTGCAAAGGACTCCATCAACTCTAATGACTTCAACATCTTCAACTCTCATGACTTCAACATCTTTAGCATATTCACCAAGGACTTCAACCTTGGATATCACTAAGGACAAGTGAGACAAGAAATCTTGCTCAAGATTTAGAGACTAAGGAAACACAACTTAGAAGGAGCCATCATCACCTTTGAAGTTTTGTGACCAAGAATTTTTCCTAAGGAAACCATGATCTCATACAAGAAGAATCAACCAATAAGGATGAAAAGATCACAAATGAACCATATAGATGGACTACCATATTTTAGTTAAGTCAAACACACCAACTTATGTGGTGTAACAAAAGTATTTTTGTTGCCTAAAAATGTGCTTGAACCTTGTTGTTTGAGTGAAATGTTTGACTTGTGATTGCTTGCACTTTGCTTGAGTGAATTGTGATGTGTGTGATTAGAATTGATTACTTAAAAATCTTTTTGCCTATTCTAATCTCAATTCAACCCAAACAGATGACTACTCCAAGAGACTCCAACATCAAGGTTAATGACAACAACACCAACCAAGAGGACAACATGAGAGAACTCATAGCAACCCAAAACCAGTTGAACCAAGAGACAGCTCAATTCATAGCCAACACCAGTGGGGAAGATCCAACCTTGCAAAAGTTTTTGGAAACCCAAATCCCAAATGTTGCATAAAGTGACAGATCAAATGCTCAACATGGAAAGAAATTTTTCCAAAGGAGTTTATGACAACAAGGATGACAAGGATGTTATTCTAAAAGGAACCAAAGCTTGCAATATTTGTGGAGCCAAGGATCACACTTCCAAGGAGCATGGAAATCAATGCCCCAATTGTGAAGAGAAACATCCAGTTGGCCAATGCCCCACATCACAAGTGACTTGTTACTTATGTGGAGGAAACAATCATGTCCCTATCCAATGCCCCATCTATTCCATAGTTGAACAAAGGAAACAAGGTGGAGTGCAACAAATGATTGCAAACTATCAAGAAGGATCCAAGTCTACCAAGAAGGATGAGGACAAAGGAAAAGCTCCACTTATACCCCCATGCAATACAACCCAATTTAAAGGACCAAAGAAGAGGCATATGAATTATCCAAAGAGCAATAGAAGGTCAAAGAAACCAATAGACATTCCTACCTATAAGATAACATATGAACAACATGAACTAGATGCACTCCTAGCTTTGGAGAAACCCAAGAAAAAGAAGGACAAAAGCCATGTGCAATGTCATCATTGTAAAGAAATGGGACACTATTCGAGTGAATGTCCAGAGTAGCAGAAGTATAAGGAAATTGGTCAAGTATGGTGCAACAACTGCAAAGAGCTAGGCCATTATGCAGCAACTTGTCCACAAGAGACACGAGAAGAACTCAAACTTATCACATGTTTCAATTGCAAAGAACCAGGGCATTATGCAAGCAATTGTACAGAAAAGATAAAGAACAAGATAAACAAGCCTATGAAGGATCTCAGCCTTGTCACATGTGTCAAGTGTGGAAACAAAGGACACTATGCAGATGTTTGCCCAGAGAAGTTTCCCCAAGATCCCAAGCAAGCCAATATGTAATTTAGTTGGAAAATTTTTAAGGGTGGTAGTACTCTAGATGCTTTGAGCCAACTTGTAACCCTAGCCTTCCCAAATCTCGGGACGAGATTTCTTTTAAGGGTGGTAGCCTGTCACATCCCAAGATTTTCCAAATCTTGTAATGTGAAAAATAAATGAATAAAATAAAACTTTGTTGATTTTCAGGGTGAGAAGAAACTTTTGAATCCAATTGGAAACTTTCAAAACCTATTTAGATCAAATAAAATCCTATAGGGATTTAAAAATATAAATAAACATTAAAGTTAAAAATATTTGGAATTACTATTTTTTTAAAATCTTTTAATAAAAAGATTTGGTTTTCAAATGAAAAGGTAGAAATATAATAAGGATTATTTTATAGAGCCAAATTAAACCTTGGCCAAACTTTTGGAATAAAGTATTTCTATTTGATAAAAATAGTAAAGGTTTATTTAAAATAAAATAATAAGGATTTAATAAACCAATTTTTATAAAATAAAGGTTTTACTATTTTAATTAATCATCAAAACTTGTTTAATTATTTTAAACAGGTTTTCCAAGTATTTTATAATCTCAAATAAAACCTATTGAAGTGTTTTTGGTTTTATATTTAGATTTCAAAAATAAAGATTTTAATAAAACAAATCCTATTTGAATTAAATGATTAAGGTCTAGTCATTTAATTATTAATGGACCCTAAAATAAAAATATTATTTTATTTTTGGGATTTGGTTTTGTATTGTTAAACAGAACCAAACTCAAATGCAAAAGTTTGGTGGAAGTTTGGTTTGTTTTGGTTGTTTGAATTGTTGTTTAAAATTCAAAATAGAAAATCAAAATAGAAAAAGATAAAGCAATTAGAAGGAAAAAAAATAGAATCAGACAGCAGCCCAACTGGCCAGCCCAACAAGGCCCAACCAGCCCACTCCCTCTCTCCCCGTAGAAAATGATTCGCACCTGTTTACTGACCCACGCAGACACCGACGAGTGGACCCTCTCCCTATCCTTCTCCCTCGCTGACAGCAAGGTCCCACCTCTCCTGTTCATCGTCTTCGAACCCGCATCGATTACTCCCTGCCGTTGCAGCCAGTAACGCCGGCGATCAATTCGCGTTGATAGCGGCTTTAACTCCCCCTACGACGACGCGTGCTTAAACGCCTCCCTCCCCTCTCTCATTTCCCCTAGACAGCCCTCCCCCTCTGCCTCTAGGCTGCCCCAATTCGAGCCCGCACCCTCACTGCTCCGGCGAGTCTCACCGAGCGATTCCGGCCGAACCCTGTCGCCCCTTGCCTCCCTGAGCACACGGACGTGACCCCCAGCCCCTGGCGCTTCTCCCTGTGCTGTCCGTTCACTCGCGGGCGCCCCAGAACGTCGGCTTCGACAACCTCTGAGCGCCGCCGCGTCTGGTTCTCTCTCCGACGAGTTTTCCTGGTAAGTCTAGACCACCCCGAGCCCTCTCAATCATGCTCACGTGAACCCCAGGACTGTACGCGTCTAACCAAGCCCTTGTCTTGCCTCGGAGTGAACTGCAGGCCCATCCTCGACGACCTCCAGAACCGCCTGACGCCGTCCCCCACTCCGGCGAACAATCCCCTTCACGCCAGTACGCCCCTCGACCAACCAACCACGCCTCGAGCATCACCACAACCTTGCGAGCACGGTGAGCACCTCCCCTTCTCTCTTTGCTTCCTACATCGCCAGTACCGCCACCGTCTGAGCGTCGCCGCCGCCAGCCGCCGCGCAGCGCCGCCAGTTCTTGGCAAAATGATAAGAGCCGTTCGATCCAGATCGTAGTGACACGATAGAGTCACTTAACGACGAAGGGGTACGCAATCTGAGCCGCGCGATCTATTTAAATCCAACGCCCCGCAGAGGCCAATCCACCCGAATTGGTATCAGCCAGTAACATCCCGCCGCGTGGCACTAGTCCTGTTTAAAACAAATTTTGAATCTGATTTAGATGCAATTTTGTAAACCTTGTAACTTTTGATCCACACGTCCAAAATTTTCAAATTTTATATCAATGAAATCAGTGGAACAAGCCCTAGCCAACCATGCAATTTTTTTAGTAAAAAGATTCTTGTAAAATGTTTGTTTTTGCAGAAACATTTGTATGCTTGTTTAGGTTATAAAAATTATTCCAAAAAGTTTTTGAGGATGAAATATTTGAAAATTGGTTTGTTGTGAACCAACTGACCCTAGGAACCAACCCATGGATTTAAAAATGTATTTTGTAAAGATTAGGATTGAATAATTGAATTAGCCCATTTCTAGTAAATGAAAATATTGATTTTGTTATGGAAATGATTTTTGAGAAAAACCTTTGGAAAATGTTTTGATCCAAACCTACTTACCCAAAACACCAAGTTTTGTGAATTAACAACTTATTTGGTGAACAATATAAAGTTATTGCTTTGCTAAAACATTTTCCACCACATGAAATAAAGATTGGATTTAAAATGGTTTATAGATAAAACCCTTTTGCAAATGACTTTGCCACTTTAGAAAATGACCACTTTGATCCTTAAAATGTGTAGAGCCTAGTAGAAACCACCTTTGCAAATAAAACTATCTTTTGCATGCTTGCATGCATGACTTGGTTTCTATTATGATATGTGTGATGATTTGGTTGTTTGATTATGGTTTGGAATGCTAGTTGAATTTGTGTTTGCTTGATTGACTTGTAGTGAAGTTATAAGAGTGTGAGATTAGCAAGATCAAGAAGTGAACCAACATTCCCTACCAAAAAGGCAAGTGACACTATCATCCAAAGTCCTACTATTTTCATTATACTTCGTGGATTTTGAAACATGCATGAAAAGGATTTCTATACAATATGCTATGCTAAATCCTAATAGGATACCCTTATACATTCCTTAGTGAAAACAATGTAATTGTAAAATTCTTAGCCAAGCTACATATTTTGAGAAGAGATACATGTTGAGATTTTATGAAGTTGAGAAAAGACTTATGTTTTATATAATAAAACAAATACTCAATGAACCACCTGGGTGGACAAGGATACTCAAGTTTTGGACAAGGTGGCAACAAGAGGAACCATGTTTATATGGCAATCTCTTTTTGTTGTGCACTAGATGAAAACCACCCAGGGACTTAGAGATTGAACATGTTTCTCCAGCAGTGGCTTCCGTGTACAGCCACATGCTATATGGCTCTGGCTTAGTCAACTACATTGGGAAGACCCATGCATTGGTCTTCAGGTTAACTGGAAATGAGGGAACTAGGAACCCTACATTGGTGCCTGAAGACAAGCTAGCATTGTGTATGGGAAGACCCTATGGAAAGACTTCGTCACATTCTCAATTTGCCAGTACTCCATCTTGGGTGAGTACTTATCCAGCGGCCACTGGTGGCAACAAGATGAGATTGTGTCATGTGGGTAAAGTGTATTCTAAAAGAAAAACTTTTAAGTGACAACAAAAGGCTTGAAGCACTTGGGGTGTACCAAGGAGCTCAAGAGATTTTGATAAAAACTTGAAGTACTTGGGGTGTACCAAGGAGCTCAAGAGATTTTGATAAAAACTTGAAGTACTTGGGGATTTACCAAGGAGCTCAAGAGATTTTGATAAATACTTGAAGCACTTGGGTTGTACCAAGGAGCTCAAGAGATTTTGACAAAGATTTGAAAAACTTGGGGATTTACCAAGGAGTTCAGAAAGATTTGACAAAAGATCAAAACTATTTTGAAAAGATAGGATAAATTATTGCTTTCTGCAAATGAGCCTAAAACCCTACTTAGCCAAATATGCATGAAATGATAGGATCCACTTATATTCTACATAGTAGTGAAACTTGCCAATACAATTCAAATGTATTGACCCTTGTGGCTGTAACTTGTAATGTTGCAGGTTGATTGATATTAGTGAAGTTGATTGATTAGGATTACAAACTCTACAACCAACATGTTTGCCTGTGGCACTTTGAAGATGAAGGACCCCCTACTTATAGATTTTCTGCTGCAATGTAATGTAATAGCCAAAATGAGCTATGTAAGATGTAATAAAATTATGTTATTCCTGGTTATAAAGTTATATTATGACCTTTGTTTCTTGATAATACATCTTAACTATGGATGCTAGCTATTGATCCAGGGACTAGCATTGTAAACACAGGGATCTCTACCTTATCAAAGGTTGGGAACTCTACAGGGCTGGTCTTCTCCACCTCAGCCTTAAATGAGTACAACAGTTTAAAACTGTCCTGCCAATTACCATAAATAGAGTCCATAGCATGTTGTTTACCATTGAAAACCCTCATGTATGGTACCTCTATCTTGAACTTTTCTTTGAGCTTCTTCTTCAACTCCTTTGTACCCACTTGATGGTCTTCTTGTTGGAGATATGCCCAAGAGGCAATAATAAAGTGGCTTATTATCATATCTTCATACTTATGATAAATGTTTACATACCATGCTATAATTGTATTAACAGGAAACATTAATACTTGTGTGATTTGTAAACATAAAAGAGTCCCTAGTAAAGCCTCTTGTTAAACTAGCTTGTTGGTTAATATATGATCATGGTTTCCTGATCATGAACATAGAGATGTTATTAACAATAGGGTCATATCATTAGGAGAATGATGTGATGGAAATACTCCTATAGATAAGCGTAACATAAAGATCAAGTCATTTTAATAGTTCAATTGCTATATGCTTTCTGATACATAGTAACCTAATTCCTTCGACCATGAGATCATGCATATCACCTTTACCGGATGGATGCTTTGATGACATCAAACACCACACCGTAACTGGGTGGCTATAAAGGTGGCATTGAGTGTTCGGAAAGTATTGGTTGAGACACATGGATCAAGAATGGGATTTGTCCATCCATATGACGGATAGATATACTCTGGGCCCTCTCGGTGTAATGTCATCCAATTAGCTTGCAAGCATGTGACTGGCTCACAAGGGATCACATATCACGGGAACGAGAAAAGAGTACTTATCGGTAACGAGGTTGAACTAGGTATGCAGAGATACCGACGATCAAAACCTCGGATAAGTAAACTATCGTGAGACAAAGGGAAATTGGTATTGTATGTAAGTGGTTCATTCGATCGCAAAGTAATCGTAGAAATATGTGGGAGCCATATGAATTTCTAGATTCCTCTATTGGTTATTGTTCGGAGAAGTGTCTCGATCATGTCCGCATAATTCACGAACCGTAGGGAGACACACTTAAGGATTCGACGTTGTTTGAGTAGTTATGGAATGAATGAGAAAGAGACCGAATGTTGTTCGGAGTCTCGGATGGGATCCGGGATATCACGAGGAGATCCGGAATGGTCCGGAGAATAAGATTCATATAAGGAAAGTCCCGTTTCGGAGTTGGGGAATGTTTCCGGTGTTTTCATCGGGAATGTTCTTGAATGTTCCGGAATGTCCGGCACTCCGGAGGGGAAGGGTACATGGATGTGTTGTATCGAGTTGGTATGATTGCATCATGTACTAAGTGTCATCGCTGTTCCAAATAAAGGATTAATGCAAATCCTAGTTTGAAAAGTCAAATAGCTAAATTGAAAAGTCAAACGGCTAAATTTGGAAAGAAGAAAAGAGGAGGAAGGTGAAACCGAGTTGGGGAGGGAGTCCCTCCTCCCCAAGCCGGCGCACCACCCAAGCCGAGTTGGGGAGGGACTCCACTCCCTCCCCTTGGCCGGCCGGCCCCTCCACCTATATAAGGAGGGGCAGGGCTCCCTCCTAGGACACATAAGTACCTCTCCTCCAAACCCTAGCTTGGCGCCTACCACCATAGCCGCCGCCCCCTAGGGTTTTTGCCCTAGCCGCCGACTTGGGGTGCCCCAAACCCTAGCCGCCAGCTCTAGCCTCTCCTCCTTGGTGTGTCTAAAACCTAGATCACCGAGGAGCTCTCTCATATTCCACCATACTCGCTCTGGCTTAAGGCGAAGCCCTACGAGATCTCCCCTCTACTTCCGGTACCACGCCGTCGTGCTGCCGGAATTGCGAGGAGAGTGCTACAACCTACACTGCCTGCTGGAACAAGGAAGAGGAAGGTCTTCGTCGAGTACCGAACGTGTCACCGACTGCGGGAGCGCTGTCGGAACGCAGCGCCGGAAGGATCGTCTACGCGATCTTGAGATCGGCAAGAGTACGACTACATCACCCACGAGAATCTGCTCTCGTTAACCGCTTTGGAATCTTCGAGGGTGAGTTCCTCTATCGACTCGTTGCTACAATCTAGTAGATAGATCTTGGCTTGTTTGTTTGCATGCGGTAGAATTTTTTTGTTTTCCATGCTACGAACCCCTACAGTGGTATCAGAGCCGTGTCTATATGTAGATATGTTGCACGAGTAGAACACACTGGTCATTGTGGGCGTTGATGCTTTTGTTGTCGATTGCTTCTTGTGTACTTTGCATCTTGCGGGATGGTGGGATGAAGCGGCCCGGGCTAACCTTACATGACATCGTTCATGAGACTTGCTCCACGCTTGACATGCAACTTGTATTGCATAAGTGGCTTTGCGGGTGCCTGTTTCTCCCAACATAGTTAAGATTCAATTTACAACGGGTGATTGACAATACTAGTATCAATGTTGTGGTTCTTGTTCGTAAGTTAGAGCGACACTTATTGAAAGCCCCAAACCACGTAAAATATGCAAAGAAAATTAGAGGCGTCTAACTTTGTTTTGCAGGGGTGTGCTGTGATGTGATATGGCCATGATTGTGATTATATTTGATGTATGCAATGTTCCTTATTGTAAGTTGGCAACCGGCAGGAGCCATATGGTTGTCTTTAAATTCTGTTAAGACCCGCGTGTCTATTCAAAGTAGTTGTAATAGTTGAAGCTGGTGGACGATAACCATGGAGCAGCGTCATTGACCTTGATGCAATGCCGGTGATGATGGAGATCATGTTCGTGCTTGAAGATGGAGATAGGAAGCACAAGAAGAAAGGCCATATCATATCACATATTATGAATTGCATGTGATGTTAATCCTTTTATGCATCTTGTATTGCTTAGTTCACGACGGTAGCATTATAAGATGATCCCTCAAGCACACAATTTCAAGTTTTAAAGTGTTCATCCTTAGTAAGCACCGTTGCTAAAGCTCGTTGTTTCGAAGCACCACGTGATGATCGGGTGTGTTAGATTCTGCGAGTGTATACAACGTGAGCAAGCCAGATTTGCTCATGCAGAAGCTAAAGTTTGATCTTGACGAGCCTAGCATGTACAGACATGGTCTCGGAACACGGATCACCGAAAGGTAAAGCATGAGTCATATAGTAGATATGATGAACATGTTGATTGTTCGCCATTGAAGCTACATCAACTCTCGTGATGATCGGTTTTGATGTGGTGGATTTGGTTCGTGTGATCACTAAAACAATGTGAGGGATATTGTTTTGAGTGGGAGTTTAAGAGCAATATGATTAAAAGTTGAACACTATTTATCATAAATTAAATCAAAGTGAATTTGCATAGTTGTTGTAGTCATTGGCATCCGATTACCACCTTACGCTTAGTTATAATTGAGATGATAGAACTATAGAATTCTGGTTAGTTACTTTACGAACTGGTATCGTATTGTTTTGAAGTGTTAATCTAAAGTTTAAAAGTCCTATTGCAAACTTCCAGTAAGTTCCGGTTACTCCATAAAGTTTAATAATTGGTATTAAAACAAGAGTGACAATTCCAAGAGTTACTGTATGAGTATCATGTTTGTTTCATGATTCTTGATATTCAAAGGATTGTCTTAATATCAAGGTTATCTAGGATCTGAAAGAGTTGTTTCAGAAACCATGATGTGTGGAAGATATTGTGATATCTGAAATGAAGTTTTGGTTGCAACATGATAGAGTATAATATGGCAAAAGTCATGTTCTCATATTTGATGAGAATTTGCAAAAGGTTGGATACACTAGTTGTCCTAATCCTCCAAAAGTTTTTGGAGAGCAACATTATACTCGCGATTCACCGTTACAAGCTAAAAGTAGCTTGATCATGGATAAATCCATGATGAGGGTGAATATTTGATGTAGGTAAAATGTTTACTACACCAAGAGATTACTAAAGAAAGGAATTTGAAAGAACACCAAACATTTGATAATGGTGATCTACTTCAAAGTGCAAGTCCAAAGATATTGGTATTTAACTATACACGCTTTGGACTATGTGTCATATGTATGACTCCACTATTGATGTTGATAGATTCTTTCAAACAGAAAAGGAAATACTGAAAGAGAATCTCATAAATATATGGTAGAAAAGAAAAGACTAGAATTGTTCAGTTTAAGTATATAGATGATATACATATTATGGCTATATTCTTTGCTTATTAAACAATGTGGTTCTTAAGTATTTGATACTGAATTTGTTGGTGTGAATCATCATACGAAACAACACAATTCATGAACTACAATGGCCTAAGTAACTAGCAAAAGAATATGTGATGATGTTCATCGAGAACAAATAAAGGGTTGTTGTGTTGCTCGTTAAACATCAAAGCTTGACTTCAAGATTTGTTTTATCAGGTATTATGAGAACAAAAGGGTTGTTCAAATAATTGCCGTAATCTATAAAAGATGGATGATTCACAAATCTCGTTGGAGAAATCACATCCATAAAACTAGTGCTAAAAATGTCGAAAAGACAAATTGACTGAAAGATCACTTAGGAAGTGACATCGCCGTTTAAATTATATTGAAAGAAAACATGAAGAAACTCCATGTGGATGGAATTTTAGAGTCTTTTGATTTTGATCAAATGACGCTTGTGAAACTTTCCTAGAAATAATTAAAACTTCGTTCATAGGCCAAAAGGGAACGAATGACTAGCTTATTGGAACTTGTACATATTGTTGTACGAAGTCCATTATGTGTAGTCAAGAGCGATGGATTTCAACTTCATATGCTTTCTCCGAAAATTTGAGTGAATATATGAATATTTACTTAATAAGGATGAAGTATGAAACATTTGAAAAGTTCAACGACTTTCAAGATGAAGTGAAAAATCATTGTAACAAGAATATAAACAGTTTATGATAAAGATCATAAAGAAAGATATTTGAGTTACAAAGTTTAGCATAATACCTAAGATTTATGGAATCATTCCGTGGATTTGCATTTCCCGAAACACCATAAGAGTATGGAGCATTCAAGATATGTAATTAAACCTTGTTTGACATGGTAATATCAAAGGTATAATTCATAAAACTGCCATTATATTTTAAAGATTAAAAGCTTTAGTGACTACCGTTTTTTTCCACTGAAAAGAGCTTCATCATAAATCCGTTGAAATGACACCATATAAAGTTATGGTTTGGGATAAAACCCAAGTAGTCCTTTCTTAAACATTGGTATGCTATACATAAGAAAGATGTTTGCAACCAAAGTCGGATGAACTTGTCTTTGTTAAGTATTCCTCCATAACACCGGAGACAAAAGTGTTTGCCGCTTAGAACGTCAAGTTTCTTTGAGAAGGAATTTTTCGTGAAAAGTTAAGTGGGAGGACAATAGAACTTTGATAAGGTTAAAGGAACCTTAGCTATATGTGCAAAGTTGCACAACGCCGAAAAGTGTTCCGGATGCAGCAACAATGCTCATGGCTCATGTGCCTCAAAGGTTGTGGTTACAATAGTCAAAGTTTCTATTGAAACAAGTAGGTCGGGTAAACAATCAAATACCAAGATTTGAGAGTTAAATCATTATTTGACAATAATGATCCGACTACATGCAAAGAAGCGATGATGGGCCCTGACTCCGTCTAATGGCTCGAAGCCATAAAATCCGTGATAGTTCCATACACGAAAAATCAAGTTTTGAACTTGAAGGACCCTCAAGAAAGGTGTAAGACATTACAGTTGTGTTTGGATCTATAAAGAAATAGACATGGATGTTTTACATCTATGAAATAGTCGACATGTTGGGAAAAAGTTCACAACAATGTTCAAAGGTTGACTAAGATAAGATTTGATCTTTCATAGTGATATTTAGTCTAGACGGATTAGTGTAGCAACCACTACATATAATTTTGTTATATGGTAGTTGAATAAACAAAACAAGTTCTTCTAATAGAATTGTTACCTAGGACATGTGAGTAACATGGTCCATAGGGGTTTTGTTAATTCAAAGGATGCTAAAAGCATATGCAAACTTCAATGGTTGAAGTAAGCATCGCGGAGTTGGAATCTTCACTATGATGAAAATGTTAAAAGAGTTTAAATTCATCAGAGATGATGAAGATGCTTGCATTTGCAATAAATTAAGTGGGACCGCTAAGACATGTTTCTAATACATTATGTGAAAGACATATTGTTGATTGGAAATAATGTATCTTTTATTAACACAGGATAAGAATTTCATCTCGATGAAAGACTTAGGCAAAACCCAAATATTTGGCATGAATAGACGCTAATATGGTTGTGCCAGAAGTACATAGATGAGATATTGAATGAGTTCAATATAGAAACTACAAGAAAGTTTCTTGTCGCACAGAAAGGATTGAATGAGTTCAATATTGATGATATATTCAAATGTATTGACATTTGGTAAGTGTAACAAGATTCAAGTATAGATTGATACTTGATCACAAAGAGTATTTATATCAATCATACTATGATATGTACAAATCCAGATATGTCCTATGCTCTAAATGTTGTGAGCATATACCAGAATGATTCATAAGATGATCATTGGACAATAGTAAAAATATTCTTATGATCTTTTGGGAAGAACTAAGAGTATATTATTTGTAGAAGTGACAAATAGATGGTTAGTTCATTGTAAAAGTACTACATTGATACCAGTTTTGTCGCAAAGTACAAATTAAGTTTATCTCAATCTAAACTAAGGGTGGCACAATATAATGGAAAGTAAGTTCCATAATGGATTTGGATGAGTTCCAAAATTAAGACATTGTGACAGATACTACAACAAAAGGCTAAGTATATGACTGCTATAATAGCAGCTAAAGAGGGCATTTGTGTCAAGTAGTTTGTTATCAAACTAGGTGTAGTTCACAGCGGGATAATACTATGAAAATATATTGTACGACAATATTATCAACATGTTTTAACCCCAAAGAACTAAAGGTCTCACTAAAGGACCAAAATTATACAAATCCATCTCATTAGAGAATGAGTGATGCGTAGAGACGCAAAGACATGCAATTACACACGGATCTGGAAGTGTCAGATCCGGAGATCAGTTGACCACTAGCAATCGTGTACATACGACACCAGAAAGCCATAGGTGTTGAATACACAAAGGTTTGAAACTAGATTATTGACTCTAGTGCAAGTGGGAGACTGTTGGAGATATGCCCAAGAGGTAATAATAAAGTGGGTTATTATCATATCTTCATACTTATGATAAATGTTTACATACCATGCTATAATTGTATTAACAGGAAACATTAATACTTGTGTGATTTGTAAACATAAAAGAGTCCCTAGTAAAGCCTCTTGTTAAACTAGCTTGTTGGTTAATATATGATCATGGTTTCCTGATCATGAACATAGAGATGTTATTAACAATAGGGTCATATCATTAGGAGAATGATGTGATGGACATACTCCTATAGATAAGCGTAGCATAAAGATCAAGTCATTTAATAGTTCAATTGCTATATGCTTTCTGATACATAGTAACCTAATTCCTTCGACCATGAGATCATGCATATCACCTTTACCGGATGGATGCTTTGATGACATAAAACACCACACCGTAACTGGGTGGCTATAAAGGTGGCATTGAGTGTTCGGAAAGTATTGGTTGAGACACATGGATCAAGAATGGGATTTGTCCATCCATATGACGGATAGATATACTCTAGGCCCTCTCGATGTAATGTCATCCAATTAGCTTGCAAGCATGTGACTGGCTCACAAGGGATCACATATCACGGGAACGAGAAAAGATTACTTATCGGTAACGAGGTTGAACTAGGTATGCAGAGATACCGACGATCAAAACCTCGGATAAGTAAACTATCGTGAGACAAAGGGAAATTGGTATCGTATGTAAGTGATTCATTCGATCGCAAAGTAATCATAGAAATATGTGGGAGCCATATGAATTTCCAGATTCCTCTATTGCTTATTGTTCGGAAAAGTGTCTCGATCATGTCCGCATAATTCACGAACCGTAGGGAGACACACTTAAGGATTCGACGTTGTTTGAGTAGTTATGGAATGAATGAGAAAGAGACCGAATGTTGTTCGAAGTCTCGGATGGGATCCGGTATATCACGAGGAGATCCGGAATGGTCCGGAGAATAAGATTCATATAAGGAAAGTCCCGTTTCGGAGTTGGGGAATGTTTCCGGTGTTTTCATCGGGAATGTTCTAGAATGTTCCGGAATGTCCGGCACTCCGGAGGGGAAGGGTACATGGATGTGTTGTATCAAGTTGGTATGATTGCATCATGTACTAAGTGTCATCTCTGTTCAAAATAAAGGATTAATTCAAATCCTAGTTTGAAAATTCAAATAGCTAAATTGAAAAGTCAAACGGCTAAATTTGGAAAGAAGAAAAGAGGAGGAAGGTGAAACCGAGTTGGGGAGGGAGTCCCTCCTCCCCAAGCCGGCGCACCACCCAAGCCGAGTTGGGGAGGGACTCCACTCCCTCCCCTTGGCCGGCCGGCCCCTCCACCTATATAAGGAGGGGCAGGGCTCCCTCCTAGGACACATAAGTACCTCTCCTCCAAACCCTAGCTTGGCGCCTACCACCATAGCCGTCGCCGCCCCCTAGAGTTTTTGCCCTAGCCGCCGACTTGGGGTGCCCCAAACCCTAGCCGCCGACTCTAGCCTCTCCTCCTTGGTGTGTCTAAAACCGAGATCGCCGAGGAGCTCTCTCATATTCCACCATACTCGCTCCGGCTTAAGGCGAAGCCCTGCGAGATCTCCCCTCTACTTCCGGTACCACGCCGTCGTGCTGCCGGAATTGCGAGGAGAGTGCTACAACCTACGCTGCCTGCTGGAACAAGGAAGAGGAAGGTCTTCGTCGAGTACCGAACGTGTGACCGACTGCGGGAGCGCTGCCGGAACGCAGCGCCGGACTGATCGTCTACGCGATCTTGAGATCGGCAAGAGTACGACTACATCACCCACGAGAATCTGCTCTCGTTAACCGCTTTGGAATCTTCGAGGGTGAGTTCCTCTATCGACTCGTTGCTACAATCTAGTAGATAGATCTTGGCTTGTTTGTTTGCATGCGGTAGAAATTTTTTGTTTTCCATGTTAAAACCCCTACACTTCTGTCACCCACCGTTTTACTTCTTTCGCCACCCATCTTGACTTGAATCTACTGATTGTTTCCTTTCTAAGGGTTGATTCTAGGCATGTGTGCCTAAAAGGGTTCACTTTGACCTAAACATTCGTGCTATTTCGCATTTTAGATGCGTGCATCCTCCATGGACAGTCTTCAGTTGGACAGTGAACTCTGTAACGGACAGTATCGCTCTTCTCAACTTCAAATGTACGCTCTGCCTTGATGCGGTATGTCACAAGTGCATTTCTACACTCACTCATGGATGCAAAGATGGACCCTTGTTCCATCTGAGGGTTCTCAGGGTCCCATTCAACAGGTGCAAGGTCTTCTTCCTCGCCCTCCTCATCATCAATCACAAAAGCGTCATTGTCACCCTCATCTCAGTTTTCAGCTCGACATGGCCGTCGTAAATTCTGAACAACATCAGAATATAACCTATCTTCATCGTCTACGTATTCAGGCTCCACTTCTCTTGGAAGCCTGCTGCCGGTGCCCATGCTTGACGAGCCACCACGTCGACGTGCACTAACTGAATCTTCCCTAGCTGAACTGGTCTGGCTAGACCTGCGATTACGACGAGATGAATCTGCCCGAGATGATCCCACTGCCGGCACAACCACATCATTTTGCAGCCTCACTTGAAATTGCCCTTTCTCCTTATGCTTAGCAAACATGATAGCGAGCTCTCCATCATTGGTAACTGTCACCCATTCACTACTCCCATCATATTATTTGAATTCGACTTCATCATGCAAACCCAAAGGATACGGGCCGCAAATTACCTCCTCAAATTGTCGAAAACTCCAATTACAATCCATTGGCAGCCGATAATCAAACCCTCCTTGGAATTTCTTTTGATCCTTTGCGTCCACTATGAACCACTCCCTTCAAATGTTCACCAAGAATGCAAACCGCAACTCCATCCTAACCCACAAAAAATAGAGACGCAAATGAGCACAACAAAATAAACCGCTCGGTAAAATCAAAACGGTAGTTGCACTACGCAATAAGGCTATATTTCAACAAGACTTACCCCTCAGGAACCCAGTCATGGACGTGACGGGTCTCCGGACCGACGCCTGCCTTGCCAAGGTCGTCTTCGTCGTTTGCCATTTCGTCGAGCAGGTTGTGGGCGCACTGGCGGAACGAGAGCCTCACCAGGTTGTGGGCGCACTGACAGCACAGCAGCTTCCGCTCGAGCAGGCGTCGGTGGTGGTGGAGCAGGTAGCCACGCGGGACGGCCGCGTGGTGGCGCAGGTGCTGGCGGCGCTCGTGGTGTTGGCCGGATCGGGGGCGGAGGGTGGTGCTGAATCAGGGTCCGTTGGAGCAGGTGCCGGTGGCGATGGAGAAGGTAGCCACACAGGACGGTCGCGCACGGCGCAGGGGCTGGCGGTGGCACAGGGGCTGGCGGTGGCGCAGGGGCTGGCGGCGCTGGTGGTGGTGGCCGGAGCGGGGTAGTGCTGAATCAGCGGTTTGGCGGGAGCAGGGGTTACCGTTGGCTGCATCGCTGTGCGGTCCTACCTCTGGACCCACTTTCACTAACACCACCAGACGGAATCCTCCCAAAGCTCGCCGTTTTGTCCTCGCCATAACAGCTGCGCCTGAAGTAGTGGCAAAACTGAGCACAATTTTCGTCTAGTGGCAAAACTGAGTACTCCGCGACCTCTAGTGGCAAAGAAATAATGATCCCTTATAGAACTTAAATTTCACATGAGAATTATACTACATAGAGACTAGATAATATTCCAATATAAATACTAGGTGGTATTCCTCATGTACACAAATTTTTAGGATTGTGGAATGCTCAAGCATAACACTCCCCCAAAATGGGATAGTCCATTAATCTCTCACAAGAGCCAAATAAGATATCAAATATAATCTAGAAAGGCTCGAACACAAGAAACACACGTATGTGGTGTGCCACCTAATCATACACAACTATACTTGATACCTCAAGATAATTAAGTGGAATGCACAACACATACAAAAACATGCAAGGTACAAAACCAACACATGCACAAGGGGGCGAGCAACTTTCAATGTAATGAGTTAAGCACATGTTACCACAAGGAGGAACATTGGAAATATGAAAGAGGCAATATAATCCACATGACTTGACTTAACAAATATAATAGATGAAGATCCCTCAATTATTCATAATGTAGCCAAGTCTCCAATGCTCTCCAAACACACCTATTGATCAAGTTTTGGCTTGTTGGTCCCCAACCAAGTTGGGCCCTAAGAGGTTAGTCACAATAGGCTTGGCAACCCAAATGGTTCTTTTCTTGAACCCACATTGAGCACCGAAAAAATTAGCAAACACATTGCCAACCTCATCCTTACAAAGATAATAAGCATCATCAATAATTATAGGGTTGGATGAGGAGATACAAATAGTGCATGAGGAAGAAATGTGCCCCTTCTCACGGCATATGTAGCAAGTTCTTCTCTTGCCATCTTTCTTCTTAGGTGAACCCACAACTCGAGGAAGAGTACGAGTAGTCCTCTTAGAAAGAGGGCCATCAATGACTTGAGGTGGAGCTTGAGGCCGCTTCCGTTGTTACTTCACACTAAGAGGATTCTTCTTCAATGGGCAAGGTTTAACATGATTCCCTTCTTCCTTGCACTTGAATCAAACAATGTTGGCCGGATTCGTGACTTGATATTGGCCACTCTTCTTGTTGTCCTTGTGCTTCAACTTGATAGTGAACTTGTTCTTGACATTGGAGTTGAATCCAAGCCCACTCTTGTCATTGAAGGATTTTTGCACACTCAAGATGTTGTTGAGTGTGGTCTTCCCTTTATGGCCCTTTTTCAAGTCATTCTTCATGACTTGAGCCTTGAGCTCTTTAATTTCCTCTACATGGTTAGTATGAACAACAAAAGTACTAGAGGAAGTAGATGCTACATTGTTAGAGCAACAAGGCATGAAATGTAATTCATCACGGGATATAGCATGTTTGTGAGAGGATGAATTACAAGGACTAGAACATGGAAATATAACATTTGGAGTATATATAGTGCTAATGTCCACATGAGTCCCACTAGATGTTACCTTTGACACGATGGCCTCATGACCTAACTTTATCCTACCATGGAAGAATAGAAGATCCTCATGCAAGCTTGAGAGCTTGACATGACTTTCTTCTAATTTCCCATAGTTGCTAGTTGGCAAAGCAAGTTGAGCCTTTAGCTCAACATTCTCCTTCAAAATATATTCTTCACAAGAAATATAGTTAGTAGCACAAGCATCATCATTATTAGCAAGAGGTGAGGGCAACTTGGCAAGCTCTTTTGAATATGAAGCTTTAAGTTGCTCATGCGACTCAGTGAGTTTTATGAGATCCCTATTAACGACCCGAGAGCCATTTTCAAGGTGCTTAAAATCCTCAACAAGTTTAGCATGTGCACCTACAAGTTCATCATTTTTAGTTTTGAAGGAATTTGCCACCATAAGTTCTCTATCATGGTATTCCTTTACTCTAGATAATTCAAGAGTAAAAGTCTCCTCAAGAGATTCTTTGGTGGTTTGTTCCTCTTCAAGAGCTTTATTTAGATTTGCAATTATATTAGCATACTCACGCTCAACACTACTCACTTTATCAACATTGTTCTCATGCTCCTCAATTGGTGTTTCTAACATATCAATATGTTCCTTGCTCTTAATAGCAAAGTCCAAGATTTCAACAAAGTTAGAGAAAGCAATATTATTCTTAACAAGGGCACGATAAATAATCTCACTCTTTTCATATAAATCATCTGAAAGAACATGTGGGCCCCCATGTGTGGTTTTGGTAATTAATGACAATCTTTATGGACTAATGTGTGTATTAAGTTATACTTGTAGGAATTGTCCGTTGGCATTGCTTGGAGCATGTGTTGACTTTAAGATAGATGAAATGAGAAGAAGATGTGTTGTGTAAGCTCAAAATGCGCCATCTATAGAAGATCTCATGTTTGATGCTTGCCATCCTCGGTGATCATGGATCGATGATGAGGAATCAAGAAAGATGTCCATCTTGAGAAGGACAAGATCGTCTACATCGAGCTAAAGTGGATTGCTAAAGGCAAAGGTATAATATTGATAGGTTTTCTCTTTTGTCGATATCATGTTTGTTGGAAGACCGGGTTTAGGATAGATAACCGTACTATCAAGAGGGGCTCTCGAATGAGTAACTCGGTCACATCGTTCGGAGAGAGCTCAAACCTTTGCATACTTGCATCATCATATTTGGTTGTTATTTGGTCTTATCCATGTGAGGATATAGAGCTTGTGGTAATCTCCATAACAATCTCTAGTTCATCAAACACGAATTTCCCTTTTATATCTTATTACGTTTTGATCTTGGAGGTTTTACCAGTTTGTATTTTAGAGATAGGTAAAACCTTCCATTATTTGGTTCTTACTCATGTGAGTATTTAGAGCTTGTGTTAATCTCCATGACAAGCTCTAGTTCATCGAAAGTGGATTTCATATGCATTTTCTATTACGTTTTTTATGTTGGAGGTTTTATCTGTTCGTATTTCTGAGAGAGGTTAAACCTTTAGTCATTTGGATTTATCCTCCCTTGATGGACTATAATATTTTTTGCATGATCTTTTAGAGCTTGTTGTCCTCTTCTAAACGAGCCCAAGATCATCAAAATCGGAGTCCAGATACAAAAGTTATGGTTGTTTTTGTTCAGGGATGACCGGCAGTACCGGACCAGGGTCCGGTAGTACCGGAGGTCCGGTAGTACCGCCCCTTAGTACCGGTTGGTACAGAATAAGGTGCATTTGGCGACCTGGGATCCCCAGGGAATGTCCGGTAGTACCGGGAATGTCCGGTAGTACCGGGATTCACGTTTTTAGGCTTCAACGGTTGGATTTTGGGAGGACCTATTTAAGGGGCCTTCTTCCCCAATGGTTCCCCAACCATTCTTGCAAGTTTTTCCCTCCATTGTTGACCTTCTTGATCTTGCTTCCTATCAATCCCTCCTATGATTCTTGCATATTCTTGAGGGATTTTAAAGAGGAGATCTAGATCTACAATCCCACCAATCAATATCTCCTCTAAGTGAGGGGAACATATTGGGATCTAGATCTTGGTGTCTTTTGTGGATTTCCTCCATTGTTCTTCCTCTCTTATTCCCCCATAAGCTTTTGTAGCTTTGGTGGAATTTGGGAGAGAAGGATTTGAACACCTTTGTGGTGTTCTTGCCATTTGCATTCGGTGCATCGGTTTGTGTTCTCTCCGGAGGATTTGGTGAGTGAAAGTTGAGAAGCTTTTTACTCTTGGGTTCTTGGAACCCTAGACGGTTTGTTGTGTTGCAGGTTGAGGCCTTGGTGGCGTTTGTTGGGAGCCTTGAATTAAGTTGTGGAGAAGTGCCCCAACCTTGTGGACTTTGTGGCGTTTGTTGGGAGCTTTCAATTAAGTTGTGGAGAAATGCCCCAACCTTGTGAGAGGTTCCAGTTGCCACCGACAAGTGCACCGATAGTGGAAGCATGGATCGATCCCGTTGGGGTGAGATTCACCGGAGAATAAGGGAGGCCTTTTGTGGCGTAGGTGGTTAGATACCACCCCTCTCCAAACGATACGTACTCCATGTTGGGAGGAACTCGGTAAAATATCGTCGTCCCCGCGTGCCTCGATTATCTCTATACCCGAGCTCTTAATTATGCACTTTACTTTGTGATAGACTTCGTGCTTGAAGTATATATCTTGCTATCACATAGTTGTTTGTCTTGCTTAGCATAAGTTGTTGGTGCATAGGTGAACCCTAGATTGTTCTAGGTTTTGTGCTTAACAAAGTAAACGTTAGTTTTATTCCGCCTTTGTTGAGCCACTCTAGGAAAAGTTTTAATCGCCTATTCACCCCCCTCTAGGCGACATATGTATCCTTTCAATTGGTATCAGAGTCCGGTCTCTCATTTTAGGCTTCACCGCCTTGAGAGTAAATATGTCGGCTAGGGGATTAGTGCACAAGGACACGCTCATTCGATGGCACAAGTTATGATGTTTGGAAAATTCGCATGCTTAATTTATTTTGGGAAATTCACCCAATTATCGAGGGATATATATATGTGGGTTTCTATTCTCCCGTGGATACCCAAAATGAATCTTTAGAGGAGAAGTTGAACTCTCATATAGATGCTCTAGCTACTAAAATTCTTTTGCATGTTGTGAGCAATGTAGTTCTTTCTTCTATCATGCCTTATTCAAGCGCTCGTGAGATATGGACCAAGCTTCAAGATAAATATATCAAGTCCAACATTATTGAGGATGATTGTGTTGCTTCCACTTCCGGTCGAGATGAGTTCTCACCGTCTACCACTTCACCAACATGTGATTTTTCACAAGGTAATGATACGGTGAGTGGTGATAGAAATTGCAATGAGGATAATGTGCTTACTATTTGTAATCCTTCATCCCTATCTAGTTGCAATGATCTAATCTTCGGACTTTAACACTTCTAGCACTCACAACTCCTTACATGCTAGTGTTGATAGTCCTTGCATATCATGTAGTAATGGCTTGAATGAATCTCATGATGATATGCTTGTGTTGTCTAGTTGCCATGATAAAAATGCTTCTATTTCCTCTAGTGCTTGTGTTGATAACCATGTAGAGGAAAATTAAGATTCTATGGGCCAAGACAAGGTCTTGAATAGAGCTACAATTGCAATCTCATCGTCACCTTCCTCCGGGTCTCACATATGCCTTATGGCGAAGGGAACAAAGGCAACCTCTTTGGATCCCATTGTATCTCATGATGATGATGAGGTTGAGAATGATAATGATGATTATCTAGGTAAGTATGATATTACCTCTATTAAGAAAATGGGAGAGGTTGTCTATAGTGCTCTCTACAAAAATAAAATTGCTTCCTCCAACCTTCTTGAAATCTTGAAATATGCTATAGAAGGCAATGATCTTATTGAGTAGCAAGAAAACATAATTGATGAAAAGTTTGCGCTTGAGCGTGAGTATGCTAATGAACTTGCTCAACTAAAGGATTCCCTTGAAGAAGAACAAACCACCAAAGAATCTCTTGAGGAGACTTTTACTCTAGAATTATCTATAGTAAAGGAATACCATGATAGAGAACTTGCGGTGGCTAACTCCAAGATTAAAAATGATGAACTTGAAGTTGCTTATGCTAAACTTGTTGAGGATTTTAAGCACCTCGAAAATGGCTCTCGGGTCGTTAATTATAAGAGGGAGCTCATCAAACTCACCGAGTCGCATGAGCAACTTAAAGCTTCATATTCAAAAGAACTTGCCAAGTTGCCCTCACCTCTTGCTAATAATGATGATGCTTGTGCTACTAACTCTATTTCTTGTGAAGCATCTATTTTGAAGGAGAATGTTGAGCTAAAGGCTCAACTTGCATTGCTAACTAGCAACTATGGGAAATTAGAAGAAAAACATGTTAAGCTCTCGAGCTTGCATGAGGATCTTCTAGTCTCCCATGGTAGGCTAAAGTTAGCTCATGAGGCCATCGTGTAAAAGGTAACATCTAGTGGGCCTCATGTGGACATTAGCACTATATATACTCCAAATGTTATATTGCCATGTGCTAGTCCTTGTAATTCATCCTCTCATAACCATGCTATATCTCGTGATGAATTACATTCCGTGCCTTGTTGCTCTAACAATGTAGCATGTACTTCCTCTAGTACTTTTGTTGAAACTAAACATGTAGAGGAAATCAAAGAGCTCAAGGCTCAAGTCGCTTCTTTGAAGAATGACTTGAAAAGGGGTCATCAAGGGAAGGCCGCACTCACCAAAATCTTGAGTGTGCAAAAATCCCCCAATGACAAGAGTGGGCTTGTATTCAACTCCAATGTCAAGAACAAGTCCACTATCAAGTTGAAGCACAAGGACAACAAGAAGAATGGCCATGATCAAGTCAAGAATCCGGCCAATATTGTTTGCTTCAAGTGCAAGGAAGGAGGGCATCATGTTAGATCTTTCCCATTGAAGAAGAAGTCTCCTAGTGTGAAGCAACAAGGGAAGAGGCCTCAAGCTCCACCTAAATTCATTAATGGGCCTCTTCCTAAGAGGACTACTCGAGCTCTTCCTCGATTTGTGTCTTCACCTAAGAATAAAGATGGCAAGAGTAGAACTTGCTACATATGCCATGAGAAGGGGCACATTTCTTCCGCATGCACTATTGGTATCTCCTCATCCAATCCTATCTTGATTGATGATGCTTATTCACTTTATAAGGATGAGGTTGGAAATGTGTTTGCCAAGTTTGTTGGTGCCCAATGTGGTGTCAAGAAAAGATCCATTTGGGTTTCCAAGCCTATTGTGACTAACCTCTTAGGACCCAACTTGGTTGGGGACCAACAAGCCAAAACTTGATCAATAGGTGTTTGTTGGAGGGCATTGGAGACTTGGTTACATTATGAAGAATTGAGGGATATTCATCAATTATTTGTGTTAAGCCAAGCCTTGTTGGACTATCATGCTCATATTATATATCCAATGTTCCTCCTTGCGGTAACATATGCTAAACTCTTTACATTGAAAGTTACTCGCCCCCTTGTGCATGTGTTGGTTTTGTGTCTTCCATGCTTTTGTACATGTTGTGCTTTCCACTTAATTATCTTGAGGTATCAAGCATATTTGTGTATGATTAGGTGGCACACCATGTATGTGTGTTTCTTGTGTTTGAGCCTTTCTTGATTATATTTTATATCTTATTTGGCTCTTGTGAGAAATTAATGGATTATCCCATTTTGGTGTTGTGTTATGCTTGGGCATTCCACAATCCTAAAATTGTGTGTACATGAGGAATACCACCTAGTATTTATTTTGGATTATTGTCTAGTCACTATGTGGTATAATTCTCATGAGAAATTTAAGTTTTACAATGTCCATTAATTATCTCTATTTGTATCCTTTTTCCTCATGTTGGTTTTATGGTAGTATCACATTATGGGGGAGTCACATGCTTAGTGCACATTACAATCCTAGATAATGTGAATATTCGAGGTTGTGTCACTTAGAATTGATATTGATAATTATCTAGATCCTATGTGACACATGTGCTCATACAAGTTCCAAGTTGCTTGAATGCCTTTATTGCTCATATTTTGGATCTTGTTTGTGAGAGTGCTTCTTGGTATGTGTTTCATCATATTTAGATATATATATCCGCATGGAAACCATTTGCTTCAAGTTACTCTAATCACTAGTGATTGTGTGACTATTAGAAGCTACCAAGAATCTTGTTTGAAGTATCATGCTCAATTTTATATTTAGTTATATGCTTCTTGTTGTGACTATGATCTTGGATATCCATGCAAGCTACCTTGGGAAAATTATCCCCAATATTTCTTGTCCTTGGACAATGAGTACTAAATTATGGTAGAATTTATTGATCATATTCACTTTGTCCTTTTCTTAAATCTTGTCCTATCTTTGGCCAAGTAAATGTATTGTGTTCTCCCATGTATTCCTTGCTACTTTTGGATCCTTTTATTTTTATTGATATCCTCTTGTGTTTTATTTAATATAGGTAGAAGTGATGATCTCATTTGTGTTCATTTTGCATTCAAAAGCAAAAATTCTATATAATGTACTACTTATGAGTGAGCTCTCCTATATTATCTAGAACAATCCTTTTATGCTTCTTGTTTTGTTCCATATCATGTTTTATGTGCTTGGAAGCTCAATATTTTTTGTTTTGGTATTTTGTGCCATCATGAAAAGTTTGGGGAGTTTGGTTTCTTGTTGGAACCTTGCTCTTTCGGGGAGTTGGTTTTATCTCATTCCTTGTTTCATGTTTTGTCCAATTTTAGAATGAGATAAATCCTTGAACATTTGTGTTTTTATATATCTTTTGCTCTTTGGCTTTTGCCTAGTTCATTTGTTGAATTTGTGATCTTTAATGTGTTGAATAGTTCTTTGATATAATTTGGACATAATTTGTCGTGTCACACTCTTGTGTGTGCAATCTCAATTTACTTGGTGTTTTTTTTTCAAATTGTATCTCCTTTTTGTTTCTTGAAAGCTTATGCATTCATATTTACTATATGTTTATATTATGGCATGCTTGCTTTCTTTGATCCAATATATAGGGGAAACTCCACCAAATCCCATCAGCTAAGTTGTGCATGAAATTCAATTTCATATCAATATGCACATATTTATGTGGAGTCTCTCCTATATATTGTAGTTGCACTAACTACATTGGACCCAATAAGTTTGGGGACCATTTTGTACTTAAAGGTGTTTTAGGTACATTGGAAATAGATTGGATGCTTGTCTCTCAATTTTGAAGAAATGATGCATACATGAAAATTGGAGGCAAGCTATAGGATGATCAACAAATTCATATCATCTACATCCTACCAATTATATCTCGGTAACAAGTATCTCTTGCTCATGCATAATTATCTTGCTTCCAACCTTTTGTAGGTTGCATCTTGGCATGAATTTTTGTTATTATATTTATTGTTGTATCTCTAGCCATTGTATTAAGAGAACTCTGTATTGTAAATGTGTATAAGTTGATATGAGTGCATATAATTGGGACTACACAAAATCATGCATATGATCCATCAATCCCAAATATGTCGATCTAGCAATTTTATTGCCTATCTTTTCCTCAACTTCTCTCATGTGCAATAGTGAGATTTTGCTAGTTGTTTATTCCTTGTGATACTTGTTGCCTTTCTCCATATATTCCAAATTTCTCCTTTTCCCTTGGTGATAGTTGTAATATATGTAGTGTGTTGGTGTTTGAAGTTCATTAATGTACAATAAGATATATTTGAGCCCTTGGCCATACTTTGAAGCAAAAATCTAATTGGTATATGTTATGACTTCATTATACTTTTCATATGCCTTCTTGTATATCTTATTTATGTGTGCATATTTCTTTGTTGGCATATGTCTTTGTGATGTTTTCCACTTAGAGACATATACACATATGAGAAGATAATTTTAGTTGATTTTTAATCCTTGGATACCACCTTTCTATTCCTTTTGATTCTTCGGTGGCTTTCGAATTTAATTGCCTATGAGTGCTTGTTCCTCTTGTTTGCATCTTTGGGCACTCATATTTGTTCTCTCATGCCTTGTATTGTTAAATGAACTTGGATGAGTGAGGATTCCATGATTATGCACCTTGTTCCCAAATGCAATTATCATAATTGGTACATTATCTTTGGGGAGCTCATCTAATTCATTTAATAATGCTCATTTATCTTCTTTCTCATTTATTGCGTCTTAAATGTTTATGGGGAAGTGAGTATTCCATATTTGTGCATTTTTGTGTTGAAATACAACGATTCTAAAGTGTACACAAATCTTGGGGAGCTTCTCTATTTTATTTAAGCATTTATTTGATCTCTCAGTTGTTGTGTGTTTAAATGCTTATGGGGGAGCGAGGATTCCATATTTGTGCAATGTGTATTCTAATGCATTTATGTTGAATAGTGCACAAATCTTGGCGAGCTTCTCTATTTGTTATTTAAAGCACTCTCTTGCTCATATCATAATATCTTGTAGTTTCCATTTGGAATCATTTGTTTTTTTTCAAATTGGTTTGTCGGATCTTGTGATTGCTTGCGTCTTTTATTTTATTCCTTTGGCAATCCTCGAGTCCTCGATATAGTTCTACTCCCTCCCAAGTACTCATAATTGGATATGTGCGAAGGCACACCTTTGGAGGAATTTTTACTATATTTGCCTTCTAGAACTTGTTACCCATTTCGGCAACCGATGCCAATGGGGGAGAAGTTTTAGAGGGTTTAAGGGAAGTTGTTTATGCATTGAGTTTGTTCTTGTGCATTTGCCTCTAATGCTCTTGCATCTTTGTTGTTGCTTAGCATGTGGTATATATAGAGGAGACTCCATCAATGATAAGATTGGCACTATATGCAATGAAATTCAAGTTTATCACACATGGATAGATTGTGGGGGAGTTTGCCCTATATATGGTGGTGGTACCAATATCACATACTTATGTAGTATTTGATATTGGTGTTACCATTTTACTCATTTTAATTCCTTATATAAACCCTCTTAAAGGGATTGTCATCAATTACCAAAATGGGGGAGATTGAAAGAACATGTGGGCCCCCATGTGTGTTTTTGGTAATTAATGACAATATTTATGGACTAATGTGTGTATTAAGTTCTACTTGTAGGAATTGTCCATTGGCATTGCTTGGAGCATGTGTTGACTTCAAGATAGATGAAATGAGAAGAAGATGTGTTGTGCAAGCTCAAAATGCGCCATTTATAGAAGATCTCATGTTTGATGCTTGCCATCCTCGGTGATCATGGATCGAATCCAGAAAGATGTCCATTTTGAGAAGGACAAGATCGTCTACATCGATCTAAAGTTTATTGATCAAGGCAAAGGTATAATATTGATAGGTTTTCCCTTTTGTCGGTCTCATGTTTGTTGGGAGACCGGGTTTAGGATAGATAATCGTACTATCAAGAGGGGCTCTCGAATGAGTAACTCGGTCACATCGTTCGGAGAGAGATCAAACCTTTGCATACTTGCATCATCATATTTGGTTGTTATTTGGTCTTATCCATGTGAGGATATAGAGCTTGTGGTAATCTCCATAACAAGCTCTAGTTCATCAAAAACGAATTTCCCTTTTATATCTTATTGCGTTTTAATCTTGGAGGTTTTACCGGTTTGTATTTTAGAGATAGGTAAAACCTTCCATTATTTGGTTCTTACTCATGTGAGGATGTATAGCTTGTGTTAATCTCCATGACAAGCTCTAGTTCATCGAAAACGGATTTCATATGCCTTTTCTATTACGTTTTTGATGTTGGAGGTTTTATCGGTTCGTATTTCTGAGAGAGGTTAAACCTTTATTCATTTGGATTTATCCTCCCTTTATGGACTATAATTTTTTTTTGCATGATCTTTTAGAGATTGTTGTCCTCTTCGAAACGAGCCCAAGATCATCAAAATCGGAGTCCGGATGCAAAAGTTATGGCCGTTTTCGTTCAGGGATGACCGGTAGTACCGGACCAGGGTCCGGTAGTAACGGAGTTCCGGTAGTACCACCCCTTAGTACCGGTTGGTACAGAATAAGGTGCGTTTGGCGACCTGGGATCCCTAGGGAATGTCCGGTAGTACCGGGATTCGTGTTTTTTGGCTTCAACGGTTGGATTTTGGGGGGACCTATTTAAGGGGCCTTCTTCCCCAATGGTTCCCCAACCATTCTTGCAAATTTTCCCCTCCATTGTTGACCTTCTTGAGCTTGCTTCCTATCAATCCCTCCTATGATTCTTGCATATTTTTGAGGGATTTGAAAGAGGAGATCTAGATCTACAATCCCACCAATCAATCTCTCCTCTAAGTGAGGGGAACATATTGGGATCTAGATCTTGGAGTCTTTTGTGGATTTCCTCCATTGTTCTTCCTCTCTTATTCCCCCAAAAGCTTTTGTAGATTTGGTGGAATTTGGGAGAGAAGGATTTGAACACCTTTGTGGTGTTCTTGCCATTTGCATTCGGTGCATCAGTTTGTGTTCTCTCCGGAGGATTTGGTGAGTGAAAGTTGAGAAGCTTCTTACTCTTGGGAAAAATCACATGTTGGTGAAGTGGTAGAAGATGAGAACTCATCTCGACCAGAAGTGGAAGCAACACAATCATCCTCAACAATATTGGACACAACATATTTATCTTGAAGTTTTGTCCATAACTCATGAGCACTCCAAAAAGGAATGATTGAAGATGTAACTACATAGCTCAAAGCATTAACAAGCACATTAGAAGCTTGAGCATCGATATATAAGTTTTTCTCATCCTCACAAGATAGATTTTTGAAATCCGTAGGAGGAGAAAAACCTATATCTACAATACGCTCCAAATTTGGGTCCATGTCCCGAAAATGAATAAGCATATGGGTTTTCCATATATATCATAATTTGTGCCATCGAATATTAACATGTCATTGTGCACTAATCCCCTAGCCGACATCTTTACTCTCAAGGCGGTGAATCCTAAAATGAGAGACCGGGTTCTGATACCAATTGAAAGGATACAGATGCCGCCTAGGAGGGTGAATAGGCGGTTAAAAAATTTTCCGAGAGTGGCTCAACAAAGGCGGAATTAAACTACTGTTTACTTTGTTAAGCACAAAACCTAGAACAACTAGGGTTCACCTATTTACACCAACAACTTATGCTAAGCAAGACAAGCAACTATGTGATAGAAAGATATATACTTCAAGAACGAAGGCTATCACAAAGTAAAGTGCAGAAGTAAGAGCTCGGATATAGAGATAACTGAGGCACGAGGATACAACGATATTTTACCAAGTTCCTCACAACATGGAGTACGTCTCGTTTGGATAGGGGGTGGTATCAAACCACCAACGCCACAAAAGGCCTCCCTTGTTCTCCTATGAATCTCACCCCAACGGGATCGATCCACACTTCCACTATCGGTTCACTTGTCGGTGGCAATCCGGAACCTCTCACAAGGCTGGGGCACTTCTCCACAACTCAATTGGAGTCTCCCAACAAACAAGCTTGGGGAAAGCTCTACAACTTAATTGAAGGCCCCAAGTAATCCACAAACCTGCAAAACCACCAAACCGTCTAGGGTTCCAATGAACCCAAGAGTAAAAAGCTTCTCAACTTTTCACCCAATCGAATCCTCACCGAGCACTCAAACCGATGCACCAAATGCAATGGAAAGAACACAAGAAGTGCTTAAATACTTCTCTTCCAAATTCCACCAAAGCTACAAAATCTTATGGGGAAATAAAAGAGGAAGAACAATGGAGGAAATCCACAAAAGACTCTAATATCTAGATCCCAATATGTTCCCCTCACTTAGAGGAGAGATTGATTGGTGGGGTTGTAAATCTAGATCTTCTCTTTCAAATCCCTCAATAATATGCAAGAATCATAGGAGGTATTGAGGGGAAGCAAGCTCAAGAAGGTCAACAATGGAGGGAAAAACTTGCAAGAATGGTTGGGGAAATTGGGGAAGAAGGGCCCCTTATATAGGTCCTCCAAAATCCAACCGTTAGAGTTCTGGAGCGCACGGGCCGGACATTCCGGCCAGATTCCGGGTGGTTTTTGATGTGCGACATTGAATGTCAACCACACGACTGAAATCTGAGATTTCTGCGCGACACCGGAGTGTCCGGCGATTTCATCCGGGACATTCCGCCCTAGGAAAAACTGACAGAAACAATAAAACTGAAACGATCATAACTTTTGCATCCGGACTCCGATTTGATGATCCTGGGCTCATTTCGAAGATAGTAACGAGATCTACAAGATCATACATAGAACCATCATAGTACAGCAAGGGATAATATAACCAAATGATGAAAGGTTTAACCTATCTAGAAAATACAAACCGGTAAAACCTCCAATATCGAAAACACAATAGAGAATGCATATGAAATCCATTTTCGATGAATTTGAGCTTGTCATGGATATTAACACAAGCTCCAAATCCTATCATGGATAAGAACCAAGAAATATGATGCCAAGTATGCATAGATTTAAGCTCTCGCTGAGGGATACGATCAAGTTACTCACTAGAGAGACCCTCTTGATAGTACGGTTACCTATCCTATAAACCGGTCTCCCCAACTAACACCATGAGACCGATAAGAAAGAAATCCTATCAAGAACATACCTTTACCTTAAGCATATTCCACTTGAGCTTGACGATAACTTGTCCACCTCAAGATGGAACACCTTTCTTGATTGCGCTTGCTTGGTGAAGTCTTGCAAATTGCTCCCACATACTCACTATGGGAGAGCCTCTCTTTTAGGCATATCTTCACATATCCATAATCACCATAATTATGGCAAGCCCCAAGCATATGATCTTCTAGATATGGCACATCTTTAGCTTGCACCACATTTCTTCTAACTCCATTTAGATGATGTCTTGAAGATACACATGATGAACTATATCTTGTTCTTCAAGACACCCTTAATCTTCTTTTCTTTATTCTTTCTCCTTCATTTATTATTTCTTTATTATGTTGGTTTCTTGAAGGTACACAAGAGGTATCACTCCATATATTCTTCAAGCCACACTTGCTATAGGCTCAACTCTCACATGACCAGTCTTTGCATCACTCCTTGAACACCTTGGTCATCACTTGATCTTCTTCACTTTCTTATTCTCCCAACCTTGAAGCCAACATATGGTTCAAGCATTGCCTATAGACAATTTCTACAAGTACAACTTGATACAAGCATTAGTCCATATAGATTATCATTAATTACCAAAACCACACATGGGGCCCACATGCTCTTTCACTATCGCTATGCTATATCCTATTATATGGTAGGAATCCCTTGTAGTTGAGCCACCATTGATAGATGTGCTTAGCCGTGCTATGATGAACGATGGCTGGGTTACATCACTGAAAGTTGTTTCTAAAAGTGTTGGTTTGTGAAAACTAAAACAACTTAATCAGTGAACCTCCTGGGTGTGATGGGATTGACATTTTTTGGTGGTATCATTGCGGAAAGGCACCCAGGTATTAAGAGAAAATGATTGACTTCTTTATTTCTGTTATCGCCATATTTTGGCCAAAGGAGGAGATGGGCCATGATCAAGATGGGCCTAGAAGATACGTATATGCAACGTGCTATTGAATCGGCCTCGTGCGTTGATTTGGGCTAAATTGCCCGTGTATCTTATATTGTAATAGATTCCGTTTAGATTTAGGTAAGAGATAGAGTTGTAGAGTTATTCCAAAGATAGAAAGTCTCCGGACTATAAATATGTACCTAAGGTTATCGAGAAAAGGAGGACAATCACGTTCACAACAAACACAATCTCGGCGCATCGCCACCCCTTGTTTCTAGGGTTTTTCTCGGGTAAGTGCCATGCTGCCTAGATCGCACCTTGCGATCTAGGCAGTATCTACTTATGCGTTATCTGGTGTTACTCGTACTGAAGCCTTGTTGATGGCGAGTAATACTATTATCATAGATTTGTGTAGGCTAGCATCGGTACCTCTTTGTTATGATTGTTTAGTTATGCTGCCTCTAGTTATCTCGCTGCCTTTGCACCTTTTCCCGGGTGCAAGGGTGGCATCTTGCTTGATCTTTATTTAAATCGATTTGATTTGTTATAGTTGTGCCTTGTTCTCCAAGGTTTAGTTTGATATCTACATGATCAGGCCTTGCAAACGGGTTGAACGATCTAGTAATATGTAAGATATGGTTTGCTAATCCAAGAGGAGTTGTTCCGGGAATTGACTTTACGTCGGTTTTTAGGCCTTCTCTAGGGTTAGTTTTCCATCATCTTTCGTATCTACCAGGCTCAATTACGTGTAGGATGTTCCAGTCATGTAGTGAAAACGTTAAACTGTCGTAGATCGATTTGATTTGTATCGATGAAGCAAAACCCCATGTTATCATAGATCTAATGCAGAACCATGGGTTGATCGGTTCTAAGAGCCGATTCACAGGGAAACCTGGGAGCCGGTCACGGCTCGAATTTTACGTATACTTGTTTACCATGCAGGAAACCAATCGAAGCAATCCTTCACCTTCCTGACCAGGTATAGGTCAGGTGGCACGCCCTCGAACCAAGCCAGGACGTGTGCCGGAGTTTTGCGGGCCGTTGCCCGAGGGACCAGGGCCCACCAGCAGTTCTGGGAGCCTCCCGGCTCTTCGTGTTGCCCGTCGCTGCTCGCCGGTGGGTTTTGGTAGGCAACACATTCTGGCACGCCCGGTGGGACATTTAACAACGTCTACATCAACATCCGACGCTGCGATGGACAACAGACCGGTCACGTACGATGAGCTGCCTGAGGAGCACAAGGCGAAGTATGATGACGTCAAAGCTCTCTTCGAAGCCGATCTCATCGGCTCTTTTGAGAGGACTCGTAAGCATGGCATCAGGTGGAAAGGGTTCTCACCCGAGGGTGCTCTTGATGAGGTGGATCTGTCTGTTCCTTCAGAGGAACGCACCAGAGCTCTGCGCCAGGAAGTCAACTACATGGTGGCTCATTCTCTTCACCGCCATTCTGAGAGCTTGGTAAACGCTTTCGAGCGGATCGCAGTTCGCGTAGTTCAGGAGATCATGAAACATCAGTATTCTCCGTCGGGGCCTACTCTGGGGACTCACCAGGGAGAAAGACCGCTCCAGGCCAGGCCACCGCTGCCATTCACACTTGCAGCTCCAGAGCCACCAGGGGCACCGGCGTACATCGTCTACAAGGTCGGAGGCGACCCTGGCGATTGCCAATTCCTGTGTGAACCACCTAAAGAAATCCCACATGGATACGTGTGCACCTACGTGCCAGACTGCAACATCTTGACGCGCACGAACCAGATTGCAACCGCAGGGATTGCTGGGGCAGGTGTTTCTGGAGCAGGGGCTTCGGGAGCAGGTGTTTCTGGAGCAGGAATCTCTGGGATGGACGCCGACAAACAAGCGTGGCTAGCCAAGTATGCCACTGGAACGAGTCATGAGAATCTAGCCCCTGCAGCCCAAACAACGGAACAAATCCGTACCATCTTGAGAGACCAGTTCGGCTTCGTGCCGAAGAGAAGGACAATCGGCTATTCAAAGCCGTACCCCAACGAGTTTGACCTGATCCCGCTGCCACCCAAGTATCGGCTCCCTAAGTTCTCGAGATTCAGCGGGTCAGAAGGGTCGAGCTCGATCGAGCATGTGAGCCGATACCTGGCACAGTTAGGCATGATATCAGCATCAGATCAGTTGCGCGTAAGGTTCTTTGCGCAATCTTTGACAGGACCAGCTTTTGGGTGGTACACCTCGCTGCCACCTGATTCGATCCAGACCTGGAAGCAACTGGAAGAGCAGTTCCACATTCAGTACCATTCAGAAGCTACCGAGGCTGGCATTGCAGACCTGGCACAGGTGCGGCAAAAGCGGGGAGAAACAGTAGCCGAGTACATCCAACGCTTCAGGACTGTCAAGAACCGATGTTACTCAGCTCGGTTAACTGAGAAGGAAGCAGTCGAGCTGGCAGCGTTGGGTCTCGCAGCACCCATCAAAGATCTGGCTTTCCAAGTAGAGTACAACTCGTTGGCGCACATGGCCCAGAAGCTGACGATGTATGAGCAGCGCCACCCTGAGTTGTACCAGGACAAGTTCAAACGTCCGATAGGCCTGGTCGATACAGAAGAAGAAGACCCCACGCAAGACCAGGAGGTGGCCGTGGCTGAATGGGCTCGGGGGGCAGATCCCGTATCCTGCAAATGGGTGAAACAGCAAGGGCCTGCAAAAGGGTTCGACTTCGATGTGAGCAAAGCTGAGCAAATATTCGATTTACTGCTAAAAGAAAAGCAGCTGAAGTTACCCGAAGGCCACAAAATCCCTACGGCTCAAGAGATGAACGGAAGACCATACTGCAAGTGGCATCACTCGTTCACCCACACCACCAATGACTGCAAAGAGCTACGTCGCCAGATCCAAACGGTGATAGAGCAGGGCCGTCTCATCCTGGGGCAATTCGCCATGAAAGTAGACACCAACCCGTTCCCCGGCGTCAACATGGTAGAACACAGCCACTCCACGAGGCGCCAGTTGGATTTCTCGTTCGATGTCAACATGGCAGGACCAGGGTACCACCATGGCACGTACAGGGAGGAAGGCGGTCGCTCTCGCGGCAGAGTAAGAGAGGAGGCTGGTCCACGCGACCGGCCCAGCTACGACGACAGGCGGTACTTAACTGAGGAACAAGTGAAAAGTGTGCGATATCAGAAACCACATTCCACGCATCTCCTTAACAAGTATGAGCGTCAGTATGACCAACGTCGCCGACGCGACGGAGAAGATGAAGGATATGAGCACCTCGCTAGGGGACCGTCAAAAGAAAAGGAAGGCGCAGACAAACATTGGGATTGTCCGTTCTTCAAGTATTGCTGGGATGCGGGAATGAGTCGATTGCCTACGATCGATAACTGCCCGGAATGCGGACAGCAGAAGGAGGACACGGAGCCAGTGTCAGTGTTTAAGCGCCTAGGGCCTCTCCCACCTCAGAGCCGACGCAGGGAGTCGTCTCGAGCACAAGGTCTCAAGGAGCCAATGGATGACAAAGAGAAAGACAGGTATCACCGTCCAAGGTGGTGTCCCGACGGACTCAGACACACCCAAAAGCGTAGAGTGCAGCGGCTGCGTAACTTGGAGGAAGCCGAAGCGCAGTATCTCCACGCTCTAAAGAAAGCACGGCCCGATCTGGCCGTTAAGATTAGGCAGACCTTGGAAACGGAAGATCACCCGAAAAGGAAAGAGTGGCGCCCCAAACCGGTAAAAGCCGATGCAAAGACATCGGCTGGCACAAACATGGTATTCATACTTCCGTCAGAGTTCAGTTCGACTGCGGCCCACGGCCAGTTATCTTTGAGAAGCCACGTGAGAAGGGTTACAAACATCTGAAAGCCCTGTACCTACGAGGTTACATCAATGGGCAACCTATCAGCAAGATGTTAGTGGACACCGGAGAGGCAGTCAACATAATGCCATACTCCATGCTACGGCGTTTGGGACGCTCCACTGCAGATCTTATCAAAACCAACGTCACTTTAAGCGACTTCAACGGCCAGACTTCAGAAACGCAAGGCGTACTGAACGTGGATCTGACCGTGGGCAGAAAAACCATCCCTACGTCATTCTTCGTCGTGGACAGCAAAAGCACCTACGCTGTCTTGTTAGGGAGAGATTGGATTCATGCTAACTGCTGCATCCCATCCACGATGCACCAGTGCCTAATACAGTGGGATGGAGATGAGGTGGAGGTCATTCATGCAGACGATTCTGTCGAGGTCTCCATTGCTGGCATGAACGTCTGGGAAGCAGAAGACCAAGAGCCGATCTCTGGAATCAGTCTAGACGGCTGTGAACGCATTGAGGCTACAAAAAACGGGGTGAGGCTGGTCTTATCCACCGGCCTGACAGAGTAGCAAAGTCCACGATGGTACGTGGTACGGCCGATCCCTGCGATCGGCCACAAAAAACAAAAAGCAGCAATCTTACGACGAGCAGATCATGCAGTCGTAGCAGGGAGATTCCCAGCCATTGTAAAACCATAAGGTGTAAACCGTCCTTGACTAATGCAATCACAAAGGGGGCCGATTCAAGCAATCGGCCCAAATTATTTTTGTTAACCTCACCTACTGTTTGCCCTGTGCTTAGCGTCGATTTGATAGGTGACGGAAAGCTAGGGTATGGATTTACATCTGCTGATGAACTAGAAGAAATCGACATTGGTCCTGGGGATAAGCCACGACCAACATTTATCAGCAAAAAGTTAGATCCGAGTCTGCGGGGTCCGATGATAGCCCTGTTGAAAAAATATCCAGACTGCTTCGCCTGGGACTATACAGAGATGCCTGGGTTAGATAGGAGCATCATTGAGCATCGACTCCCGCTTAAAAAAGGATTTCGGCCATTCCAGCAGCGGGCACGACAGATGAAGGCCGAAATTCTGGAAGAAGTCAAGAAGGAGGTCGAGAAAATGTTGACAGCCAATTTAATCAGGCCATGCAGGTATGCTGAGTGGATTTCTAGTATCGTACCTGTAGAGAAAAAGGATGGCCGTTGGCGTGTCGCCATAGATTTTCGGGACCTCAATAGAGCTACCCCAAAGGATGAGTATCCAATGCCGGTGGCAGAAACGTTAATCAACATAGCGGCTGGCCATAAGATCTTGAGCTTCATGGATGGCAATGCCGGTTACAACCAAATTTTTATGGCTCCAGAAGACATACACAAGACTGCGTTCAGAGTACCAGGCTCGGTGGGGTTGTTTGAATACGTTGTTATGACGTTTGGACTGAAGAATGTCGGTGCCACGTACCAAAGAGCCATGAACTACATTTTCCATGATCTGATCGGCAAGCTGGTGGAAATTTATATCGATGACGTAGTGGTCAAGTCTGCCTCAGTAGAAGGACACTTGGGCGATCTACAGCGTGTCCTGGACCGAACAAGAAAATTCGGCCTACGGATGATTCCAAAGAAGTGTGCCTTCGGTGTAACGGCCGGTCAGTTCTTGGGTTTCTTGGTCCATGAACGCGGGATTGAGATCGGCCTGAAAAGTCAAGAGGCCGTGCGAACAATGAAGCCACCTACCACGAAGAAAGAGCTACAGTCTCTCATCGGCAAGATCAACTTCGTCAGAAGATTCATCTCCAATCTGTCAGGAAAGATAGAGCCGTTCATGGGACTGGTAAAAATTAAATCTGACGAGGAGTTCCGCTGGGGAACAGAACAACAACGAGCCTTCGACGAAATCAAAGAATATTTAACGAAGCCGCCAGTTTTAGTTCCACCCCAGCCGGACAGGCCATTCTACATTTACTTGTCAGTAGCGAACACGTCCATCGCCTCAGTGGTGGTGCAAGTTTATGACGGGCTGGAGCGAGTGGTATTTTACATCAGCAGAAGGATGCTGGATGCAGAGACAAGGTACCCTGAGATCGACAAGTTGTGCCTCTGCCTGTTTTTCACCTGCACCAAGCTGCGCCACATTTTGCTATCAGCAAAGATTGCCATCATCTGCAAATCAGACGTCATAAAGCACATGCTGTCGGCTCCTATGTTGAAAGGCCGACTGGGCAAATGGATGTTTGCATTATCGGAGTTTGACATCCGGTATCAACCCGCGAAAGCAGTTAAGGGGCAGGCATTGGCCGACCTTATCGCTGAAAGGATCAACACCAATATAGCAGCACTGTCTATACGAGCGTGGGCTATGTTCTTCGACGGATCGGTTTGTGACGATGGGTGCGGCATCGGCATGCTACTCGTTTCACCCCGGGGGGCAACATTTTCCTTCTCTATCAGGTTATCTGCCCCTCGCACCAACAACGTCGCTGAGTATGAGGCGATACGCAAGGGAATGGAGTTGCTCATCGAAGCTGGAGCGGAAGCAGTGGAAATTTTTGGAGACTCCAAGCTGGTGATTTCTCAACTCACGGAGGAATACAAGTGTGAGAGCGAGTCGCTCTTCCCATTATGGATGCAATGCCGTGAGCTGATGGCACAGTTCCGATACATAAACTTCACCTGGATCCCGCGATCGCAGAATACCGAGGCAAATGATCTTGCACAAATGGCTTCAGGCTACAAGGACGTGGCAGAGGGAGCCGATGTTCAGGTGCAATTCCTGGACGCAGACGACTGGAGAGCCGATATCTTCAATTACTTGAAGGATTCGGCTCGGGGGGCACCTAAACGGATAAGATACAAGGCCATGAAGTATGTGCTCATTGGGGACGACATGTTTTACAGGACTCTAGAGGGGTTATTGCTCAAATGTCTGGGGACAGCTGAGGCCAATCGGCTCCTACACGAGGTACACGAAGGCGCCTGTGGAACTCACCAATCGGCTCACAAGATGAAGTGGTTGATCAGGCGATCAGGGTTTTATTGGCCTACCATGCTCGAGGACTGTTTTAAGTACTACAAAGGGTGTCAAGCATGTCAGAGATTTGGAAAAATTCAGATGGTACCCGCGTCAGCAATGAACCCCATCATCAAGCCTTGGCCATTCCAAGGTTGGGGCATGGATATGATCGGCAAGATCAATCCTCCGTCAAGCAAAGGCCACATGTGGATTTTGGCCATCACGGATTATTTCACCAAGTGGGTGGAAGCCGTCCCTATGAAGTCAGTAAGTTCAAAGGATGTTGTCGATTTTGTGAAAGAACACGTCATTCATAGGTTTGGGATTCCCCAGACTATCACGACCGATGGAGGTTCGGTCTTCACTTCTCATGAGTTCAGAAAGTTCTGTGAGGACACAGGGATTAAGCTGATTCGATCATCTCCGTACTATGCTCAAGCAAATGGGCAAGCTGAAGCGTCCAACCAGAGCCTTATCAAGCTGATCAAGAGGAAAATCGATGAGCACCCTAGGCGTTGGCACGAGGTTTTGTCAGAGGCTTTATGGGCTTACCGCATGTCATGTCATGGAGCGATAAAAACCTCGCCGTACCATCTGGTCTATGGACAAGAAGCCGTATTGCCTTGGGAAATTACGGCTGGATCGAGACGTGTCACTTTTCAGAACGATCTAACGACTGAAGAATATGCAGCCCTGATGAGTGACAGCGTTGAAGATTTGACTGAGCTTAGGCTGTGGTCGCTTGAGAAAATCAAGGAGAACAAGGCCAAAGTAGCTCGTGCATACAACAAGAAGCTGAGACCTAAGGAGTTCCACGTCGGCGATCTGGTATGGGAAGCGGTGTTGCCATTAGGGACTAAGGATGCAGCATATGGTAAATGGTCTCCAAATTGGCACGGGCCATACAGGGTCGATCAAGTTTTAAGAGGGAACGCGTACATGCTGGAGGAGCTGGATGGCGTGAAATTCCCAGTGGCTGTCAACGGTCAGCATCTCAAGAAATATTTCCCAAGCATGTAGGATGATGGACAGTGAGATATGGGAGCCGATACACGAAATCGGCCAATAAAAAAAATTATTATTGTATATTTCCCAAGCACGTGGGATGATGGACAGTGAGATATGGGGGCCGATACATGAAATCGGCCAATAGAAGTATACAGCCGATGCACAGTCATCGACTTTAGAGGTTCAAAACTGTTACAAGCAGATGCCAGTTTACATAAACGAGCTACTGAAGAAATGCCTCGAAGGCTTGGAGGGCGTCAGCACGGACACGGTCCACCTCGGCGATCTCGGCTTCGTCATCTTCATCCTTGCCCGTCACTAACTGCTTGTTCAGTGCACGTATTTCTGCCAGATTGGTCTTCAGTTCAGCTTTGAGGCTCTCTGCTTCATCTTGGGAGCGGGCGATGGAGGCTTCCTTGTCACGAATGAGTTGTTTTGTCGCCCGGACCTTTTCTTCAAGATCTTCCAGCTCCTTTTTCAAAGATGCGAGCTCGGCGGTACTGACAGAGGTGTCAGTTTTGGCATCAAGGGACGCCTTTTTCTCATTGAGCTGCTGACATCTGTCGGCAATATTCGCCTTCAGCGGGAGTTGGGCACGGCGCAGGTTGATCCTTTCACGAGCTAGCTTCACCCTTGACCCGTAGAAGGACAGAGTTACGACGGGCCAAAGCTTCACCTGCAATGCTACTGGGAGTTGGTCCTTGATTTCGGCAAGAACGCCCTTCACCTCTTCAGAACCCTCGATCAGATCCTCGATCGGGGAAGACAGTAAGGCTCTAAGTCGTTGGAATTGAGGTAGAACAGCCCTGGCTTGTGGTTCATCGGTGGCGACAGAGGGAGTTGGATCGATGGAGTCAGGATCAAAGGTCAGCAAGCCTGAAATGTCACAACCCTGGCAGCCCGAAAAGGCATCAGTGTGCGTCCAACAGGGAAGAATAAGCCGACAGAAGTTAACATACCTCTCCTAAGACCGAGGGGATAGCAGACGGCGAGGCGATCGGCTTGTGTGTGGTTGCTGGGGGCGTTGCCAAAGTGGTAGCCATTTCATCTGCATTTTCGGGGATTGCCAGGTCTGGTTTGGCTAAAGGCGTCGGCGTGGCCCCTGCCTTCCCACTAGAAGCATTGGTTGTCTGCATGAAGGTGATTAGCCGATGTTAATGATGATGAATCGGCAGACAAAAGGAAGTAAGTGGTAAGAGCATAAAGGATGATGATTTTCGAAACCTCTTGGCTCGATGAAGAAGCTTGCGGTCCTTTACGAGCTCTTTTGGGACCCACAGCTGGCCCCGCCTCGACTGGCGCTCGGGGGGCAGCGGGTTCAGGAACCGACCTTTTCCTGGAAGCCGATGGTGGCACATCTGGCTGGCTCGGTGTGATGGTCCTCTCAGAGTCCGTTGGGCTCGATTCTCCCTCATTGGGCTGTGTGTCCTCGTGGGATGTTTCTTCGACGGAATCCTGCAAAAGAAGGAAGGCTGTTAGACACGAGCACGTCTGCAAGAATGAAAGAATGAGAAGAATCGACTAAGACATGGATCAGCCTACATGCGAGCTTTCTGGAGAAGGGCTCCGGTGTCTCAAGGTCTTCCTGGCAGCTACATTCCTCACATTCCTCGTCATCGTTCTTGTCTTAGTTGGAACTCGAGGGGCAGCTGATGTTGAAGTTCCTTGCTTCTTAGAAGCCGATTGAGGTGTTATCGGCTGTTTCTGCATCATGACCTTTTTCAAAGGCGGCGAGTTTTTGCAGAAAAGAACCACAGGAGCTGGCGGAAAGAACTCAAAGGGGTAGCCATCACTGTGTGTAGGTTCAGGGCCATCTTGTTGCTGCAAAGGGAGAAATTGGGTTAGTAGAAGAGTCATTTATGAGCTGCATTAAGAAAATTTACAAGTGGTGGTACCTGTTCCACGGGGATGTCATAATCGGCATCAAGTTGTTTCAGCAACGGTCCCAGAGCTTTCCTGAAAGCGTGGGTTTTCCACATCGACCACCAGTCCTCGAAGCCATCAGTTGATGAAGCGAAGGTGAGGTCATTTGGAATAGGGATGGTCAGAGCATCAAAGAAGGAGTAACACCTCTGACTGGTGAGAGGATCAGGCAGGTCGGCTCTGCACTCCGTAAGATGATGGAGAAAGAGATGGGGAGGTACTTGTCCAAGGCCAAATTGCCGGGCCACTATGACCGGCTGGTAGAATTCATACCCAGGCTTGATGATTCTGTTGGATGTACTCATACCAACTGGAAGGAAACAGGGACGGATCACAATGGAAAAGAGTTGCCGAGTGCTGGTGTCATCGGCAAAGTTATCTAGCCTGAAGGAGAGTGGATTTTCGAAATGTTCAGATTCTTCCATGTAAGGGAAGGAGGTAGGATTGTCCAGGCCTTGAAAGAAAGTGCTGAACCACTTGGCTGCTTCCTGAGGGGATAGTTTGCTGCCTGGCAGCCTGTACAAAGCTTGGCCATAACTAGTGCATCGGATCTGCTTCCCTTTGACATCGGGAAAGGTACAACTCGCCAAAAGGGGGAAGTTTGGGATGCGGTTCTGAAAGTACAGCTGAGCCCATAGCTAAATGAACCACCAAGGACCACCTGTTTTGACTGCTATGCCTGAGAACAGCTTGACAGACATCAACTGGAGATATCGATAGACCTCTCCAAGGAACAGTTTGCCGATGCCAAGTTGAGTACCTTTGGCCAGTTCGTGGGCTAGGGAGAGATAGTTCTTGGTTGGAGCAAGGGAAGGGCCACAGAATATGAAATGCTCCAGCCAAAAGTTGAGAAAGGCTGTATGTTCTTTCTCTGATACAGGGCCCTTTGTTTTCATATGGCGTTGGAGGTAGGCACCCTAGTTCGTGCAGTCTGTTTTAGAAGACAGTTTGTAGGGAACTTTGGTCAGTTTGAAAGCAGAGGGGCTGGGTGATGTGACATCCAGGCCAGTGATCATCACCACGTCTAACAAGGTTGGTGACATAGGGCCGTGACCGAACATAAAGCAGTTCAGAGCATCGGACCAGAAGTAGCCGATGGTTTTCAGAAGGTTCTCATGTTTCTCAAGAGGAGACAATGATAAATGCAAGGCATCGGCTATTCCTGTGGTTTCCCATTGGGATTGGTAAGCTCTAGCTACTCTACTGAACCAAGAGACCCAATGTTCAGGGGGATTAGGCCAGGCTTGCAGACAGTCGGCCCAAGAGTTCAGATCTAGGTCTTGGCTTACGAAGAGGATTCTATTTGCTTCGCAAGAAATCAGATGAGCAGGGCTAGATTCTGTACGAGGGCCAAGGCAGAGAGAGTTTGGGAGAGAAGGATGCGGCAGCAGGATGTCTGAAACCTAGAAAATTTAATGGTGGAATAAGGCATTAATTCAGGTGTTCGCCATTAAGTCTAGCATCGTGTTCAGACTGCGAGGAGTAGACGTACCTTCAGACCGGAGACCTCTGGGTTGGTGTTGGATGATTCCGCCATCTAGTTCGTCGGCGGAGATGGATCTATGCAGTTGGGGATCGAGGGTTCTTGTCGCTGTGAGCTCGATCTGGTCAGTGGGCGATTGAAGATCTGGATCGCCCTTTTTTAAAGAGGGTCGCAGGTTACCGTTTGAAACTGAAAAGCAGCCGCTTAGGTTTGCCTAAATATGCGACCAAGTTTTTTGACCTTGTCAACGTTTTTTGAGAAAGCCGATGTCCATCGGCTCTTTGAGCTTTGACTTAGTTAACGGAATGAGTGCAGTGTGGTAAAAGCCGATACAGTGTTATCGGCTTCTGGAGCATCGACCTATTTTGGCTATCGGCAAAATTGGGGCGAAAAAAGCAATCTTCGGGAAACAGATTTTCATTCATTCATTCATTCAAAAGCTGATTGCTTACAAAAGGTTGATTGATTGCAAAAGGGAGCTCACTACTACTACTACTACTACTACTACTACTGGTTCCTAATCTAGAGGCCGAGGTCGTCGTCGCTGTCGTCGCCGCCGTCTTGTTCGCTGTCCTCAGCACTGCTGCCGGCGTCGTCTTCGCTGCTGCTGATCCAGATGCCCGCGGGGGCCTCCTCGTCCTTGTCGTCGTCTTCGGTGTCCTCGCTGGACCCGGCGCGGAAGTACTTCACCGGCTGGTACTCCTCGGAGGAGGTGTCCTCCTCTTCCTCCTCCTCGTCGGAGGAGTCGACGCCGTCCCAGGACATGGCGTCATCGGTGCTGTCCGCCTCCAGTTCCCCATCGGCGAGGAACTGCAGGTCCTCCTCGCCGTCAGTCAAGGACGCGTCGTCCTCTGACCAAGCGGCGAAGTCCCAATCCCTCTCGTCCCACCATTGTGGGGCGAGAGTGTTGTACGCCGCCATCGGCGGGTGTTCTGGCGTCGGCTCTCGGTCGCTCATTGAGTTGGAGGCTTGGGAGGACAGGCCAGATGAAGCGGAGGAGGCCATGGCGGAGAAAGAGGGTTTTTTCGGCGGAGGAGGAAGAAGGGTTTTTTGGCTACTGGAGGAAGATGGGGACTGCGGACTGCTTAGGTGAATTTAAATAAGGGGGATAGTATGAAGCGGTTCAATGCTATAGCGGTTTCCTAGAATATACTGCCGAAGTTGTCAAATCATGCACTGCGGAGAAGTGGAGAAGACAAGGCATCATGATGAAGGGGTGGCGTGACGATCCTGTTCTGCAACGCATTCTGTCAACGCGCAACCCGATACAAAAAAAAAGGGGGGATAGGAGAAGAAAAAAAACAGAGTGGTTTTGGAATTATTATTGCCAAAACCAGGGGGGCATGTGTTATCGCCATATTTTGGCCAAAGGAGGAGATGGGCCGTGATCAAGATGGGCCTAGAAGATACGTATATGCAACGTGTTGTTGAATCGGCCTCGTGCGTTGATTTGGGCTAAATTGCCCGTGTATCTTATATTGTAATAGATTCCGTTTAGATTTAGGTAAGAGATAGAGTTGTAGAGTTATTCCAAAGATAGAAAGTCTCCGGACTATAAATATGTACCTAAGGTTATCGAGAAAAGGAGGACAATCACGTTCACAACAAACACAATCTCGGCGCATCGCCACCCCTTGTTTCTAGGGTTTTTCTCGGGTAAGTGCCATGCTGCCTAGATCGCACCTTGCGATCTAGGCAGTATCTACTTATGCGTTATCTGGTGTTACTCGTACTGAAGCCTTGTTGATGGCGAGTAATACTATTATCATAGATTTGTGTAGGCTAGCATCGGTACCTCTTTGTTATGATTGTTTAGTTATGCTGCCTCTAGTTATCTCGCTGCCTTTGCACCTTTTCCCGGGTGCAAGGGTGGCATCTTGCTTGATCTTTATTTAAATCGATTTGATTTGTTATAGTTGTGCCTTGTTCTCCAAGGTTTAGTTTGATATCTACATGATCAGGCCTTGCAAACGGGTTGAACGATCCAGTAATATGTAAGATATGGTTTGCTAATCCAAGAGGAGTTGTTCCGGGAATTGACTTTACGTCGGTTTTTAGGCCTTCTCTAGGGTTAGTTTTCCATCATCTTTCGTATCTACCAGGCTCAATTACGTGTAGGATGTTCCAGTCATGTAGTGAAAACGTTAAACTGTCGTAGATCGATTTGATTTGTATCGATGAAGCAAAACACCATGTTATCATAGATCTAATGCAGAACCATGGGTTGATCGGTTCTAAGAGCCGATTCACAGGGAAACCTGGGAGCCGGTCACGGCTCGAATTTTACGTATACTTGTTTACCATGCAGGAAACCAATCGAAGCAATCCTTCACCTTCCTGACCAGGTATAGGTCAGGTGGCACGCCCTCGAACCAAGCCAGGACGTGTGCCAGAGTTTTGCGGGCCGTTGCCCGAGGGACCAGGGCCCACCAGCAGTTCTGGGAGCCTCCCGGCTCTTCGTGTTGCCCGTCGCTGCTCGCCGGTGGGTTTTGGTAGGCAACAATTTCCTAGCTTACGTGTACAACCATGTGGCAATAATGAAATGGACAGTTGGCTGGACTTAGTAGGTTGTCACAACTCGAACCCACGTAGCCAAATATAGAATTTTGGTAGGTTGGTACGGCGCGTGTCGAGTTTGGGGAGATACTTCTCGAACGGTCCCTTCTTGGACTTCTCACTATCATCACCCAATATGAGAGTGGTGGTACGAGCTGGGTTGGCCAAGTCACATGTGTAAAGTGTACTAACCCCTGCAGGGTGTATAATCTAGTCGATTAGTCGTGTCCCTGGTTATGGACATCTGAGTTGCTTGATATTGATTTCATGACATGTTTCTCGCTCATTCTAATTTCCTAATTATTTTAATGTTGATAGGTTAATCTATTTAGGATCTTTTCAAAGAAAATAAAAAATTGTTTATGAAAATAGGACAAAGTTATTTGCAAATGCAAGCTAGCCACGGCTCCACTTGCCAAATAAGCATGTAGATGCTAGGTTTATTGTTTCCTTTAATAGCTCTACTTGTCATACATTCCATGTATTGACCTTTCGGGGTTGCTACGTTTCATGTTGCAAGTTGTTATTTCAATTATCAGTGATCGACTAGGTTGCGATACTCCACTCAACATTTGTTCGCTTGTGGGCAATTGAAGATGGAGTCTACTATATATTTATGCTTCCGTTTGCTATTGAACTATTTGAATTAGCCTGCGTGCTAAGCATTATTGTAATAATTGCAAATTCTGGATCAATTCGTTATTTATGATGCACTGTTAAATTCTTTGGTATTTATCTGTACTGTGTGTGTCAGTGAACCGATCCAAGGATTGACACTATCCACATGAACTCAACCTTATCAGGCGAGGGTGTAGCAAAAAACGGTTCAGTCCGAAAAAATAACATACATACTAGATCTCGTCGAAGAATTCACCGGAGACCTCGCCGGTGACCTTGTAGTAGAAAAAATGTCCTAATGTAGCAAAACCGACTTCGCCGGAGACTCTCGCAGAAAAAACATCGCCGAAGACCTCATAGCAAAAACTTTACACTATTGTAGCAGAATCAGAAAAAGGTGGTAACAAAAATAAGACCTCGCCGGAGACTTTAAAGCAATTTTTTGTCATAATGTAGCAAAACAGACTTTGTCGCGGACATCGTCGGAGAAATTGTAGAAAATAATTTGTACAATTATAGAAAAAGCATAGAACATATGCAGCAAAAAATTATAACATTGTAGGAAAAATCCGACGCCGATTGTAGCACCGCCGACGACCACGCCCGTAACAAACCTCGACAGGGTATGTAGCAGCACCCGTGTTCTTCGTTAGCACCGCGGGCGATCACGTGTAGCAAACCCGTGAGTAGACGTTGTTGTCGTCTACACAGCCGAACGGAGCTTTGCAGGAAGGGGCGCTCAGGGTGGAGGTGGAGCAGCGGGGCTCCCTGGGGTGGCGCCCATGACGGGTGGCATCCATCTCCGTCGGGTGCGGAGGCGCGGCTAGGCGGAGCAGCAGGGCTCCTTGGGGCGGCGCCCATGGCGGGCGTGAGGGCGGAGCGCACGGAAGCTGTACGACGGCAGCGCGGGCATGGAGGCGCGAGGGCGGGGGCTGGGCGGCGCCCATAGGAAAGGCGTGGAGGCTAGGCGGCGCCCATGGCGGACGGCGCGATGTGGCCCCACCAGGCGCGCGTGTTAGACGACCCAGGGGATCAAATCACGGGATCCTCCGGGAGAGTAGTATCATTTCCCTTTTTCTTTTCAAAGGAGCCCTTATATTGTGGGCTACAGAAAACTGACAAAATATGTTAAAATTTGGAGATATGAAAATATGGATACATAGATCCACTCTTCAGGGTTAGATGCTTCAGGGATTAACTACGAGGGCCGTATTAGTATTTATTCAGTCATGCAGAATAATCAAGCAAAGCAGAATAATCAAGCAAAGCAGAATAATCAAGCAAAGCAGAAATCATCTACTCTTTCTCACCAATCATCCAAGTCAGAAACCAAGACCTGCTACTACATGGCATCCATTTGTTGGATCAACAAAACTCTGAAGACCATAATTCAGAACTCAAAGGATTGCCAGCGGTTCATATTACACATCCACGGCGAGAGATGTACGAACTACTGTAACTATACAAGCAAAAATTTGAAAAACCTGAGACAACTATTTCGAGACTGAGGGAGTACCAGAGTTTGCTCTGCCTCGCAGTTGAAGACATTCTTTTGCTTCTGCAATAAAATAAGGGATGTTCTATTGTTCCAGAAGCGAGTAAAAACAGTGTACCATTTTTAGACTAGTATTTCTTCAGTCATGCAGAATAATCAAGCAAAGCAGAAATCATCTACTCTTCCTCACCAATCATCCAAGTCAGAAGCCAAGACCTGCTACTGCATGGCGTCCATTTGTTGGATTAACAAAGCACTGTGACCATAATTCAGAACTCAAAGGATTGCCAGCGGTCATATTACACATCCACAGCGAGAGCTGTATGAACTAGTGTTACTATACAAGCAAAAATGAGCACAACTAGGAGATCTACAGGGCCAAGCCAACAGCATCATCCCTAACCCTATCTGATGACGATGATGCTAGACTGCTAGTACTATTTTGAGTACGTTAAACAAAAAGAAACATCTGACGAGCATTTTCAGACAGAAAATCAGCTATCAATATGGGAAGAATGGGGCCAAGGTTCTCATCTCCTAGGCCGAACTGCCAATCTCCCTGCTCCAACGGATGTCGTCGACGATGAGGATGATGAAAGAACCGTCCTGTCAAACTCCTCCTTGTCCTCGTTGAATGCCTTCAGAAGCAGGTCCTGCAGATCATGAAACCTCCTCTTCTTGTCGGTGGAAGTGTCTCTTCCGAGGTTAGCCAGCTCAGTTTCATCATCCATGATCTTGTCCAGCACATCGGAACAGCGCGGGAAGAAGCGTTTGCCAAGTTCAACTGGTACAAACATTCAGCTTGCAATTAGTCCAGATCCATAAACTTGGTAAAATGTCAATTTATAATTGAATCCCGAAAAAGTCTGTGCGCAACTAGTTTGCACAAGAAAGACTAATCATGAGCAACTCAGCCACCGATTTGCATTCTGTATGATTATATAGTCAAATGCACATATTTGGTCTAAAACATCTACTAGTTTTCATTCTTCAGTCCATTATAACATATGGATTGTCATGATTAAAGAGCACAGAAGAGCCAAATGCCCATCATTCATGATTGGCATTAAGCCAAGAATAATACTCTTGCATTTGATTGCAATATTATGTAAACCTTTCAAACCACTCAATAGTAGACCTATTCAGAGGAGGGGGATAAAATCTGGGATTTCAGCTCCAGCTACACCTGTTTTCTTACTGAGGATGTTACAGCAGATAAGCTAAATAGGTGAATATTATGAGCTTGAATATACAGATACATAGAAGCACCATGGTTATACAAAGGCAAGCTGTACCTCACCTGTTTTTGAGAGGGCTCTGATCCGAGCCAAGTGTTCATCCTTCATTATAAAAGGAGTTTCATTTAGATCAACAGTTCCCCGTTGTATCTCCGGACGTTGATTTGCACCAGAAGCAAGTGTAAATTCCAAAGTACCATCCACTTGAGCAATGTCCATTGCTACTCTTGCCTCAATTGGAAACATTATCCTCGCCAAAGCAACTACATAGCATGAAAATAATTGTGTGAAAACACGACTTCCAAGAGAATAAAAAAGTAACATGTTGGCAAGTTGGGTAGTTGTCCAGGGAGAACTTTACTCCACATGCAAAACACCACCAAGTGCAAACAGATAATTTTGAACACTACACGGTTTGTAAATGAATATTACCTCGGTTTTCAAGGTACAACAACTTTCCACGTTGACAGTCACCAGCCATTGCAAGAGAAACCGATGCTTCTCCAAGTTGTGGATCCCTTCTTTCAGCTTGCTCCAGAATCTCAATGCACAACCTGTCTTTAGGAGACGGTTTTCCTTCTTCAGTAATCCCAAAGTAATTCCCATGTTTTGTGAGTCTCTTCGAGATTTGAACTGCTTTTCTTCCATCAATTGTAAGATCGGAAGGCCTAGCACCTTTGGTTAAAAGAGACAGAACAATTTTAGGATCTCTTCGCCTGGCAGCGATATGAAGAACAGTATAACCTCTTGGATTTCTATGATTAACATCTGCAAGTGCGATCTCCAGAAGTTCTGTTGTGATTTTGGAGTCACAGTGTTCTACAGCATAGTGCAATGCAAATGCATCATCCAGATTAGTCTGCCCTTCCTTGAGGAGCATCCTGACAAGCTCCACATCATCAGAATCAAGAGCTCTGAGTATCCTTCGTACATGTTTGTTCGGAAAGCCCTTGTCTTCAGGTGAAACTAATCCGAGCCTTAGCCGTGAATCAGTAATTTGCTTGACAACATCTGAAGGTAATGTTTTCTCAAGAGTGATCATGTCAAGATTTGACCGGACCACCATCTCAAGGCATCTCTCAAGCAGTTTCATACAAGATTTATTGCATGAGTTTGCAACAGATAAGATCAATGGAAGGCTATCCACTTCAACAATATCAAGGACATCAAGGAGACGCCGCTGCATGGCGAAGTACATAACATGGCTTAGTACTGGCTTCTTAAAAACACGAAAAAATACAACATTAACTGCTATACAAGTTGCAAGTTGACAAGAATTATCATCAATCGACACAATCCATCTGCAGCGAAGTCACAACTATCAACATACAAATCCCAAATAGAATAAGACAAAGGAAAAAACAAATCACTGGTTAAAAAATGCTTGCAAATCTGAAAACTCGACACTGCAACATGGTTGAATAAGAATGTATACACATAAACGGTCTAATCTGAAACTAGTTTAAGAATGCATACACATAAGAACCGGTTAATCCAATAGTAATTACAGCCATGTCACTGATTAAATTTAAGTAACCTATCAAAACTTCAAAGTACAACGTTTTTTAAGTATTTGTAAGTACAAGTTAGTTTTCACATACAATAAATGTTACAAACACTTCTACAATGAAAATTTTCTAGCCTCTGCAGATGCACAAGTTGATGACTAGTCACCTGAAGAAGGGCCTGCAATGTGAATACTGTCGCTTAAAGGAAAATTTTAATGATCCTATAAATTCCTAATGGAAGATGAGAAATTGTGGGGCTAATATTTGTCTGTCCTGCTATTTCATATTACACAGACTAACATCCAAAACTTTGTTAGGCCCTGTCTGGTTAATCCACCTAGGAGTGGATCGGGAGGGATTGGAGGGGATTAGGAAGGATTTTGACTTACATGGGACCTAATCCAGGTCAATCCATCCCAATCCTACACTAACCGAACAGGGCCTTAAGTGGAAAAACTCGAAGATATTTTTGCCACGAAATCCCAGTGTTGTAATTTGTAAATTGTATGGGGGGAGTGCTGCTTTTATATGCTAAGGTTTGTGCACATGTTCAAATGTCTGCATTCATGCAACCTAGATTTGGACAGTCCAAGCATCTTTGGCATGATTAAGAACTGCTTTTGGTTTTTTGTTGTTACGACGGAAGAACTGTCTTTTTGTTGGGCGCATGTACCATTCAATACTGCTCATGCTTTGACAGGTAACTTTCCCTTTCAGTACAAAAACATCAAAACAAGAATCACTGAAATAGCGTCTGAACGACACGGCACCTAGAACTACCAATTGAAACATTTGCACGTTGAACATATTCAACCGGCCAGTTTGGGATGGACAGAGACATCGCATTCACGCAACCACACACACGTATGACTATTAATTTTTTTCCAGGGAGGGGGATAAGACCTACTATTTCACCCCAATCAGAACAGGGGAGGGACCGAGACTTGATTGTTGAACCTAGTAGAGATCTCCAAACAACTCAATAATTCATGATCACCGTATAATCAGAATACGCTCCCATTTAGCATATATGCCGATTAGTGTTTAACGCTATTTTGAGAACCAAGCGCTGGCTTGGTGGCAAGGCTAGCGAGTGCGCAGCCAGCCCACCCGGGTTCAAGTCCCCACGGGGACTGAATTAAACGGGGTTTTATCCGAGCGCGTATAATTCGCTGCTGGAGAGGTCTCATCTACCTAACAACGTATAGCCCGCGAGGGATCATTCCCCGGGGGTCAACGTTTTTTTTTTTGTTTAACGCTATTTTGTAGAAGCACTAAAACTAAATAAAATTCAGCAGAAATACTAGTAGGGATCTAAAGCCCATTTTGCTGCAAAATGCAAATGTCCTTGATTGCAGCAAGAAAGGCAGTATTAGAACTTGCAGTTTGGGCACATGAAACGCGTGAGCAGATGCGCATCCCAGCAAGGCACAGTACACGTCTGATACGAAGAAATCATCGCGACGGAGAAGGGGAGGGGGAGAGGCGGACCTGGAAGAGGCTGGTGAGCTCGGCGACCTGGAAGGTGGACGCGGCGAAGAGGACCTGCGCCATGAAGGAGACGGCGGGGTGGCAGCCGACGTGCGTGCAGCCGTCCTCGTCGACGCAGGCGCACGCCGACTTGGGGAGGTCCGGGACGACGCGGCCGCTGTAGAGGTAGTCGAGCACGAGCTGCAGCGCCTCGTACCCGACCTCCACCTCCTCGCCGAGGAGCTCCCGGAGCTCGAGCACGACGCCCTCCGCGCCGGGCGGACCGGCGGCGGCGCGGCGCGCGAAGACAGCGCGCAGGAAGGGGCTCCGGGCGGAGAGCACGCAGCGGTGGACGCGCAGCTCGGGCGCGCCCGGGACGACGACGCGCGCGTCGGCGAGGAAGGCGAAGTCTTCGGGCGAGCGGAAGGCGGCGGCGAGGTTGTCGGAGAGGCGGCGCAGCGCCTCCACGTCCGCGTCCGCCGCCGCATCCCCGGCGACGCCGTCCATGGAAACGCTGTCGGAGTCGGAGAAGGCGGTGGTGACGTGGCTGGTCGGAGCTTCCATTGGCGCGTCCATTGGCGTTGCGGCGGCCGCGCGCGACTCGAGGGAGCGCCCGGTTGGTGCGAAGGCGCGAGGAAGTCGAAGAGGGCAAGGGGACGCGGAGCTAGAGAAAGGGATGGGTTTAATACAACAAGTAGCCAAATCAAGTAAACGGGGCGTGGGGTTCAGCACGATCTTGCGATTTGGCCCCGGCATTTGTGGGTGTTACGAAAACAGATCAACAGATCAGAGGGTTGACCGGAGTATTTGACACATTCTACAACTGATATATCTAAGTTAGTTAGTAGTTGTCGTATTTAGTAGAAATATGTCAGGTTTATTTTCTCAAACTATGTTGTTTTTTTTTGCTGGGATTCTCAAATTGTGTTAAACAACTCTGAAACGTATATGCTCCAAATTTGGGGTATGAAACCTGCTCAACATGCCCTCTAATGGCTTTTATGATTAATTTTAGTTTACTAAAAAAGGTTATATTGTGAAACAGATGATACCTTGTTAAAAGGTTTATATTATGGAAGATAGAGAGTAATTAGGAGATAATCTAATGTTGCAACCATATTGTCAAGCTTCATGCACTAGCCAACGCAACCAAAAATCCGAACTGATGGAAAGGGCCAGTGCAATTCACTTATACACTTCAACACCCCTCTCACGTGTGACGGGGAGAAGTCAACACGTGCAACCAGAAGAGAGCGACGGCGCGCGAAACTCACGTATGACTCAAGAGACCTATACGTGGACATAGAGGGGTCAACGGCAATTTTAGGATAAATTGCGAAAGCCAGGACTCGAACTTGAGACCTTAGGCTCTGATACCATGTCAAGCTTCATGCACTAGCCAACGCAACCAAAAGTCCGAACTGATGGAAAGGGCCAGTGCAATCCACTTATACACTTCAACACATATGTCGATCCCCTCGCTCCTACGCTCTGATACTACTTCTCCTTCGTGTCCCTTACCTTGTATATGTATTGAGATCATCGATTGAATAAGAATAAAACAGTTGTTGGATTAATTCTCAATCAATACTTCACACGTAATCAGCGCTACCTCTAACCCGAGAGAGAACAAATAGATAGAACTCATAGGTGGTCCTCGTCGGCAAACTTACTGACAAACTCTCCGGAATTAGAAGCAACGAAGAAGAAAAACAAAAGACAACTTTTGAAAGGTCCAATGGAGGAGGAAAAAAGTTTAGCGGGTATTGGTGCCGCTAACACAGTATCATAGGGGGTAAATACTTCCAGACTCTTACAAAAGTAAGGGATGTCATGGCAATTTGGTGGTCATGACATAGTAATTGTTGGTTCTGGTGAGGCCATATTTATACTTTCGGATGGTACAAAGCTGAGTTTTAAAGAAAACCATAAGAATAGCTATCACATCTAAGCTCGTATAAATGATGAGGTTGAAATCCTACTTGTAACTTAGAAAAAGGTGAAACGGTAATTGCTCCTATGTGTGGTTTTGGTGATTACTGACAATCCCTATGGACTAATATTTTCACTGAGTTTTATATGAAGGAATATTCCATAAGTCATGCTTGTAGTCCATATGTTGGATTCAAGTATGGATGCCATGATGATAAAGATATACCTTCAGTATTGGCATCAAGATCATCGAGTTGAAGAGAAGAATATGATATGATCAAGATCTTGAGAGTGTGATCTCAACAAAAGAATTCAAGATATGGCTCTAAGTCGGTGTCATGATAGCCTCATTAGTTGATCTATAATTGACTAAGATTTAGAGCATGTAATCAAATGAAGAGTTTTTTATGTACCTCAAGATATTGATATGGAGCATGAGAATATACATGGTTGACCTATACAAAGAGTGAAGAGTGATTTCAGATATCTTTACATGGGCATTCTTCAAAAGTGAAGATTTCATATAGCCTATGAGAGGATGACATCAAGTGGTGATCGTCATCAAGGTTGAGAAGGGCAAGTTCAAGATAAGCATCTCGAGAAGATCATTGCTTGAAGCTTGCCGTCCATATTGGTGATAATGGACATGTGAAGACGTGTCTCAATGAAGCTATCCCATAGTGGTGTATGGGGGAGCAAATTATGTGTCTTCATGAAGCAATAATGATCAAGTGATGCATTCTGGCTTGGATGGAGCTTGAAGCGTTGTCATCAAGGTCAAGTGGTATGCGCAAGGCAAAGGTATGGCCTTGCTAGGTTTTCCTTTTACTGGTCTCAAGGTGGTTGTTGGGAGACCGGGTTATAGGATAGATAGCCGCACTATCAAGAGGGGCTTTTGGTTGGGTAACTTGATCATATCGTCTTAGGGAGCTCAATACTTTGCATACTTTGCATCTTTCTATTTTGTTGATTCTTGGTGTTTCTACATGTGAGGTTCTTGAGCTTGTTTCTAGATTTTCAACAAGCCCAAGTTCATCGAAAACAGAATTCATATGCATCTTCTATTACGTTTTCGAGTTTGGAGGTTTTATCGGTTCTTTATATAGGGAGGCTTCTTACCTTTCTTCATTTGATTCTATCCTAATTTGTTGGACTATAATGTTTCTCTGCACCATCTTGTAGATCTTGTTTTCCTCGTCAAAACAAGCCCAAGATCATTGAAATCAGAGTCCGGATGCAAAATTTATTGCGTTTTTGGTGAAGTATGTTGCATCCCGGTTGTGGATCCGGTCCGATCGGTTCCCAGACCGGACGGTCCGGTGCCAGCGCCGGTAGACCGGCCCAAAGACCGGATTTCCCAGCTTTTGCGACCAAGTCTATTCCGAGATGGTATACAGGGCCATTCGGTCTGTAGGCTGGTCCATCGACCTAGGGACCAAGTTTCCCGGTCCCGGGGCCGGTCCGACCAAATTTTTGACCGGATCCTCGCAGAAATCCTCCCAACGGCCATATTTTCTTTCCCCTATATAAGGGGGTTCTTCCCTATTGTTTTTTTAGTGTTCTTGGCCACGAAATTGACCACCATTTTTTAATCTCTTGAGCTTTCTTTCTCCCCCTTCCCTCCTATGATTCTTGCATCTTTTTGAGGTCTTTGGAAGAGGAGATCTAGATCTACAATCCCCACCAAACAATCCCTCCTCTAAGTGAGGGGAACCCATTGGATCTAGATCTTGAAGTCATTGGTTTATTTCCATCATTGTTCTTCCTCTCTAATTCTTCCCTAGCACTTGTTGCTTCGGTGGGATTTGAGAGTGAAAGATTTGAGCACCCTTCGTGTTCTTGCTTTGCATTCTTGCATAAGTGTTGAGCTCTCCATTACGATTTGTTCGAGTGAGAGACCGTGAGCTTGTTACTCTTGGAGGGTGACCTCCTAGTTGGCTTGATGGTTGGTACCGCGGTGTCCTCTTCGTGGAAGATTGTGAAGAGACTCGGGCTTTGTAACATCCTAGCATTTAGGACTAAACGAAGGGTAGATTTAGGATTTTGTGCATCTGCATGCATGCATCTGAAAATCTGGGTAAATTTTTCGCCAAATTAAAAGACTAGAGTGATCAGAATTCTCACTCCGATGAATTAGGTTTAGTGTCATCAGTAGGGGAGTGAGATGAATTTTGACATGACCTCTATTGTTTTCTGGAGTTATGAGGGAAGAAATTCGACTTACAAATAATTATTCACAATAATATAATACAAAAGAAATATAAATATTATACTGTCCTTTATATAATAAACATAAGATACTTCTTATTATTTTTCTATTCAGTAACAACTAATCAGATAAAATAAAAGAAGGAATATTACAATAATAATATTATTAGATTGTTCCTTTACAAATATTTAAATGGAAATATAATAATACAGTAAAGAAATAAGTAATAAGAAAGAAGTTACAATATTTGGAAGTTGTAGCAATATTTATGGTATATAGAGTATCACTCTGTTCTTACAAGTGTTTGAAAGAAAAGAAAATTACAAAAGAATAAAGCAAATCCTAATCTAAATCTTGATCTCCATCTTCTTAGTGTTTTTGTTCCTGCAAGAGAAAAACACAAACAAAGAAATAGAGATAAAAACAAAAAGGAGTTAGTGTTAATAATATTTCTCTTAGTCTAATAGTGTGGTGCACTGTTCATTACATCATTGAGCATATAAAAATGGGGCAAGTTCACCAAAATATCATCTGCTCTTATCAGTAACTTTGCCTCAGAACCACATCATAGGCAATTTAGGGGCAAGTTTCACCAAGGGCAGGTAAAAGGAAAAGAGGTAAAATCCAAGGAAATCTCAAGCCTTACTTGATCTGATCCATCTGGGTGAGGCAAGCTCACACACAGCTCACACACACATGCATGTTTATGTGTTGTCAACACAGGAGGCACTATGAGAGAGAGAGAGATAAGTACACAACCATAGCAGGGGGAGTGCTCTGCTGAAATTACTTCACCATAGCAAGAAACAGCCAACACAACCAACACAGATCAACCACATAGGCCATCCTTACATTTCCAGAGTTCATAAGTTTAACACCAAAACTCCATAGTGCACTACCACCACATCACTAGCACCCTGGTTGCTCAAGGAAGCCATCCAAGGACACCAGGAGGAGGCCAGGAGCATAAGGAGTAGATCAAGTGAGCAGGAAGAGGGAGAAGTCCAGGAGTGCAAGAGGAAGCAGGACAGACACTAGATCTAGCAACAGAACAGAATCACCACAACATCCACAACCAAGTCATCTATCTCCACTTCAAGCATCAGGTTGGCTACTAGAACCATGCTACTATCTGTTCTTGCCAAATTAAAGCAAGCATCAGTGGGGAAGAGGGAGAGAGCTCTCAGTATAGTGTAGAAATGCTACACTAGTTCATCCTAGAGCTGTTAAAAGCCAGCAAATTATCTGTTCTTATCTCTCTAAGAGTTTGGCCTCAGCCTTGTGCATCATGGACCAAGGTCAAATAGTAGGGTGGTACATCTAGATCATCCAGATTAGAGGATGTCATTTTTCCACACCTACTTGGCAAGTCTAACAGATCCATTAGTGGAAAATCACTGTGTTCCATCCTAAAGGAGGCATCACAGTGGCATTCCACTATTGAATCTACATGGTACAAGAAATCATCACCACATAATCATTTTCCTAGTAAATATTCTAGGAATCAGATTCATAAATTTCTTCACTGTACAAATGACAGGAAGATCAATTCTTTCTTAAGCTCCCAAGCAAAGCATCTTTCCTCCATTGCTTATCTTATGAATCTCATCAAATTTAGCCAAATCTATGACATATGATCATGCTAGAGATGATCAGACTATTGTGTACACTCCAAGGAGGCATCACAATAGTAGGACCATTTTAGCAGAAGCCACCATTCACATTAACTAAACAACCACTCAGAAATTTCAGCTAGAAAAGATTAAACATTTCCCTAGTATTACACTAGGAATCATATTTTTGTTTTGCTACTTCATTTTTGAGTCTCAACTCCATTAAGTAAATCATTCTCCTAGTCAACACATCCAGGAGTCATATATAATTCCACTGTCACAGGGCAGTATTTAGGACACAAGTAACTCATGATATTACATATACCACTATGCAAATTCAAATTGAATACACCACAGTGACACATTGTTAGATAGAAGAATCTGCTATTTAACCAAGCTTAACCAGTATCAGAATTACAGGTCAAGGGAACACCTGCAAGCAAATTTACAATTCCAACATCATTTCCCTTGTTGCTAGGGTCAGAAACCATTTAAGAACATCACTGTCCTATTGACAGGAGACCTACAACAACAACTCATCCTTAGGTAGAAAGTTATCAATTGAAACCATTTCAATATTGGCCATCTTAAACCACAAGCACAACTTTAAATCATTCCCAGGTTTTAACCATTAGCAAAAGGAACCAGAGCATATCTATTAACATCTTAGTTACCCAAATTTCTTGTAACTGAAGCCAAATGGAATCCTTGGAATCTAAAATCAACTAGCAGCTAGCAATTCCAATATTTCCATATAGTCCTCCTTCATCAATGAATCTGGCAACAACAGGTTGCAGTATATAATTTATTCTTTCCCATGAATAATTACCAGTCCAATATCAGTAACCCCATAAATATCATGACATGAACATCATTGATCCACTGCTTCAACAAATTAGGACTTGATCTCTAGGAGGAACATAGGGGTGAGGAAAATGAGCATCTGGACGTGTACCTGGCGCCCGAGGCACAACCACTGCGGCGTGGCGAGGCAGGGCTCACGCGACCGCAATAGTGCACACACGGGGAGGACTTCACCGTGCACCGGCATCATCACCACGATGCGGCGGCACGAGGAGCACCGTGGTGCTCAACCCGCACCGAGCCGCACCTGTGGGTACATGCGCATAGAAGCGGCGGCGCCAGCAACCCATTCATCACCAAACCACCTTAACCGCACCACCACTTTGCCACCATCACCATCCAGAAGTCACCGGAGCACACCAGAGATGAAGGCCGAAACCCTAGCCACGGGAGTGTAACGGGGGCGAGCAAAATAAGGTTGTATCATAGATCTAATTGGATGGAAGGGAGTAGCAGAGGGGAGAACATCGAGGACCACCGATGGCGGCAGCCCAGGAGGCTGGGGCTGGCCATGGTTGCACGGCGACGGCGGCGGCACTGCGTCGCCAGAGAGGAAGGAAGGAGAGGATCGAGCTCGCCTGCGTGTTTGGTGAGAGGAGGGTGAGAGTTGGGGTCTGGGCTGAGGTTTGACCCAAGCCCAATTGGGTCGGATCGGATTAGGTTGGCCAGTGGGCTAGATTTAGTTGGTTTAGGAAGTGCTAAAGAAATAAAAATAAATAGAAACAAAATAATAATAGTAATAACTAAAAAACCCTTTACTCATTTTAAGCTCTAGAAAAATTTAGAAAAATCCTAAAAATATATTCAATAAATCAAAATCTTTATTAACATACTATCCACCTAAGAAAATGTAAGCATATTTGTTTAAATTTAATAAAATGCAAATAAATATTAACACCCTTAAATATCTAAATGAAATTTAGGAAAATTCCTAAAAATAAATAAAAATCACTTTTATAAATAAAAATAAGTCTCTTATCTCACAAAAATACTAACTTAAAATTTTACTAATAAAATTTAAACCAAATATTTAAAGACATTAAATAATTAAGAAATTTCATAAGAAATATATAATAATAAAGATAATGTTTAAAAATAAATAAAATTAATTTTTAAGAAACTAAGCAAGTATATTTACTATAAAGGTACTAAGTATATTATTATAAAAACATTTTAAAGTTCTTATATCATATAACTTGAATTATCTAAGTTATTGAAATAAGATAATTGTTTTGTTAATTGTTTAATATTATTTCCTAAGTAAGAAATGATCTTATTCAAAACAAAATATTTTGAATCTACCTAGTCTAACCATAATTAAAATTCATATAAAATCTAGGTGTAAACAATTAACTTTATAATATCCTTTTAAAATCCTTAACTAACTATAAGTCAAGGATTTACAAAGTTATTCTTTACAAATCATTAACAATTCATAAATAATCATATTTATCAAAATTGAAGTTCACTAAATAAATTATAATAAAATCCATCTATTTTTATTTATAAAGAAAAATCTCAAAGTATGGTCTATAAGTATTACACATGCTAAATTTAAATCTTTAAAGCAAAGTTCCATAACAATAAGATTTCATCTTTAATTATGCTTATGAAAAACTCTAATTAATAATGCTACAAATGCTATATCTCAAGTCCAATTACATTTTTTATAGTTTACTTTGGTCTAAGATATCTTAAGCTAGATATATAATAACTCAAATCAATTAAACCTTATTACAACAGCATAGCTTTAATCCTATTTATCTTCAAAGTTGAATAACTTAACATAAATAATATTTTCTTCAAATGTTATTGTTTTTGCTACTTCAAAAGAAACACTATACAATTTCTTTAAAGCCATCACAACTTAAACCATGAACTTAGTAATAATTACATAATATCATGGAACCTTAGAATTATATTATGATTGTACTTTACTCTTCATATTTATGTGTTTATCCTTCTTATGAAGTAAACTTAAACTAAAGAAAATCTTAAATAAATCATTTAAATATATCACTTTGGTAATAATTGAAGAATTACTTGGGATTTTGCAGTATGCATCTCATTACTTATGCATAACATCATATTGTTTCTTTAAACATTGTCCTTACCGGGCAATGATGATATTTTTGTAGAACCCGAGGTCCAGGGTCAAGTCGAGACATTCGACTACAATACTCCGTTATATCAAGGCAAGTTCACACTTGCTCATGTTCTTTGATTATTTTCTATAAAGTATTTTGTGAATCCAGTGTTGTCATCACCTGCATTTCAAAAAGGTCGAAAACCCTATTTTCAAAAATTAAAGTGAACTATTGGTTACTGATCCAGGGTGATCAGCTAATCTATTAAATCTGGCAGTTGGAATACCACTGCACAGGAATGTATCATCTAGGACTTAACAACCAATGTTTCCAGTGATTCTCGCGCCGTATATTACGTGTTAACCATGAGATTTGGAATGGGACGAAGAAGTCAGCTAGATCGGCTCCCTTTCGCATGCAGTGGACACTGTTCTGGGCATTTGTGAGTTGCGGATCGTGGGTATAGCCGTTTTATACGGGGAAAGGTCTACCGTGGATCTGGGCTCACAAAAGACAGATTACTAGTGTTAATGGTTGTTGTGTGTATCCAACTAAGGTATAGCCGTTTTATACGGGGAAAGGTCTACCTTGAGTTTGGGCATATAACAATTGCGGTGTATGCGGGGTCACGGAGAAGGACAGTGATTGGCTTGGATCATCTACTAGGCCCCACACCATAGGAAGTGTGGCCGGGAAAGATTCGCCCGGTTGTGCACCAAGGATTTGATCTCTCATGGGTAAAGTGACGCACCTCTGCAGAGTGTAAGAACTATAACTTGTTACTCCCTGTTCCAGGAAGGAGCTGTGAACGCTGCAGGAAAGGAACTCCATGACAGTTCTGGTAAACCTGTGAAGACTGACGGACATAGCTTTTCAGAATAAAAGCAACCTTTGAAGAAATGTTTATGAAAACTTGCATTGCCTACGACCTATGGTCCATGGCTGTAGATATAGTGCATCAAACACTCCTTTTTAGTGAACTTGCTGAGTACGCTCGTACTCAACGTATCTTCTTAACCCTTGCTAGATTCTAAAGACAATAACGTTCAGGAAGAGGAAATACTATATCCAATTGAAGACCAAGAAGAATTCCGCTATGAAGAACCAGAAGTATCCGGAAGCGTCGAAGGGAACAATTACGAAAACATCTATGGAATGGAGACCGACGTATCTAAAGTGTAGATGTATAATATATAGTGACCTAGCCCAGTAGCATAGATATCTGTTCCCTATTTATATTAAATCTCGTATAAACCTTAAAGTTTAGTTTGCTTCTTTATCTTGCCCTCAGAATTATTATAGCTTGGCCCTGAGTCATCGGGATACCTATATGGACCTAGGAGGATCTCAAAGTCGTCTTGTAATTCTGGTTGTAATAATGATAATGTATGATGTGAACCCGCTTTGTTTCTGTTGTACCACTCTAATGATGTAATATTTGCGGAATGGTACTCCGTGAGTGTTATGTCCATGACTATAATATACTACAACATGCAGTGGTATGCTGGGTCACCGCAAGCTTCTTTTTCGTGGAGCTTAATTGTGAAGTGGTTTTGGAGCTTGCCATCTTCGGAGTGGAGGAAAATCTAGCCATAAGGAAAGGGCCTATTCCTTCGTGGGATAGACTCGGAGAAGAAGGTGAGCCTTCGTGGCGTTGGGAAATTCTTCGTGCAATCCCACACCTCTCCAACATGACGTACCTTACTTGTAAGGGAACACGGGAATACATCTTCGTCTCCGCGTGCCTTGATACGTCGGAAACGTATCTATAATTTTTGATGTTCCATGCTTGTTTAGTATCTACTTTGATTTGTTTTGTCTTTCTTTGAGGTGTTTTTATATCTTTTCTGAAACTAACCTATTAACAAGTTGCCATAGTGCCAGTTGCCTGATTTCTTCTGGTTTTGGTTCTAGAAAGGCAGAAAATCAATATTCTCGGAATTGGACGGGATAAAAGCCAAAGTCAATAACTTTCCGTGAAGGACACGAATCCAGAAGGAGGGACGGAGAAGCACCAAAGGGTGGCCAGACCCTCCTGGGCGCAGCCAAGCCTGGCCCGCGCCTGGGGAGGGTGTGGGCCCTCTGGCCGCCTCCTCGACCTCCCCCTTCGCCTATAAGAAGCCCTCGATGAGAAAACCCTAAGTCATCAATCATACTTCTAGAAAAAGTTCCGCTGCGCCGCCGCCACCGAAGGGGAGATTCGAGGGGCAGAAAGTCTCTATTCCGGCACCCTGCCAGGACGGGGAAGTGCCCTCGGAGCCATCTCCATTGATCTCCATCGCCATCTTCATACCGTTGCTGATTCCCATGATGAGGGAGTAGTTCTTCCTCGAGGCTAAGGGCTCTACCGGTAGCTATGTGTTCATCTCTCTCAATGCATGATCTTCTGGTCATGAGCTTTGTAATCAAGTAGATCTACCTTGCTACTCAAGTGCTTCATTAGATCTCTGCTCTCCCCATGTGTGTGAAAGTGACAACGTGAATGCCATGGTGACACTTAGGCTTGAGTCTACATAAATACTCTTTGTGCTTTAATAGATCTATGCTTTTCCCCACGTGTGTGAAAGTGACAACGCGCATACCGTATGTGGCACTTTGGCTAGATTGAATATTTGTTATGAGTTATATTTGGAGTTGGATGTCTCTATTGAATTGTGGTGTTTGTTGGAACCATCTAGTGCTCAAGGTGACAGTGTGGGGTTATCTAGATTAGGGAAGGCGGACTTTGGGTGTGCTGTTATAGCCCTACCTTGGATTAGAGTGTCCAACCGGAGAGTAGTATCATGAAGAGAGGATATTTATATGAGAGAGTGTTCACTAGGGAAAGTATGATCCCTAGGCCTTGTTTCTAAGCATTGAAACACCGTTTGCTACTAGATCTGTTGCATGTTTGCTTGCTTCCTTCTTGTCGCCTTTAGTCTTTGCCTCACCGTCAAGCTCTTTTCTGGCACCGTTACCACTTGTGTTTCACTATCTCTTCACCAAACTAGTGCACCTATATTGGGTGTGTTGGGGACACAAGAGACTTCTTGTATCTTGATTGCAGGGTTGCTTGAGAGGGAATACCTTTGACCACTTCCTCCCTGAGTTTGATAAACCTTGGGTAATCCACTTAAGGGAAACTTGCTACTGTTCTACAAACCTCTGCACTTGGAGGCCCAAAAACTATCTACAAGAATAGAAGTGCATATACATCAAGCTCTTTTCTGGCGCCGTTGCCGGTTAGGTAAGGTAAAAGGTACTCACACCTTCCGGTGTGAGTTCTCGAAGTTATTTCATTTAGATTCTGTAGTTTTGTCTTTTTGTTTCTTGTTTTCACTAGTTAGGCTTAATGGAAAACAACAACAAAATTAGAGAGCTCTATAGCATTTATCTTGAGTTAGGACATGAAGTGTTTGAAGAGAAAATTAAAAACCTATGGAACTTTATTTGCATGCTAATAGCAATGTTATTAGTATGAATTCTTTGGACACGATTATTGCTAATGCTATGGAAATGTCTAAGCTTAGGGAAGCTAGTTTTTATGAAAATGATCTTTTTAGTCCCCCAGCTTTGGAAGATAGCTATTCTATTGCTTATGATGATACCAAACCCCCAATATATGATGATTAAAATGATGAGTATGGTATTTTCAATCCACCTACTATTGAGGAGGAAATTGATTGTGATTCCAACATGCCTCCTATATTTGATGATTATGGTGATGAAATAACACTCTTGAAACAGGCATTCACCCCGCTTTATAAATAAAGCACACATGTGAGACCACTGCTGGGCCAGACAGCACAACGCCCAAAGAAAGACACAACACGATACACGATGCTGGGGCGAACTAGCGCCAACAAAAACACGAAAGAGAAATAAAAGATAAAACAATGCCAACATCGGTAGATCGACTAGACGATGATGGCTCTCCACCGCTGTGCCCTCCGGAAAATTCCCGACACATGCCTAGACCTTCGAAACGTCGCGCAACAAGCAGCACCTTCAACAAGGGGAGCGACGAAGACGTCGCTACTGCCCGGACCTGTCCTAGGGTTTCCCCCTTACGCGGAGGTGAGTGGGACAGGGGTGCCTCCGACGGCCTTCAGGAAGGAATGGCAACACCCGCAGGTGTCACCCCGTCGGTGTCGAAGGCCGACAAGGATTTCTCCCAAACCCCAACGACCCACTACCCCGAACGCTCTGAAGTCTGTCACCCATCACGCCGCCCACCAACACGCACCACCATGGTCTTGACGCCACCATCATTGTCTCACTGTGAACACCACTGCGAGGCCTAGAGAACAAGCGAGAGAGTACAAGGGATCAGATGCGGCAGCCCCATGGCCGTGCGGGAGGGAACAGCCTCCACCGCCGTAGCGGTAGCCGACCGGACACGATAGCAGAGGCACACCAGGCCTCCTGGCCCGGCCGGGCCTGAAACAGGCCCGCAAAGCCCCTGCCATCATGCAGCAGCAAGCCGGCAACAGTGCCACCACACCTCCGAACCCCGATACTCTACATACGCCTCCAGGGAGCGACTGCAGCCTCAGTAACACTGTCGGCCCGCCCAGGCCCATCTGAGGACCGAAGGGGCCCAGATCTGGGCCGAGCAGGCCCAACCGCCGTTGGCCGATGCTAGCACGACGCCCTGCAGCAAGATGCGCCATCACGAGAAGTGCCACCCGCACCAGCGCCGGGAAGCCCGCCGCCGCGCCGGACCGAAGCCGCCTGGGAGCACCCCCCCCCCCGTCACCACGCCGCCCCGCGCAGATGCGGTCACGAGAGGGGAAAAGCAAGGGGCCGCCGCCGCCGACGCCCCCGGGGCTTGCCCGGCTACGCACGCCGACGACGGCGGAGGAGAGGAGGGCGGGGGAGGGCGCCTGGAGGAGGGAGACGGGGGCGTGGCCGGTCGCCCGCGGGGGGCGAGCCGGTCGCGAGAGGTGCTTTCGATGAGAATAACAATGATAGCTATTTTGTTGAATTTGCTCCCACTACAATTAATAAGAATGACTATGCTTATGTGGAGAGTATTAATCATTGTATGCATGTGGCTCATGATAAGAATGTTTTATGTGATATTTATATTGTTAATTTTATTCATGATGCTACTGAAAGTTACTACGAGAGAGGGAAACATGGTCTTATGCATTTCAATAATATTAAGTTTCCCCTCTTTATGTTGAAAGTCTTGAAGTTGCACTTGTTTTGCTTTCCTATGCTTGTTGCTTTGTGATTTCATGACTTGTTTATTTAAAATATTCCTATGCATAGGAAGTGGGTTAGACTTAAATGTGTTTTGAATTTGCTTATTGATGCTCTCTTTGACTTTAATTCATAATTCTTATGTGAGCATCTTCTCAAGCTATCAAGCCTAACTTAAAGGCGTTAAAGAAAAGTACTTGTTGGGAGATAACCCAAGAGTTTCCTTGAGTCTTGGAAGTTATTACTTCAGTAATGACCTCTCCTTATCCTTTTTGTTTGCTTTTTGTGCCAAGAATAACCTCTAATGAGAGGGAAGTAAGATTTGGGGAGTTGCTGTCCTGAAACAGATTTCTGTCCTCCAACATAAAAATTCATGAGGAGTCTCTGTAAGTTGGATTGAGCTTAAAATTTGCGAATAAATCCTCTAGTATGTTAGCTAACTTTAGTTAGTTCAACACTTTCTGATCTGAGCAACAGAAGGTCTTCCAAAAAATCGGTTTCTACCTGCTGGTCTGTTTTGACATATTTCTGCCATTATTTGCATTTGCTTCTTATTGATTCCTTTTTTAGTTCTCTTTTGGGAAATTGAGCTTTTTGAAGGAGTTGCTACAGTAGCTTGTGTTTTTAGTGAAAAGCCTTGCTGTTCCAAAGCTTTGCCAGAGGTCTAATATCTTTTGAATAAACTAATGTTGCTAATGAAGATTGTGTGAAGTTTTGTATGAAGAAAAAATTTCAGGTGTAGAGAGAGAATGATGCAATAAGATGAAGAATGGACAAAAGCTCAAGCTTGGGGATGCCACCATGGTGTCACCCCAAGAAATATCTAAGAGGTACAAGTTTCAAAGCTTGGGGATGCCCAAGGCATCCCCTTCTTCATCAATAAAAAGCTGAGGTATGTCTAGACACTTCGTTTTTATTGTTTCATGCACAGTTGTGTTGTTCTTGGAGCGTCTTAGTTTTCGTTTGCTTAGTTTGCTTGAGTAAATTGGTTGGTTACACCATACTTCTTTTGGAGAGAGACACACTCTGTTTCCATTGCCTAGAATACTCTAGTTTTCACTCTTATTGTTTTGAGAGTGTTCACTTTTTCTAGCACTATGTTTAGCCTTAGTTTTCTTGTGCTTTCAGCTTAGAACTTTTTAGTTCTTCTTTTTGGATTTGTGAGACAAGCTCACTGGTCTTTATTGATTATTATCTTTGTGAGTTGTTCAAATAAGTTGTTTGGTGTTGGAAAAGAGTACAAAGCTTCATGCTTATAGTGGTACAAAAGGGATCTTTCTTTGACTGTGGCTTAGACTTTATCATGTCATGCTAGATGTTGTTTTGACCTTATACTTAGTGATTATTGCTGTAGCATGACTTTCTCCAAATCATTGAGAGTGTTTAGTGTGCCTTGAAAGAATCATGTGTTGTTTTAGCATACAAAAGCATAGTATTGTGGTATTCTGCTTTGATGCTTTGTTTGGGTTGACTTGGCACATGCTCACACCATGTTATGACTATGAACAAGTCACCATATCCTCTATGATCATTTATTCCTTGACTTGTAGTACCACTCTATGCTTTGATTAGTAATGTTTTGTCGCTCTGCATGATTATGGCCATTATTGCTCTCTTAGTTGGTTGCTCCTAGTCTTTTTCTAGTCTCCACTTGTATGAGTAAGTTTTACTCATGCTTCCAACTCCCAAGAAACCAAGTTTTTACAAAGTGTCCACTATAAACTCCTATGCATGGTGTGTTACACCATTCCAAGTATATTTTTGTTTTCAGCTATCTTCCAATTAAAAACTATTTTGTTATGTGAAAACTTAGTGATTAAAGCCCTCACGAACTTGATGGCACACTTTATATTATTTGCCCCTAATAAACTTGAACCATTGTGACAACTTTGTTGTATATGCTTGCACTTATACGTTGGAATTAGAAGAACCGTGCTCTCATGTGGAACGTTTTCAATATTGCACTTGTACTTTGTACTTAGTTTATATCATGCTCTTTTGTCTATGGATGTCACCGGTGTGAAATAAATAGGGAACTTGTAAGTCCATGGAGTTTGTATTCTGGTTTAGAGAAACGCCCGGGCCGCTAGCCTAAGCCATGCCTAATCATGGTGGAAACTTGCAGCATCACCATAATGAGCTATCTATGAAGCATCCTCAATAAAAAGCTATGCATATGGTAAATAAAAAGATCACTGAGATGCTCATTGTTTGCTTGCCTTGTCATTTTGGTTATGGGAAAGCTCCTGTACCATGTGTAAGGGATACCCCGTTGGCGGTTCTCAACGATATGCAAATACTTACAATGACAAGAACTTACCTAGGCCCAAAGTTGAGTATGCATGAGGTGTGGCCCTCATATCCAAGGGACTCAAGATTTCCAACTTATACTTCGTCAAGCATAAACTCCATCTTTGCCACTTTAACCTTAACCACTTCAAGATGCTTATGATAGGGGCAATGAGGGCTGAAAGCTAACAAGTACCATAATTTTTGGAAGATCTTTTTGAAACTTGAAATCCCTGCTTCCTTTATAAAAGGCCTTTCTTCCACCATTATTGAGTCTCCACCTTCTACCTTTAGGCACCATTAAGAGACCATAGTTGACATTCTGTGGGCAGTGTCCCAAAGCTTATTGATTGATGCATATTATGATATTACTTGTTCTTGTGCTATTTGTTTCTAGTCACCCTTGTGAACTTTGAAGGTGTCCTATGCATTTATATTGATACTCTATGAGGGACAAGCTGATTGCCACTATGCTATGTTTTCTGTATGTGAAACAAACAAACATTTTGCAATGCATGTTATTCATGATATTTGTTTGTAGCCTTTCATGTTGCATGCATAGTTACTTTGTCTTATTGTTAGAACTTCATATTTCATGCACATGTTTAGAGTTCTTTGATCCCATCTTTCAATGCTTGCAATTGGTTTGATCTTGGTTTTGATGGTGCATGTCACCTCAAAAATTATTCTTTTTATCACTTACCTACTCGAGGACGAGTAGGAGTTAAACTTGGGGATGCTTGATACGTCGGAAACATATCTATAATTTTTGATGTTCCATGCTTGTTTAGTACCTACTTTACTTTGTTCTGTCTTTCTTTGAGGTGTTTTTATATCTTTTCTGGAATTAACCTATTAACAAGATGCCACAGTGCTAGTTGCCCGTTTTCTTCTGTTTTTGGTTCCAGAAAGTCAGAAAATCAATATTCTCGGAATTGGACGGGACAAAAGCCAAAGTCAATAACTTTCCGTGAAGGACACGAATCCAGAAGGAGGGACGGAGAGGCACCAGAGGGTGGCCAGACCCCCCTGGGCACGGCCAAGCCTAGCCCGCGCCTAGGAAGGGTGCGGGCCCTCTAGCCGCCTCCTCGACCTTCCCCTTCGCCTATAAGAAGCCCCCGATGAGAAAACCCTAAATCGTCAATCATACATCTAGAAAAAGTTCCGCTGCACCACCGCCATCGAAGGGGAGATTCGGGGGACAGAAAGTCTTTGTTCCGGCACCCTGCCGGGACGGGAAGTGCCCCAGAGCCATCTCCATCGATCTTCATCACCGTTGCTGATTCCCATGATGAGGAGGGAGTAGTTCTTCCTCGAGGCTAAGGGCTCTACCGGTAGCTATGTGTTCATCTCTCTCTCTATGCATGATCTTGTGGTCATGAGCTTTGTAATCAAGTATATCTACCTTGCTACTCAAGTGCTTCATTAGATCTCTACTCTCCCCATGTGTGTGAAAGTGACAGCGTGCATTCCATGGTGGCACTTAGGCTTGAGTCTACATAAATACTCTTTGTGCTTTAATAGGGCTTTAATAGAACTTTGGATAGATTGAATATTTGTTATGAGTTATATTTGGAGTTGGATGTCTCTATGAAATTGTGGTGTTTGTTGGAACCATCTAGTGCTCAAGGTGACAGTATGGGGTTATCTAGATTGGGGAAGGCGGACTTTGAGGTGTGCTGTTATAGCCCTACCTTGGATTAGAGTGTCCAACTGGAGAGTAGTTAAGAGTAGTATCATGAAGAGAGGATATTTATATGAGAGAGTGTTCACTAGTGAAAGTATGATCCCGAGGTCTTGTTTCTAAGCATTGAAACACCGTTTGCTACTAGATCTGTTGCATATTTGCTTGCTTCCTTCTTGTTACCTTTAGTCTTTGCCTCACCGTCAAGCTATTTTCTGACACCGTTACCACTTTTATTTCACTATCTCTTCGCCGAACTAGTGCACCTATATTGGGTGTGTTGGGGACACAAGAGACTTATTGTATCTTGATTGCAGGGTTGCTTGAGAGGGAATATCTTTGACCACTTCCTCCCTGAGTTCGATAAACCTTGGGTAATCCACTTAAGGGAAACTTGCTACTGTTCTACAAACCTCTAAACTTGGAGGCCCAACAACTGTCTACAAGAATAGAAGTGCATAGACATCAAGCTCTTTTCTGGCGCCGTTGCCGGGGAGGATTTGGCCTTTTACCTTTCCTCCATGTCAAGCTCCATCATGCCCGTTTATCTCTATATCCGAGCTTACTTTCCTTATAATATCCATCAAGCTTTAAGTATTTATATCTTGCTTATCACTTGTGATATATTTACCTTGTTCTATCTTGATTAGCTTAACTTGTTGTTGGTGCACTTAGTTGAGCCTAGTGTATTAAGGTTTTGTGCTTGTAAAATAAATGTTAGTTTAATTCCGCATTCTATCAAACCAAAACCGTAATAGTTTTGAAATTTCCTATTCACCCCCTCTAGGCGACATCTCTATCCTTTCAAAAGGTATCCGAGAACAAAACCCTTGAGAAAGGACCCGCTCTATCTTTTAAAGACTCGACAAGTAAAGAAGTGAGCCTAGGTCACTTTTCCATGTGAGTGGATGTACAACCAAGTCACTCGGGTTTACATCCTCATGGATGCAATAATTGGGTTCTTATTACTCCCTTCGTCTCAAAATAGATGTCTCAAGTTTTTCAAAATTTGGATGAATCTACTAAATAGTGTCTAGATTCAACCAAATTTTGGAAAATATGAGACATCTATTTTGATACGGAGGGAGTATTTTAAAAAACTCGTCGTCGTGGTCTTCCCCAACCGCTTTCCTTCCAAAAAAAGACTTATACTTGATAAGTTCAATATATGTCATCATTTCCTAGTGATAACCCACAAGTGTAGGGGATCGATTGTAGTATCTTCCGAATAGAAATGAGTGTCGAAGACACAAGGAGCTAATAGTATTGGTTAGAAGATTCAACAAGTAAAATAATAAAAAGATGCAATTGATGACTGCAAGTGCACATATCGTTTGTAGCTAGTTTTTAAATAAAGATATCAATCCCATAGGAAGCAGTAGGAAAAAGACTAAAATGCTTTTAACTAAAACTGAACGAAGTACTTATGAAATAATTTTAAGATGCAAGAAAAATAGAATTGTTTTAAGGATTGTTTTTGGGTTTTCAATTGAGCAAAGTAATTAAATAAACTAAAGTAAAACTTAATGTAGAAAGTAGAAATTGCATGTGTAAGAGAGCTTGGAACTACAATAGAGAAAAAGGCGTTCTCGGAGAGTGGTGGATATACTGCTAGCAATTTAGATAGAGTAATCAAGATTATGATAACAAATATTCTCATGATATATATGATTGTCGGGGGAGATCCATATATGTACGAATAGGCAGCAACCACTTCACACATCATCCTTCATAACTACAGATGACAGGTAAACGACATCAATCGTATTATCTCGCTATTAAGGAATTTCTCCCGTGGCATGGACATGGCTTAATGAGTTCTTCTTGCTTTCCCAAGTTAGTACGTAAGGAATGACAATAGATTTATAGTCACAATAAGTGCTATCATCCCTCTGTCTACCAACAAGTAATCCCCTTCATCAGGTCCCCATAAGAGGCATATATTAAGAAGTGCACAACTCTCAACATCAAGACGAAGACAATTAACACATACACATAATGATGTATACCATAATAATCTCTATCTTATCTCAATCATATGCTAGGGTTTCTCCATCTCCCCAAGAACTAATGATCTAATCAGACATGGAGGCAAACAACATCATGGCAATGATAATGGAAACAATTATAAATGAATAGTTCTTATATAAATTGTTAGACCCCTCCTTTATAAAGGAAAGGATCCCTGTGATTGCAATGCTAGTCCCTGGATCAATGCTAGCATCCACAGTTTAAGATGAAGTACACAGATACAAAGGTCGTTTATTACATTCATTCCAGAGATAAAACATAGTCTTTTACAACCCAGGGCCAAAGGCCTAATACAAGAGTTTAAGGAATAAGTAAATAAACATAAGTCTTCATCTTCATGTGCCACAGGCAAGCATGTTGAGTGTAGACTCATGACTCCTATTCATCATCGGAGTAACCTGCAACATCACAAGTTACAACCACAGAGGGTCAATACTTTGGAATAGTATTGGCAAGTGATACCTTAGTATATTTTGAGTGGACTATATTACTATATGCATTTTGGCTAAGTGTAGCTTGGCTTGCTTTGCTTGAAAATAGGTTTTACCTATTAGTTGAAATCACTAAGTTTTTCTTTGTCAAAACATTCCCAAGAATCCACCAATAGACATTGGGGTCCTTCACGCTTGTTCACCCACCAATTTTTACTTAGAAGTTGGAGTGATGAGACTCTTGTAGCTTCCATGTCTTGATGCTCAAATTGTCCATTGCCTTGGACTAGGCTAAGTACTTAGGTTTTTCCATCTGCAGAGGTTGTGCACTTTCCCCACGAGACTTGGTTTCCCAAGACAGGACCTTTCAGAAGCCTTTCCTTAGTCAAATGGACGCGCTCCAACCTATCATTCCCACTACCACCAACTGTCCAAGTGACTAAGTTCTAGCAACCTATATGATCAAGGCAGAGCCCATATTGCCAAGTGGTTGCACTGTAAGCTTTCTCAACACTTGGCCTCCAAATCCCTTTGTGCCTGGGTGGCATACCACAAGTGAGATACACAACCCAAGTCCATGGCCTTGTGTAACCACTCAACATAACCCAATCCTTCCATTCCACCCAGGAGGTTCATTCAACTTAGTTGTTTTATTAGGAAAGCATAAGTCTCATGACTTAGAAATATCTTCATCATAGTAAGTATAGATTTTCACCAACCCTTGTTTGCTAAATAGCTAGGCTAAGCATGGTATGATAACTTAACTTAGGAAAATTACCTAGCAATTCTACAATTCTACACTACTTAGGATTTCCCAACTTAGCATTAGGCAAAAATAGCATGCAAGACTTAGCAAAATATCTAATGCTAGTACAAAACATATGATAGAAATATTCATGAAAATATCACTTGCCTTGGTAGTGGGGAGAGTAGCACTCTTCACAACCACAATCACTAGCAAAATCTACACAAAATTGTAGCATACAATTACACACAATTATATACAACCAAAAATAATATGAATGCATGCATGCAAGAATTTACTAAGTGGTGATTTTGAAAACTCTACCAAGCATGCACATGTGTAACACCCTCAGAATCGACCCTATGCAAGTTTCAGCGCTACCTGCCAAACCCGCATAGAAACGATTCAAAGGTGCCCACCAGGCACTTTCGTGCGGGTGGAAAACGAAGTAATAACATTACACAACAGTCCTCGATGGGACCCACAGAACAGATATATATATATATACAACACGACTCCATGAGTCAAGAATACAGATATAATATACAAAGATCCAAATCACCTTGAAAATGACAGAGCGTCCGACTACGGACAAGATGCAAATGGGGCTAAGATCCCTGAAGAATAACCAATGGCGTCCATAACCCTGCCCAGGCCAAGCCGGAAGGGTAACCCTGCTAACGACGTCGATCTCAAAACCTGCTTAAACAAAAGGGGTGCCGACAAAGGGCAAAGGGAAAAGAGAGAGCGGTCAGTACTGAGGCCAGTACACGGCGAGGCTAGAATTCGGCGGTCCTCGCCTACATAGGTGTGGTGGACTGAAGCGGCAGCGGCAGCATGCACTAGAACATCCTATAGAGACTCGATACAACTAGCGGCTATCAGAGAGGGATAAGAAAGACCTATTCGGAACCAACCTGATGCTACCATCAAATAAACCCATCCTGGTATTTCCCCCTCGAGACCAAATGAGGAAGTCAACCGAGGAACTCACACCGTTGGCAGTTTTATTTATTCAGTTATCGTTGCAACAATTACTAGTCAGGTGTAGATAATCATCCTGATGAAATAAGCAGTGGGCCGTTTTAGTTAACCATTCCATTGTAGTTAACCATTCCATTGTAGTTGCACAACCAAATAACATCTATTGCCCACCTGTGCCTCTGCTTACTTACTTCAATTTTAGTTGTTAAACAGTAATTAAAGTGAACAATAATTAAAGCCACGATCATCTCCAACATTGAACATGCGGCAATACTCCAACAACTGTGGTACTTGACGACACGCAACAGCACTTGAGCAAGCGACTACGACACGCAAGTCCAGCTATCTACCAAACAACAGGTAATAGGCGGTGTCCAAGGCAATATAAGGCTGCAAGGGATAACACGGGTATGAAAACTAGAGCATCGCAACACAGATAGCAATAGATCAACAGGAGGGAATAAATACTATAAAAGTAAGATAGGTAGAAAGGGGGAGATGCTCGCCTGAAAACATTGCCGAAGGTTCAACCGAAGATCGGGTCGACACTCGCATCAACTCAACGGCCTTATCCGCGAAGAACCAAACACTAGAAGAAACACCGGATGCACTATTTAATACTACGACAAAAGATCGGGCATGATGCATGTGTGATGTTTGACATGGCAAAGCTGCGATGCAATTAGGCAATATTAAGCGGAACCGGGGTTCCGACAGCTAATTATTAAGTTTATGTTGTTTAGGTACCCCGCAATTTAATTGTGGTATTAACATGGCAAAACATATGACCGGTTCGCTACACAAATTTAAATGGAACCAATATGAGACTAGATTCGCCCGCATATGGACCCCATATTTAATTTAGGTGAATCGGCATAAGGCCCCCAAACCACATAAATATGTATGCAAACATGTATGATTGAATGCAACAAGTTTATATATAGCATTTATAAAATAGGGGCTCGGGAAAGGTTCACACATTAGGGTTCGGCGAGCTTGGGGTTCGATGGATCGGGGTCCGGTCTCAGGGTTCAGGGTTCGACGGGATCGGTCTTCGAAGGGCGGATACAAGATGAAGAGCTTGGCGTTCCGGGAAGAAGGACTTGGTTGGCGTCGGGGCGCATCGGATCTGCCCTGGTCGGTGCCGATCTTATCGTCGCGAAGATCTTGTCGGGTCCGCACCATCGAGTCGGTCTTGGCATTCGGGAAGATGAACTTGGCGTTCCGCGGCGAAGTGCTTGTCGTACCGGGATGAATACCTCGGCATCCGGGTTCTCGGCGAACTTGGCGTCCGGGAAGGAGTACTTGTCGCACCGGGGTCTACGGGTCCGTGTTGATGGTCTTGCGAGACCATCTTCGTTTGTCGGTGTCGGGCTCGGGTTCCACGCCGGTGGTTCTAGGCAGCACCAACATCCAACATCAAGCACACACCCCAGTCCTGAAGGTTCTGGCCTTTGACGTGTAGCAGCACCTTGGCAACGAATAAAGACCAATACAAATTGGGCAGTGACGACACCCACTCTTGGCCGCAGAACAAGGACGCAGGGGTCACATGAAGACGTGGCGCCGGAGACGAACTGCGACGGGTCAGGGGTGACGGGATGCAGGGATGGTGCCGGAGGGCGTTGAGCTTGCGGCGGCCGATGCAGAGCTCAGGAGGAAGGTCGGGCCGGAGGAGGACAAGGCAGGATAGATCGACGGAGGCGGTTCTGCAGGTGGTGGCGATAGGCCGAGGTCGGAGGGTCAGCACGGACCGAGCCAGGCCACACGGCCGTGGCGTCGACGGCGGAAGCTTGCAGGAGGCGAGGATCTTGGGAAGGATGCTGCGGCAGGGGCCAGACGGAATGGGGCGCCGGACACGGCCTGAGCTCCGCGACCGGTGGCGGCGCGAGAGGACAGCGAAGGGCGACGGTCGGCGCGGGAGGTGGGCGACGCGGAGGTGGCTCTGGCCGGATGCGGCCCAGGCGAGGCGGTGTCTCGGCGGAGCTCGGGCTCGGGCGGAGGCGATGGGGAGGAATCCGACGAGGTCGCCCAGGCGGCGGGGCTCGCAGAGGCCGGGGTCGGGCCTGGCGCGGAGGCGGTCGGAGGAGCGGCTCGCGAGCAGAGGGGGGGGGGGGGTTCGAGCGTGCGGCCGCGGGGAAGATGGCGACAGGACGGCGGTGAAGGTTGGGCAGAGGGCGGTAGGGTCCCGCGGCGGCGGTTGACGACGCGGCCGGATGCGGGGACGCGCGGGGTCGCTCCGGCGAGCTGGTGGCCGGCGTGAGGGGGCGTCGACGGAGGCGAGGGCGGCCGCGCAGCGAGAGAGGAGGCGCTCCGGCGGGGCGAGCGAGGGTGCGGCGGTGGTGAGCAGAGAGAGGGCGACGGGAGAGGGGCGCGATGTGGATGGGGAATCCGGCGGCGGCGACGCGCGCCTGGGAGGGAGGGGGTCAACGCGAGGGAGAGGTTCGGTCTCGCAGGCGAGTGGGCACTGCCGCGCGACGCGGGGCGGAGTGGGCCAGGCGGGAGTGGGGATCGGGGCTGGCAGGTGTGGGTTGCGCGGGTGGGACCAGGGACATGAGTGGGGGGCGAGGGCGCGTCGCTGTGTGCGTGCGTGTGCGTTGCGTGTGCCGCTGGGTGGGTCTGGCGGCGCGCGGGTGGAGTGGAGTAGGGTAGGGCTGATGGGGATTTAGGGTTAGGGTTTGGTTAGATGTATGGCTAGGATTAGGTCTAGGTTTTATATGGGGTAGTAGGTGGACTCGGGTTGGGCCGATTGGGCCTGACCAGTGTCTGCCTCCCCCGGGGATAAAATAGGTCTGAATTATACTATATTTATTTTATTTTGTTTAGAACAGATCAGTTGCAAATATGTTTAGACAAATAAAGATCCGAACAGACCGGGGTTTGAATTTTGAAATAGAAAGGGGAATATTTAGAAAACAAAATATGGCTTTTCAGAAATAGTTTCAGACAAACAAATGCATGATGACATGACGAAGCTCAAATGCAATGAGGCATGATGACATGATCATGCGGTCATGATGATGCAATGCACAAAATCAACGCGATTTTCTAGTAGTGGTTTTGCGGGATGCCACAATTCGACACCACTAACAATGGATCTCGCCCTCGAGATCCGCCTCATGGTACCGGAAGGAAGGTTGGCGATCTGCATCTTCTCGCTTCGTGTAGATCCTCGCGACACCACTAACAAGAGGTCGTTGTCCGTGACCGTCGAGGGAAACACTCCGGAACAAAAGGTCGAAGGTAGAGGTATCAACAAATAAAGCCACCTCTAGCTTCCGTGGACGGAGTAAAATTGCTGGATCCACTGCTTCGATGTACAAGAGCGAATGATAAGAGTAGTCGGATGGTGATCAGTCCATCGCGCACCCAAACAATTACTCTGCACACGAATAGGCGGATTATGCAACCAACTCTCGGAATTCAGGCTGTAGATCTCGACAAGCGAGGTTCGGAAACAGAGGAGTGATGCAGACTCTGCATCGGATCTGGCGTAGATGCTGTCGTAACGTCGGAAAACACTGGGAGGCACAAAAAGGAACAAAGGATGGTACCACAGATAAAGGGCCACTCAGATAGCAGAAGGACCGGATGTAGAAGCACCGTTACCAAAAGAGGAAGCGAAACCCTGAAGGTACGATGGAACCCAACCACGAGAAATCCTGGACTCGAAGAAAAGATAAGAGAGCAGATTCAAAACACGTCGAGATAAGAGGAGAATAGCAGAGGGGTAAGAAGTAAAATCAGACCTAATCAGAACTATCCAACCGATTTTTAAAAATAGTTTTGACACTCTACTTCGGCCGTTAGCTAGGTTATCCTACATGCTGGACTTGTGGGGTATCGCAACTGCTGAGCTCTGATACCACTCTGTAACACCCTCAGAATCGACCCTATGCAAGTTTCAGCGCTCCCCGCCAAACCCGCATAGAAACGATTCAAAGGTGCCCACCAGGCACTTTCGTGCGGGTGGAAAACGAAGTAATAACATTACACAACAGTCCTCGATGAGACCCACAGAACAGATATATATACAACACGACTCCATGAGTCAAGAATACAGATATAATATACAAAGATCCAAATCACCTTGAAAATGACAGAGCGTACGACTACGGACAAGATGCAAATGGGGCTAAGAGCCCTGAAGAATAACCAATGGCGTCCATAACCCTGCCCAGGCCAAGCCGGAAGGGTAACCCTGCTAACGACGTCGATCTCAAAACCTGCTTAAACAAAAGGGGTGCCGACAAAGGGCAAAGGGAAAAGAGAGAGAGCGGTCAGTACTGAGGCCAGTACACGGAGAGGCTAGAATTCGGCGGTCCTCGCCTACATAGGTGTGGTGGACTGAAGCGGCAGCGGCAGCATGCACTAGAACATCCTATAGAGACTCGATACAACTAGCGGCTATCAGAGAGGGATAAGAAAGACCTATTCGGAACCAACCTGATGCTACCATCAAATAAACCCATCCTGGTATTTCCCCCTCGAGACCAAACGAGGAAGTCAACCGAGGAACTCACACCGTTGGCAGTTTTATTTATTCAGTTATCGTTGCAACAATTACTAGTCAGGTGTAGATAATCATCCTGATGAAATAAGCAGTGGGCCGTTTTAGTTAACCATTCCATTGTAGTTGCACTCTTACTAGTCAGATACAATTAGCATAAGATAACCCAAAACCCAGCAGTTGTTGGTACTTTTATTTAGCCATTCCGTTATAGCTTCAATACTTACTAGTCAGATACAATGGTCGCAAGCGACAACCCAAGCGAGCAATTGTTGGCAGTTTTATTTAGCCATTCCATTATAGTGAAGCTGATTACTAGTCATTATAAAGTCAAATTTATAGCACTACTTTAGTTATGGTTGTCTATGATCGAGATACTGTGCTCCAAGTCGTCCATAACCGCGGACACGGCTTTCAGAAAGTTTTACCCTGCAGGGGTGCACAAATAGCAACACACACTCGATCAACCTCGAAAAAAACCAAATCAAAACCCAACGAGGCCTTCACGACAAGGCAATCACAGGATTCAGAAATATTTCAGGGGGCCACCCCTTAAATTAGACCCGCAACGAAGCCGGCCGGCTCCGAGACGGACTCAAGGTTGTGGGGACGGTTGTAAACGACTGGGAACCCGAAAGTGTGGCTGGGCTTGTCGATACCGCGGAATCGTGCCACGATCCTAAACAGTACAGTGTGCTCCTCGCACAATTTAAATAAAGCAGTAAAGCATGGCATAAGTACAGGATAGTAAATAAAACCTCAAACTAGTTTGTGGCCCTAAGAAATAAGAATGAATCAAGCTCTGGCTCAGGGGGGTCCCATAATCCTCCCGGATGTGGATAGCGCGAATATTCAAGGAACAGGTATCAAGTACTCGGGGTCCTACGGGACACAAGTGGACGGTTAACAACCAAATAACATCTATTGCCCACCTGTGCCTCTGCTTACTTACTTCAATTTTAGTTGTTAAACAGTAATTAAAGTGAACAATAATTAAAGCCACGATCATCTCCAACATTGAACATGCGGCAATACTCCAACAACTGTGGTACTTGACGACACGCAACAACACTTGAGCAAGCGACTACGACACGCAAGTCCACCTATCTACCAAACAACAGGTAATAGGCGGTGTCCAAGGCAATATAAGGCTGCAAAGGATAACACGGGTACGAAAACTAGAGCATCGCAACACAGATAGCAATAGATCAACAAGAGGGAATAAATACTATAAAAGTAAGATAGGTAGAAAGGGGGAGATGCTCGCCTGAAAACATTGCCGAAGGTTCAACCGAAGATCGGGTCGACACTCGCATCAACTCAACGGCCTTATCCGCAAAGAACCAAACACTAGAAGAAACACCGGATGCACTATTTAATACTACGACAAAAGATCGGGCATGATGCATGTGTGATGTATGACATGGCAAAGCTGCGATGCAATTAGGCAATATTAAGCGGAACCGGGGTTCCGACAGCTAATTATTAAGTTTATGTTGTTTAGATACCCCGCAATTTAATTGTGGTATTAACATGGCAAAACATATGACCGGTTCGCTACACAAATTTAAATGGAACCAATATGAGACTAGATTCGCCCGCATATGGACCCCATATTTAATTTAGGTGAATCGGCATAAGGCCCCCAAACCACATAAATATGTATGCAAACATGTATGATTGAATGCAACAAGTTTATATATATCATTTATAAAATAGGGGCTCGGGAAAGGTTCACACATTAGGGTTCGGAGAGCTTGGGGTTCGATGGATCGGGGTCCGGTCTCAGGGTTCAGGGTTCGACGGGATCGGTCTTCGAAGGGCGGATACAAGATGAAGAGCTTGGCGTTCCGGGAAGAAGGACTTGGTTGGCGTCGGGGCGCATCGGATCCGCCCTGGTCGGTGTCGATCTTATCGTCGCGAAGATCTTGTCGGGTCCGCACCATCGAGTCGGTCTTGGCATTCGGGAAGATGAACTTGGCGTTCCGCGGCGAAGTGCTTGTCGTACCGGGATGAAGACCTCGGCATCCGGGTTCTCGGCGAACTTGGCGTCCGGGAAGGAGTACTTGTCGCATCGGGGTCTACGGGTCCGTGTTGATGGTCTTGCGAGACCATCTTCGTTTGTCGGTGTCGGGCTCGGGTTCCGCGCCGGTGGTTCCAGGCAGCACCAACATCCAACATCAAGCACACACCCCAGTCCTGAAGGTTCTGGCCTTTGACGTGTAGCAGCACCTTGGCAACGAATAAAGACCAATAAAAATTGGGCAGTGACGGCACCCACTCTTGGCCGCAGAACAAGGACGCAGGGGTCACATGAAGACGTGGCGCCGGAGACGAACTGCGACGGGTCAGGGGTGACGGGATGCAGGGACGGTGTCGGAGGGCGTTGAGCTTGCGGCGGACGATGCAGAGCTCAGGAGGAAGGTCGGGCCGGAGGAGGACGAGGCAGGTTAGATCGACGGAGGCGGTTCTGCAGGTGGTGGCGATAGGCCGAGGTCGGAGGGTCAGCACGGACCGAGCCAGGCCACACGGCCGTGGCGTCGACGGCGGAAGCTTGCAGGAGGCGAGGATCTTGGGGAGGACGCTGTGGCAGGGGCCAGGCGGAACGGGGCGCCGGACACGGCCTGAGCTCCGCGGCCGGTGGCGGCGCGAGAGGACAGCGAAGGGCGACGGTCGACGAGGGAGGTGGGCGACGCGGAGGTGGCTCTGGCCGGATGCGGCCCAAGCGAGGCGGTGTCCCGGCGGAGCTCGGGCTCGGGCGGAGGCGATGGGGAGGAAGCCGACGAGGTCACCCAGGAGGCGGGGCTCGCAGAGGCCGGGGTCGGGCCTGGCGCGGAGGCGGCCGGAGGAGCGGCTCGCGAGCAGAGGGGGGGGGGGGTCGAGCGCGCGGCCGCGGGGAAGATGGCGACGGGACGGCGGTGAAGGTTGGGCAGAGGGCGGTAGGGTCCCGCGGCGGCGGTTGACGACGCGGCCGGACGCGGGGACACGCGGGGTCGCTCCGGCGAGCTGGTGGCCGGCGTGAGGGGGCGCCGATGGAGGCGAGGGCGGCCGCGCGGCGAGAGAGGAGGCGCTCCGGCGGGGCGAGCGAGGGTGCGGCGGTGGTGAGCAGAGAGAGGGCGACGGGAGCGGGGCACGGTGTGGATGGGGAATCCGGCGGCGGCGACGCGCGCCTGGGAGGGAGGGGGTCAACGCGAGGGAGAGGTTCGGTCTCGCAGGCGGGTGGGCACTGCCGTGCGACGCGGGGCGGAGTGGGCCAGGCGGGAGTGGGGATCAGGGCTGGCAGGTGTGGGTTGCGCGGGTGGGACCAGGGACGTGAGTGGGGGGGGGGCGAGGGCGCGTCGCTGTGTGCGTGCGTGTGTGTTGCGTGTGCCGCTGGGTGGGTCTGGCGGCGCGCGGGTGGAGTGGAGTAGGGTAGGGCTGATGGGGATTTAGGGTTAGGGTTTGGTTAGATGTGTGGCTAGGATTAGGTCTAGGTTTTATATGGGGTAGTAGGTGGACTCAGGTTGGGCCGATTGGGACTGACCAGTGTCTGCCTCCCCCGGGGATAAAATAGGTCTGAATTATACTATATTTATTTTATTTTGTTTAGAACAGATCAGTTGCAAATATGTTTAGACAAATAAAGATCCGAACAGACCGGGGTTTGAATTTTGAAATAGAAAGGGGAATATTTAGAAAACAAAATATGGCATTTCAGAAATAGTTTCAGAAAAACAAATGCATGATGACATGACGAAGCTCAAATGCAATGAGGCATGATGACATGAGCATGCGGTCATGATGATGCAATGCACAAAATCAACGCGATTTTCTAGTAGTGGTTTTGCGGGATGCCACAACATGTTTACAGAAACTTAGCAAGTCACAAGTTTACCAACTAAGCTTATTTGGCACTTAATACAATTTACAAAATAAATCCATACTTAAATTAGCCTTAAACATGTTTCTACAAATAAAGTCATTTTAACTGTTACTATTTGTTAAACACTTTGCATAAACAGAAATGCCTTGATTCACTGAATCCAACGGTATAAAGTTTATAAAATTCTAACGTGGCATTCAAAAGTTATAGCAGTTTAAAGTTTGGATCTAAATCTGATTCAAATTTCTGTTTTTGAATTATCCCTAGCCACGTGTCGCAGCCTCACTGGCGCGTACCGCTTCGCGCGGATCGGCAGTCGCAGGCCGTAGGATCTAACTTAGATCTGGCGGCTCAGACGCGCGCGTACCTCTTCGATTAAGATCTATTTTAGCCCTACGATGCAGATCCAACGGACCAAATCATCTAGCCACAAACTGGCGGTGCTAGCGGCGTTGTCCGGCGGCGCCGCGTCTGACTACGGTGGCGCCGGTGCTCTAGGTCGTCCGGGGAAGCAAGAAGGCGCTTACCAGGACCGCGGTGGCGTGCTGAATCTCGGGGTGGCTCTGGTTTGTCAAGGGGTGTGCTGACGCGGTGACGATTCCTCGTCGGAGTTGAGTCTGGCGACAGGTGGTTCTGCTCGAGGTCGAAGGCGACGTTGCCGATCTCTAGGAGGCAAACGGAGAGTGTAGTCAGGTGCAGAAGATCACGGGGAATACGCGCATGTGAAAGACAAGGCTTGGGGCGGTCTGGACTTACCACCGGAGGTCGTCGGAGTTGATGCCGAAGATGGTGGCGGCCAGTCGTCGACGTTGCTGGAGCTATAGGTCATGCGAAGGTAAGTGGGGTGTGTCAGTAGATGCGCCGAGACTCACTGGACAAGATAGCATGAATGAGAGGCAGAGGGGAACACGAGACTCACCGGAATTCGCCGGCGCAGTCGTCGAAGACGGCGGGGTTGCAGAGAGCAATGTGCGTAGCCTGGGGGCGTTCTGTGCTTGGGGTTTGGGGGAGAAGAGAGAGGGGCAGAGGGGGTTTATGTAGCCTGCTCGCGAGCGAGAATCACTCGTGCCTTAACGCGAATTTAAGCTACGTAATCAACAGGAAACGGCCGCGTCAATTTGGGGACGAACAGGTCGTGGGGGTGGAGACGACGATGCTCGGGTGGGCCGTGGTTGTCAGCAAGAGAGGGGAGTGGAAGCGGGTCTCTTCTGTCAGTGAGCTGGTGGGTGCGAGAGTGGGTAAAGAAAACGATTCGCGGGGTGTGCACTACAGGGCTAGTCTGGGCCGTGTTGGGCTGGGTCGGCCAGATTGGCTGGTTTGGCTATTTTTTTCTTCTTGATTCCTTTTCTTTTTCAGATTGAATTTCTAGAAATGGTTTTTAAACCTAAATTCAAATCTGTTTGAATCCAAAACTTTATAGGACTTTTGTAAAATAAAACTTGCTCTTAAATGAGTGTCAAACACATCTAAACATTTCAGAACACTTGGGTCCTTTTGCAAATAAATTAAACTATGCCTTTATGAGAGGTGATAATAGGCATAGGATTTGTTTTAATTCATATTTTGCTTTTGATATTTTGTTCAAGCTTTTGAGACCACTTAAGTTTGAATTCAAAACATTCTGAATGAATAACAGCATCTTTCCCAAAAGCATGTAGCACAAAGGCTAGGGTTTTCATAGATAAAATAATGAGCCACAAATTCTCCTGTTTTTGAAATGATTTTGAGAAAATCCTAAATGATGATGAATGCAAGGATGATATGAATGAGTTTTGGAATATGAATTTAGGGATGTTACAAATCTAACCCTCTTAAGATGAATCTCGCCCTCGAGATTCGGATTGGCTAGCAAATAGGTGAGGGTGGTCTTTCCGAAGATCATCTTCTCTTTCCCATGTGGCTTCCTCTTCGGAGTGATGGTTCCATTGCACCTTGCAAAACTTGATAGTTTTTGTTCTTGTGACTCTTTCTGCGGTCTCAATAATCTTGACAGGCTTTTCCTCATAGGTAAGATCACTTTCTAGCTGGACTTCTTCCAATGCTATGGTATCCTTCAAAGATGATTCTTCCATTTCTGGGTGACATTTCTTAAGCTGACTCACATGAAATACATTATGGACAGCTGATAGAGAATCTGGCAATTCAACTTCATATGCAACTTCTCCCTTGCGACTTAGAATCTTGAATGGCCCAACATATCTTGGTGCCAACTTTCCTTTGTCTCCAAATCTTTTCACTCCACGAAGTGGTGATACTCTAAGATAAGCTCTATCTCCAACTTCGTAGGTGACTTCTCTACGCTTAGAATCCGCGTAGCTTTTCTGTCGGGACTGTGCTATCTTCAATCTGTCCTTAACCAATTTGACTTTCTCTTCGGCGTCTTTGATAAGATTAGGTCCAAATAAGTTTCTTTCTCCCACACCATTCCATAACAACGGGGTGGTACACTTCCTTCCGTAGAGTAACTCAAATGGTGCCATTCCAATACTAGATTGATGACTGTTGTTGTAAGAGAACTCTGTGTAAGGCAAACTTTCATCCCAACTTGCTCCATAGTCTAGGGCACATGCCCTCAACATGTCTTCAAGAATCTGATTAGTCCTTTCCGTTTGTCCATCAGTTTGAGGATGAAAAGCAGTGCTGAATTCCAACCTCGTTCCTAAGGATTCATGAAGTTGTCTCCAAAAGTGAGAAGTGAACTGAGTTCCTCTATCTGACACAATACTCTTAGGCACACCGTGAAGGCATATAATTCTGCTCATGTAGATCTTTGCTAACTTGGCATTTGTATAAGTTGTCTTCACGGGTATAAAATGAGCCACTTTAGTTAGGCGATCCACTACTACCCATATGGAATCATACCCTGACCTTGTCCTTGGTAATCCGGTAATGAAATCCATACCGATATTTTCCCACTTCCATTCAGGAATAGGCAGTGGTTGAAGTAAACCCGCTGGTTTCTGATGCTCCGCTTTTACTCTGCTACACACATCACACAAAGCAATATGCTCGGCGATGTCCCTTTTTAGATTGTTCCACCAAAATCTTTCTTTCATGTCCATGTACATCTTGGTGTTACCTGGGTGAATAGAATACGGAGAGTTGTGGGCTTCCTGTAGAATCAGTTTCCGCATCTCCGTGTCTTGTGGAACACAAATACGTTTCCCGTGCCATAAAGTACCTTGTTCGTCAATGTGGAAACTTTTAGCTTTCCCTTGGCTAATCCTTTCCTTAATCTCTTTGATTTCCTTATCCGTCTTCTGGGCTTCTTTAATCTTATCCAACAGAGTGGGTTGAACATCCAAATTCATAAGATGTCCTTCTGGTACAATCTCCAATCTGAGTTCTTTGAATTGCTTACACAAGTCGTCGGGCAATTCACCATCGGTAAGGCCATTTACGAATGCCTTACGACTTAGAGCATCTGCTACTACATTTGCTTTACCGGGGTGGTATTGCAAACTCAAGTCGTAATCCTTGATAAGTTCTAGCCATCTTCTTTGTCTCATGTTGATTTCCTTCTGGGTGAAGATATACTTCAAACTCTTATGATCGGTGAACACTTCACATCGCTTTCCCAAAAGGTAATGTCTCCATGTTTTGAGTGCATGGACGACAGAGGCTAACTCCAAATCATGAGTAGGATAGTTTACTTCATGAGTTTTGAGTTGTCTCGAGGCATAGGCCACAACTTTACCGTCTTGCATAAGTACGGCACCCAAACCTTGATGAGACGCATCACAATATACTTGGAAGTCCTTTTCTAAATCTGGCAGACATAGAACTGGTGCTGTTACAAGTCTCTTCTTTAATTCTTGGAAACTGACTTCACAACCTTCAGACCATGCAAATTTCTTGTCCTTCTTTAATAATTCAGTCATTGGCTTAGCAACCTTGGAGAAATGTTCAATGAACCTTCTGTAGTAACCTGCTAAGCCGAGGAAACTACGAACTTCTTTTACATTCCTGGGAGATTCCCATTCTGTCACAGCTGAAACCTTAGCAGGATCAACTGCCACACCATCCTTTGTCATAACATGACCAAGAAAACCAACTTCCTCTAACCAGAATTCACACTTGCTGAATTTGGCATAAAGTTTATGTTCCCTCAGTTTCTCAAGTATCATGCGTAAGTGTCTTTCATGTTCTTCCTTGCTCTTGGAGTAGACCAAGATGTCATCGATGAAAACGACAACAAACTTGTCGAGAAATTCCATGAATACCTTGTTCATCATATTCATGAAATATGCTGGAGCGTTGGTTAACCCAAAAGGCATCACAATGTACTCATACAGTCCATACCTTGTGGTGAATGCTGTTTTAGGTATGTCTTGCTCTCTTATCTTGAGTTGAAAGTAGCCTGACCGAAGGTCAATCTTGGAGAACACACATGCTCCCTCTAGCTGATCAAACAAGTCGTTGATTCTTGGCAAAGGATATTTGTTCTTGATGGTTACCTCGTTGAGTGAACGGTAGTCAATACATAATCTTTGTGTTCTATCCTTCTTCTCCACGAACAATACTGGAGCTCCCCAAGATGAAGAACTTGGTTGAATAAACCCTTTCTGCAACTGTTCTCCTAGTTGCTTCTTGAGTTCCTTCAGTTCATCAACTGAAATTTTGTACGGTCTTTTTGCTATTGGTCCAGAACCTGGTACCAAATCTATCAGAAATTCCACATCTCTATCTGGTGGCATTCCTGGCAACTCTTCCGGAAACACATCCGGATACTCACATACAATTTTCACACTGTCCATGCTAACCCCCTTAAGAGAATTCAGCTTACTTCCTTTGGATTCAAAGTTTGACTTGAATTTTATTCTTTTTCTTTCTGGGGTTGTGAGTGTAACTGTACGATTAGCACAATCTAGTACTCCTTCATACTTAGTCATCCAATCCATTCCCAAAATTACGTCTAGTCCTTGGGAATCTAGGATTATCAGTCTTACTGGAAACTTATGCTTTCCAAACTCTATGACGAGGTCTCGGCATCCAAGGCTTACTATCATATCTCCACCCGGAGAACTAACTTTTATTGGACACCCAATGTTTTCAGATGCAAACCCATTTCTATCAACAAATTCTTTTGATATGAATGAATGAGATGCACCAGTGTCAAAGAGTACAAATGTTGGAATGGAATTGAGTCTGAACTTACCAGCAACGGCATCAGGCTCCTCATAGACCTCCTCCACATTGATGTGGTTAACCTGTCCTTTCTGAAAAGGATTTGGCTTGTTAGGTCCTTCAACTTTCTTCTCAGGGCACTCATTAGCATAATGCCCCAGCTTCTTGCATTTGAAGCACTCAACCTGACTGATGTCCTTTTTAGGAGGTTGGCTTCCACTTCCACTACCATTTCCACTATAGTGGCTCTTATGTCCACCCTTGTGGTTCTTGTACTTGTCCTTGTCATGACTGCGGTGATGCTTGTTGTCATGACGGTTGTGGTTGTGGTGCTTGCTGAATTTCCCATGCTTATGGGATCCTGAGCTTCCACTATCATCATAGTGAGATCGTTTGTGAGACGATCCCGAGCTTTGCTTGTCGGAGTGTTTCCTCTTCCTACTCTCGACTTGCTTCATTTTACTCTCCAAAATAGCAGCCTTGTCACACAAAGACTGATAAGTTGGAACATATGCCACAGACAACTGCAGATTCAGCTCATCATTCAAGCCCTCCAGGAATTTTTCCTTTCTTTTGGCATCTGTGTCAACTTCATCCGGTGCATAGCGTGCCAGATTGTTGAACTCTTCTATGTATTCAGCCACGCTGCGGTGGCGCTGCTTTAAGTTGTGAAACTCTTTCTTTTTCAGGCTCATCATTCCTGATGAGATGTGAGCAGTGCGAAAGCCATCTTCAAAGATAGCCCAAGTCACCTCATCAATAGGAGTGGTGATTTGGAAGTTATCCCACCATGTGGCGGCTGGTCCTTCCAACAGATGTGCTGCGAACCTGACTTTTTCAGCATCCGTGCAGCCCACGGTCACTAAGTCCTTGTTCACGGAACGTAGCCAGTCATTGGCCACCATGGGATCAGTTGTTCCCGAAAACTCTGCTGGCCTCAATCGCAGAAATCTGGTGAGCATATCAAAACCCGGAGGGTTGTTGTTGTTGTTGTTGTTATTATTGTTGTTGTTGTTATTGGGGTTGTTGTTGTTGTTGTTGTTGTTATTCTGGTTTTGAATGAATGTCGTCATCATTTGCATAAGCTGTGTTTGCGCGTTCATCATTTGTTGCATTTCCGGGGTGATGTTGTTGGGGTTGGGGTTTGCGCGACGGGGAGGCATCTGTGGTTTGTTCAAATAGATAAGAATGAGATACCCATAGATGTTTTATGCACAATACATCACAAGCAAATCACATAACATGCAACATAAGAATAAAAGTTCAACAACCAGATGATAAGTTCATGAAATAAAACACACAAGTGGCAAGCCATCCACATGTCGGATGGTCCAATAATAAGTTCACAATAACAAGTACGAATATGAAAGGTAAACGAGTAGTCAAGTCTACTCATCAGCATCAATCTCCTCCTCGACGAAGGTAAGACCTGCGTTATCCATTGCGGTCTTGTTCTCCTCAATCGTAGTGGTCAAGGAATCGACCTTGGCCTTAAGAGCCCTCTTCTGGGAGCGAAGCCTCTCAATAACCATCTGCTGCTGCTCTAGCTCGAAATCCTTGGACTTCAGTTCCTCGGTCATGTCCCGGATCTTCTTGTTCCTATCCTGGACGCGTTTCTCCTGACTCTTGAACTTGCGGTCCTGGGCCTCGAACTTCGTCTCCATTTCCTTGATCATCTCATCCTGATGTGCGAAAAGCTTGTCCTTCTCGCGAAGCTGCACCTGGAGCTCGTCATTGCTGAGCATGACGTTCGTCCTGTCCGTGTCCACGTGCCTGAGGAGAGTCTCTAAGTCCTGCAGATAGAGACGTATCGGCTCTGCCGCGTCCCTCGAGTCGTCCTCAAAGTCGATGGACTCTCCATCAATATCACGTCTTCCGAAGACGTGAAAGTGGGTGCCCCTAACCTGTCGGGAGTGACGGCCTAACAGACGTCCTATCAGGTCCTGCATGACTACCTCCATGCCTCTCTCCCTGTCGTCGTGCATCAGCTTGAAGACGATGGCCTCTGTAGTAGGCTCTGTCTGGTGTCCGGGCTGGTTCACCTTGAAGCCCCAGAGGTCCTTCCTCTCGAACTTGGTGAGTGGGTACACCGTGATGGTGGGAAGAGGGAGATCGAGCAAAGTGGTAAGCTCAATGATACGGGACCAAAACGGGTAACCTGGAGCTCCTCAACGGTACTGATGGTAATAGGCATCTATTTATAAGATTGAAAAAGTTAGAACAACACAATTCAAGGTAAATCAAGACAAACATTCATACTTATCCATGGAACACAAACATCACACAAGTCATTCATACATAAGTCCATTACATCAATCAAGGTCCGTACTTATTTAAGGTACCATTTTTGGAAAATAAGGTGATAAGTGGTGGTCCAACTAACGGAGTGCCCTTACAATCCTATCTCATTGGATCTACTAGCAAACACAATGTTCCTAGAGGCAATCCACCAATCTTGTTCTCTTGATTCCATCACTAAGTCTATAACATCTCCTCTTAACTCTTGGTTGGTGGATTCCAACTCTTGGGTAAGTTCCTTCTCTTTCTCTAAGTCTTTTTGGAGGTTGAGCATTCTGCACTTGACTCTAGCACTTAGTTCTTTGATAGTCCTCCAAGCTGCATCTCTGGCTGACTCAAAGAATGTGGTGTGCATTATAGTGTTGGTGTACATGCAGAATCCCCTTTCTTTGTGGTTGTCTTCCTTGTTCTTGTACAAGTGAAGTTGCACCCACCAATATTCCACTCCTTCATCCATCACTGGAAATCCCTTGTACACAGCTGCACCATGTGCTTCCATTGCCACCATGAGGTCCTTGAGAATATTGGGAAACTCAGTTTCACACTCCAAGGTCATGGTCATGAGTGGTCCTTTCTTCACGGCTTCTTTGACGAGTTCATCTACAAATGGAGTTGAGAATGAAAAGATTAGAAAAGTTTTACGAGAAGAATAGACAAGTGTAGAAGTAGTTGAAAACTTTTCCTTAGTGGTTTTCCAATCCTAGGGTCATAATCCTACAGGCAAAACAGTGCTCTGATACCATCTGTTAGACCCCTCCTTTTATAAAGGAAAGGATCCCTGTGATTGTAATGCTAGTCCCTGGATCAATGCTAGCATCCACAGTTTAAGATGAAGTACACAGATACAAAGGTCGTTTATTACATTCATTCCAGAGATAAAACATAGTCTTTTACAATCCAGGGCCAAAGGCCTAATACAAGAGTTTAAGGAATAAGTAAATAAACATAAGTCTTCATCTTCATGTGCCACAGGCAAGCATGTTGAGTGTAGACTCATGACTCCTATTCATCATCGGAGTAACCTGCAACATCACAAGTTACAACCACAGAGGGTCAATACTTTGGAATAGTATTGGCAAGTGATACCTTAGTATATTTTGAGTGGACTATATTACTATATGCATTTTGGCTAAGTGTAGCTTGGCTTGCTTTGCTTGAAAATAGGTTTTACCTATTAGTTGAAATCACTAAGTTTTTCTTTGTCAAAACATTCCCAAGAATCCACCAATAGACATTGGGGTCCTTCACCCTTGTTCACCCACCAATTGTTACTTAGAAGTTGGAGTGATGAGATTCTTGTAGCTTCCATGTCTTGATGCTCAAATTGTCCATTGCCTTGGACTAGGCTAAGTACTTAGGTTTTTCCATCTGCAGAGGTTGTGCACTTTCCCCACCAGACTTGGTTTCCCAAGACAGGACCTTTCAGAAGCCTTTCCTTAGTCAAATGGACGCGCTCCAACCTATCATTCCCACTACCACCAACTGTCCAAGTGACTAAGTTCTAGCAACCTATATGATCAAGGCAGAGCCCATATTGCCAAGTGGTTGCACTTTAAGCTTTCTCAACACTTGGCCTCCAAATCCCTTTGTGCCTGGGTGGCATACCACAAGTGAGATACACAACCCAAGTCCATGGCCTTGTGTAACCACTCAACATAACCCAATCCTTCCATTCCACCCAGGAGGTTCATTCAACTTAGTTGTTTTATTAGGAAAGCATAAGTCTCATGACTTAGAAATATCTTCATCATAGTAAGTATAGATTTTCACCAGCCCTTGTTTGCTAAATAGCTAGGCTAAGCATGGTATGATAACTTAACTTAGGAAAATTCCCTAGCAATTCTACAATTCTACACTACTTAGGATTTCCCAACTTAGCATTAGGCAAAAATAGCATGCAAGACTTAGCAAAATATCTAATGCTAGTACAAAACATAGGATAGAAATATTCATGAAAATATCACTTGCCTTGGTAGTGGGGAGAGTAGCACTCTTCACAATCACAATCACTAGCAAAATCTACACAAAATTGTAGCATACAATTACACACAATTATATACAACCAAAAATAATATGAATGCATGCATGCAAGAATTTACTAAGTGGTGATTTTGAAAACTCTACCAAGCATGCACATGTTTACAGAAACTTATCAAGTCACAAGTTTACCAACTAAGCTTATTTGGCACTTAATACAATTTACAAAATAAATCCATACTTAAATTAGCCTTAAACATGTTTCTACAAATAAAGTCATTTTAACTGTTACTATTTGTTAAACACTTTGCATAAACAGAAAGGCCTTGATTCACTGAATCCAACGGTATAAAGTTTGTAAAATTCTAACGTGGCATTCAAAAGTTATAGCAGTTTAAAGTTTGGATCTAAATCTGATTCAAATTTCTGTTTTTGAATTATCCCTAGCCACGTGTCGCAGCCTCACTGGAACGTACCGCTTCGCGCGGATCGGCGGTCGCAGGCCGTAGGATCTAACTTAGATCTGGCGGCTCAGACGCGCGCGTACCTCTTCGATTAAGATCTATCTTAGCCCTACGATGCAGATCCAACGGACCAAATCATCTAGCCACAAACTGGCGGTGCTAGCGGCGTTGTCCGGCGGCGGCGCGTCTGACTACGGTGGCGTCGGTGCTCTAGGTCGTCCGGGGAAGCAAGAAGGCGCTTACCAGGACCGCGGTGGCGTCCTGAAGCTCGAGGTGGCTCTGGTTTGTCAAGGGGCGTGCTGACGCGGTGATGATTCCTCGTCGGAGTTGAGTCTGGCAACAGGTGGTTCTGCTCGAGGTCGAAGGCGACGTTGCCAATCTCTAGGAGGCAAACGGAGAGTGTAGTCAGGTGCAGAAGATCACGGGGAATACGCGCATGTGAAAGACAACGCTTGGGGCGGTCTGGACTTACCACCGGAGGTCGTCGGAGTTGATGCCGAAGACGGTGGCGGCCAGTCGTCGACGTTGCTCGAGCTACAGGTCATGCGAAGGTAAGTGGGGTGTGTAAGTAGATGCGCCGAGACTCACTGGACAAGATAGCATGAATGGGAGGGAGAGGGGAACACGAGACTCACCGGAATTCGCCGGCGCAGTCGTCGGAGACGGCGGGGTTGCAGAGAGCAATGTGCGTAGCCTGGGGGCGTTCTGTGCTTGGGGTTTGGGGGAGAAGAGAGAGGGGGCAGAGGGGGTTTATGTAGCCTGCTCGCGAGCGAGAATCACTTGTGCCTTAACGCGAATTTAAGATGCGTAATCAACAGGAAACGGCCGCGTCAATTTGGGGATGAACAGGTCGTGGGGGTGGAGACGACGATGCTCGGGTGGGCCGTGGTTGTCAGCGAGAGAGGGGAGTGGAAGAGGGTCCCTTCTGTCAGTGAGCTGGTGGGTGCGAGAGTGGGTAAAGAAAACGATTCGCGGGGTGTGCACTACTGGGCTAGTCTGGGCCGTGTTGGGCTGGGTCGGCCAGATTGGCTGGTTTGGCTATTTTTTTTCTTCTTGATTCCTTTTCTTTTTCAGATTGAATTTCTAGAAATGGTTTTTAAACCTAAATTCAAATCTGTTTGAATCCAAAACTTTACAGGACTTTTGTAAAATAAAACTTGCTCTTAAATGAGTGTCAAACACATCTAAACATTTCAGAACACTTGGGTCCTTTTGCAAATAAATTAACTATGCCTTTATGAGAGGTGATAATAGGCATAGGATTTGTTTTAATTCATATTTTGCTTTTGATATTTTGTTCAAGCTTTTGAGACCACTTAAGTTTGAATTCAAAACATTCTGAATGAATAACAGCATCTTTCCCAAAAGCATGTAGCACAAAGGCTAGGGTTTTCATACATAAAATAATGAGCCACAAGTGCTCCTGTTTTTGAAATGATTTTGAGAAAATCCTAAATGATGATGAATGCAAGGATGATATGAATGAGTTTGGAATATGAATTTAGGGATGTTACATAAATCCACAACTAGTACAAGAATTACAACAAGATCTAGATGGGATGGATGGGATAGATGGAGATATCGGTGATGCAGCTGTTGATGAAGATGAAGATCGATGCCTTGGCCTCCCAGATCTGCGTAGGGCAAAGATGGATCCCTTGGGAAAGTTCCCCCTCCAGATCCCTTTGAGAGCTGAGGTTTTTGGCGATTTCTGGGTGTTCTGTCTGTCGTCTCTCTGATCCAATTGCATGGGGAAAAACTATTTGAAGAGGCGGTGGCGGCGCCAACTATACGACGCGAACTATACGGCCGTATAGTTGGTCGTTAAACCTACCGCGATCACCTTGGGTTTTCTTCTGGTGTTATTGATATTCCCCAAATTATTGATTTATGCTGTTTTTGACTCCTTTTCGCTCCAATACATCTGGTCCAAGAATTGTGTCCATCGTATCCTTCATCTATCCCGATCATGGTGGAAATAAACATAAAATATGTGTGTGAACACCATAAAATACCAAGATCCTACCACTACATTGCAAAAAAATAATATAAAACATGATGCAAATATGCACTCATGAACTTTCCCAAGCTTAGTACTCCTGATCGTCCCGAGCAAGGTTTAGCTTAATGGATGTGGTCCTCATATTCATGAAGCTGAGTCGATAAAATAAATGAGGCAGTTGCAGCACGTGTTTATCATATATGATACATAGAAATAAGTTCATGAATAGTACATTACTCGAACCATCCGAATAATATTAGCAGGCTTCCACACCTTAGCATTTAATAGTTCACAAAATATTACTCTCAATATGATGTAAAAGTTTTTTGGTTTGACCGAATGAGTTATCAGGGTAGTGCCAAGCATTTTAGGATTAACATATTCACTTGGGATTTAAAATCTCAAACGTTCCTTTGTCTCACCATATTATAGTGGCGTATGCATATTTTCTCTTTGGACATTTTCTTTTATTTTCTCTTTTCTTTATATATATATGCTCACACTTTTGTTTAAGTGTTGTGCAAAAGGATCTAGCCATACACTCCACTTCATTTAGGAATTCAAAGTTTAACGATCTCAATTACCAAATTCCAATTGTATATGAATCATATTTGTAGCTTAGATCCTCAACTTGATAGCACTTTTAATTTTCCCTTGTTCAAGGTTTCTTTCTCAACTTGATTGATTAGATAGTTTTTCCTTTTGTAAATCAAACCATGAACTTACAACATATTGACTAAATTATCTTTGTATGTTCCGTTAATACCAATGGTGTGGAAGACTCTTATTGCTATCATCAAGTGTAAGTAAAATTATACTCAAGCCATTCATATATCTAATAGGATAAGCACAAACTCAATAATGGTCCATATATGATAATAAACTCGGAATTTCCTAAAAGGGATTGACTATTTCTAAAGGGAATTCTAATGATGCAAACTTTATTTATAAGCTCGAACTAATGCAAAACTAAAATAGTGATATAAAACTTATAAGATAGTTTACAAGGTCTTAAAGATCTCCCCAAGCTTGGAATCAAGCCAGGCGGGATCAAATAACTCCTTGTTGGTACCTATTCCTCCTCATGGGTGAGAAGAGTATTGCCTTCTTACCCTGTGTTGCAAACTTTAGCTATGCTTACAAGGCGGCTGCTGAGCTCGACCATGTCGAATTGAAGCTTCAAAATCTTGTTATGGAGAAATTTGTCCTCATCTATGAACTCAAAATCAGTTTTAATCAAGAAACCAACTCTACCATCGATGTCATTGACCTTTTCCTCAAGGTCTTTTCTCATCATCCAGTAGGAGTCAATCCCTTCTCCAATAGTTTCAACACATGCTTTCGAAGTTTTTTCAATTGATAAATCTCATCATGAATCTCATCTTGCCGCACATTCCTAGGCTTAAGAGGTGGCGAACCGAGAGGAGGTTTATCATAAGATCCTATGTTGTGACGATAAGGATTAAGGGGATACTCATCCTTGATCTTTCTCTGCTCTGCTTGCCTCATCATCTCCATCCTCTTCAGGAACATGTCCTCCCAATTTGGGAGAGGCTTGATCTCTGAGATGGATGGCGATGATGCTTCTTTAGGCTCTACTTATTCGATCCTCTTCACGGGCTTCTCTTCTTTCTTCCTCCAAATCTTGTTGACAAGAAAAGGCTGCATGGCTTAACTGCACGGATATTGTTAGGAGGAGCTTGTGTAGGGATGGTGATGATTTTTCGAGGCTGGAGGCTATAGCTCTGTGAAAACTTAATGAAAAAGTTTAGATGCAATCAGCTTTAAAAGGGGAGGTCGAAAACCCTAGCCGCCATCCATAACGAGCAACTATACGGACGCGGCCCGTATAGGTCCCGTTGTATAGTTATGAACCGACTTTAGATTTTACTTCTATGGTGGTACCAACTATACGGGCGAGAATTTTATTCCTGTCGTATAGTTGGTCGTTAAACATACTGTATCCTGGAATAAAAACTCGGAGATGGGTAGATAACTATACGACCGCAACTATACGACCGGTAATTTTATTCCCACCGTATAGTTGTTCGTTAAACCTACTGGAAATGCAAAAATTTACCTGTCTCTTTGAGAATTCTTTATTAATCTAAAACTTAATGAAATACCAAGTTTTGATAGAAAAATGACAGCTTAAATTTTCGACTAACATTAACATCCATTGAACGAGATTTTATCATTACCAAACTTCTTCTACTTTACTAGATCTTTTAAGTGTTCCTTATTCAACACAAGCTTAACTAAAACTTAATTGAAAGTTTAAAACTTTACTCAAACTTTATTGCACATGGGTTGCTTCCCATGAAGCCCTCTTTTATGGTCAATAGCTTGACTGTGATGTTGCTCATTTAGGCTCAATTTTATCCTTCCTGTAGTTGTCATTCCTTGTATATTTTTGCTTAATCACTTCTTCTGGGTGATCACATGTATGGTCACTGCACTTATATCTTATTTTGCTCGATAATGCTTCAAAATTTGTCCATTCACCACCCATGAAAGATAGGGTATTTTTCCCTGGAGCTTCACCGCTCCCGATGAATAGGCTTCTTCAACTATATAGGGGCCTTTCCACTTTGATCTGAGCTTTTCTAGAAACAACTTAAGACGAGAATTATAGAGCAACACCTTGTCTCCACTTTTAAAGAACTTATTTTCTATTTTTCTATCATGCCATCTTTTTAAATTTTATTTAAACAATCTATCATTTTCATAAGCCTCGCTTCTAAACTCATCTAAAGCATGAACATATAATAAACGTTTTTCTGTTGCTGCTTTAAAATCATAGTTTAAGTTCTTGATTGCACAAAAGGCTTTGTGTTCCAATTCTAAAGGTAAATGGCACGCCTTACCGTAAACCATCTTATACGGTGTCATATCCATTGCCAAAGAGTGTCATTCAACTTGTATGCCCAATCTTTTCTTGATTTATCCACCGTCTTCTGGAGTATGGTCTTTAATTCTCTATTGGAGAGTTCCTGATGCGGCTCAGATTACTGTAGAACTTCGTTGGGAAACCCCAAGAGGAAGATATGATGAGTACATCAGCAAGTTTTTTCCTCAGTAAGAAACCAAGGTTATCGAACCATTAGGAGGAAGGAAACGACTCAAAGGTGTTGCTAGCAACTGGAAACCTGCACAACACAAACTCAAGACTTTTCCCCAATGAACAGTGAGGTTGTCAATCTCACCGGTTTGCTGAAAACAAAGGCCAGAGCATTTCTAGTTTAGCTCACGGGTATCTGAGCAATTCTTCCTGCAAAAGGATGAAAGAAATATTGTCTTTTCAGAAAGACAAAAAGGTTTAACTATATGGTGTGGAAGGTAATAGTGGTTTGCAGAAAGTCAATTGTAACAGTGGAAGATGTATAAATGGTAAAGATGATGGGTTTCGCGGCATAGTAAATCAAAATTTTCTACGGATGCGAACAGAGGGAAAGCCAAGATCTAATTTAGGAGATGCAAACAACGAGAGAGATTGGATTAGATCTTCATACCCTTGAAGATTCGCACAGCGGAACGTTCGTCGGAACGTGGGTGATGTAGTCGTACTCGCTTCTCCTCCTCGCGATCCGATCCGATCTAGCACCACAAGTGGCGGTGCCTCCGTGAGATGCACACGTGCAGCACCTCGACGTCTCCTCCTTCCTCGGTCCAGCAAGTATGGTGGAGAGATGTATTGGATCTACAACACGACGGCGTGGTGTATATGGTGGAGAATTTCTGCAGCAGGGCTTCGCCTACAAACAGTCGGGAGGGAGAGAGGAGGGCAGCAGGGCGGCTAGGGTTGGAAGGGAAGGTGTGGGGGGTTGGTGCGCCCCCACCCCTCTTTATATAGACGGGGGGCGCAGCCCTATCCCCTCCCCCAAGCCCAAACCGGCGACCCCAAAGGATAAGGAGTGGGGGGCAAGGAAACCCCCCCTTCTAGAAGGTCTATCTCGAGTTTAAACCTCTCTTGGCCGGCTGGGCCCTATGGGGACTTGTGCCCCTGGCCCAATGCGGCCAGGGCACTCCCTCATAGGCCCATGCCCCCTCCCGGAAGGTGGGGCCACGTTGGTCCCCTTCCAGAAGGTTCTAGAAGCTTCCGGTACAATACCGATTAACCCGGAACAATTCCGAACTCCAAAAACTGCACTGCCTTATATGAATCTTATTCTCCGGACCACTCCGGAACCTCTCGTGATGTCCCGGATCCCATCCGAGACTCCGAACAAAAACTCATAAACCAATTATCCAATCTATCCTAGCGTCGAGACACGTTAAGTGTGTGACCCTGCGGGTTCGAGAATATGCAGACATGATCTTCTATCAATAATCAACAGCGGGGTCTGGAAACCCATATTGACTCCCACACATTCATCGATGATCATATCGGATGAACCACGATGTCAGGATTCAATCAATCCCATATATATATATATTCCCTTCGTCTCGCGATATTTTACTTGCCCGAGATTCGATCGTCGGTACCGTCATACCTAGTTCAATCTCGTTCACAGCAAGTACTTTACTCGTTCCGTAATCCGATATCACTTTGTGATTAACTCCTTAACCACATGCTTTCAAGCGGTGTTGATATCGATTACCGAGTGGGCCCGAAGTATATCTCTCCGACTTGGGAGGGACAAATCCCATCTCGATACATACAACCCAACAGATACTTTCCGATCACCTGAGAGACACCTTTATGATCACCCTCTCATAGGATGACGTTTGATGACCTCAAAGCTTTCTTCCGATACCAGGGAGTTGTATTATCTCGTGGTCTAAGGAATACAATATTTGACATAAGAAAAGCTTCGCAAAGACGAACACGATGACACGATCTAATTGCTTCGCTTAGTTTGGGTCTGTCCATCACATCATTCTCCCAATGATGTGATCTCATTATTAATTGACAACTCATGTCCATGGTTAGGAAACCTTAACCATCATTAATCAATGAGCTAGTCCTTAGAGGCGTACCAGGGACACGGTGTTGTTCACAAACCACACAAGTATTAAAGTTTCCGCTTAATACAATTCTAGCATGGAGAATAAACTTTATCATGAACAAGAATTATAATAATAACATCTTTATTATTGCCTCTAGGGCATAATTCCAACAGTCTCCCACTTGCACTAGAGTCAATAATCTAGTTTACATTTGGCAACAATCTCACACCCATGACACTGAGGTGCTGATCATGTTTTACACGTGGAAGAGGTTTAGTCAATGGATCTGCGACATTCAGATCTGTATGTACTTTGCTAATCTTCAGATCTCCATCTGCTATATAATCTCGGATTATATGAAACTTGCGGTTGATATGCTTGGTCTTTGGATGATATCTTGGTTCCTTAGTGAGTGCTATGGCGCCAGTGTTGTCACACAATATCTCCAGTGGGTCCAATGCACTTGGAACCACGCCAAGCTCAGTGATGAAGTTTCTGATCCAAACTCCTTCACTTGACGCTTCTGCAGCAGCCATGTATTCCGCTTCTACTGTAGATCCCGCGATCACGCTTTGCTTGCAGCTTCTCCAGCTCATAGCTCCTCCATTCAAAATATACACGTATCCTGTCTGAGATTTAGAATCATCCTTGTCGGTGTCGAAACTAGCGTCGACGTAACCTTTTACGACGAGCTGTTCATCACCCCCATAGACTAAGAACATTTCTTTAGTCCTATTTAGGTACTTTAGGATGTTCTTCACGACTGTCCAGTGTTCCACTCCTGGATCACTCTGATATCTGCTCGTCAAACTAAGAGCATTGGACACATCCGGTCTAGTACACAGCATGGCATACATGATCGAACCTATGGCCGAGGCATAAGGCACTTTGCTCATAGCTTCCCTATCATTTACCGTAGCTGGACACTGAGCCTTGCTCAATATCTTACCTGACAACATAGGCACTGAACCTTTCTTTGCCTTATCCATTCTGAACCTTTTCAGAACTTTGTCTAGGTATGTACTCTGGCTTAAAGCTATCAGGCGTCTTTGTCTATCTCTATAGATTTTGATGCCCAATATATAAGCACCTTCACCTAGGTGTTTCATTGAAAAACACTTGTTCAAATAACTCTTCACATCGTTAAGCATGTTGATGTCATTTCCAATAATCAATATGTCATCCACATATAGTACCAGAAACGTCACCGAGCTCCCACTCACTTTCTTGTAGATACAAGCTTCGTAGCAATTTGGAACAAATCCAAAGCTCTTGATCACTTGATCAAAAGGAAGGTTCCAACTCCGAGATGCTTGCTTTAGTCCATAAATGGAACGCTGAAGTTTGCATACTTTATCAGCATCCTTAGGATCGAAAAAACCTTCGGGTTGCATCATATACAACTCTTCATCAATGTTGCCATTGAGGAAAGCAGTCTTGACATCCATCTGCCATATTTCATAATCATGAAACGCAGCAATTGCTAATAAAATCCGAATGGACTTAAACATCGCTACGGGAGAGAAAGTCTCATCGTAGTCAACACCTTGAACTTGTCGAAAACCTTTCGCGAAAAGCCGTGCTTTATAGACGGTAACATTACCATCCGCGTCCGTTTTCTTCTTGAAGATCCATTTGCACTCAACGGCCTTTCGGTCGCTAGGAGGGTCCACCAAAGTCCATACTTGGTTTTCGCTCATGGATCCCAATTCGGATTTCATGGCTTCTAGCCATTTCTCAGAGTCTGGGCTCATCATCGCTTCCTCATAGTTCGTAGGTTCACCGTCTTCTACTAACAAGACAGTCAAGACAGGGTTGCCGTACCACTTAGGAGGGGCACGCGACCTTGTCGACCTGCGACGTTCAGTAGCAGCATCGTCCGAAGCTTCATGATCCTTGTCATTAGCTTCCTCTATTGTTGGTGCAGGCGGCACTGGAACAATTTCAGGTGATGTGCTACTCTCCAACTCAAGAGAAGGTTCAATAACCTCGTCTAGCTCTACTTTCCTCCCACTCACTTCTTTCGAGAGAAACTCCTTCTCAAGAAAGGAACCGTTCTTTGCGACAAACACTTTGCCTTCGGTTCTGTGATAGAAGGTATACCCAATAGTTTCCTTAGGGTATCCTATGAAGACGCATTTCTCCGCTTTGGGTTCGAGCTTGTCCGGCATCAACTTCTTGACGTAAGCTTCGCATCCCCAAACTTTAAGAAACGACAACTTAGGTTTATCACCAAACCACAGTTCATACGGTGTCGTCTCAACGGATTTAGATGGTGCCCTATTTAAAGTGAATGCAGCGGTTTCTAATGCATAACCCCAAAATGATAACGGCAAATCAGTAAGATACATCATCGATCGGACCATATCTAATAGGGTTCGGTTCCGACGTTCAGACACACCATTGCGCTGTGGTGTTCCGGGTGGCGTGAGTTGTGAAACGATTCCACTTGCTTTAAGATGCGTGAGAAAATCATAACTCAAATATTCACCTCCACGATCGGATCGTAGAAACTTAATCTTTCTGTTACGATGGTTCTCCACTTCATTCTGAAATTCTTTGAACTTTTCAAACGTTTCAGATTTATATTTCATTAAATAGATATACCCATATCTACTTAAGTCATCGGTAAAAGTGAGAAAATAGCGATATCCACCGCGCGTCGAAACACTCATCGGTCCGCATACATCGGTATGTATGATTTCCAACAAGTCCGTTGCTCGCTCCATCATACCGGAGAACGGGGTTTAGATCATCTTGCCCATGAGGCATGGTTCGCATGTGTCAATTGATTCAAAATCAAGACACTCCAAAAGTCCACCAGAATGGAGTTTCTTCATGTGCTTTACACCAATATGACCTAGATGACAGTGCCACAAATAAGTAGTATTATCACTATCTACTTTGCATCTCTTAGCCTCAATGTTATGGATGTGTGTTTCATCCCTTTCGAGATTTAGAAGAAATAAACCATTCACAATAGGTGCATGACCATAAAAGATGTTACTCATATAAATAGAACAACCATTATTCTCCGATTTAAATGAATAACCGTCTTGCAATAAACATGATCCAGAAATGATGTTCATGCTCAACGCAGGCACATAATAACATTTATTGAGGTTTAAAACTAATCCCGAAGGTCAAACTAAGGAGAGCGTGCCGACGGCCATCACATCAACTCTTGATCCGTTGCCAACGCGCATCGTCACCTCATCCCTCGCAAGCCGCCGTCTATTCCGTAGCTCCTGTTTCGAGTTACAAATATTAGCAACTGAACCGGTATCAAATACCTAGGCACTACAACGAGGGATAGTAAGGAAAACATCAATAACATGTATATCAAATATACCTTTGATGGTGCCAACCTTCTTGTCCGCTAAGTACTTTGGACAGTTGCGCTTCCAGTGACCCTTGTCCTTGCAATAGAAGCACTCAGTGTCCAGCTTAGGACCAGACTTGAGCTTCTTCTCAGCAGGGGAAGTGCGCTTGCCGCCGCCCTTCTTGAAGGGAATCTTTGCTCCCTTACCTTTCTTAAAGGTGGGCTTGTTGACCATCAACACATGATTATCCTTTTTGATGTCCACTTCCGCGGCCTTCAGCTTTGCGAAGAGCTCGGTGATCGTATCTGTGGAACCAATCTGATTGTGAGTCACTACAAAACTTTTGTAGCTGGGAGGGAGTGATTGCAGAACCCTGTCAATCTTGAGATCCTCTGGAATCGTGCATTCCAGTTGCTCAAGGCGTTGAGTGTAGCCCGTCATCTTAATGGCGTGCTCACTAACGGAACTCCCTTCCTCCATCTTGCAGTTAAAGAACTTCTTAGAGATCTCATATATCTCAGAACGGGCCTGAGTCTGAAACATGGTTTTCAGCTCTTCGAGAATCTCAAAGGGCCTGGGATAGTCTTCAAAACGATTTTGAAGTTCCGGTTCCATAGCAAACAACATGGTGCTCTTAATCACACCATAATCATCTTTGCACGACTGATAGACAGTTTTCTCATCAGCCGGCGCAGTTGCAGCAGGGGGTCACCTAACGCTTTCCCAAGGACATAGTCCTTTTGACCGCCAGAGAGAATGATTCTTAGATTGCGGAACCAATTGGTGAAGTTAGACCCATTGTTTCTAATCTTTTCCTTCTCAGCAAAAACGTTGAAGTTGAAGTTGGACTTGGCCATGTGATCTACAGTATTTGCAAGTACAACTTAGACTATGTTCATGATAAATAGTTCAACTTAATCAAATTACTAGATGAACTCCCACTAAATTCAACATCCCTCAAGTTGTTTAGTGAACACGATCCAAATTCACCACACCTAATCCGATCTTCACGAGAAGAGATGTGGTTTCAATGGTGGACGACGAAGTGTCGATCATATCATTCATATGACTCATTCTTAACCTTTCGGTTCATGTGTTCCGAGGCCATGTCTGTACATGCTAGGCTCGTCAAGTTAGACCCAAGTATTTCCGCGTGTGCAAAACTGTCTTGCACCCGTTGTATGTGAGCGTAGAGTCTATAGCACCCGATCATCACGTGATGCTTGGACACGACGAACTTTCGCAACGGTGCATACTTGGGGAGAACACAGTTTTTATCTTGATCTTTAAGTGAGGAATCATCTTATAATGCTACCGTCGCGATCTAAGCATAATAAGATACATAAAAGGATAAACATCACATGCATATAACTTTAATGTGACATGGTATAGCCAATCTTCGCGCAATGATCTCCATCTTGTGCGCTCCGGCATGATCTCCATCACTCCACCATGATTGCCTCCACCACGAATAGCAACTACAACTATTGCTAACTACTTAGCGATAAAGTGAAACTATTACATGGCGTATAAGAAGTTGACACACAAGTCATACACAATTATAAAGACAACCATATGGCTCCTGCCGGTTGTGTACTCATCGACATGCAAGTCGTGAAACATTACAAAACATGATCATCGCATACATTATACACATCACATCTTGGGCCATACCATATCACAGAAAACACTCCTTGCAAAAACAAGTTAGACGCCTCTACTTTGTTGTTGCATGTTTTACGTGGCTTATGGGAGTAGATGCTAAGAACGATTCTTACCTACGGAAAGCCACAACGCTGATATTATGGTTGCCAAACTCCGGTGTTAATCCCGTGACAACTATAGTGAGAGAAACTGGCATCTACCAGCCGCATGTGTGGAACAAGCCACACGTCAAGTGCGGAGCCGGTCTCGCGAACGACGTCGCGTAAGGTTGGCCTGGACCGCTTCAATCTCACTATCCCGCGTCATAAGAAGAACACAAACAAGAGGCTTGCAACAGAAAACATCAACGCCCGCAACAACCATGTTGCGTTCTACTCGTGAAACACATCCACGCATAGATCTAGTTCTGATACCACTGATGGGTTTCGCGGCATAGTAAATTAAAATTTTCTACGGATGCGAACAGAGGGAAAGCCAAGATCTAATCTAGGAGATGCAAACAACGAGAGATATTGGATTAGATCTTCATACCCTTGAAGATTCGCACAGCGGAACGTTCGTCGGAACGTGGGTGATGTAGTCGTACTCGCTTCTCCTCCTCGCGATCCGATCCGATCTAGCACCACAAGTGGCGGTGCCTCCGTGAGATGCACACGTGCAGCACCTCGACGTCTCCTCCGTCCTCGGTCCAGCAAGTATGGTGGAGAGATGGATTGGATCTACAACACGATGGCGTGGTGTATATGGTGGATAATTTCTGCAGCAGGGCTTCGCCTACAAACAGTCGGGAGGGAGAGAGGAGGGCAGCAGGGCGGCTAGGGTTGGAAGGGAAGGTGTGGGGGGTTGGTGCGCCCCCACCCCTCTTTATATAGAGGGGGGGCGCGGCCCTAGCCCCTCCCCCAAGCCCAAACCGGCGGCCCCAAAGGATAAGGAGTGGGGGGCAAGGAAACCCCCCCTTCTAGAAGGTCTATCTCGAGTTTAAACCTCTCTTGGCCGGCTGGGCCCTATGGGGACTTGTGCCCCTGGCCCAATGCGGCCAGGGCACTCCATCATAGGCCCAAGCCCCCTCCCGGAAGGTGGGGCCACGTTGGTCCCCTTCCGGAAGGTTCTAGAAGCTTCCGGTACAATACCGATTAACCCGGAACAATTCTGAACTCCAAAAACTGCACTGCCTTATATGAATCTTATTCTCCGGACCACTCCGGAACCTCTCGTGATGTCCCGGATCCCATCCGAGACTCCGAACAAAAACTCATAAACCAATTATCCAATCTATCCTAGCGTCGAGACACGTTAAGTGTGTGACCCTGCGGGTTCGAGAATATGCAGACATGATCTTCTATCAATAATCAACAGCGGGGTCTGGAAACCCATATTGACTCCCACACATTCATCGATGATCATATCGGATGAACCACGATGTCAGGATTCAATCAATCCCATATATATATATTCCCTTCGTCTCACGATATTTTACTTGCCCGAGATTCGATCGTCGGTACCGTCATATCTAGTTCAATCTCGTTCAGAGCAAGTACTTTACTCGTTCCGTAATCCGATATCACTTTGTGATTAACTCCTTAACCACATGCTTGCAAGCGGTGTTGATATCGATTACCGAGTGGGCCCGAAGCATATCTCTCCGACTTGGGAGGGACAATTCCCATCTCGATACATACAACCCAACAGATACTTTCCGATCACCTGAGAGACACCTTTATGATCACCCTCTCATAGGATGACGTTTGATGACCTCAAAGCTTTCTTCCGATACCAGGGAGTTGTATTATCTCATGGTCTAAGGAATACAATATTTGACATAAGAAAAGCTTCGCAAAGACGAACACGACGACACGATCTAATTGCTTCGCTTAGTTTGGGTCTGTCCATCACATCATTCTCCCAATTATGTGATCTCATTATTAATTGACAACTCATGTCCATGGTTAGGAAACCTTAACCATCATTAATCAATGAGCTAGTCCTTAGAGGCGTACTAGGGACACGGTGTTGTTCACAAACCACACAAGTATTAAAGTTTCCGCTTAATACAATTCTAGCATGGAATATAAACTTTATCATGAACAAGAATTATAATAATAACATCTTTATTTTTGCCTCTAGGGCATAATTCCAACAAAAGATTGGACCGGGGTCCATAGTTCACTAGAGATGTTCTCCTTAAGATAAACAAAACATGGCATGATGGGTAAACAAATTACAGCAGGGTAATTCACAGGACCGAGCAAGGCATAACAATGCAATATTATGCATTCATGATCCTATGAGATTCGATTGGGCAATACAACAAGATACATAGAACGCCATCCAACTCTAGGTTATCATCCGACCCCCCTCTAGTATTAAGTTGCAAGCAACAGATAACTGCTTTAAGCAAAGTGTGTAAGGTAAACAATCCACTTGTTCCATGAACAAGAGACCGTTGTTTTCTCCCTAGTAGCAACAACACATCTACAACCTTAGAGACTTTTTTCACTTCCCTTAGATTAAATAGAGGCATGAACCCACTATCGAGCATAAATACCCCCTTTTGGAGTCACTAGCATCTACTTGGCCAAGATAGCTACTAGAAACGGAGTGCATGCAAGATCACAAACAACACATACATGATAGAATAAATAAGACAAAGCCATTACTCAATCTGACATAGTAATCTCAATATCTATCAGATCCCCGCAAACACAACATGCATGATTACAAATAGATGATCTTGATCATGAATGGAGCTCACAAGATCTAAACATGGTAGCACAAAGGAGGATATACCACCATCTAGCTACTACATGGACCCGTAGTCCAAGGTTGAACTACTCATGCTTCATACCGGAGGCTGGCATGATGAAGAAGAAGGCCCCCGGGATGATATCCCCTCCGGCAGGGTGCCGGGAAGAGCTTCAGATCCCCCCGATCTAGGGACGACGGTGGTGGCGGCTACAGACTGTTTCGTGGAATATTGATCGGGTACTTAGGGTTTTGGTATCCAGGGGTCTTTATAGGCGAAGAGTGATACGTCCAAAACGTATCTACTTTTCCGAACACTTTTGCTATTGTTTCTCCTCTAAACTTGTGTGATTTGGATACAACTAACATGGGCTGACGCTGTTTTCAGCATAATTACCTTGGTGTCTAGTTTTTGTGCAGAAAATCAACTATTAGGGAAAATCCTGGAAAATATGCCAAAAATCCTATTTCACCAGAAAATCCACGGAGCCAGAGTGGAGGCCTGAGGGGCCCACACCCCTTCCAGGCATGGGCCAGGCCCACCTCAGGCACCCACTCGGCCTCCCTCTTCTCCTATAAGAAGCCTCTTGACCAAAAAACCGAGGGGGGTTCGACGTTTTTCCAGAAAGTGTTCCGCTGCGCCGCCACCACCAAAAACCAAGATTCGGAACCAGAAACTCCGTTCTGGCACCCTGCCAGGACGGGAAATTTGGAGAGGATCATCACCATCATCATCACCGACACTTCTCCATCAACCATCCATGTTTCCCTCATCCATGAGTGAGTAATCCCCCACTGTAGGCTATGGGGATGATAGGGATTGGATGAGTTCTATCATGTAGTCAAATAAGATTGTTAGGGCATGGTGCCTAGTATCTCTATTAGTGCTATTTGACTTTGTTGCAACTTGTTGTGCTTAATGCTTGTCACTAGGGTCCGAGTGCCATGATCTCAGATCTAAATTTATTATTGAATCATTATGATAGTATTGTTTGTGATATTATCTGCAAATGGTGTACACATATCATTGTTCGTCCAAAGGCCCCTAAGTGACAAAAATTGGGACAACCGGAGGGGATGGCTGTGATGTGAGGATCACATGTATTCACGGAGTGTTAATGCTTTGCTTAGGTGCTCTATTAAAAGGAGCGCCTTAGTTTCCAGTAGTTCCCTTGAGGCCCCGCTGCAACGGGCTGGCAGGACAAAAGATGTTGTGCAAGTTCTCATTGCGAGCACACATGACTATATATGGAGCACATGTCTATGATTGTTTAGTACTTGGATGCTTATTCTTATTTATATGCAATTACCCTAGATCTTAACGTTACATGTTTAGACTTGTCCATGCAACGCCCGTCCATCCATCCCTATGCCTACCGCACTCACATCCTACTGTTTGCTACTACCGTTACTATTGCTCTTGTTTTACTGCTGATGTTACTCTGCTGTTGCTACTAATAAACTTTTGTGAGCAAGAACTATTTCCAGGTGCAGCTGAATTGACAACTTAGTTGTTAAGGCTTGCAATTATTCTTTGGCCCCCCTTGTGTCGAATCAATAAATTGGGTAATACTACCCTCGAAGACTATTGCGATCCCCTATACTTGTGGGTCATCAAAGAGGAAAGGCAGGGGCAGCTAGGGAGGCCGCACCACCTAGGCACGGGCTAGGCCCAGCCGCATGGACAGGGGGTGTGGCCCCTGGTGGCTCCCCTCCATATCGTAATCTGGCTCCGTGTTTCCCACGGTAAAATATTGACTTTGGCTTTTGTCCCGTCTAATTCCGAGAATATTGATTTTCTGCCCTTTCTGGAACCAAAAACAAAAGAAAACAGGCAACTAGCACTGTGGCATCTTGTTAATAGGTTAATCCAGAAAAACATATAAAAACACCTCAAAGTGTAGACAAAGCAAATCAAAGTAGATACTAAACAAGCATGGAACATAGAAAATTATAGATACGTTTTCAACGTATCAAGCATCCCAAGCTTAACTCTTGCTCGTCCTTGAGTAGGTAAGTGATAAAAATAATATTTTTTCAGGTGACATGCACCATCAAAATCAAGATCAAACCATTTGCAAGCATTGAAAGCTGGGATCAAAGAACTCTAAACATGAGCATGAAAGATGGAGTTCTAACAGTAAGATAAAGTAACTATGCATGCAACTTGAAAGGTTACAAACAAAGATTCATGAATAACATGCATTGAAAGACGTTTGTTTGTTTGTTTCATATACAGAAAACATAGCATAGTGGCATTCAGCTTGTCCCTCATGGAGTAGCAAATAGATGCATAGGACACCTTCAAAGTTCATAAGAGTGACTAGATACAAATAGCACAAGAACAAGCAATATCAATAATATGCAGCAATCAATAATTTTTGGGACAATGCACATAGAACTAAGAATGACAACTATGCTCTCTTAATTGGTGCCTAAGGATAGAAGGTGGAGACTCATTATAATGGTGGAAGAAAGGCCCTTTATAAAGGGAAGCAGGGATTTCAAGTTCCATAAAGAGCTTCCAAAAATTATGGTACTTGTTAGCTTTCAGCTCTCACTGCCCCTATCATAAGCATCTTGAAGTGATTAAGGTTAAAGTGAACAAACTATGGAGTATATGCTTGACAAAGTATAAGTTTGCAATCTCATGTCCCTTGAATACGAGGGCCGCTCCTCATGCTACTCAAGTTTAGTTACTTGCAAATTCTTGTTATAGTAAGTACATGTGTATCATAGAGAACCGCCAACGGGGTATCCCTTGCACATGATATAGGAGCTATCCCATAATCAAAATGATAAGGCAAGCAGATAATGAGAATCTCAACAATATTCTTATTTACCATGGGAAAATGGTGCTTTTCTCTTTTTCCTCTTTTCTCATCTTTTTTCTTTTTCTCAATCTCTTTTTCTATCTCTTTTTTATAAGAAGAATGCTTCATAGATTGCTCACTATGGTGATGCTGCAAGTTTCCACCATGATTAGGCATGGCTTAGACTAGCGGGCCAGGCGTTTATCTAACAACCATACATAACTCCATGGACTTACAATCTCCCCTTTCATTTCACATCGACGACATCCATAAACAAAGAGCATGATATTAACCAGGTAGATATTTATAGGTGTTAAAAGCGTTCCCCATGACAGCATGGTTCTACTAATCCTAACGTATAAGTGCAAGCATATACAACATATATGACACAATGGTTCAAGTTTATTAGGGGCAAGAAAAATAAAGTTTGCCATCAAGTTTGTGAGAGCTTTAATCACTAAGTTTTCACATCACAAAAAGACTTTTTAATTAGAAGATAGATGAAAACAAGAATATACTTGGAATGGTGTAACACACCATGCATAGGAATTTATAGTGGACACTTTGGAATAACTTGGTTTTTTGGTAGTTGGATGCATGAGTAGAGCTTACTCATACAAGTGGAGGCTAGCAAAAGACTAGGAGCGACCAACTAAGAGAGCAATAATGGCCATAATCATGTAGAGCGACAAAACATTACTAATCAAAGCATAAAGTGGTACGACAAGTCAAGGACTAAATGATCATAGAGGTTATGGTGACTTGTTCATAGTCATAACAAGGTGTGAGCATGTGCAAAGTCAACCCAAACAATGCATCAAAGGAGAATGCCACAATACCATGCTTTTGTATGTTAAAACAACACATGATTCCTTCAAGGCACATTAAGCAATCCTAATTGTTTGGAACAAGTCATGCTACAACAATAATCACTAAGCATAAGGTCAAAACAACATCTATCATGACATGATAAAGTCTAAGTCACAGTAAAAGCAAGATCCTCTTGTACTATTCAAGCAAGAACTTTCTACTCCTCTCCAACGCCAATCAACTTATTTGAAACAACACACCGAGAACGGGGGTCCAAACTTATTTATTCAAGCAAAGTAAGCAAACCAAAACGAAAAATGAAAACTAAGACGCTCCAAGAACAACACAACTTGTGCATGAAACAATAAAAATGAAGTGTCTAGAAAGACCTGAGATTTTTATTGACGAAGAAGGGGATCCCTTGGGCATCCCCAAGCTTTGACGCTTGTACCTCTTGAATATTTCTTGGGGTGACACGGGGTGGAATCCCCAAGATTGAGCTTTTGTCCATTCTTCATCTTGTTACATCATTCTTTCTCTACACCTGAAATTTTTCCTTCATACAAAACTTCACACAATCTTCATTATTAACATTAGTGTATTCAAAAGATAATAGAACCTTGGGATTTAGTTTTAGAACAACAAAACTTTCACTAAAAACACAAGCTACTGCAGAAATTCCCTTAAAAAGCTCAATTTCCCAAAAAGAACCCAAAAAGGAATCAATAATAAGCAAATGCAAATAATGGCAGAAATCTGTCAAATAGACCAGCAGGTAGAAACCAATTTTTTTGAAGACCTTCTGTTGCTCAAATAAAAAAGTGTTGAACTAAAGAAAGTTAGCTAACATACTGGAGGATTTATTCAGAAAATATCATCTCAATCTGACTTACAAATATTTTACACAAATTTTATGGTGGAGCAGAAAAATCTGTTTCGGGACAGAAACTCCCCAAATCTTACTTCCCTCTTATTAGAGGTTATTTTTGGCACAAAAAGAAAATAAAAAAGTATAAGGAGAGGTCATTACTAAAGTTATAACTTCCAAGACTCAAGAAAAATTTTTGGTTATCTCCCAATAAATACTTTTCTTTAACGCCTTTAAGTTAGGCACAAGAAGCAAAAATCAAGTATTTTCAAATGAAGAAGCATTAACATCAAACTTGCTTTCAAAGGAGGAGCAAAAATCAACTTCTCTCTCCTCATAGGGAAGTTTTCAATACCTTTCTTGAATGGAAATTGATATTTAATGGTGCCTTCTTTCATATCAATGATGGCACCAACAGTTCTAAGAAAAGGTCTTCCCAAAGTAATAGGACAAGAAGCATTGTATTCAACATCCAAAACATAGAAATCAACAGGGACATAAGCATTGTTAACCATAATAAGAACATTATTAACACTCCCCATGAGTTTCTTTTTAGCATTATCATTAGGTGGGACATCTAAATAACAATCTTCCAAAGGTGGAAATCAAACATTTCAGAAATCTTTCTAGGCATAATAGAGACACTAGAACCAAGGTCACATGAAGCTTTGAGATCAAAGTAATTTACTTGCATATTAATGATGGGTTCCCAACTATCTTCTACTTTCCTAGGAATAGAGTCTTTGTGTTTCAACTTTTCTTCCTTAATTTTAATAAGAGCATCTGTAATGTGTTTGGTGAAAGCCACATTCATATCACTAGCATCAGGACTTCTAGCAAGATTTTGTAGGAACATAATCACTTCATAAATATTGCAACCATCAAGATCAAAATCAAACTTAGCATCACTAGTAGTAGACTCAGTGGCTTTAGGCATTGTGGTAGGAGGAATAGGGACTTATTGTGGTTTAGTGGCATCCATATTGGTGGTGGTAATAGTGCACACACTATTGTTTCTAGAAATTTCAACTTCTCTTTACCACTTAGCATGTAGTTGGGCTAACAGTCTAATATTTTCATCAATAGTAACTTGTATTGCATGAGTAGCAGCAAAGGTACTTTCCAAAGTTTCATGTTTAACAGCCATTTTATTAATCAAAGAGGACTTTGCTTCAGACAAAGAGGAAATATTTTTCTCAACATTCAAAAGCTTTTCCTCCACAGTTTTGTTGAAAGTGGTTTGTTTACTAATAAAGTCTTTGAGCATGACTTCAAGTTCAGAGGGAGCACTCCTAGTATTGTTGTAGGAGTTCCATAGGTATTGCCATTATTAGGAGGATAAGGCCTATAGTTATTACCATAAGCATTGTTGCCAAAATTATTATTCCTAATGAAGTTCACATCAACTTCCTCTTGTTGAGCAACCAAAGAGGCTAAGGGAACATTATTTGGATCAATATGAGCTTTTCCATTAACAAGCATAGTCATGATAACATCAATCTTATCACTCAAAGAGGAGGTTTCTTCAATAGAATTTACCTTCTTACCACGTGGAGCTCTCTCAATGTGTCATTCAGAATAGTTGACCATCATATTATCAAGGAGCTTTGTTGCAGCACCCAAGGTAATGGTCATAAAGGTACCTCCCGCAGCTGAATCTAGCAGGTTTCTTGAAGAGAAGTTTAAACCTGCATAAAAAGTCTGGATAATCATCCAAGCAGTAAGTCCATGAGTGGGACAATTCTTAACCAAAGATTTCATTCTTTCCCAAGATTGAGCAACATGTTCATTATCAAGTTGTTTAAATTTCATTATTTCACTCCTCATAGATATAATCTTAGCGAGAGGATAGTATTTTCCAATAAAAGCATCTTTGCACTTAATCCAAGAATCAATACTATTTCTAGGCAAGGATAGCAACCATTCTTTAGATTTTCCTCTCAAGGAGAAAGGAAACAACTTGAGGTTAATAATATCTCCATCTACATCCTTATATTTTTTCATCTCACAAAGTTCAACAAAGTTATTGAGGTCGGCAGCAGCATCATCAGAACTAGCACCAGAAAATTGCTCTCTCATCACAAGATTCAACAAAGCAGGCTTAATTTCATAAAATGTAGCATCAGGAGCAGGTGGAGCAATAGTAGTGCTTAGGAAATCATTGTTGTTTGTGCTAGTGAAGTCACACAACTTGGTGTTCTCAACAGAGTTCATTTTGGCAAAAGTGGAGCAAGCCAACAACAACAACAACAACTAGAGAAGGAACTAATTTTGTGTGTGTTTTTGATAAGAGAAAGCAAACCAGACTAAACTAATTTGTTTGAAGTTTCTGATAAAAAAGGCAAACAAAACCAAGAAAAATAAACTAAGCAAAAAAACAAAGTAAAGAGAAAGGTTGTGAAGGACTCCCCTTATGAAGACGTCCTTAGCCTCCCCGGCAACGGCGCCAGAAAAAGGCTTGATGCAGCTCAGATCATGGTAGAGCTTCATTGGGAAACCCCAAGAGGAAGGTATGATGAGTACATCAGCAAGTTTTTCCCTCATTAAGAAACCAAGGTTATCGAACCAGTAGGAGGAAGGAAATGAATCAAAGGTGTTACTAGCAACTGGAAACGTACATAACACAAACTCAAGACTTTGCCTCAACGAATAGTGAGGTTGTCAATCTCACTGGTTTGCTGAAAACAAAGGATTAACTATATGGTGTTGAAGGTAATAGTAGTTTGCAGAAAGTAAACTGTAACAGTGGAAGTTGTATCAATGGTAAAGATTGGACCGAGGTCCATAGTTCACTAGAGGTGTTCTCCTTAAGATAAACAAAACATGGCATGATGGGTAAACAAATTACAACAGGGAAATAGACAGGACTGATCAATGCATAATAATGCAATACTAGACATTCATGATACTATGAGATTCGATTAGGCAATACAACAAGATACATAGACCGCCATCCAACTGCATCTATGACTAGTAATCCACCTTCAGGTTATCATCTGAACCCCCTCCAGTATTAAGTTTCAAGCAATGGATAACTGCTTTAAGCAAAGTGTGTAATGTATACAATCCACTTGTTCCATGAACAAGAGACCGTTGTTTTCTCCCTAGTAGCAACAACACATCTACAACCTTAGAGATTTCTATCACTTCCCTTAGATTAAATAGAGGCATGAACCCACTATCGAGCATAAATACCTCCTCTTGGAGTCACTAGCATCTACTTGGCCAAGATAGCTACTAGAAACTGAGAGCATGCAAGATCACAAACAACACAGACATGATAGAATCAATAAGACAAAGCCATTAATCAATCTGACATAGTAATCTCAATATCCATCTGATCTCCGCAAACACAACATGAATGATTACAAATAGATGATCTTGATCATGAACGGAGCTCACAAGATCTAAACATGGTAGCACAAAGGAGGAGATACAACCATCTAGCTACTACTACATGGACCCGTAGTCCAAGGTGGAACTACTCATGCTTCATACCGGAGGCTGGCATGATGAAGAAGAAGGCCCCCGGGATGATATCCCCTCCGGCAGGGTGCCGGGAAGAGCTTCAGATCCCCCGATCTAGGGACGATGGTGGTGGCGGCTACAGACTGTTTTGTGGAATATTGATCGGGTACTTAGGGTTTTGGTATCGGGGGTCTTTATAGGCGAAGAGGTGAGGCAGGGGCAGCCAGGGGGCCGCACCCCCAGGCGCGAGTGGCTCCCCTCCGTCTCATATTCTGGCTCCGTGTTCCCCACGGTAAAATATTGACTTTGGCTTTTGTCCTGTACAATTCCGAGAATATTGATTTTCTGCCTTTCCTGGAACCAAAAACATAAGAAAACATGAAACTAGCACTGTGGCATCTTGTTAATAGGTTAGTCCAGAAAAACATATAAAAACACCTCAAAGTGTAGACAAAGCAAAGCAAAGTAGATATAAACAAGCATGGAACATCAAAAATTATAGATACGTTTTCAACGTGTCAGTTCCACTTGACCACTTGTTTGAGGATGATATGGTGAAGCAACACGGTGAGTCACTCCATATTTGTAAAGGATTTTCCTGAAGGTTCCTTTCATAAAATGAGAACCACCGCCAGTGATTAAAAATCTAGGGACTCCAAACCTGGGGAATATGACATCCTTGATCATCTTTATGAAAGTAGTTGCATCTGTGTGGCTTGTTGGAATAGCTTCAACCCATGTAGTGACATAATCGACAACAACAAGAATATGAGTGTAACCATTTGATTCTACGAAAGTTCTCATGTAATCCATTCCCCATACATCAAAGGGTTCAATTATAAGACTATAATTCATTGCCATACAGGCCCGACTCTATGTTTTCCGAGGCCCTAGGAAAAGTCGACATCATGGGCCCCTAAGGCTAATTTATATATTGACATATCAATAAAAATTGACATATATGTATCTACTATCACTTTCAAAATAAAAATTAACATCCAACCATACATTTTAGTCTCAAAATATAATAAGTAGTATTTGTTGCTAGTTTGATTACCTCACATAAGAAATAATTCCAATGATAATATTGCTCCAATGCCTCACAAAAAAGATTCTTCGGGCATTTCTAGAAGCAAAATCATTTAGTATGATCTCAAGGTCTATTTTATCATTGAGTACTTGCTTATACAAAAATTGAAACTATTTAGTTACTTACCCACATACGAGGACTATTCATAGATCTGATCATCAACATTTGAATTGTGATTATCATCTTGTCCAGGTTTAGATGCTTGATTTTGACTATCATAATTGACATCAACACTACTTGCTGCCGGAAAATACTTTTTAAAGCACCTTTTTGTGATTGAATAAGTCCAGTCTCTCGTTTTCGTTTATTCCTTTTTGCAGCACCATACATCTGTCTTGGCGCCATAATACCTAAAATTACAAAAGAATCGACTATATCATATAAAAAATTTACGATAGAAATAAAGTCCTAAAAGTCAAAAGACACGCAAAGCAAACCATACTAAGATTTAATATACCGGGGGGCAGGAGACTAGGGGTAGAGAGGGATCGGCTGTTGCCTGCTTGGTCGTCTGTCGACCACCGACCAAGGATCATGGACTGCTGGTTATCATCGATCGATGAACAATCGAGTAGGGCGCTGGATTGAGTCTCTCGAGTCTGGTCGAAGAGTCAGGAGTCGAGGAGGGGAGAAGGGAGACCACGACATGCAGGCCCTATCGCTAGATCCATAACATCCGTTCTATTCTACTAGCGATCACTGATCAGTGGCATCGCGTCGTGACTCGTGCTGTCGTGTGCGGTGCGTATTCTCGTCTTCTCACAATCGTGCATGGTGTGGGCCTTTGAAAAAATCCAAGGCAGCATGAGTACATATTTTTGGTCCCCCTAGCCATGGGCCCCTGGCCATTGCCAGGGTGGCGGTGGCCTAGAGCTGGCCCTGTTGCCATATCTTGTCTTCTACCTATATTACCCCTTTTCTGGCAAGCATCACAATGTTCTACATACCTGTGTGCATCCTTGAACAAGGTGGGCTAATAGAATCCGGATTGAAGTAACTTTTCTGCAGTCCGCTTGCCTGCATGATGTCCTCCATACAGGCTGTCATGACAAGCTTGCAAACTTAAATTCATTTCATGGTTAGGAACACACTTTCGAATTATTCCATCAGGTCCATGACGATATAAATAAGGATCATCCCAAAAGTAATAATTTAAGATCATTAAAGAATTTCATTCTTTGATTTCTTGTCATACCAGGAGGTAGAAATTTTCCTGCAAGATAGTTAGCATAATCCGCAAACCAAGGATCAACAATTTCAACATTCGCTAAATATTCTCCCAGAAATGACTCATTTATAGGTACGGGGTCAATGATTATTCCCTCCATTCTAGAGAGATGATCTGCTACCGGATTATCCTTACCCCCCTATCTACTATTTACAAATCATATTCTTGTAGTAATAAGACCCATCTAATCAACATGGGCTTTGCATCCTTTTTCACAAGGAGGTGTCACAAAGCTTGGTGATCTGTATGAACTATTACCTTAGAATTAATGATGTATGGTCTAAATTTGTCACAAGCGAAAATTATAGCTAGGAACTCTTTTTCTATAGTAGCATAATTTTTTTGAATCTTATTAAGAGTTATACTAGCGTAATGAATAACATTTAAGTTCTTTCTGTCTCGCTGTCCTAACACATCTCCTAAATCATAGTCGCTAGCATCACACATGATTTCGAAAGGTTCATCCCATTTTGGAGATTGCATGATAGGTGCTCAGACTAATTTGTTTTTAAGTTTTTCAAAAGCTGCAATTGCAGTCATGATCTAAGTAGAACGGGGTATATTTCTCAAGAAGGTTAGTGAGAGGCATAGCTATATTTGAGAAATCCTTTATAAAACATTTATAAAAACCTGCATGTCCCATAAACATTTTTAATTTTTTTATGTCCCAAGGTACTGGAAGATTTTCTATAGCATTTATATTCGACTTATCTATTTCTATACCCTTCTCTGAAACCTTATGTCCAAAAACCTTACCTTCTCTTACCATGAAACGACATTGCTCCAATTCTAAACCAGATTTGATTGCCTGCATCTCTGCAAAACTTTGGATAAATTATAGAGACAATTATCAAATGTTGTTCCACAAAAAACGAAATCATTTGTTAGAACTTCCATAGTCTTCTCAACAAGATCATCAAAGATTTTTAAAACACATTCTTGAAAAGTTCCAGCTGCATTACATAAGCCAAACAAAATTAATCTATAAGCATATGTGCCATAAGTACAAGCGAAAGTCGTTTTCTCTTGATCTTCTGGTTGTATAGCAATTTGAGAATAGCCAGAATAACCATCAAGAAAACATAAATAAGAATTATTACTGATGAACCACAAGTATAGGGGGTGTATCGTAATACTTTCGATAAATAGGAGTGTAGATCCCTACGAGGAGCAGAAGGTGCTGAACAGTGGTATGGAGCAGGAAATCCCTGTGAATACTTAGCAAACGATTTTTTAGTGGTATTCTGACAAGGCAACAAAACAAAGAGCAAGTAACAGAAGTAACGAACAAACGGAGCAAGTGGCCCAATCCTTTCTTAGCAAAGGACAAGCCGATGGAAATACTTATAAGGACCAAATGTTCTCGAGGACACATGGGAATTTTGTCAAGTGCTTTCGCTTCAAATAGCTGAGTACTCTTCTTTGGTGTTTGTAAGTGTTGTGTGGGTGAACCTGTGCTAACATACCACCCTTCCTAGGACTAATACATACTTGTGATTAAACCCCCTGCAAACATCCGTAACTATAGGAAAGTAATTAAGATATAAATCTAACCATAGCACAATGCATTCCCTTGTGCAAAGGTGTCCTAACAGGGGTTCAGGTTTCTGTCACTACGGCAACCCCACAATTAGTAGCCAAATACACAATGCATTCCCCGAGGCCCATAAATGGTGAAGTATCATGTAGTCGACGTTCACATGACACCACTAGAAGAATAGCACCACAACTTAAATACTAAACCATTGAATAATATCTCAACACAAATCCACTACTAACAACATGACTTCTCCCATGTCCTCAAGAACTAAACAAACTACTCACAAGACATCATATAGATCAAGATCAAAGATGATATGGTGATGGATAACAATCTGAACATAAACAATCATACAATGGTTCCACTCACAAGAATCAACTACAATAGTAATCAACACCGGGAAAGTTTCCCCTAAGAACTATGCAATTATTCAACACAATTGTTACATCGGGATGGAGTGGTGATGATGGTGCCGGTGGAGATGATGGTGTGGATGATGATGATGATAATCCCGATGAAGTATAGCTTGATGATGGTGTTGATGGCGATGATCTCCCCTCTTCGGGAAGGAATTTCCCCAGCAGAAATCTGTCTGTCAGAGAGATTTTTATCTCTCAATGTTTTCTGCCCGGCAGACGCGGCGAAATCTTTCTGTGGTCACTCCCCGTGTATTAGGGTTCTGAGGAGAAGATATATGCGAGAGGGCGGAGCTAGAGGTGGGCCAGGTGGTCCACACCCCCTGTAGGCGCGACCTAGGGGTGGCCCGTGCCTAGGAGGGGGTGTGTGGGCCCACTATGGCCCATCTCCGCCTACCCTTCTGGCATTCTTTGTCTTCTTGGAAAATAGTATTTTCCGTAGTTTTTCTAATATTTTTCTGATCTTTGCGAAATTGCATCAAAACATCACTTTTTCCATCAGAATCCTAACTCCGACAGTCCATCCTCCAAGAATCATCCAACATGCAGAAACAGATGAAAAGACATAAGTAACACTTCTTAATATGAAATATATCAATGAATAGAGGCAAATTATGATATAGAATGGTGATGCAAATTGGACGTATCAACTCCCCCAAGCTTAGACCTTCGCTTGTCCCCATGCGAAAAATGAGCTCAGTAAACATGTCCACAGGTTTATGGAGTGAAGTGTCGATAAAAGAATACAGACAAGAAGCATCACACTTACCATTACATAACTCATAGAAGAAAGCAACTCACCATTATATAACTTAGCTTGCAACAAGTATAGGAGTCACAATAGATATGCATAAAGATAAATCGTAATTGGAATTGGCAAACTTTGTTCTTGGTCAGAGAACAACTGGCAAGAAGTCTAACAAATAAAGCTTTTGCAGAAGTTTTACAACAAGAGTACTCTTTGCTCAAACATAAAAGGTGTTTCACAATGATGGCTTTCAAAGTAATACTCAATAGATAAGAGTCTTGTGCAAACAAGGGAGATAAAGAACATGATTGAATAAATCATCATATGAATGCTTGAAACACAACAACTCAAATGCTTGCTAGAGATAGAGAGGAAGTAGGTTTACTGACTCAACTTAGAAGTAGAATAAAGGCCCTTCATAGAGGGAAGCAGGGATTTCAAGTTCATAAAGAGCTTCCAAAAGATTATGGTACTTACTAGCTTTGAGCTCTCATTGTCCCTATCATAAGCATCTTGAGGTGATTAAGGTTAAAGTGAACAAATATGGAGTATATGCTTGACGAAATATAAGTTGGCAATCTCATGTCCCTTGAGTACGAGGGTCGCTCCTCATGCTACTCAACTTTAGTTACCGGTAAGTTCTTGTCATTGTAAGTACATGTGTATCATAAAGAACCGCCAACGGGGTACCCCTTGCACATGATACAGGAGCTATCCCATAATCAAAATGACAAGGCAAGCAGATAGTGAGCATCTCAACAATCTCTTATTTGCCATGGGAAAATGGCGCTTTTTTCTCTCTTTCCTCTTTTCAATATGTCTCTCCTTTTTTATATAATAAGAAAGCTTCATAGTTTGCTCACTATGGTGATGCTGCAAGTTTCCACCATGATTAGGCATGGCTTAGGCTAGCGGCCCAGGAGTTTCTCTAACACACATACACAACTCCATGGACTTACAAGCTCCCCTTTTTATTTCACACCGACGACATCCACAAACAAAAGAGCATGATATCAACTGGGTATGTATTTACAGGTGTTGAAAGCGTTCTCCGTGACAACACGGTTTTTCTAATCCCAACGTATAGAAGCAAGCATATACAACTTCGATGATACAATGATTCAAGTTTATTAGGGGCAAGAAAATAAGGTGTGCCATCAAGTTTGTGAGAGATTTACTAACTAATTTTCACATAATAAAATAATTTTTAATTCGAAAGGTAGATGAAGCTTGAGAATTTGCTTGGAATAGAAATAATGCTAATAGGTAGATATTGTGGACACAAATGGCACACGTTTTGGTTCAAAGGGGTTGGATGCATGAGAAGTATGCCTTCTCAAAACAGGTTTTTGGCTAGCAAGGCTGGGTAGCAAGCAAAGGAGTTAAAAGAAACAAGCAAACATACAAGTAATAAAGCCAAACATGCAATCTTCCTTGAAGACATAAAATATCTTAAATAAAAATACTAAGATTATGATCCAATCAAGAAAATAAATGATACAAAATACCTGTAAGCGTTTTCTCTTTTCCTTTCAAACCTCAAAAAGTGTTGCTACTGACCAGAGCTCGGTTTGCCGAAACCAATTTAGATCTACTTGATGCTCCCAAAGTGATGCCAATACTGATCAACAAGATCAATCATATAATAGAGATTGCAAACTAAAATAAGAAGTGCAAAAGATAAAAGATGAGACTTCTCATTAGTATTCCATAAAGGCACTCACACCAAGCGATACATAGATAACCAACTAAAGGAGAGATATTTCACATGCAAACCAACCTATAAGATAACTTATCTACCCAGGATATGAATCTACTAAAAGGTTAAAGGATATAAGATAATGATGTGATACCGCGGCACTCCCCCAAGCTTGGAACAAGCCAAGGGGATGCCAAACCTGATGATGAATTACTCCTTCGGTGGTGGTGGTCCCTTGTTTAGGGTAAGAAAACCCTCCAGCATCTTACGAAGCCTGTTATTCTCCTCTTGGAGTATATCCACCTTCATCCTTAAAGCACGGTACTTGTCACAAAACTTGTCAGTGGTTTGAAGGCCTTCCACTGCCTTAGGGCAGGATCTGAAGTCGGAAACGGAGGCTATAATCCCCTGCATGTTACGAGAAAAAGCACGTCCAGTGTTAATTGCTCCTACAAAAGTAGGTTTCCTTGCCCTTGACCTTGCAGCGCTTTGTTCCTCCATCTTAACTTCCTCCTCGACGCTCCAATCCATGTCTTCACGCCTAGCACCGATCCTTTGTTCTTCCACGGGCTTCTTGCCTTTGTCGTTGGCGGAGACCATGGTGCTCTAACTTGAGAGTATTTCCTGACAGAAACATATCGAAACGAAAACACGACGAGAACACGATATACGAACCTCGGGGGATCCATGGGGTTATATATTACGAAGTTTCAATGCATAAGGAAGGTACCGTGCGAAAACAAGGCGGAGACAGAGTTAAGGGGGCACACCCCCCTCTAGGCGCGACCAGCTGGGGCCCGCGCCTAGGGCGGGTGTGGCCACCCTGGCCTCTGTTTCCTCCTCTGTTTCGTCTCGTAACCTTCAGTATGTAATAAAAACATCAAAAATATAAAAAGATAGGGTTTTCACGAACCTTATGTTTTCACCACTTTTTACCTACTCAAAGGCAAAATCTACAGATTCTTTTTCTCCTTCTCCTGGAAATTTCTTTCATACTGGTCTTACACAAACCTCATTGGCAACATTAGTATATGCAAAAAACAATAAACCTTTAGGTTCAAACTTCAACTGAAATCTTATCAAAACAAAACTTCTGTAGCAAATCCTTTCCAAAAGCCCAAAAAGAATCTGAAAGGGAATCAATATAAGAGACAAATGCTATTGATGGCATAAATCTGTTAAAATAGACCAGTAGGTAAAGATTGATTTTTACAAAAACCTTCTGTTGATCAAATCAAAAAGTGCAAAACTAATGAAAGTTGGGTAACAACTTGCAGAACAATCACAAAAAATTACAGCTCCATCCGAAGTAGTGATCTCCTTCACGAATTTTTACAATGCAGCACAAAAGTCTGTCCCAGGACAACCACTTTTCACAACTCCTCTACTTCTCAAAAGTAGTTGATCTTGACACAAAAACCAAAACAAAAAGATAAGGAGCGGTTATTACTGAGGTAATAACTTCCAAGACTCAACAAAACTATTGGGTTATCTCCCAATAAGTACTTTTTTATTGCCTTTAAGTTAGGCTTGATAAATTCAAAGATGCTCACATAGGATATATAGATTTGAAGTAAAAGAGAGCATCAAGAAGACAATATCCAACACATTTGAGTCTAACCCATTTCCTATGCAGGGGATTATCATGAGAAAACAAATTATTGAAGCAAAAGGCCACTAACATAGGAAGACAAAACAAATGCAACTTCAAAGCTTTCAGCATAAAACGGGGAAACTTAATATTATTAAGATGCATAAAACCATGTTTCCCTCTCTCATAATAACTTTCAGTAGCACTATGAATAAAGTTAACAATATAACTATCATAGGAAACAACTTTATCATCAGAATGAGCATACTTATAATCATCAAAAAGAGGTCCAAGGTCATAAACTGGATCAATAGAAGCAAGTTCTTCCATCCTAAAACCTTCATTAGGCAAGCAATTTTCACAAGGAGCTTTAGAAAATTTAGAAAAGTTAAACTCATAAGAATCTACATCAAACTTAGTCAAAACCTTTTCCTTCTTGCAATCTATAATAGCTCCACAAGTGTTCAAGAAAGGTCTACCAAAAATGATAGGACAAGTTTTACTAGCTGCTGAATTAAGCACTAGAAAATTAGTAGGATATTTAGTCTTACCGCAGAGAACCTCCACATCTCTTACAATACCAATAGGGCAAATGGTTTCCTTATTAGCAAGGTGAATAACGACATCAATGTCCTCAAGATCACAAGGACCAATTTCATGCATAATTTCCCTGTAAAGCTCATAAGGAATAGCACTAGAACTATCACCAATATCACATAAACCATCATAGCAATGATCACCAATTCTAACAGAAAGCACAGGGACACTAGCTTTTCTAGCTTTTCTAGGATGAGATACAATATTAGAAGCGTCTTCACAGAAGACAATGTGCTCATCCTCTGTATTTCTAGTGACAAGATCTTTCACAATAGCTACCACAGGTTCAATATTTATTTTCTCATCAGGTTCCACAGTTTTCTTTGTACCTTTGTTATTTGCACTAGTTATCATAAAATACTCCTTTACCTTAGATAGGAAAGGTGTTTTCTCAACATAAGGTTCAGGCACAATATGATTAATAGTACAAACTTCGGTATTTCGAATAGGAACATGATTAACAACATCTTTATAAGGTGCATGGTACTTGTTCCACTTATTTTAGGAATTTCTATATAAGAGGCAAAGGCCTTAAAACAGTTGGCAATACTTTGAGAATCAAGACCATACTCAGTACTAATACCACGGAAGTCATCAGTTCCCATAAAATATTTAATGCATTCATAATCACAGTTTATACCTGACTTTCTTCCTTTGTCATTCTCCCATGCTTCAGTGTTCTCTTGGATACGGTCTAGGATATCCCATTTAGCTTCTTCCTTCATACGTGTGAATGATCCAGCACAAGAAGCATCTAGTAAATCTTTATCATGAAGAGAGAGCCTAGCATAAAAGTTATTGATAATAATATTGTTAGGGAGTTTATGAATAGGACATTTAAGCATTAGTAACTTCAATCTCTCCCAAGCTTGAGCTGTACTCTCTCCATCACGAGGCCAAAAGTTATATATCAGATTCCTATCCTTATGAATATCACTGGGAGGATAGAATTTAGAATAAAAGAGAGGTACTATTTCCTCTCATTCCATGGATTGTCCATTCTTCAGCAGCTTATACCATTCTTCAGCTCTTCCTTTCAACGATATAGAGAGTAACTTCTTCTTCACCTGTTCAGTTGTGATACCTGCACACTTAAACAACCCACATAATTCATGGATAAAAATCAAATGATCACCAGGATGGACAGTTCCATCCCCTAAATAATAATTATCCATAACGCGATCAACAATACTTGTAGGTATCTTAAAAGGATCCATCTCAACAAGTGGTGGTTCTTCTACTACCCTAATAGTGGTAGTAGTTTTCCTAAACAGAAAACCAAGTGGGTTATCCATATTGGAAACAAAATAACAAATAAAAATAAAAACAATACTCACAGTAGATGTTTCCTTTACCAGTTCCACTCTTCAATAGCGCTTCACTCCCTGGCAACAGCGCTAGAAAATAGTCTTGATGACCCAAAAGTATAGGGGGTGTATCGTAGTACTTTCGATAAATAGGAGTGTCGATACCAACGAGGAGCAGAAGGTGTTGACTAGTGGTATGGAGAAGGAAATCTCTGTAAATACTTAGCAAACGGATTTTTAGGGGTTTTTTGACAAAGCAAAGAAATAGACTGCAAGTAATAAAGACATCAAACAATTGCAGCAAGTGGCCCAATCCTTTCTTAGCAAAGGACAAGCCGGTGGAAATACTAATGAGGACCAAACATTCTCGAGGACACATGGGAATTCTGTCAAGTGCTTTCGCTTCAAATAGCTGAGTAGTCTTCTTTGGTTTTGTAAATGTTGTGTGGTTGAACCTGTGCTAATGTACCGACCTTACTTGGACTAATACATACTTGTGATTAAACGCCTTGCAAGCATACACAACTAAAAGAAAGCAATTAAGGCATAAACCTAACCATAGCCTTAAACTCTGAGATCCTACACTCCCTTGTGCAATGGTGTCCTAACTGGAGTTTAGCTTTCTGTCACTCTAGTAGCCAAATACACAATGCATTCCCCTAGGCACATAAATGGTGAAGTATCATGTATTCGACGTTCACATGACACCACTAGAAGAATAGCACCACAACTTAAATACTAAACCATTGAATAATATCTCAACACAAATCCACTACTAACAACATGACTTCTCCCATGTCCTCAAGAACTAAACGAACTATTCACAAGACATCATATGGATTAAGATCAAATATGATATGGTGATGGATAGCAATCTGAACATAAACAATAATCCAATGGTTCCACTCACAAGCATCAACTGCAATAGTAATCAACACCGGGAAAGTTTACCCTAAGAAGTATACAAGATTCAACGCAATTGTTACAGCGGGGTGGAGTGGTGATGATGGTGCTGGTGGAGATGATGGTGTGGATGATGATGATCCCGATGAAGTCTAGCTTGATGGTGGTGTTGATGGCAACGATCTCCCCGCTCCGGGAAGGAATTTCCTCGGCAGAAATATGTGTGCGGGAGAGATCTTTCTCTCTTGATGTTTTCCGCCCCGCAGAGGCGGCAGAATCTTTCCGTGGTTGCTCGCCATGTAAGGGTTCTGAGGAGAAGATATAGGCGAGAGGGCGGAGCCATAGGTGGGACACCCCCCTGTAGGCGCGACCTAGGGGTGGAACGTGACTGGGAGGAGGGGGGTGTGGCCCCCCTGTGGCCCATCTCCGCCTCCCCTTCTGGCATTCTTCGTCTTCTGGGAAAATAGGATTTTCCGTAGTTTTATGGTATTTTTCTGATCTTCGCGAAATTGCATCAAAACACCATTTTTTCCATCAGAATCCTGACTCCGGCAGTCCATCCTCCAAAAATCATCCAACATGCAAAAACAGATGAAAAGACATAAGTAACACCTCTTAATATGAAATATATCAATGAATAGAGGCAAATTATGATATAGAATGTTGATGCAAATTGGACGTATCAATTACTAAGTCTCTCTAAAATTTTATCCATAAATGGTATAGGTTTATGATTTTTCTATGTCTCACGGTTTAGTTTCCTAAAATTAATGCACATGCGATATCCAACAATAGGTCTTATACGAATTAGTTCACCATCCTCATTCATAGCAGCATCAAGACCACCTTGTCTTGGTATGCAATGAGCTAGGCTAACCCCTTTACTTTCAGAAATAGGATATATTATGCCGACATCTAATAAGCGTATAACTTCTTTTATCACTACTTCCTCTATTTTCGGATTAAGCCTTCTCTGTGTGTCAACTACTGGTACAACATCTTCAAGCATGGTAATCTTATGTGTTACGGTAGAGGGATCTATTCCTTTAATATCACTTGAAGTATATCCAAATGCTTCACGATGTTTGATCAAGACTAAAATGAGTCTATTTGTTTCATTTTCTGATAAAGTTTTACTAACAATAACAAGACATTTATTTTCATTATCTAAGAACTCATACCTCATATTGTTTGGAAGTCGTCTCACTTTAATTGGCGGAGGTTCTTCATCTCCTTTTCTTACCAGTTCTTCATAGTCATAAGGATTTTGTGCTTCTAGAATGGAATCAAGGTAATCATCCATGTGTTCTCTTTCCTCATCATCTGGTACCTACTCCCAATTAGTTAGGCTCATCTGTAGTTCATCTTGCGGAGTGCTGAAATGAATTGCGGCTAGCTCGGCAATCGTTTTCCCTTCCTTGATATCTTCCTCTTCATATGGCCTCTTCTATAGTTTGGCAAAGTGGAATTTCATTTCCTCTTATCCAAACAACATTTAAATAGTCTCCTTCTTATTATCAATTCGAGCATTGGTTATGGAGACAAAAGGCCGGCCTAAAAGGATATGACAAAAAATCTTGAGGCATATCAAGAATATGAAAATCAAGGGGGTACATTAGTGCTCCAGTAAAGACATAGATATTTCTAATAACAACTTCCGGTTTTATATTAGTTCTATTTGACAATTTGATAGTAGTGTCTACTGGTTCCACGTTTGGACTATTTAAATTTTAGCGAAGTTCCTCATAAAGTGATGAAGGCATAATGTTTATAGAGGAAACCGGTTCACAAATTTCGTATAATAAAGTTTCCCCACAATATATAGGAGTCATGGGCTTAGACGTTTTGTTACCTCGTACCTTGCCTTTGATGAATTCGGAAGTCTCAAGGTCTAGCGTAACCACTTGATACGTTGGAAACGTATCTATAATTTTTGATGCTCCATGCTTGTTTAGTATCTACTTTGCTTTACTTGTCCACACTTTGAGGTGCTTTTTACATGTTTTCTGGTACTAACCTACTAACAAGTTGTAACAGTGCTAGATGCCTGTTTTCTGCTATTTTTGGTTTCAGAAAAGTTAGTAAAGAAATATTCTCGGAATTGGACGGGACAAAGGACAAAGTCAATTACTTTTCTTGGGGAACAAGAAGTCCAGAGGAGAGCCGGAGGGGCCATCCAGGGGGGCAGAACCACCCTAGGCGTGGGTGGGCCCTAGCCCGCGCCTGGCTAGGGTTTGCCAGCCTTGGCGGCTGCCTCGGTCTCCCCCTTCGCCTATAAAAATCCCCCGATGCAGAAACCCTGAGATGATCCAGAAGAAATCCACGAAAACCTCTCTTGCGCCGCCGCCACCGAAGGGGAGATTCAGGGGATAGAAAGTCTCTGTTCTAGCACCCTGCCGGGACGGGGAAATGCCCCCGGATCCATCTCCATCGATCTCCATCGCCATCTTCATCACCATTGATGATTCCCATGATGAGGAGGGAGTAGTTCTTCCTCAGGGCTAAGGGCTCTACCGGTAGCTATGTGTTCATCTCTCTCTCTATGCATGGTCATATTGTGATCATGAGCTTTGTAATCAAGTAGATCTACCTTGCTACTCAAGTGCTTTAATAGATCTCTGCTCTCCCCATGTGTGTGAAAGTGACAGCGTGCACGCCATGGTGGCACTTAGGTTTGAGTGTACATAAATACTCTTTGTGCTTTAATAGATCTATGCTTTTCCCCACGTGTGTGGAAGTGACAGCGTGCATACCGTGTGTGGCACTTTGTCTAGATTGAATATTTGTTATGAGTTATATTTGGAGTTGGATGTCTCTATGAATTTATGGTACTTGTTGGAACCATCTCGTGGTCAAGGTGACAGTGTGGGGTTATCTAGATTGGGGAAGGCGGACTTTGAGGTGTGCTGTTATAACCCTACCATTGATTAGAGTGTTCAACCGGAGAGTAGTTAAGAGTAGTATCATGAAGAGAGGATATTTATATGAGAGAGTGTTCACTAGTGAAAGTGTGATCCCTAGTCCTTGTTTCTAAGCATTGAAACACCATTTGCTACTAGATCTGTTGCATGTTTACTTGCTTCCTTCTTGTTGCCTTTAGTCTTTGCCTCACCGTCAAGCTATTTTCTCGCACCGTTACCACTTGTATTTCACTATCTCTTCGCCGAAATAGTGCACCTATACACCTGACAAGTGTATTGGGTGTGTTGGGGACACAAGAGACTTCTTGTATCTTGATTGCAGGATTCTTTGAGAGGGAATACCTTTGACCACTTCCTCTTTGAGTTCAATAAACCTTGGGTAATCCACTTAAGGGAAACTTGCTGCTGTTCTACAAACCTCTGCACTTGGAGGCCCAACAACTGTCTACAAGAATAGAAGTGCGTAGACATCAAGCTCTTTTTTGGCGCCGTTGCCGGGGAGGTAAGGTAAAAGGTACTCACATCCTCCGGTGTGAGTGCTCGAAGTTATTTCCTTTAGATTCTACAATTTTGTCTTTTTGTTTCTTGTTTTCACTAGTTAGGCTTAATGGAAAACAATAACAAAATTAGAGAGCTCTATAGTGTTTATCTTGAGTTAGGACATGAAGTGTTTAAAGAGAAAATTAAAAAACCTACGGAGCTTTATTTGCATGCTAATAGCAATGTTATTAGTATGAATTCTTTGGACACCATTATTGCTAATGCTATGGAAAAGTCTAAGCTTGGGTAAGCTAGTTTTTATGAAAATGATCTTTTTAGTTCCCCAGCTTTGAAAGATAGCTATTCTATTGCCTATGATGATACCAAACCTCCAATTTATGATGATTACAATGACGAGTATGAAATTTTCAGTCCACCTACTATTGAGGAGGAAATTTCTTGTGATTACAATATGCCTCCTATATTTGATGATTATGGTGATGAGAAGAATAGTGATAGCTATTTTGTTGAATTTGCTCCCACTACAATTAATAAGAATGACTATGCTTATGTGGAGAGTAATAATTATTATATGCATGTGGCTCATGATAAGAATGTTTTATGTGATAGTTATATTGTTAATTTTATTCATGTTGCTACTGAAAGTTATTATGAGAGAGGGAAACATGATTTTATGCATCTCAATAATATTAAGTTTCCCCTCTTTATGTTGAAAGTCTTGAAGTTGCACTTGTTTTGCTTTCCTATGCTTGGTGCTTTGTGCTTTCATGAATTGTTTCTTTAAAAGATTCCTATGCATAGGAAGTGGGTTAGACTTAAATGTGTTTTGAATTTGGTTCTTGATGCTCTCTTTTACTTCAATTCATATTTCTTATGTGAGCATCTTCTCAAACTATCATGCCTAACTTAAAGGCGTTAAAGAAAACTACTTGTTGGGAGATAACCCAAGGGTTTTTTGAGTATTGGAAGTTATTAATTCTAAATGACCTCCCTTATCCTTTTTGTTTGTTTTTTGTGCCAAGAATGATCTCAAATGAGAGGGAAGTAAGATTTGGGGAGTTGCTGTCCCGAAACAGATTTCTGTCCTCCACCATAAAAATTAGTGAGGAGTCTCTGTAACTCCGATTGAGCTCAAAATTTATGAATAAATCACCCATTATGTTAGATAACTTTCGTTAGCACAACACTTTTTGATTTGAGCAATATAAGATTTTCGAAAAAATAGGTTTCTACCTGCTGGTTTGTTTTGACAGATTTCTGCCATTATTTGCATTTGCTTCTTATTTATTCCTTTTTGAGTTCTTTTTGGTGAATTGAGCTTTTTGAAGGAGTTTCTACAGTAGCATGTGTTTTTAGTGAAAAGTCTTGCTGTTCCGAAACTAAACCCAAAGGTATATTATCTTTTGAATACACTAATGTTGCTAATGAACATTGTGTGAAGTTTTGTATGAAGGAAAATTTTCAGGTGTAGAGAAAGAATGATGTAATGATATGATGAATGGACGAAAGCTCAAGCTTGGGGATGCCACCCCGTGTTACCCCAATAAATATTCAAGAGGTACAAGCGTCAAAGCTTGGGGATGCCCAAGGAATCCCCTTCGTCATCAATAAAAATCTCAGGTCTTTCTAGACACTTCGTTTTTATTGTTTCATGCATTGTTATGTTGTTCTTGGAGCGTCTTAGTTTTTGTTTTTTGGTTTTCGTTTGCTTAGTTTGCTTGAGTAAGTTGGTTGGATTACACCACACTTTTTTTGAGAGAGACACACTCTGTTTCCATTGCCTAGAACACTATAGTTTTCACTCTTATTGTTTTGTGAGTGTTCACTTTTGCTAGCACTGCGTTCAGCCTTAATTTTCTTGTGCTTTTAGCTTAGAATTTTTTAGTTCTTCTTTGTGGATTTTAGACAAGCTCACTGATCTTTATTGATTATTATCTTTGTGAGTTCTTTCAAACAAGTTGTTTGGTGTTGGAAAAGAGTAGGAAGCTTCATGCTTAAGTGGTACAAAAGTGAGCTTGCTTTGTCTCTGAATTAGACTTTAGCTTGACATTCTAGGTGTTGTTTTGACCTTACGCTTAGTGATTATTGCTGTAGCATGTCTTGTTCCAAACAATTGGGATTGCTTACTGTGCCTTGAAGAAATTATGCGTTGTTTTAGCATGCAAAAGCATAGTATTGTGGTATTCTCCTTCGATGCTTTGTATGGGTTGACTTGGCACATGCTCACACCATGTTATGACTATGAAAAGTCACCATAGCCTCTATGATCATTTAGTCCTTGACTTGTAGTACCACTCTATGCTTTGATTAGTAATGTTTTGTCGCTCTGCATGATTATGGCCATTATTGCTCCTTTAGTTGGTTGCTCCCAGTCTTTTGCTAGCCTCCACTTGTATGAGTAAGCTCTACTCATGCTTCCAACTCCCAAGAAACCAAGTTATTCCAAAGTGTCCACTATAAACTCCTATGCATGGTGTGTTACACCTTTCCAAGTATATTCTTGCTTTCAGCTATCTTCTAATTAAAAACTATTTTGTTATGTGGAAACTTAGTGATTAAAGCCCTCATGAACTTGATGGCACACTTTATTTTCCTTGCCCCTAATAAACTTGAACCATTGTGTCGTCTATGTTGTATATGCTTGCACTTATACGTTGGAATTAGCAGAACCATGTTGTCATGGGGAACGTTTTCAACATTGCACTTGTACTTTGTACTCAGTTGATATCATGCTCTTTTGTCTATGGATGTCACCGGTATGAAATAAAGAGGGAACTTATAAGTCCATGGAGTTTGTATTTTGTGTTAGAGAAATGCCTGGGCCGCTAGCCTAAGCCATGCCTAATCATGGTGAAAACTTGCAGCATCCCCATAATGAGCTATCTGTGAAGCATACTCAATAAAAAGCTATGCATATGGAAAATAAAAAGATCGCTAAGATGCTCATTATCTGCTTGCCTTGTGATTTTGGTTATGGGAAAGCTCATGTACCATGTGGAAGGGGTACCCCGTTGGCGGTTCTCAATGATATGCAAATACTTACAATGACAAGAACTTACTTGTGCCCAAAGTTGAGTATGCATGAGGTGTGGCCCTCGTATTCAAGGGACTTGAGATTGCCAACTTATACTTTGTCAAGCATATACTCCAGCTTTGCCACTTTAACCTTAACCACTTCAAGATGCTTATGATAGGGGCAATAAGGGCTGAAATCTAACAAGTACCATAATTTTTGGAAGCTCTTTTTGAAACTTGTAATCCCTGCTTCCTTTACAAAAAGGCCTTTCTTCCACCATTACTTGAGTCTCCACCTTCTACCTTTAGGCACCATTAAGAGAGCATAGTTGCCATTCTGTGTGCACTGTTCCAAAGCTTATTGATTGATTGTGATACTATTTGTTCTTGTGCTATTTGTTTCTAGTCACCTTTGTGAACTTTGAAGGTGTCATATGCTTCTATATTGCTACTCTATGAGGGACAAGCTGATTGCCACTATGCTATGTTTTCTGTATGTGAAACAAACAAACATTTTTCAATGCATATTATTCATGATATTTTTTGTAGCCTTTCATGTTGCATGCATAGTTACTATGTACTATTGTTACAACTCCATCTTTCATGCACATGTTTAGAGTTCTTTGATCCCAGCTTTCAATGCTTGCAAATGGTTTGATCTTGGTTTTGATGGTGCATGTCATCTCAAAAATTATTCTTTTTATCACTTACCTACTCGAGGACGAGCAGGAGTTAAGCTTGGGGATTCTTGATACGTTGGAAACGTATCTATAATTTTTGATGCTCCATGCTTATTTAGTATCTACTTTGTTTTACTTGTCCACACTTTGAGGTGCTTTTTACATGTTTTCTGGTACTAACCTACTAACAAGTTGCAAACGTGTCAGATGCATGTTTTATGTTGTTTTTGGTTTCAGAAAAGTTAGTAAAGAAATATTCTTGGAATTGGATGGGACAAAGGACAAAGTCAATTACTTTCCTTGGGGAACAAGAAGTCCAGAGGAGAGCCGGAGGGGCCAGCCAGGGGGGCCAAACCCACCCTAGGCGCGGGTGGGCCCTAGCCCGCGCCTGGCTAGGGTTTGCTAGCCCTGGCGGCTAACTCGGTCTGCCCCTTCGCCTATAAAAATCCCCCGATGCAGAAACCCTGAGATGATCAAGAAGAAATCCATGAAAACCTCTGCAGCGTCGCCGCCACCAAAGGGGAGATTCAGGGGACAGAAAGTCTCTGTTCTAGCACCCTGCTGGGACGGGGAAGTGTCCCCGGAGCCATCTCCATCGATCTCCATCACCATCTTCATCAGCATTGCTGATTCCCATGACGGGGAGTGCGTAGTTCTTCCTTAGGTCTAAGGGCTCTACGGTAGCTATGTGTTCATCCCTCTCTCTATGCATGGTCATATTGTGATCATGAGCTTTGTAATCAAGTAGATCTACCTTTCTACTCAAGTGATTTAATAGATATCTACTCTCCCCATGTGTGTGAAAGTGACAGTGTGCACGCCATGGTGGCACTTAGGTTTGAGTCTACATAAATACTCTTTGTGCTTTAATAGATCTATGCTTTTCCCCACGTGTGTGAAAGTGAAAGCGTGCATACCGTGTGTGGCACTTTGGCTAGATTGAATATTTGTTATGAGTTATATTTGGAGTTGTATGTCTCTATGAAATTGTGGTGTTTGTTCGAACCATCTAGTGATCAAGGTGACAGTGTGGGGTTATCTAGATTGGGGAGGCGGACTTTGAGGTGTGCTGTTATAGCCCTACCATTGATTAGAGTGTTCAACCGGAGAGTAGTTAAAAGTAGTATCATGAAGAGAGGATATTTATATGAGAGAGTGTTCACTAGTGAAAGTATGATCTCTAGGCCTTGTTTCTAAGCATTGAAACGCCGTTTGCTACTAGATTTTTTGCATGTTTGCTTGCTTCCTTCTTGTTGCCTTTAGTCTTTGCCTCACCGTCAAGCTATTTTCTGGCACCGTTACCACTTGTATTTCACTATCTCTTCGTTGAACTAGTGCACCTATACACCTGACAAGTGTATTGGGTGTGTTGGGGACACAAGAGACTTCTTGTATCTTGATTGCAGGATTGTTTGAGAGGGAATACCTTTGACCACTTCCTCCCTGAGTTCGATAAACCTTGGGTAATCCACTTAAGGGAAACTTGATGCTGTTCTACAAACCTCTGCACTTGGAGGCCCAACAACTGTCTACAAGAATAGAAGTGCGTAGACATCACCACTTCATTGTCCACGGTTCATGCTTCCATAAGATCCTTCAATATAACAATATTTGCATTGGTGGCATCGGGGTTCTTTTCTGGTTTCTTTAATCTTATCTTTATGTCTTCTTCCTCTCTGTGATTTTTCTTGATATTCTCTTGAATAGGTTCAGAGGAAAACTCTACTATTGGTGCACTTTTTATTGCACGCTTCTTTTCTTCGAGGGGCTTATAGGGTTTCCATTCTATAGTTACATGTAGATGCCCTGCATAATTCTCAATAATTTTGTTTACTGAGTAAGAATCAATACCGAGAGTTTTAATCATTGCACAAGTCTTTTCATGTGCAAGAAAATCATTAACACAATCATATTCAGAAGAACTATTCATAATGTTCTCCTCATCTTTAAGATTTTCTACTGTCTCCCTTATTTTCATTATTAATTTTCAGGCTTCATCCTAGGTATATGATAGAAAACTAACATTAGAAGCGGTATCTAAGCGCGTTCTATTTTATCATTAAGCCCTTCATAAAAGGTGTGAGTGACTAACCAATCAGGCAAACGATGACGGGGGCAATTATCTAGATAACTTTTATACCTCAGATAGCCTTCATATAAACTCTCATCGGGACTATTTTTGAAACTGATAATAGTACCTCTCACCCTATGAGCTTTGCTTTCTGAGTAATATTTCGATAAGAAATTGGTTGTCAATTCCGTCCAAGTCCTTGGTGCTTCTGCACAAAAATATCTATACCAGTTGCAAACATTATTTGAGAGTGTTTGTCTAAACAACTGGACTTTAACCCTATCATTATTACAGTTATCGAACATAAAGGAAACAAAAACATCTTCAAATAATTGTAAGTGCCCATATGGATTCTCTTCATCGGTTCCTGCAAATTTCTTAGAGTGCAGCAATTCAAATAATAAAGGATGGATCTCAATACCATGAGGTTTTATTCTTTTGTTGACAACTATAAAAGCGTCCATGGGCGAACCAATTTTCGTAATTGCCTCAAGCTGGATTAAATGTTCAGTGTTGTCCATTGTTACGGTCCTGCAACTTAAATCAAAAATTAGTACAACGAAAGTAAATAACTAAAAGTAAAATGACTTCTAGCGCTAAGCTCCCCGGCAAGTGCACAGATCATTTGTAGCTAGTTTCAAAATAAATATATCGATCCCACAGGGAGCAGTAGGCAAAAGACAAATGCTTTTAACTAAAACTAAACAAAGAAATTAAGAAATAATTTTAAGATGCAAGAAAAATAGAATTTTTTTAAGGATTGTTTTGGGGTTTTCAATTGACCAAAGTAATTAAATAAACTAAAGTAAAACTTAATGCAGAAAGTAGGAATCACGTGTGTAAGAGAACTTGGAACTAAAATAGGGAAAAAAGGCGTTCTCGGAGAGTGGTGGATACACCACTAGAAATTTAGATAGAGTAATCAAAATTATGGTAACAAATATTCTCATGACATATATGATTGTCGGAGGAGCTCCATATATGGACGAATAGGCAGCAACCACTACACACATCATCCTTCATAACCACATCTGACAGGTAAACGACATCAATCGTATTATCTCGCTATTAAGGAATTTCTCTCGTGACATGGACATGGCTTAATGAGTTCTCCTTCCTTTTCCAAGTTAGTACGTAAGGAATGACAATAGCTTTATAGTCACAGTAAGTGTTATCATCTCTCCGTCTACCAACAAGTAATCCCCTTCATTAGGTCCCCATAAGAGGCATATATTAAGAGGTGCACAACTCTCAACATCAAGACGAAGAAAATTAACACATACATATAATGATGTATAACATAATAATCTCTATCTTATCTCAATCATATGCTAGGGTTTCTCCATCTCCCCAAGAACTAATGATCTAATCAGACATGGAGTCAAACAACATCATGGCAATGATAATGGAAACAATTATAAATGAATAGTTCTTATATAAATCCACAACTAGTACAAGAATTAAAACAAGATCTAGATGGGATGGATGGGATAGATGGAGATATCGGTGATGCAGCTGTTGATGAAGATGAAGATAGATGCCTTGGCCTCCTAGATCTGCGTAGGACAAAGATGGATCCCTTGGGAAAGTTCCCCCTCCAGATCCCCCTCTAGATGGGTGTTCTGTATGTCGTCTCTCCGATCCAATTGCATGGGGAAAAACTATTTGAAGAGGCAGTGGCGGCGCCAACTATATGGCAGGAACTGATGGGGATATGCCTACTGGGGTATACCCAGCAGGACGTTTCCGACTGGCCCGTGAGCTGGCGAGTGGGCCTGCAGAACGGCGAGTGGATTGAAGCCCAGCAAGGCACCGAGCGACTAGAAGCTGAAGGCCCAGGCGAGTAGATAGGCCCAGTCGGATTAGGTTAAACAACTACCAAAGCTTTAACTGAATCGGTTGAGATATGTAAACCCTAGGGGAGGTGAGCCTATATAAACCTCCCTATAGGGCGAGTAGACGTACGTTCCCTCATACACTCCAGCGACTCGCCGCCTAGCCGCCGAGCTCGCTCATTGTAACACCTTCATAATACAATCTAGCAGGAGTAGGTCTTTACCCTCCGGGGGGCGAACCTGGGTAAAACCCTGTGTCTTTGCCCTCATCTCGCACCACAGATGGCTGGCTGCCCTTGCCCCTCGTTCTACTACTCGCTGCCGATTGCAGCATCTGCCGTGACCATTCCCACGACAGTGGCACCCACCATGGGGCCTGGCCGGTCCGGCCGGTGTTCTGCGGCGAGATCCAATCTGCCCATCAACGAGACGGTCGCCACCGGCCGCATGATAGCGATCGGTGAGATGCTCCAAGTCTTGCCGAGCAGCTACATCCCGGCGGCGCGACCCGTCACGCACAGCGTGATCCTGCCAATCGGCACGATCAGCCTCTTCGTCGGTCTCACCGACGTCATCGTCTCGGAGGATTCGGCTCGCATCCGCGAGTCGCCGCCGCGCGATCGGCTCTCCGAGAGCCAGATCCGCACGATCCATCGCCTCGTCTCCGAGTACAACTCGGCCCACAGCAACGTGGCCGGGAATTCAGCGGCCGCAGAGGATGCGGCCCTCACCGACGACGCCGACTCGGCGACCCCGGCGTCACTCGCCGGATCCATCACCGCGGCTTCGTCCGCGGGCTCCATCGCCTAGGTCTCCAACGCGGGAGACTTTGAGGATCCCTCCATCCTCGGGATCTTCGAGTTCGACTCCGGATCAGAGAACTCCGGCGACCCCCGCGACGGAACCGGTCGCCACGCCGCGACCTACATGGCAACCGGCGCCGATCCGCCGGAGGATCCATTCTCCACCCCAATCCCTCCTAACGCCACGGCAACGGAGGTCGAGGAGCTCCGCCTGAAACTGGCGGAGGCGGTGCGTAAGGAGCAAGCCGAGCGCGAAAAATTTCGCCTCGAGCAGGTGACGGCGCAGGAGCTATCACGCTACCACCAGCAGCGGATCAGGTCACGCCTGAACCCCACCGTTCAAGGGCGTGCCCTGAACTTCGACGACGAAAACGACCCGGCCCGCGTGGCCGAGCGCGCGATCTGCGAGAACGCGCCACCAGGAGGCAGCGCCCGGCCCCCGCCAGGATCAACGGCGAGAGGCGCCCCACCTCCACCCAACCGCACCCCTCCCAGGGACCAGCCGCGAATATTAGTCTCCTCACGGGAGCGAGACGCAAACGGCCTCCCACTATTCTCCACCCCAATGGACAACCTCGTGGCAGGCCGAGCAGCAGCCGACAGCATCACAGCCACCGGCGACGGCTCCCTACAGATCCAATACGTCCGGGCCCTGCTCGCGAAGGCTGTCGAGCAGCAAAGAGCGGGCGCCGACTCGGCAGGTCGAGTATACTCGTGTTCCTCGGGAAGCAGAGCGGCCTCCAGCGGCCGCCCAGCGGCGGCAAATACCCTCAACTGCTCGCCACTAGAGCCACTGCAGCTCCAGCACCGACCCGCGAACGCGGCACTCTCCACCAACGACCCCAAGCCGGGAACCAACCTCGTCGCTGCCAAAGGGCAACCCATCGACGCCCGCACCCACATCATCAACAACCAAAGTTGGCGCGCACGCGAGCCCGACGACTTGCGACATACCCTAACTAATCGCCGCGACGGCGAGCCCATTGGGTCGCTCAGTCGACTCGGACCCAAGTGCTTCGGACCAATGATCCGAGGCGAGAAGTACCCGCCAAACTTCAAGGCGCCGAAAGAGATAGAAAAGTACGACTCCTCGTACGACCCCGCCGTCTGGCTCGACACATACCTCATGGCGATGGGGATCGCATGCCACACTGACCTGCTAGCCGCTCGTTACCTCCCCCTGATGATGGAGGGGACGTGCAGGCAGTGGATCAACACCCTCCCCCAGGACAGTATCGACTCCTGGGAGGAGATGCGCGATGCCTTCGTCAGGCACTTCGAGTGCTCCTACACCCGCGCCACCACTATCGAGGACCTGGAGCGGTGCGTCCAGGGACCCCGCGAGTCGACCCGCAACTGGGTCCAACGGTGGAAAGAACTTTGGTACAACGCGGTCGGCATCCACCCGGACACCGCGATCCACTGCTTCAAGACCTCGTGCCGCTACGAGCCCCTGGTTGCCAAGCTCAAGCGACACTCCCGCACACTCGACAACATCCCCGACCTCCTCGAGATCGCCAAACGGTATGCCGAGGAAGATCCAAACCAGGAAACTGACGACGAGTCAGGAGGTCAACGCCGCACGAGCGGAAACGACGGCGGACGCCGATCCGACCTACGCTACAGCGGCACTCGCCTCACCGGCAAGCGCCGCAGTGACGGGCGAGTCGACTTCGTCGCCAACGCCGGGCATGCGCAGCGCGAGTCCAAAAGCTTCCGCCGCGACGGAGGACAACGCCGCGACGACGGCAACTACAAGAACAAGCCAAGGTTCGACCCCGCGGCCCTCCTTAACCAACCATGTGCGTTTCATAGCAGGGAAGGGAAGCCCGCAACACACACCACCGCCAACTGCCACACCCTCAGGGAAATCGAGAAGGCACGGCGAGCGCGGGAGGACCCCGACAACGACCCGCCAAACGGCAGAAAATTCGGCAAAGTAGCCGGCTCGCTCCACACCTTCATAGGCTTCAACATGAAGCGCGAGAAAGAAGGTCATCGCCCGCGCTGTCGCCGTCAACGCGGTGGCCCAGATAGACGTCCCCCAGTTCCTAAACTGGTCGGAGCAGCCCATCACCTGGAGCCGCCAAGACCACTCGCCACGCATCGAGTACCCAGGATGAGTCGCCCTGGTGGTCAAGCCCAAGGTCGGCGACTACTGGCTCCCCAAGACACTGATGGACGGCGGCAGCTCCATCAACATCCTGTACCTCGACACCTTCAGGAGGCTGCGGCTCCCGCAGTCGATGATCGAGACGACCCACACCACATTCCACGGCATCGTCCCCGGTCGGAAGGCGTACCCGATCGGCAAGGTCACGCTGCCAGTCACCTTCGGCACACCAGCAAACTTCCGCACCGAGCGGATCGTCTTCGAGCTGGTGCCCTTCGACAGCCCCTACACTGCGTCCTGGGGCGCCAGGCGTTCGCTAAATTCATGGCAGCGCCCCACTACGCGTATAACACGATGAAGCTCCCTGGGCCGTGCGGCGTCATCACCATCCACGGCGACCCCGACATGGCCGCCGAGTGCGAGGCCAAAGGAGCCGAGCTCGCTGACGCCGTCATCGCGGCGGAGACCAACCACGCCGACGAGCTCGCCAAGTACGTGAGCGGGGTCAACAACGACGACCCCACCATACTCAAGAAGCCCAACTCAGAGGCGCAAACACCTCAACCTTGAGGCCACGACGCACACCCGCACCGTCGAGCTGGTCCCAGGCGACTCCAGCCAGACGGTGACGACCGGGACGGGCATGAGCCCAGCATAGGAAGGCGCGCTCATCGAGTTCCTCCGTGAGAACAGGGACATCTTCGCATGGAAACCCTCTAACATGCCCGGTGTCCCTAGGAGCTCGCTGAGCACAAGCTAAACGCCGACCCAAAAGTGCGACCGTCAAGCAGTCGCTACGGCCTTCAATGAAGAACGCCGTCGAGCAATCGCCGAGGAAGTGCAGCGTCTACTCGCTGCCGGCTTCATCCGGCCAATCAAGTACTCCAAGTGGCTGGCAAACCCAGTCCTGGTCGAGAAGAAAAACGGGACCTGGAGAATGTGTATCGACTACACAAAACCTGAACAGCGACTGCCCAAAGGAGCAGTTCGTCCTCCCGCGGATCGACCAGATAATCGATTCAACCGCGGGCTCGGAGTCGCTATGTTTCCTCGACGCCTACTCTGGGTACAACCAGATCAAAATGGCTGTCGAAGACGAGGAGAAGACGGCGTTCATTACGCCATTCAGAGCTTTCTGCTACACCGCCATAACCTTCGGCCTCAAGAACGAACCGGGGCGACCTACCAGCGGGATGCAAGAATGCCTCGCGAGCCAAATTGGCCGCAACATCCATGTTTACATCGACGACGTGGTCGTGAAATCCGCTCGCCGCCAAGGCGACCTACTCGCCGACCTGGCGGAAACATTCGCCAACTTGCGACGGTATAAGAGAAACTCAACCCAGGCAAATGCACCTTCGGTGTACCCGCCGGACAACTACGGGGTACGTCGTCTCCAAACGAGGATCGAGGCAAACCCCATGAAGATCGACACGATCGCCCGGCTCGGCAAACCCGAGTGCCTGCGCGACGTCCAGAAGCTGGCCGGGCGAGTAGCGGCTCTCAGTCACTTCATTCCCCGCCTGGGCGAAAAGCGATGCCCCTATACCGCCTGATGCGCAAGAACCCCACCTCCAGTGGGACAAGGAGGTGAAGATGCGCTCCACGACCTCAAAAGGTGCTATTCGCCGCACCACTGCTCGCCGCCCCCCGCCGACAAAGAACCCATGCTGGTTTACGTCGCGGCGTCCGAGCGCGTCGTCAGCGCCGTGATGGTCTTCGAACGGCCAGAAGAAGGAAAGGAGCGCCCAGTCCAGCGGCCGGTGTACTACATCAGCGAGGTCCTCACCGAGTCGCGCCAGCGGTACCCACATTACCAAAAGCTAGTATACGCGGTCTTCAGAGGTCAGCGGCGCCTGCCGCACTACTTCCAGGAGCACCCGATCACGGTCGTCTCCTCAGCACCACTGCAAGAAATCATCCGCAATCGCGAGGCGACCGGGCGGGTCGCCAAGTGGGCCGTCGAGATCGGCGTCCACAACATCAAATACGAGCGACGAAAGGCGATCAATCGCAGGCACTGGCAGACTTCATCGCCGACTGGGAAGAGGCCCAGCAACCAGAAAAACTGCGGTACCTCCATTACTGGAGCCTGCACTTCGACGGCTCCAAGAACGCGGACGGTGCAGGCGCAGGATAGTGCTGACTTCACCAAAGGGCGACAAGCTCCTGTACATCCTCTGCCTCGACTTCACGCCCTGTACCAAAAACATGGCTGAGTACGAGGCCCTACTCCACGGCATGCTGTAACACCCTCAGAATCGACCCTATGCAAGTTTTAGCGAAACTCGCCAAACGCTAGAAAAACGATTCAAAGGTGCCCACCATGGAAGCACTAGATGCGCCATCCATGGAAGCACCGCTGGCCTCAATGCCTCCGCCCTTCGCGCCGGTCTCCGGGCTAGGGAAGGCTCCGGCCGTGGCGACTTCGCCTCGCAAGGAGGTCCCGAGCGTGGCGGTCTCGCCTCGCAAGGAGGCTCCGGCCGCGGCAGCTCCACTTCGCGAGGAGACCTCCGCCGAAGGCGTCCCGGAGGCGCCAACCGCTACCTCAACGTCAAAGAAGCCATCCGTATCCTGGGCCCCTGACGTCCTGGAACTGGGGCTTAGGCGCCGATTGGGCCCCGAGCTGGAAAAACCGGCCGGCCTTCGTACAGGGCTGCGTTTCCTTCCAGTCGCCAAGTAAGTGCCTTCGGCCTTCACCTTTCTCTTTTAATACTTCGACTGTTTTGTATTGATTTGTCTTGACGTGTAGGACCGGAGTGAAAAAGATGGGCCACCCGACGGTGGCCAAGTGCCCTCCGCCGCTAGCGAGGAGGATCCTTCCCGTAAGAGGAAGGTGGACGAGGTCGCCGCCTCCACGGAAGGCAGCAAGAAGGCCAAGGGCGACGACAGCGACCGCGTCCACGAAGGGGGCATTTCGTTGCCTAGACCGGAGGAAGCGAGCTCCTTTGGGGCGGGTGCGTCAATTGCTACCTTCCCTCGCTTCATGACCAAGACGGCCACGGCGAGTGGGGCTGCGGCTCCGAGCCTCGCTCCAGGGACCGCCGACGCTGAGATTGACCAACGTCGCGGGCACACGCCGGCGCTTCTTGCTTCTGTGGACGCGGTGCAACTTCACGGCATGCTTGGCGCGGCCATCCAGGTACCTCCAGTCCCCGAGGATCAGGTCGGTGCTTAGCAGCGGCTTGATTCTTATAGTTACTTGTTTTGTACGTTCGAGTCCAGTCCCCGAGTGCGCACCCGCTAAATTGTAACGGGTGGGCACTGAGTAGTTTTTCTTGGTCACCAGTCCCCGAGTGCGCACTCGCTAAATTTTAGCGGGTGGGCACTGAGTAGTTTTCTTGGTCACCAGTCCCCGAGTGCGCACTCGCTAAATTTTAGCGGGTGGGCACTGAGTAGTTTTTCTTGGTCACCAGTCCCCGAGTGCGCACTCGCTAAATTTTAGCGGGTGGGCACTGAGTAGTTTTTCTTGGTCACCAGTCCCCGAGTGCGCACTCGCTAAATTTTAGCGGGTGGGCACTGAGTAGTTTTTCTTGGTCACCAGTCCCCGAGTGCGCACTCGCTAAATTTTAGCGGGTGGGCACTGAGTAGTTTTCGTGTGTGCTAACTTTGAAGATGTACAGGGTCTGCAACTGGAGTCGGCAGAGCGATTGGCTGCGAGGCAGCGTGCTGAGAAGGAGTTGGCCGCTCTCCAAGAAGTGAACAAGGACCTTCAGGCTGTTGCTGCTGCGCAGGCGGAGGTGGCTCGCCAGGATCTTGTCCCTGCTAGCGAGCTGATGGCGGCGAGATCTGCGTTAGGCACTACTGAGCGAAGGATCGCCGACCTTGAGCGCGAGCTGCGGGAGGCGAAAGAAGAAGCGAGCTCGGCGAACGGGCGAGCTAAGGCCGCCGTTGCGGCCGCGGAGGAAGACCGGAAGGTGTCGGAAGCCCTCATTGTTGGGCTTCAAGACGATCATACGTCGCTTCAAAGCTTCATCACGGGACTTGCCCGCCCGTTGCTTGGTGAGTGCGTCTTCCCAGTCTTGTAGTTGTATTATTTGTGGTTTCCGTGGTACTCACAACTGTTTCCGTCTAGCAGGCCGTGTGATTGGTAGCCATGAAGAAGCGAGCTCTCTTGATGCGAGGGAGTGCGTGAACATGCTTGTCGGCGACGTGCATCCGCGCCTACCTTCAAGAGATGTCGCCCACGGAGGTTATTCCCAGTGACCTCGTTGAGGTGTGGAGTACTTGGAGAAGGCGCCCGCGGTCGTAGAGTTCATGACGCGGTCGGCGTTTCGGCGTGGAGCGTCAACAGCTCTGAGCCTGGGACTTGCCCACTTCCCCGAAGACTTCGACCTCGACGATGTGACGAGTGGATATCCTTCGTCGACTGGCGCGGTGGATCTGGCTGAGGTTCTCAAGCTGCAGGAACGTGCCGCCGCGTACTCGGAGCGTGTCTGGGCGATGGGCGACCTCCTCCTTACCAGGAAACGGTCGTCGCGCCGAACGACCCCGAGCCGCCGCATCGCGATTTCAAGGTCGAGCAGCCTTTCCGCGCGGCGATGGCGGGTGAGCTGACGACGTATCCATCAAACCCGTATACCGCGTTCATCCGTAAGCGCCGGGATTCTGGTGCGTCGTCGTCGAAGCCTGCAGAATAGGGTAATGTGTCTAGGTATGTTAGCAGCAGTTCTGCCGAGCAGGCATAGTTTGTAATGTAAGACAATGCAATATGCGATTGAATGGGATGGTTTGTCCGTTTTGCTAGTTATTTGTGTGTTTTGGATTGACTTTGGATGAGTCCCCGAGCGCGTCCGCCCTTTTGTGGGGTTCACCTTGTATATGATGTTTGTTATTATCATGTGTTTTGTTAGTTTAGTCGACTCGCCCGAGCTCGGAGAGCCAGTCGCAAGGCGACTCCCTTGAGTGCTCTGTACTTTACCGTTTTCCCGTATGCGAACGGGGTCGGGTGGCCGAGTCCCCGTGCGTGGTACTTGGTAGTTCAAGGAGCGACTCGAGGGTGGCTGAGGACTGAGCGCGTTGGTGTGAGCGCGTCACTCCTGCCTGGCCCGGTGGGTCAGTCGCGTGGCGAGTCCTGGGCATGCTCTCTTACTTGGCGTTTTCCCTGGCCGATCGCGACGAACTGGTATTCAGTCCCCGAGCGTGGTACTTAGCCGTTCGAGTCGCTACACCGAGGATGCGGAGGACCAAGGTCGCTGTGAGAAGCGAGGGCAGTTGTCTTGGTTCGTAAAACCAGTCGAGCTAGGCGACTCCAATGGGGCTCCGGATTGGCGTTTTTCGTGGACGACGCAAGATCTGAAATGACTCAGTGCTCTTACATCGCACTACTTAGCCGTGCCGGTCGCTGTACCAAAGGTTGACTTCTGCGTTTTAGCATGACGCTGTTTATTACGAGTGCGAGTGGCACAAGGTACGGAGGGTAGACGCAATTTGCAGTAACCGTTTCTTTTATTTCATAGCGACTAGGGAGTACATGTGTGGGGTTCTAGGAATAGAACTTCCGGAGGAGATTTACATTCCAAGGCCGCTTGACGTCGAGCTCGCCGTCCCCACGGACGTCGATGAGGTAGTAGGCGTCGTTGCCGAGTACTCGCCCGATAGCGAACGGGCCTTCCCACGGAGGGGAGAGCTTGTGCATGCCCTTCTTGTCCTGGATGAGGCGTAACACCAGGTCGCCTTCCTGGAAGGTGCGGGTTTTACCCGTCGGCTGTGGTAGCGGCGGAGCCCTTGCTGATAAATGGCGGTACGCGATCGGGCGAGGTCACGTGCTTCGTCGAGTTGGTCGAGCCCGTCTTGGCGGGCAAGCTCGTTTGCGGCCTCCGTAAAGTGGACGACTCGCGGCGAGTCGTGTTCGAGGTCGGTGGGCATGACTGCTTCGGCGCCGTAGACCATGAAGAAGGGGGTGAATCCCGTCGATCTGTTGACCGAGGTGCGGATTCCCCAGATGACGGAGGGTAGCTCTTCGACCCAGCATCCAGCGGTGCGCTCGAGTGGCACTTGGAGTCGCGGCTTCAGGCCGTGGAGGATGCTTTGGTTGGCTCGTTCTGCCTGGCCGTTGGATTCCGGTGTGCGACTGACGCGAGGTCGAGCCGGATGTGGTGCTCTTCGCAGAATTCGGCCATTGCTCCCTTGGCGAAGTTTGTGCCGTTGTCCGTAATGATGCTGTTAGGGAACCCGTAGCGGTATATGAGCTCGCGTAGGAACTTAGTGGCAGTCTTCCCGTCGCATTTCCGGACTGGCTTGGCCTCTACCCACTTTGTGAATTTGTCGACGGCGACCAGCAGGTGGGTGTAACCAGAGGGGGCCTTCTTGAAGGGGCCTACCATGTCCATGCCCCATACGGCGAATGGCCAGGTGATGGGGATTGTTTTGAGCGCCGAACTTGGAACGTGCGTCTGGTTGGCGTACTTCTGGCACCCGGCGCATCGCTGGACGATATCGACGGCGTCGGCGTGTGCGGTGGGCCAATAGAAGCCGTGTCGCATAGCCTTGGCGACCAGGGAGCGCGCGGCAGCGTGGTGGCCGCAGTCGCCTGAATGGATGTCGTGTAGGATTTTGCGTCCTTCACCCGGTTGGACACAACGTTGGAATACGCCGGTGACGCTGCGCTTGTGTAGCTCGCCGTCGATGATGGTGTAGGACTTACATCGGCGGGCGATCATTCGAGCGCTTGTCTCGTCCGCGGGCAGGTTGCCTGTCTCCAGGTAGGCGATGTATGGCTTGGTCCAGTCGTCTGGCTCGGTGATGAGTGCGACCAAGGTTTCCTCTGGTTGGAGGGGGACTCCGATGTCGATCTCCCTCGGGGAGAGACTGATGGTTTGGAGATTGTGTCGAGGAACACGCCGGCGGGTGGTGCGAGTCGAGCCGACCCGATGCGAGAGAGGGCGTCGGCCTCCTCGTTTTTCCGCCTGTCGATCCACTCGACGGAATAGCCGGTGAAGTGGCCGCCCAACTTATCCACCTCTTGGCGATACGCCGCCATAGTAGGGGAGACGGCGTCGCAGGTGCCGGCGACTTGTCCCGCGACGAGGTCGGAATCTCCGTAGCATCGAAGGCGATTGACGCTCATCTCCTTTGCGGCTCGCATGCCGTGGAGTAGTGCCTCGTATTCAGCCATGTTGTTGGTGCAGGGCGTGAATTCGAGGCGGAGAATGTAGCGGAGCTTGTCACCTTTTGGTGAAGTCAGCACTATCCCAGCGCCTGCACCGTCCGCGTTCTTGGAGCCGTCGAAGTGCAGGTTCCAGTAGTGGAGGTACGGCGGCTTTTCTGGCTGTTGGGCCTCCTCCCAGTCGGCGATGAAGTCTGCCAGTGCCTGGGACTTGATCGCCCTTCGCGGCTCGTATTTAATGTTGTGGACGCCGATTTCGACGGCCCACTTGGCGACCCGCCCGGTCGCCTCGCGATTGCGGATGATGTCTTGTAGTGGTGCTGAGGAGACGACCGTGATGGGTGCTCCTGAAAGTAGTGCGGCAGGCGCCGCTGAGCCCTGAAGACCGCGTATACCAGCTTCTGGTATTGTGGGTATCGCTGGCGCGACTCGGTGAGGACCTCGCTGATGTAGTACGCCGGCCGCTGGACTGGGCGCTCCTTTCCTTCCTCTGGTCGTTCGACGACCATTACAGCGCTGACGACGCGCTCGGACGCCGCGACGTAAACCAGCATGGGCTCTTTGTCGACGGGTGCGGCGAGTAGTGGTGCGGCGAGTAGCACCTTTTTGAGGTCGCGGAGCGCGTCGTCCGCCTCCTTGTCCCACTGGAAGGTGGGATTCTTGCGCATCAGGCGGTATAGGGGCATCGCCTTTTCGCCCAGTCGGGGGATGAAGCGACTAAGAGCCGCTACACGCCCGGCCAGCTTCTGGACGTCGCGCAGGCACTCGGGTTTGCCGAGCCGGGCGATCGTGTCGATCTTCGTTGGGTTTGCCTCGATCCCTCGTTTGGAGACGACGTACCCTAGTAATTGCCCGGCGGGTACACCGAAGGTGCACTTGCCTGGGTTGAGCTTTATCTTCTACCTCCGCAGGTTGGCGAAGGTCTCCGCTAGGTCGGCGAGGAGGTCTCCTTGGCGAGCGGATTTCACGACCACGTCGTCGATGTAGACGTGGATGTTGCGGCCAATTTGGCTCGCGAGGCATTCTTGCATGCACCGCTGGTAGGTCGCCCCGGCGTTCTTGAGGCCGAAGGTCATGGCGGTGTAGCAGAATGCTCCGAATGGCGTGATGAACGCCGTCTTCTCCTCATCCTCGACAGCCATTTTGATCTGGTTGTACCCGGAGTAGGCGTCGAGGAAACACAGGGACTCCGAGCCCGCGGTTGAATCGATTATCTGATCGATCCGCGGAGGACGAACTGCTCCTTTGGGCAGGCGCTGTTCAGGTTTGTGTAGTCGATACACATTCTCCAGGTCCCGTTTTTCTTCTCGACCAGGACTGGGTTTGCCAGCCACTTGGAGTATTTGATTGGCCGGATGAAGCCTGCAGCGAGCAGGCGCTGCACTTCCTCGGCGATTGCTCGACGGCGCTCTTCATTGAAGGGCCGTAGTGACTGCTTGACTGGTCGCACTTTGGGGTCGGCGTTGAGTTTGTGCTCAGCGAGCTCCCTAGGGACACCAGGCATGTCGGAGGGTTTCCATGCAAAGATGTCCCTATTCTCACGAAGGAACTCGATGAGCGCGCCTTCCTATGCTGGGCTCATGCCTGTCCCGATCGTCACCGTCTGGCTGGGGTCGCCTGGGACCAGCTCGACGGTGCGAGTGTGCGTCGTGGCCTCAAAGGTTGAGGTGTTTGTCCCCTCTGAGTTGGGCTTCTTGAGTATTGTGGGGTCGTCGTTGTTGACCCCGCTCGCGTATTTGGCGA